>CAKXYN010000119.1:3245000-4445000 GCA_935064755.1 Tragelaphus eurycerus | reverse complement strand
GTCACTTACCTAGAGCCAGACATCCTGGAGTGTGAAGTCAAGTGGGCCTTAAGAAGCATCACTATGAACAAAGCTAGTGGAGATGAGGGAATTCCAGCTGAGCTATTTCAAATCCTAAAAGATGATGCAATTTAAGTGCTACAGTCAATGTGTCAGTAAATTTGGAAAGCTCAGCAGTGGCCACAAGACTGGAAAAGGTCAGTTTTCATTCCAATTCCAAAGAAGGGCAATGCCAAAAAATGTTCAAACTACCATATAACTGTGCTCATTTTACATGCTAGCTAGGTTATGCTCAAAATTCTTCAACCAAGGCTTCAGTAGTATGTGAACCAAAAACTTTCAAATGTACAAGCTCCATTTAGAAAAGGTAGAGGAACCAGAGATCAAATTGCCAACATTCATTGGATCACAGAGAAAGCAAGGGAATTCCAGGAAAACATCTGCTTCATTGCCTACACTAATGCCTTTGACTGTATGGATCCCAACAAACTGTGGAAAATTCTTAAAAGAGATGGTAGTACTAGACCACCTTACCTAGGAAACCTGTATGCGTGTCAAGAAGCAACAGTTAGAACTGGACATAGAACAATGGACTAATTCAAAATTGGGAAAGTAGTATGACAAGGCTGAATATTGTCACTTTGCTTATTTAACTTATATGCAGAGTACATCATGAGAAATGCTGGGCTGAATGAATCATAAGCTAGAATCAAGATTACCAGAAGAAATATTAACAACCTCAGATACGTAGATGATACCACTCTAATGGCAGAAAGTGAAGAGGAAGGAACTAAGGAGCCTCTTGATGATGGTAAAATGGGAGAATGAAAAAACTGGCTTGAAACTCAACATCAAAAAACTAAGATCATGGCATCCAGTGTCATTATTTCATAACAAATAGAAGGGGAAAAAGTGGAAGCAGTGACAGGTTTTATTTTCTTGGGCTGCAAAATTACTGCAGAAATTGATTGCAGCCTTGGAAGGAAAGCTATGATAAACCTAGATAGCATATTAAAAAGCAGAGACATCAATTTGCTGACAAAAGTCTGTATGGTTCAAGTTAAGGTTTTTCCCGTAGTTAAACGGATGTGAGAGTTGGACCATAAATAAGGCTGAGCACCAAAAAATTGATGATTTCAAATTGTGGTGCTGGAGAAGACTCTTGAGAGTCCCTTAGACTGCAAGGAGATCAAACCAGTCAGTCCTAAAGGAAATCAGTCCTGAATATTCACTGGAAGGACTGATGATGAAGCTGAAGCTCTAATACTTTGACCATCTCATGTGAAGAACTGGCGCATTGGAAAAGACCTTGATGCTGGGAAAGATTGAGGGCAGGAAGAGAAGGGGCGACAGAGTATGATATGGTTGGATGGCCTCATTGATTCAATGGACATGAGTTTGAGTGATCTCTGGGAGATAGAGAAGGACAGGAAAGCCTGGCATGCTGCAGCCCATGGGGTTGCAAAGAGTCAGCTACAATTTAGTAACTAAACAATAACAACATCAATGCCCTACAAGACACTGTAATAGATGCTAAGAATATAGCATAGATTTAGATAGATAAGGTCCCTGTCCTCATGGAGTAGGGACAAATCATAAATAGGTAAATAAGTCAATAAGTAAATTATAGCTATCAGTAAGATCCAAGAAGGAGAAACCTTAAAACCAGGATGAGGTAGAGAGTGATAGGATAGATGGAATAGGCAGGGATTGCTTTAGAAAAGGTGACCAGAGAGTGTCTCTCAGGGGTGCTGAACTTTGAGCAGAGGCTTGAATGACAAGAAGGAGCCAACAATGTGACAATCCATGTACAGAACATTCCAAACAGAGGTTGAGAGAGTCAAGTGCCAAATTATGCAGGGTTTTGAAGGCCAGGGTGAGGATTTTGGCTTTGATTCAAATGATGTTAAGTAGCTATTGGACGGCATAGAACAAGAGACTGGCAGTATCTGACTTACATCATAGAGAGATCACTCTGGCTGCTGTGTGCAGAATGGATTGTGGAACTAGAGAGGAAGCATGGAGTCTCTCTTAGAAGTCCTTTGCAGTGGTGCAGGTAAGCAATGTTGGTGGCTTAGGTTAAAATGATAGTGGTAAAATGTGAATGCAATAGTTAAGGAAAGAAAGAAGGGTTCCTCTTAGAGGTGGAAGAGATTTCTTGCCTATGCTCCTGCCTTCATGTAGCTAGTCTCTAAGTGAACCAAAATCTTATAAGGAAATGAGTTGCCATAGTACTTTTCACGTCTCTTATCCTTGCACAGATTGCTATACCAGATGCAGACACTTGACCACAATGATTTCTAGTCCCAGGAGATTAATATAAGCCCTAGAGACCTTGAAATGAAAAAAGTCAGACCTACCTTTGTAGACTGAAAGACAAAATCTGGTGAATCTCCAACCCACAGTTGGCCACAAGAGAGAGTAGGAGTAAGGGGTGGCAAAATCCTAAAGAGACATTAGTCTCAGGGAGATGGAACGTTCTAGAATGAGATAGGTATAAAGAGAGGGAAAAGCCCAGTTGAGAGAGACTAATGAAATTCTCCTACAAAGCTCCAAAGTGGACCCATGATTAAGCAAGTCAATATAATTTTCAGTGGTGGACAAAAGGGGAGTAAAAAGAAGGTTGAAAAGGTGGGAGGGAAAGTGGAAGCAGGGCCCCGTGAGATCCTAAATGTGACAGTTCTGGAAAATTAGGAGATGAACTGGTGGGTAGGACACATTGTTACTCTGAAATCGTATTCTATTCATATTAAATTCTCTCCTCTCCTACCCTAATCACTAAAGATGTAAGAGAATTAAGGATCATTCAGGAGCTAATTAGGCTTTAAATTTACACAGGTATTTGCAGGTTATAAATAAGTAATCTATCACAAAGTAGACTGTCATAAACAAGGTAGGTTTTCTTATGCTCATATAACACATGAGGAAAATGAGGCCCAGAGAAGAGAAATTACTTATCCAAGGCCACACACCAGTAAATGGCAGAACCAAGTTTACAGTTTAGGCTGATGGGACTCCCAGTTTTATTTTATGCTATTCTTTTCTCTCTGGGGTCCAGGATAACCTGGCCATGAAATCCACTCTGCTTTGGACCCTGATCCTGACACTATTTTGGTAGCTGAGAGGCCTACAGGGGAAAATGGAGTATGAAATTTTACATCACAGAGTTTGCTGCTGCTGCTGCTGCTAAGTCACTTCAGTCGTGTCCCACTCCGCGTGACCCCATAGACATCAGCCCACCAGGCTCTCCTGCCCCTGGGATTCTCCAGGCAAGAAAACTGGAGTGGGTTGCCATTTCCTTCTCCAATGCATGAAAGCGAAAAAGTGAAAGTGAAGTCGCTCAGTTGTGTCCGACTCTTAGTGACCCCATGGACTGCAGCCCACCAGGCTCCTCCATCCATGGGATTTTCCAGGCAAGAGTACTGGAGTGGGGTGCCATTGCCTTCTCCTCACAGAGTTTGCTACACGATGAAAATTCTTTTTGTTTCTTGGTTGTAAAACATATTCTTTTACATGGAGATTCTGGACAGAGGAGCCAGGAGCCCAGCAGTTATAGAGATAGGCACTCTGGAAGAAGATCAGAATTGGTGGTAACGATTGGTTCCCATCCAGTTGGTTACCATCCAGTGACTCATTCAGTTATTCATTCATTCATTTACTCACTATGAGCCTCTAAGGGCCAGGCCCTTTGATAGGTATCCAGAGCTTTAGATAAATTAGATATATTCCTTCCCCTTGAGGAATTTATGGTCAAGTGGGGGCAAGAGGTAGGCCACAAGTACAAATCATCACAATTTCATGTAAATACTGGAAAAAAATCATGACAGGAGGAACAGAAATAAAGCCAAAGAGGTATGGAAGCATGAGGCTTGAGGAACAGTGCATATCTGGCTGGAGAGCAGAGTGCCAGACAGAGAGTAAGAACTGGGTGTGGAGCAGTGGTCAGGGCCAAATCATGAAGAAACTTGTAGGTCAGTGTGATAGAACTTGAACTCTATTCAGAGCCCAGTGGGGAACTCTTGAAGGGGCCTAATCAAGGTTTATGTTTCAGGATGCTACTCTGTCTGTTGAGTGAGGAATTGGGAATCCGAGTGGGAGAGGTTAGGTAAAA
The DNA here is from genome assembly GCA_935064755.1 of Tragelaphus eurycerus. Classification (NCBI taxonomy): domain Eukaryota; kingdom Metazoa; phylum Chordata; class Mammalia; order Artiodactyla; family Bovidae; genus Tragelaphus; species Tragelaphus eurycerus. The sequence goes on along the minus strand of CAKXYN010000119.1, from coordinate 4,440,889 downwards.
CTTGAGACAGGGAGGCTGAAGAAGATTGGGTCAGTGGCCTTTGGGATCAGAAAAGGAGGGACTAATATATGAGCTGTCTACATAGTGGGACCACAGTAAGTGACAGGATGTGGGAGGTAAAAAGAAGTTGAGGATGAGTCCAAAGAGGTGCTATTTTCTGGGGTCAGGAACAGAGGGAAAGGCCTGATTGGGGTAAGTGGGAGGGTAGTTTTATTTTTGTAATGAATCTCATTCTGAACTTCTCAGATTTGAAGCCTTTGTGGAATATCTGCTCAGAACTGTACAGTAGCCCCAGCAGTGGACCTGCAGATACAAACTTACACAAAAGCAGACATGGTTCTTGCGTTTGAGGTGCTTGCCATCTAGTGGGAAACAGAGTAGCTAGACAGAGACAGATACAGAGTTTTTGAGAGAAAAAGAGAATTTTATTGAAAGAGTAGAAAAAGAGAGAGCCAGCACCCAAAGAGGATGGATACAGGAAGCTGGTCTCTGAGTGAGAAGTCAAGGGGTCTGAGAGGGGCAGTTTGGAGGCCATCCACAAAGACTACTGACAGGCTTTGTCCAGACCTGAAGAGTTCTCAGCATCATTGGTGGATTCAGAGCTCAGCATTCCAGCATCCTCTCTGCTGGGCCTGCTGGCTCTATGCCCAGTACTTGCCCTGCTATCTGAAGGCAAGTCAGTGGGGACTTTTCGTCTTTTCCTTGCCTGGCTTCCCTGCTCCGCCTCAACCCCTGGCCAGTCCTGTGCCACAGGCCCCAGCCTAGGGCTGGTCATGAGAGCACGTTCTTGACATTCCAGCCTCCCCCAGCCTTCTCAGCTGGACCACACAGAGCCCTATTCACAGTCTGAGCCCCCCTCCTTAGTGGGCTATTACCACCCTCAGGCCCAGACTGTGTGTTGCCAAGAAAGACTGTGGCCACTGTGGGAAGGAGACTCCCTGATCCCTCCATAGTTGATTCCTCTGTCTCTTGGGGTCTCTCTGTTAGGAGAGGGTTCAGTGGCTTTGGATACTTGTATGTGCATGAGAGTACACGTGTGTTCTATGCACTCAGCCAATTTCCTTTAGGCTGGGCCTAAAATAGAGGCTGTGTTGGGCTGGACACAGGGGTGGATAAGACACAGGTTGGATCCTTAAAGGAGTTCACAGTCTAGCATGGAGGTAGCTGGATACGTGGAGGGCGGCATGCAGGTGAGGGCTGGACTGAACCTGCCACCAGGTCTTCAGTTGGAGCACTGGTGTCATGGTGTCACTTTTACACCCCATCCCAGTGGCCTGGGAACATGTGTTCATGGGTAGGATATGAAATCTGGGTGTGAGGTGGTGTGGTCCTGAGGGATGCCAATTTCTTCTCTGGAAAGAAGAGAAGAGACATTTAAAGTGGGAGAGAGATTTAAAGTGGGACTGAGTGATAGCAGGCATTCTGGTCATGTGCCTTTGACCAGTTCTTTGCTAGACCTCAGACTTGTTGCCTATAATGTTAGGTGGGTCCCTGATCATTCTAATCCTTTCATCACAAGGAAGAGGGTGAAAGACAATTCCAGCTGGGAAAAGACACTGTAAGGAAGGATTTCAGGAGGGCTTTTGTAGAACTCAAACTGGGACAGCATTTTGAGGAATCCCAGAGGGTTCTTTTTTCCTTTGTTTGAGGGTGCAAGCTATCCCAGACTAGCTTGAAATGTGTGAGCCTCTCAGAAGTTCTGACTCTCCTTTCCCACCCACCAGAACTACCATGGTCTAATAACCCACCCACCTCTAAAAGGGGATCCCACCTGTAGCCTCAGGGGTGCTGATCTGTATATCATTTTCTAACTCACCCACTGACAGATATCCTGCTGCCTTGGGCTCTTTTTGCCTTAATTCCTTCCTGCCAGTCCTGGTGGAGTGTTTTTTGCTCCTTCCCCACTCCCCACTCCTCACTTGGCTTGCAAGGCCATGCCAGGTCTGGCTTCTTGCCTTTGGGCCTGTATTGCCCCAGCCTTCTCCAGCTTCATGCCCTCCTGCCCTCCCCACCTCCACAAGAGGCAGAGAGCTGGGCTGCAGAGGAAAGACAGCGAGAGGAAAGAGAGAGAGCACAAACAGCTGCAACTCCCAGGGGTTCTCTGGACAATCTCAGGAATGTCACATCCCAAAGATTTGATTTTCCCACCAGCCAACAGGGACCCTCTTTCCTGCCTAGAGCTTGGGAGTCCCTCTGGGAGAGGGGCCTTAGACAGGGTGAGTGCAGTAAAGGACTGGAGAGGGGAGATGCAATGGTACCACAGCAGAATGGGGCCTCTTTTCCAGACTCTGAACTAGTTTGACCCAGAGTGGGAGTAAGGGTAGAGATAGGAAGAGCGAGTGGAATGGCCTAAACAACTCACTTCCTGAGCCTGAGAGTAGTAATATCAGTGTTTTCTTCTGTCTTTTTATCTCCACAGTATGTCATTAATTCTAGGCTTTCTTTGGGCAGGTAGAATTTCACCCCAATCTATGGATGAGGAAACTGAGGGCCCAAGCCATCGGCCCAGGATCACAAGAGCAACCCATGAACTATCTTCAAATTTAAGTCAAATTTTCTAAGTATGTACTGTGCAGCAAGCCCTTTCACATGTCACCCTTGCAATCAATTTTGAAGTGGGGACTATTATCCCCATATTGTAGATGAGGAAACTGAGGCTCTGAAAGGGGAAGAAAAGGCAGAATCTGGGCTCGCAGTTCCATTTCCAGCAGCTACTACATTGTATCATTATACTGCATTCTTCTCTGAAGCTCCCGGGGGACCCAGGCCAGATTAGCTAAAAAGGCCAGAGAATTTTAACTCACGCCCATTTCCAGGGCCTCAAACCCCATTTTCCAAATGCAGAACTTCCTTTCCTCTGCCCCTTGGCAGTTGCAGCCTTGGAGCTGCTGGTCTAACTGGACTCCAAGGTCCCTAGTGGCAGAGGCTGCTCAGGGGTGGGCCAAAGGGGTGGGATTGAGGAGTTCCACTCCCTAACTCCACTGTGAAACCTCTGACCCCACATCCCAGCACAGGCTGCCTGAGCTGCTGCTCCCTGTTATTGTTACTAGTGACTTGGAAATGCAGGCCAGGCCCTGGCTCCCAGAGCTTCTCAGGCTATTCTCCAGCCCTAGGGGATGCTGGGAGGCCTGGCCTTCAGGGCAGGCTCATTTGTCTGAGCCTGGGCTCAGCTCCACTCCCCAGGGAACTTGAGTGGAAATCACTGACATTTGGGGAGCAGATTTTTTTTCACTTAGCTTAAAAGTTCAGAGAAGTATATATTGTCAACTTGAAAAAAATTGCACAACCTAAAACTTGAGAATTACTTGAGAAATTCTTAAGAAAAACTTGAGAACTTTATTTGACAGTCTTTCTGAGGGCTTCAAGCCCAGAAGACAACCTCTCAGATAGCTCTGAAGGACTGCTCCAAAGATGTAAAGGAAGAGCCAGGATATATGGAGCTTTCAATGATCAGAGAGTTGGAATATCAAAAGATTACTGTTAATTAAATAAAACCAGATATCTCAAGTTAATGAATGTAGCACTTTTCTGTGTATGGGAAGATGCACAAGTCTTGCTTTTTTTTTTTTTTTTCAGTCAATGATAGTAAGTATAATGAGAGTTATTGAAGCTGGAAGGACTTTCAGAGATAAACCAATCTAACCCCCTCATTTTATAGGTGGAAAAAAACTGAGGCAGAGATTACATAAACATAGTGGAAAGAACATGGATTTTGGACCTTGATTACCTATATTTAAAATCCCAAGTTTATCACTTAATAGCTGTGTGACCTTGGATAAATTTCCTAACTGTTCTGTATTTCCGTCAAATGAGGATGAGTGTAATAGCACCCACCTTGCAGAGTTGATTGTGATAGTGAAATGAGTTAATATTTGTGAGGGACTTGGTACAGTGTCTACCATATACCATGTGCTCTGTAAATGTAGCTAATCACTTCTTTCTGCAGTGCTTTGGGCTGGGGCGGGGGTGGGGGCACAATGTAGGGAACTGGCATTGTCAATCTGCAAGTTTTCCCACTTTCTTCTTCCTCCACCAGCCATATCATCAGGCATGTCCTCCACTCCCAGTAACCCTCACTCATACTCTTTTTGGTACCAAAGAAGCTGAAAGCAAAGTAAGAATTTGTATCCAAAACATGAGTCAGAGTCAAAGCTTTGATTCCTATTCCCCATCTTACCTCCTTAGTGCCCATGGGCACTGCTCCCACTCCCCAGAACAAATACTGTCCAATCTCAGATGGTTCTTGAGCAAATCTCACCAACTGTGCTGAGATGAGGCAACTGGAGGAGAAGGGGCAAATTCTGGAGGTCCTCACCCCATCCCTCGATTTTTCCAGTTGTGCTGTTGCAGAAAGTACCCTAGTCTCCAGTTAAACTTTTCCTTTGCCTTGAGAACTAGGCAGATTTGCACACACAAGAGGGGGTGCTTGAGAGTGTGTTCTTGCATGAACTCAGGAGAGCCCTCGTGCACATTTGCACTCATAAGCCTGGCTGTGTGAGTGTACAGTGACTGGGGAAAAGCATGGCATTGTTTGTTAGACCAAAACTGGATGGCCAACCTTAACAAAGCTTCCCAGTTTACAAGGGATTTTTCAGTCCGATTTGCTTTGCCTCCCATAGAAGCAGGTGGGTGAGACAAGGTTATTACCACATGCGTTTATGTGCATGTGTGTGGCAGTCCTGCTGGAACTGCTGTTATATTCTACCAGAGACGAGCTGTGTTTGGATTTTGCCACAGAGCAAGTAGGATGACTACAGACTCTGTGTAGATCTGGCTGTGTCCTTACCCCATGTGTGACCTTGGGAACATCTCTTCCTCTTTTTGAGCCTCAGTTTCCTCATCTGTAGTTTGGAGAGAGGAAAAGGGAGGGAGAAACAGATGACCTCACTGAACCTTGTCATCCTTGATATTGTGTGATTAGCTATGTCTGTTCTAAGAGGAAAGAATTGAGGGCCAGCAGGGAGTACTGTTCCTCTCAAAGTCACCTAGAGGTCATGGCTGATATGGAACTCCAGCTGTATTCTCCACCTCCCAGGTCAGTACCATTCAGGACCTAATAAGCTCACCTGATACACAGAGAGTAACATAAGAGAGGATCCATGTTCTGGGCACTCATGATGTGCATCACACCATGCTTGGTCTGGAATGGAGCAAAAGGACACATTAGAGAAATGGTCCTGTGTGTATGCGCATGAGTATGAGGCTGAGGGGACTCTCATGCATACATAGTGCTGTGTTGCAAGGTCATGGATACCTTCTCAACCTTCACTGGCCTCCAGGGAAGACACATCAGACATGTATGGAACAATTTACACTGAGTTCATCTCACATCCAAACACCTTACCCTTTGGCTACTCCTAACCCCAGCACAGCTCAAGGCAGTCCTGGACCCTGGCCTGACCTCTTCCCACCTTCACAGTAACACTAACTTCTGAAGTATCACCCTTCAGCTCCCAAACAGGTTGTTTCTGGTCCTAGAGTCAGACAGGGCCAGAGGAGAGGGCTGAAGAAGAGTTGTGGCAAAGGAGCCAGTGAGACTTGAGTTCTTAACCCTGGAGTTGCCAAACATGGAATAACCTTTGTTCTTTGCTCTGATGCTCCCAGTGAATAGTTCGGAAATCTACTGCCAATGAGTCACGTGTGTTGACCACTTATTCCATACCAGGTACTTTAAAGACACAACATTCCCAAATCCTCATGGCATCTCTGTGAGACAGGCTCTGATTAGTGTTATTTTGCAGACAAGGAAACTGAGGCTCACAGAGGACTTGCTTAAAAGCACACAGCTCGTGTTTGTGTGTGTGTGTGCACACGCGTGTGCACGTGATGGGGTGGGGGCTGGGATTCCAAGTTTCTTTGCTTTCTCCCTCTTCGAACATCCTCAGCTGATGGAGAGCTCCATGTTATGCTGGATGCTAGGAGCTCAGTTTCCCCATCAGGACCACAAGAAGGTCGAATGAGACATCTGAGATGGCCCTTTCAGCTATGGCAGGTTCAGGCATGGCCATGCCCCTCCCTATAGGCAGCTTCTGCATCTGCCACAGCTCCCTCCCACACAGCCAAGAAGTTGCTCACAAGAGGCCCAGCTCAGAGAGGCAAGGTGGCTCAGGGCATCCCATACCCCTGACTGGGTTTACAAGCCCAGAAGTCCTGCCTATTTGACTGGGTCTGCAAAGCAGTAGTGGTGGAAAAAGAGACACAAAACTCAAGGTGTACATAGGTCTGGCAGGCTGCCTCTTATTCTGAGATCTGTGTGCTGATTCATGTCTGCCACAACCCTGTGTGCGCACGTGTGTCTTTACGCTGTATGCATGCTTCTGTATGTCTAATTGTGAGTGCGCCTGCAAGCTCATGCATGGGAGAGTATCTGTTTGTGTGCACGCATGCCTACCTCTGTATGCGCATGTGTGCATGTGTGTGAGTCTACATGCTTGTGGATATGTACTATCTGTGTGTGCATGTGTGATTGTGCATGTATTTGCCTCTATGTGTGTATGTGTGTGTGCACACACTTGAATGGTGTGTCTATGCATATGTGTGTGTAGTTGAGAGTATGCAGAAACACATGTATAGGCTCCATCTTTGTGGACATGCACATGAGTGAATGTGTGCATGTGTGCTAATGTCTGGGACCAGGGATAGAGGTCCCTGACTTTTTCTTGAGGGTCTCTGACCCCAACAGTCTCTAAGAGACTGTCATTGGTTGAGAGCATTTGCCAGGAGTCTGACAGATTGGGGTAATGAGTGCAAAGGGATTTAAATCCATGCCAAACACCCAGAATGGCTCTCCAGGGAGTGGACAGTCATATCAGTCTGGTACTTTCACCAGATATCATATCACATATCATAGGTACTTTCACCTCCCCCTTGCCCTGTTCTTCGCATTGGATCCATCTCTCATCATCTCCTCCACTCCTTACTGCCATCGCAGCCACCTTCCTGGCTTTCACATTGCTACTTGGGCCCCTTCACACCATTTCTGCCCAAGGCCACTGGAGTGATTTTCTTAAAACTGTCCACTTAACTATATCCATACTTTATTGAACTCCTCCATCCCCTAAAACAACAGTCCCCAGATTTTGGAATTTCATGGATGAGGAAGGCAATATTTAAATAAATGAGGAAGGGAACAGTCAGAGTATTGGAAACTTTATTTTCCTGAGGACAGAAATTTTAAAAATCTCACACTTCTATTTCATAAAAAGAAATCATTTGAACCCCACCCCCATAAGAAGTAATAGTAATCTCTAAATAAAGAATTGTCCTTTACTTGAATTAATTTAGCTTTCTGAAAACTGCAATGCATTAGCCCTACCCTTCTCATGTTTTACTGCAGATGAGTGAAAAGCTCATTTGAGAACCTCACTAGGTGAGGGCCAGGAACCCATGGATCAATTCCAAATTCTATGGGAGGTAGACTCTTGTCCTCCATCTCCAGCTCCTCTCTCCTCAAACCCTGCAATAAGGCACATGATGAAACCAGCCCTTCCTCCAACCCATCACTGCCTCCAGACTCTTGCTGATGAAGTTCCCTCTGCCAGGCATGCCTGGAATGCCCTTCCCCCATTTGGACTGACAAACTTCTCTTCCTTCAAGCTCAGCCCAAATGTGACCTCCTGTGAATCCATTCCAAGCTCCTCCAAGGATGCCAGCTTGACTTTCATCCTGTTTTCTATGTAGTCAGGCTAGTTGTTGAAAGTTCTCCCTACTGGGTGCAGCTATGGGAAGCTATATAGTGTCAACAAGACTATGAATTTAGGAGTTCAGATCCCAACTCTGCCAATCATATCTGAGTGATCTTGTAAATATTTCTTGATCATTCATAGTGTCCATTCCCCATCTATAAAAGCAGGAAAACAATGACTTGCTTATGGTGAAAATCACCATCACAGTTGACAAACAGAAAGTGCCTATGTCTGACACATACCATATATGAAATAAATATCAGTTCCCTGATTCTTTAAAGCAGAAATAATATCCTCTACATCCTCATGGGTCCTGCTGTGCTTGTGTATCCCGCATACATGCTTGTGTATCTTTTGTACAAGATATTGCAAGCACTCAACAACTATTTATTGATCAACTAACTATCTAGCATAGTATCTGGCATATGTCTTGATAAAGATTTAACACTTTTCTTACCTCTTCTTTGAGGACAAAAGCTATTTGGGTTTTTTGTGTAATTCCTGTGGTATTTAATATATGTTGAAGGTATTTAATATATGTTGAAGGAAATTAGTAGCAATAATAATAATAATAGTTACCATTACTTGTATGGTATGGATGCTACATGCCAGGCATCATGCTAGGAACTTTACACACATTGTCTCTTATATTTGCATACATTTAATATGTAAACAATAACACCAACCTCACCACCCTATAAAGTTGGTGTCACTATTGTCTTTATTTTAAAGCTGAGGAAACGGAGGCTCAGAGAGGTTAAGAATCTTGTCTTTGTAGCAAGGGCAGGGAAGCAACAGAGGCAAGTTTTAGAAGAAGAGCCAGCCAGCTGTCTTATTTCTGTGAGAAAGCAGTAGAAGATCACAGAGCTGTTGTCAAAGGTAAGACTTGAACCCAAGCCTTTCTAGCTCCAAGTTAGTCTCAGAAGCCTATCTGCCTTCCAGCCAGCACTCAGTGGTCCCCAGCTGCCTCCTTCAAACCAGAGCAGTGCAGTGGGCTGGGGCTAGGTAACCTCTTACCTTCACTTTCCTGAAGCAAGACCAAAACACGTCCAACAGAGGCATGGTGGGGTGAGGGGAACTGGAAGGGCCCAGCAGAGCTCTGCTGGGCACAGGTCTCTCCCTCTCTGGGGACCAGGCTACCCAGGACCAGGGGCTCAGCCAGAGCTAGCTCTGATCTGGCGCTCCATCAGCGGCTCATCTCGGGAAGAGGCGGAGAGCAGTGGCCTGAGCTCAGCTCGCCTGCACTTTTCCTGGAGGGCCCGAGGGAGGGAAGGAGGGAGGGAGGGAGGAAGAGAGACTAGCTGAGGAGGAGGGGCCAGGAGGCGGGTCGCTGATTCAAACTCGGCACCGTTAACCAGTTGGCTGGTACTGGACAGCAATGCCAATTGAAATTCCCTGAATTTCAGCTCCCAAGCTTGGAGCATCCAGCCTGCTGCAGCTTACCCGCCAGTCCTGCCACATGCACGCTGGCCTGCTTGGCTCCTGCCACCTGTGAATGACACACCAGCCCTTCCTGGGGGCCTCTGGGTAAAACCGAGACCACACAGGGACACTGGAAAGAGTGCCAAGGAAAAGCATCCAGGGAGGGAGAGCCCTCGACCTGAGCAGGACTCAGGTTGGTGTGGAGACACAGAAGGGAAAGGCCTTAGAAACCTTTTCTAACAGGAGGTTCTGGGCCCTGGGTCACAGGGTCATCCTCCTCACCCTGCTTTAATTTCAGGAATCATGACTTACTCTGGCATTCTGGGGAGGCCCTCTCCTTTCTGGGCCTCAGGTTCCCAACTGTACAATGAGAGGCAGGCTCACAGGTCACTAAGTCTCAAGTCTGTTGTATGGCTCCCGTTTGGAGTTAGCCGCAGGGCAAGTCTGTAGGAAAATTCCTTCTGGTAATTACTACCCCTCTCAGAACTGCTGTGCTGCCCTTAGGCATCCATAGGAAGTCAGGGAATGCCCCAGAGAACCCCAGCTCTCAAAGATCATTTTCTCCATCCCCCTGCCTCAGAGCATCACAGCTTTCTCCCAACTCAGATATCCTGGCTATGTGTCCTTTTTTGAACATTGAAGCAGATGACAATTTCCCTTCTTTATCCACTCCCATGCTCCCATGCTCAGAACACTCCAGTTCAGTTTAGCCTGGAATCTATTCTTGAACCCCTTGGATGCACTGAAGTCAGCTCTTTCCATGGAAACAGAGTTAGCACTAGCCACTTCTAGAGGCTTTTTGGGCAGGAAGCCATTAAGAAATAGTGATTCCCCTCCCCCACTCCAAAGCTTCATCAGGCAGGGTGCCATGGCTGATGGCCAGAGGGTCCCAGGGACGGACCCCAGCCTTGGGTCTCTTGGGGGATATGTCATCACAAGTCCTAGAATAACTTACTCCCTCTGGCCTCACTTCCCTTTCTGAGATTCACGATGGTCAGGCAAAGGGCCAAATCCTGGGGCCCGAGAAGATCTTAAGCCTACTTTGAGCAAGCCTCTGCCTATGTTTGAGGACTTTCCTCATCAGTGGTTTGGTCCAGAGGTTTGTCTTGAGGGTCTCTAAGGATCCCTCAGCCCTGCTTACAACTTACTCTGTGGGCCTCAGTTTCCTTATTTATATTCTGGGGAGGTTGTAATAACAGATCTCTCACCTTCTCTCTAGCCTCCGGGCCATCTCAGATGTTTGTTCTGCTGGGCTATGTCAGAAGGATATTCAGACACAAGGCAAATGGTTCCTTCATACCCACCTCCAACTGTATGCATGCTCACAAGGGGAAGCCCCCTGCCTGGGGCAGGCAAGTAACACAAGAACCTAGAGTGGAGCAGTGTTTCCTCCTTCGAGTGTATTTCCTCTTGCCCCTCAGCCAGATGTTTGAGGATGGAGAGCCTCAGAGGCTGTGCGGCAGGAATGCAGGCTCCCAGAATGACCCCCTTCATTGGATTCAGGCCTCCGGGCAGAGGTGCACCAGCTGTGCCTTTGAACATTCATTCAGGAGGCAATAGTGCACAGCATACTGACTTGAGAGATCAGGAGATTTCAGTTCTGGGTCTCTCACATTAGTTTAGCTTTGAGCTTGAGGATAGTAGCGTTCAACCACTAAGCCAATGAACTATGGCACTGAACTGTCTGGATTCAAATCCACGTTCTCTTACTTTCCAACTAGGTGACCTTCGGCTGCCTTAATTTCCTCGTCTGTTAAATGGGGGCTAATAATAGTACCTACCTGGTTGGGAGGTTTAAATTAAATGAGTTAGAGCAGTTATTACAGAGCCTGGCATACAGAAAATTCTCAAGAAATGTTATTTGGTATTACTAAAAAAGCTAAGGCTTTGGAACTTGACAGAATTAGATTTGAATACTGGTTCTGCTGCCTTTTAGCAGTGTGCCCTCAGGAAAGTCACCTCATTTCTGTTTCCTCATCTATAAACTGAGGATTCACTGCTTACATGAGGGAACTACTGTTAGAGGAGTTGATGGAAGAGAACATTCATTTACACTCACCATGCTGGGCACATAGTAAGTGTTCAATAGATGTGAGTTTCTTTGCTCCCTCTTCTTTTCCTGGGTGCTCCTGACTCTCCCTGCTCTTGGTAAAGCAGAGAGAATGTTAATTTGGCATTCTTTAGACCCAAATTCAAATCCAGACACAGATACTTTGGGGCTAGGGTTGCAAAGAGTTGGACACGACTGAGCGACTGAACTGAACTGAACTGAACTGAACTACCTTAGGCAAGCCACTTTCTCTCTGGGAAACCTCAGTTTCCCTGGCTGTAACATGAGGATGCTGAAGCTGAATCTCCAATACTTTGGCCACCAGATGCAAAGAGCCAATTCAGGAAAAGGACAGAGGAGGGACAGGACAGAGGAGCCTGGCATGCTACAGTCCATGGGTCACAAACAGCTGGACACAACTTAGTGACTGAAGAACAACAACAAACATGAAGATGAGGGTGAAGATCACTATTTACCTTCCAGACTTGTCATTATGGAAGAAGCAACATGAAGAACCTGATGTGTAGTGGTTTCTCTCAGTCAACACAGATTCTCCCTTCTTTCTTTCCCACTTCTGTCCTCCTTCCCCACCTCATGGGGGCTCTGAATCTGGGAGGGCCTCCCTTGCCTCATACCCAAGACCTCCCATGATGGGCATAACAGGCTGCTTTTGTTTGGTGGCCAGGGTCCAGAGGGGCTGGTTATTGAGGGGGTGAAGAATAGGGTATGGAGAGTATAACAATTAGGACAGAGGGACTGGGAACTTGTAGATAGACAAGCAGGGAGGTTATCACATTAACCCTCATGAGACTAGCTACTTTCTTCCTCCACTCAGGAACTGGCACTGCCTGCCATAAGATATCTTGTCTAAGGCCCAAGTCACCAGTCTGTGCCAAGGAACCCAGGTGAGGGCGATAGTATATTATCTGGTATAGCTTCGATCTGTGAATTCGGAAGAATGGCCCACCTCCCGAGGCCACTGTGTTCTTCCCTCTGTCAGATATTGAAGTGAAGTTGCTCAGTCGTGTCCGACTCTTTGCGACCCCATGGACTGTAGCCCACCAGGCTCCTCAGTCCATGGGATTCTCCAGGCAAGAGTACTGGAGTGGGTTGCCATTTCCTTCTCCAGGGGATCTTCCCAACCCAGGGATCGAACCCAGCTCTCCCGCACTGCAGGCAGATGCTTTACCATCTGAGCCACCAGGGAAGCAGATCATACTTGGAACCACTAAAGTGAAAAGGCTTTATAGAATGAGACAGGAAGTCAGAGACCTTACTAGAACCTTCTTAAACTTTTTGCTCTCAATATCTCTTTATACTATTAAAAGTTATTATTAAAGATCTAGGCATTCTTATTTATGTGGTTTGTATCTATGGATATGTATGGTATTAGAAATTAAGACTGAGATGTTTAAAGAGGATTGATGGATTCATTCATTTTAAAAACATGCTTCAAAATTAGACATGTTCACATATTTTAGAACATATTTTTAATATATTTTGTGAAGAATAACAATATTTCCTAAAATAAATTTACTGAGAAGAGTGGCATGGTTTTACAGTTTCTTGCTGCTCTCTTTAATATCTGGCTTACAGAAGATAGCTGAACTCTCATGGTTGCTTTTATATTCAGTCTCTTGTGATAGGTTGTTTTGACTGAAGTATGTGAAGTAAATCCTGCCTCTCAGAGATACATAATTTGAAAAGGGAGACCTCATTGATCATTGAAAAGGGTCTCAGGGACCTTTAGGGATTCTTGGGTCACACTTTGAGAACCACTGTATTACAAGATCCTAATTAGACCTCATTAGAGAATTCTGAAACATGTGTACTGGACGAGTCTTACAGAGCATTCAGTTTGAAATTTTTCATCGAGCAAAGAGGGAAACTGAAGCCCACATAACGAAAGGAACTGCCCAACTTCACACAGCAAGCCAATGCTGGAGCTCATACTTGGACCCAGATCTCCTGCTTCCTAGGACAGTTCTCTTCCTATCAACTTTGTTAAATACAGGTTAGACAGTAAAGAATCTGCCTGCAATGCAGGAGAAGCGGTTTAATTCCTGTGTTGGGAAGATCCCTTGGAGAAGGGAATGGCTACCCACTCCAGTATTCCTGCCTGCAGAATCCCATGGACAGAGGAGCCTGGTGAACAACAGTCCATGGGGTCACAAAGAGTTGGACATGACTGAGCAACTAACACTTGCTAAATGCAGCTTTATAGTTCCAAGTGTACTATGGTGGAGAGTACCCTAGTCTGGGTTATAGGGAGGTTTGGGTTTAATACTAGATCTACATCATTGATGCAGCAGTCAAAGCTTTTCTAAGCATTCAAAGATTGTAGCATAGACCAAGAATGTAGTAAAGATTATGAAGTAGTGAGCTCCCCCATCATTAGATGTATACAAGGGAAAGTTGGCCCAACTAACTTCTCATGTTCCTAACATGAGAGCCTAACAGAGGTGACTATAAATGGTACCTTGCACCAAAGTTCAGGCAGGATTCCTGTGGCAGGGCCTAATCAGTCCTTTTTCCAGGTTGAAACAGGAACATGGTAACTCGAAAGAAGTGTTTGAATAATTATTCCGCACTTATTTTATTTAAAAAACTGTTTATGCATTTATTTGCTTATATTCTACCTTTCATTCACCAATGTCTAATCATTCATTCGACAAGTATTTACTTGACACCTACTACACAGATCTTGGCATTTGTATTTCATCTTTTTTTTTTTTCCCCTTGGTCTCTAAATATTTACCAATGTTTCAATTAGTGAAATCTACTATAACAGAGGGAGAGAGCAAAGCCCAATGGAAATAAAGTTTCCTAGCAGTCCATAGGCAGACAGGAATGGAGTGAAAGGCGCAAGTCTAGATTTCCATTTCTAATAATCACAGTAGAGAATGGAAGCATAGAAGTGTTCCTATGAGACAAATAGTTGCATTACAATCTCCAAACAGCTGTTTACTCCCCTCCAGAGGAATATGCTATTATATAAGCTCCTGGAAGACAGAAATTTTCTCTCAAGGGAATATGGTTTTCCAATGCTCATGTATTTTTCAGTACAAAGCCGCTCCCTTTGGCATCTAGCACTTTCAATCAATGGGGCTCAGGATCTTATATCCATGCCTTTTATGCATGTATTCATTCATTCATTCAGTAGATCTTACTGATCACCACACTGTGCTTGGCCCCAAAGATATAGAGATAATGACATATACTCACTCTGTTCTAAGCACTCTCAAAGCTTTATCACATTTAGTTTTCACAGCAACTCTCTGTAAAAATTACTCTTATAATTCTCATTTTACAAGAGAACTTGGGAAAATCTTGCCCAAGTTCACACAGTTGGTAATTGGCAGTGCTAAAATTCAAGCAAAACCCATTTGACCTCAGGGCCCATGGACCTCAGGGCCCATGCCCATACACATTACTCTCTACTCAGATATGGTCCCCGTCCTGGTGGAGGGCTGGTTCATGCTCCATGGAAGAGTTAAGCCAATAGATAAAAGAACTCTGATCCAAGATAGAGCAGGGGAGGTGGAAATAGAGAGACAAGGAAAGTACTATCAAAGGATAGATCAAGGTCAGCTCAAAGAATAAGAACATTTGAATGAAGAGATGTATTCAGCTTGAAGAATGCACAGGATTTGGGGAAATAATGGATTGAGTATTCCAGACAGAGGGGCTAGCATAAGCAGAGGCCTAGCAGTAGGAATTCAGAAATTACTTATTAATTACATGTGACAAAGTTCATTCAGGTGGTCTGCTGTGTAGGTTGCATCAAGTTGCCACACTGAGCAAAATAAAAATACAAGATACTCAGTTAAATTTGGATTTCAAATCAACAATGAATAATTTCTTAGTACAAGTATGTCTGAAATTCAAATTTAACTGGTATCCTGAATTTTAGATATGTTCTATTTTATGCAGTCCTAAGGGTGTATAAATGAGATGCTATAATAAGAAAAAGTAGATTAGAACCAGATCATAGACAGCCTTCAATGTCAGGTTAGGTAGTTGCTGTATGACCTTCAAAAACGCCTCACTGAGTTTCAGTTCCCCCATCTGCAATGCGAGGGCACTGAACTAGACCAGTAACTCCTAAACCTGGTTATACATATGATTTTAAAAAGAGAGACTGCCAACCTACTTCCCAGATATCTTGAATCAGAACCTTAAGGAGTAGGATCCGGTTCTCTGGTGATTCTGATGAATAGCTGGGATTGGAAACCAATGGGCCAAATGGCTCTAGGGGTCCTCTAGCTCCCATATTTATTATGGCCAATCCAATAACTGATTATAATGGAGAGACAGAATATACCTTTATACCTTTAAATCCCTGAGCTCCTTCCATCTCCTGATTTTCCTCATCAGGGAGGCCCGACACCAAAGACTTTGGGAATTCCCTATCCATTCCTCTCTCAGAGACAGAAGATTACCATTTTAAATGAGGTGTTCCAGCAGATGAAAAGCAGATAATCATTTCTACAAAATGCCCCTTGCCTTGGCAGGAATTTCCTCATGCCCAAGAGAGGGGCCCAGGTATGGTTGGAAAATGGGATGGAGACTAGGGTTCTCTGTGTTACAGGACCATTAAGGCAAGCAGCCAGAGACTGAGGCAGGCCTGAATGTGATCTCCAGAAAAGACATGAGATGTCCCTTGGAGAAGTGAAATTCCTGCTTTTAGAAAGTCTGGTCTCCCAGTCCCCAGGGCCTCAGGTAGGAAATGCAGACTTTTCAGCCCAGGAATGCAGTGTCCCTGCCCACTGCAACAGTGGTTCTGCCCATAAGTAGGTCAGCTCAGCAACTCCTAGCTCCTGTGGCCCCTAGTCCGCCAACTTGTTAGGCTGAGAGTCAGAGGCAGGGCAGATGACATGAGATTCCCCCAAGGATCAAGCTCTGCTACGTTTCCTAGACAGGCCCAGCATCCCTCACCTTGGGCCAACCCACTCTATCTCTCTGGGGAGGCCTTGGGCTTCATTTCTAAGTGTGACAGCCCTGAGGGGCCACCACTGGCTTGGCCTCACAGGAGGTGGTGGGAACCGAAGGCTGAATCCCTTGAGCATCTGATTGTCAGCAGGATTGTTGGTCATTATCAGCCCAGCACATGAGCAATTTCCTGCATGAAGCAGTGGCTCCAAATGCTCTGACAAAGAGGCTGTTGTCCCGGCCCTCACAGGCCAGAGAGAACCTGGCAGGGCTAAGTGCAGGGTGAGAAAGCTAGCCAACAAAGGGAAAGGAAATGGAGAATGTGTCACAGATGTGAGTAAGAGAACTGAGAAACAGGGCAGGAGAAAGAAGTAAACTAGCTTGGAACAAGTTCTTGGCCAATGACACAGTGGGGATCTCTTCCTCAGGCTCCAGAATAGCCTATGGGCATGACTCAGGGAGACTTTGGGTAGGGTAGCAAATGCTTGGGAACTTCTTTGCCAGGCGTGGTGGACAGAATGAAATTTTTTGTCATAGGATAATGGCTTCAGGAAACCTGGATGCCCTGAGAGATGGCAAGATCTAGGCAGGCACTATAGGGTAAGCCTTGCTACATTTGCAGGAAGGCAGGCAGAATAGGCTCTCTGGAGAGCCGAGGTGACAGCCAGGAGTGGGGATGCTCAGGGGAGCATGCATGCTAAGTAAGATGTTTCAGTCATGTCCAACTCTATGCAATGCTATGGACTATAGCTCACCAGGCTCCTCGGTCCATGGGATTCTCTAGGGAAGAATACTAGAGTGGGGTGTCATTTCCTTTTCCAGGGGATCTTCCTGACTCAGAGGCGAAACCAAGGTCTCCTGCATTGCAAGCAGATTCTTTACCACTAGTGCCACCTGGGAAGCCCCATGGGGCAGTGCAGGTCTTCATTCTCATACAATGTCTTGGGGGAGAGTTTGACAAGATAATGCCAAGTACTCTAGGAGGGGTTGAGGATGTGAGGTCTTCAGGCTCATACAATGTGAGGAGTGAGGTCTTCAGTCTCATACAATGTCTTGGGGGAGAGTGTGGCAATTGACGAGTCCATGGACAGATAATGCCAAGTACTCTAGGAGGGGTTGAGGATGTGGTACCTGGGGGGGTCTCTGTCTGTGGGTGGAAGGATTCCAGCAGGGGAAAAAAGGGCAGATTCTAGTTTACGAGGGTATCAGTAAGGGCAAAGCAGGACACTCAGGTCACCAAGGATGGAACTAGGGATTAAAGTGGGGACTTGGTCACCATTACTTGGTCACTGTTACCAGTCAGAGCCCCATGAACCAGGATGCAGGGCCAGGGCCAGGCCACAACAAGGTTCTGATGTTGAGTACAGCAGGTGGGCCTGGGCTGCCCAGTGTCAGGATGGATGCCAGAAATGGGGCTGGGCCAGTAGGTAGGATCAAAAGGTCTCAGCTATGTGGGAAAGAGATCAGCAATGGCTGGGTCCTGGGCAATATTAGATAATAGACCCCACAGCACCAAGTTCAGTGCAGAAGTGTCTGTCTCCTTGAGCTTGACACCACTCAGCTTAAACAACTTGATTCAGAGTCTGCCACAGTGGCCAAAAGCCTCCCAAGAGGCCCAGACTCAGGAAAAACAAGCCTTGAACTAAGAAGCTGTGACCTTCTTGGTAATTTGGTGAACTCGGAGACAAACCATTCCTGGGCTTCTGGGTCTTCATTTTTCTATCTACCATCTATCCTTAGGACTGGAGGAAGAAAAATACATACATGGAAGGAGAAGAAATCAAAAGAAGAGTAATAATAACAGTGATGACGATGATGAAATGAAATATAGAACATTAAGAGGAAAGTATAATGATGAGTTCTAATAAAATAACCAAAATCATAGCTAACATGCATTAAGCACTTACTTTGTGCCAGATGCCTCTCTAAATACTTTTCATGGATAGCTTCATTAACCCTCACAGAATTCCTGAGTGGTAGCTAGAAATGAGGAAATCAGTTACTTTTGCCTGAGGTCCTAACAGTTGTTAAGTGGTAGAGCCAGCTTTCTAATCCAGGCAGGCTGGCTCCTGAGTCTGCATATGTAACTCTCATACTCAATAGTCTCCGACAAGGAGGCTCATGGGGATAATAATAAAAAAATCAACCCCAGCTCCTCCCTGTAGCCCAGTTAGTAGGAGTGTCTCCACCAGTGGGCATGGCTTGGTTGTCCTCTATATCTATTTTTCAACAATAAACAAATAAACAAGTAAATAAATGTGCAATAAAAATAAAGTAAAATGCCAGGTATTGACCAGAACTGTAAAAATACAACAGGAGGAGAAGATGAAAAATGAGGCCCAAAGCACAAAAAGTGTCATCTGGCTGGAACTGGAGCCTTGATCTCTCTATGCCAGGCTTCCTTGCATTGTCCTATTCTGTCTCCTCACCCTCCATCCAACATCTCATCAACCACCTGCCTCATCAAAGCCTTAGACTTTGGCAGATTCTACCAAGGCCAAGGCTCAATGCATGTGGTGGGCTGGTTCTTCCCATGAGCAAGGGGGCTCCCCTCTCTAGCTATTAGGAAAAGTGAAAGTGTTAGTTGCTCAGTCGTGCCTGATTCTTTGTGACCCCGTGGACTGCAGCCCACCAGGCTCCTCTGTCCATGGGATTTTCCAAGCATGGATACTGGAGTGGTTTGCCATTTCCTTCTCTAGGGGATATTCCTGATCCAGGGATCGAACCCGGGTCTCCTGCACTGCAGGCAGATTCTTTCCTGAACAGAAAGTCCAATTTGCCTTTGTCTTTCATTGCCTGCAATGTGGGAGACTTGGGTTCGATCCCTGCATTGGGAAGATTCCCTGGAGAAGGGAACAGTTACCCATTCTAGTATTCTGGCCTGCAGAATTCCATGGACAAAGAAGCCTGGCAGGCTACAGTCCATGGAGTTGCAAAGAGTCCAACATGACTGAGTGACTTTCACTCTCAATTTTCACGTTTTCATCACCCTGGACTCTGGCCTCATGAACAGTAGTAGGCCAGGCAATGAGTAAAGAGGCTAGTGTTCTAAATTCCTGGAATTCACTAGCAGTGAGCTCCTCAGCTTACAGATAGTGGTGAATCTGTACACTATTCAGAAAGTGAGGCAGTCAGATCTTTTTTGAGCATCAGCCACCACATGTTTATCCAAGATGAGAAAGACACAATCCTGCCCTCAAAGAGCTTGTAATCTAGTTTCGTGAACAAAACAGACATTTCTATTGGAAGGGAAGGAGCCCTAGACTGAGACGAAGTAGACATACTTTATAGTCCCAAGAAGCTGAGTAATCTTGGGTAAACCTCTGCATCACTCCATGCCTTGGTTTTCCCTTCTGAAAATCTGGATGACAATCTGTCTTGCTAGGGTTATTTTTTAAGATTAAATTATAGGATGGATGTGAAAGTATTGGGGATCTGTAAATTGAAGGGGGTGTTTATCCTGGTCTGAACAGCTAAGCTGGATGTGGCCAAAGTTAACTTAGACAAGGAGAGTGTTGTGCTCTTCAACTCATTTACACTTTCTTAAGAAAATAAAAATGGAACTCTTTATGAATGTAGCTTGGCTTTCACAGCAACCTCTACTAAGTTAAATACTTGCATCAAATGCACAACTTACACATGATTTTTAAATATACAAACAGATACAATTCCATACTTTTCTCACTGGTTTTCAACTGTTCTTAATCATTAAGATTAAACAAGTAATGCATATTAAATGTTCTTTGTAAATTGGAAAACGCAATGGAAATGTGTTATTATTACCAAATGTAGGCTCTGTTATATTTCTCTTTTTTTTTTTGGAATTTATTATATCACTGTTTTTATTTACAACTTTATTGGCAAAAAAGAAAAGGGAGTAGTTTCAAACAGTTTAACAGGGCATTGCAGTTGATCCTGTCAGATTAATGAAATTTCATTTTAAATGACCATCTAATTGTCCAAAGATATACAATACTGAACCTGCACATGCAGTTTCCTTGATGAAGTACAGGCTCATATCTTAGGCAGTCTTTTAAACATATAAATACAAAGGAAATAGAATCACTCATTAAAAATTGCATTAAATGAAGGGTAATTTAAATTTATGTTGTCCTTGTAACAACACATGCCCAATGAAAATCAAAAGCTGGAAAAGTAGTTTACACTTCCTACTTGAGTGGACAATTACAATAATCAATCATTTCCTGCAGTGACCACTTATCTTTAATTTATTATGAACTACTCTGAACTTACTATGAGATGTAGCCAAAGTCAGAAAACAAGATGTAGGGAGAATACTCCTTTTTGGAGGAACTAAGCCCTCCAGAATCAGCATGGGAAATAAACATCCTGTTGAAGAGTTTTAGGTGGAAAAAAATTAATATAGTCAATTTCAACTCCTGCTGAGCTGGCTCAATTTTTTCATTGACTTGTTTGGTGTCATTCTTCTATATCAAGTGTGTTTAATTCTTCTTCTAGTTCATCCAAATCTTCCCCAGTAAACAGATTTTCATCAACAGGAACAGCATCGATGGCTCCATTTTCCTGTCCTTCCCCTTCATTGTCCTCTTCCAAATCACTTCTCTCACCATTTTCAGCCCTACCTCCGGAAGCTTCACTTAATTTGTTTTCATCCTTTTCTGAAGTATATGTGCTGAATCTTTCAAGACTGGCTACAGTAATACCTGTCTCATCTACATCTCTTGGGATGTACAGGCTTAAATCTATGTCATTTACACTCACTGAATCATCAACCTCATCACCACCTGTTCCCTGGGTGTAACGGGTATCATCTGCTTCCTCATCATCATCGTCAACCAGTTCAGGACGAAATTCAAACACCTCACGACCACTGATCACTAATGCTTTCCCAGCTTTGAAGTCTGCTTTCCTTCTTTCTATATCTTGTTCAAGTTTATCAATCTTTTCTTGTCTTTTTCTTTTCTTCCATGCAAGAAAAGATTCTAGAGTGATTTTGGTAACATTTGGACCTAGGGCAGAACGCTCTCTTTCAATTAGATCTTCTAGTGAAATTTCATCTTCTTTCTCTTCTTTCTTTTTATCTTTTTTTCAAGACAAATCCAGGAGGCAGTGCATGACGATACATGCAAATATCACCCCCTCCAGGACATACCCAAAACCAGCCGTATTTGTTGTTTTCAATAGCTTCAAGGAAATGCTTGCACACTATTTGAGTTTTTGGTTTTTTCTTTTCCGCCTCACCGTGCTTCTTGTTCACAACTTCTTCCAGTTTTTTCTCATCCCAATTATCCATAGTATCTTTTTCAAGTTCTTCGTCTCTTGCATCAATGTAAACGCTTCGCTTTTCACATTTTCTCTCCAGAGTCAAGTCATGAGAGAACTTACACTTATCTCCTTTAGTACACTGTCCTTGCTTGAAGAATGCACATACTACCGATTTGGGATCTGCACTTTTACTTATTTTTTGAGCAGCAACTACAGGTTTGAACAACTCATTTAGCTCTTGCAATTCTTTCTTCTTGTCATCTTTCTTCAACTTCTTTTCAGCTTCACTTTGTGCTACCTGACGTGGATTCTGTTGACCAAATTTAACTTGATGAGTGACAGCCTTGATAAACTTCTGTTGCTTTGCTCCTTTCTTATTCTTCAGACCAAAAGTTTTGTCCTTGTTGTTTAGTAGCTAAGTCGCGTCGGACTCTTGCGACCCCATGGACAGCCAGCCAGCCCTCTGCCCATGGGATTTCCAAGACAAGAATACTGGAGTGGGTTGCCATTTCCTTCTCCTCTGTTGTATTTCCTTCTAGAATCTTCTAATTTTAAATTAGGCATTCCAGTAGGACCTAATTTATCTGGCAGCTCAGGTCATTTGGGCATCAAAGGTGAGCACATCTTAATAATGTTGGGATGGGATGGGTTCCTTGGATCCAGCTGAGGTCCACAGAGCTGACCAAGCTGCAGTAGATTTGGCCATTATGGGGAGGGGGACTGACTCCTTTCCCACAGACAGAAGCCCTCAGGAGGAGATGGATTTTGATCTGGTAGCATAAAGGATGTTAAGACCTTGGCATTTGGAGTATAAAGACCAAAGACTACAGGGGTAAAGACAGGACCAGCAGGCTTTAGAGACACCACACAGCCTCCTGTGTCCATGTCTGTGGGCACACTTTTCTCTTTGGGAAAAGGATGGGGCAGAAGTAGAAAGAGATAGGTGAAATCTCAGGAGCTCCAAGGCTTCAGGAACTCCTCATTTCCTGCTCTGTTCTCTCTGTTTGCAACTTCCTCACTTCTGAGAAATTCTTCACTTTTTTAAAAATGAAATCTGCCTAATTAAATATTAGATGATTCTAGAGGGAAATGTAAGGGAGTCTACATTTGATAGCAATAACACATATCTGTCGTATTTTCCAATTTACAAAGAACATTTCACACGTATTAACTAGCTTAATCTTCACAATCAAGAATATCTGAAGACAGTTCTATTTCCAGTTTTTTAAGGAATCTCCACACTGTTCTCCATAGTGGCTGTACTAGTTTGCATTCCAACCAACTGGTTCCTTTTTCTCTGCACCCTGTCCAGCATTTATTGTTTGTAGACTTTTGGATAGCAGCCATTCTGACTGGCATGAGATGGTACCTCATTGTGGTTTTGATTTGCATTTCTCTGATAATGAGTGATGCTGAGCATCTTTTCTTATGTTTGTTAGCCATCTGTATGTCTTCTTTGCAGAAATGTCTGTTTAGTTTTTTGGCCCATTTTTTGATTGGGTCGCTTATTTTTCTGGAACTGAGCTTCAGGAGTTGCTTGTATATTTTTGAGATTAATTCTTTGTCAGTTGCTTCATTTTCTATTATTTTCTCCAATTCTGAAGGCTGTCTTTTCACCTTGCTTATAGTTTTCTTCGTTGTGCAAAAGCTTTTAAGTTTAATTAGGTCCCATTTGTTTATTTTTGCTTTTATTTCCATAACTCTGGGAGGTGGGTTATAGAGAATCCTGCTATGACTTACATCAGAGTGTTTTGCCTATGTTTTCCTCTAGGAGTTTTATAGTTTCTGGTCTTATGTTTAGATCTTTAATCCATTTTGAGTTTATTTTTGTGTATGGTGTTAGAAAGTGCTCTAGTTTCATTCTTTTACAAGTGGTTGACTAGTTTTCCCAGCACCACTTGTTAAAGAGATTCTTTTCTCCATTGTATATCCTTGCCTCCTTTGTCAAAAATAAGGTGTCCATAGGTGCATGGATTTATCTCTGGGCTTTCTATTTTGTTCCTTGATCTATATTTCTGTCTTTGTGCCAGTACTGTCTTGATGACTGTTGCTTTGTAGTATAGCCTGAAGTCAGGCAGGTTGATTCCTCCAGTTCCATTCTTCTTTCTCAAGATTGCTTTGGCTATTTGAGGTTTTTTTGTATTTCCATACAAATTGAGAAATTATTTGTTCTAGTTCTCTGAAAAATACCATTAGTAGCTTGATAGGGATTGCACTGAATCTATAGATTGCTTTGGGTAGTTTACTCATTTTCAGTATATTGATTCTTCCGATCCATGAACATGGTATATTTCTCCATCTGTTTGTGTCCTCTTTGATTTCTTTCATCAGTGTTTTATAGTTTTCTATATATAGGTCTTTAGTTTCTTTAGGTAGATATATTCCTAAGTATTTTATTCTTTTCATTGCAATGGTGAATGGAATTGTTTCCTTAATTTCTCTTTCTGTTTTCTCATTTTTAGTGTATAGGAATGCAAAGGATTTCTGTGTGTTAATTTTATATCCTGCAACTTTATTATATTCATTGATTAGCTCTAGTAATTTTCTGCTGGAGTCTTTAGGGTTTTCTATGTAGAGGATCATGTCATCTGCAAACAGTGAGAGTTTTACTTCTTCTTTTCCAATTTGGATTCCTTTTATTTCTTTTTCTGTTCTGATTGCTGTGGCCAAAACTTCAAAAACTATGCTGAATTGTAGTGGTGTGAGTGGGCATCCTTGTCTTGTTCTTGACTTTAGGGGAAATGCTTTCAATTTTTCACCATTGAGGATAATGTTTGCTGTGGGTTTATCATATATGCCTTAAATTATGTTGAGGTATATTCCTTCTATGCCTGCTTTCTGGATGGTTTTTATTATAAATGGATGCTGAATTTTGTCAAAGGCTTTTTCTACATCTATTGAGATAATCGTATGGTTTTTATCTTTCAATTTGTTAATGCGGTGTATCACATTGATTTGTGAATATTGAAGAATCCTTGCATCCCTGGGATCAATCCCACATGGTCATGATGTATGATCTTTTTAATATGTTGTTGGATTCTGTTTGTTAGAATTTTGTTAAGGATTTTTGCATCTATGTCCCACTGCTGGGTATACACACCAAGGAAACCAGAATTGAAAGAAACATGTGTACCCCATCACAGCACTGTTTACAATAGCCAGGACATGGAAGCAATCTAGATGTCCATCAGCAGATGAATGAATGAGAAAGCTGTGGTACATATACACAATGGAATATTATTCAGCTATTAAAAAGAATGCACTTGAATCAGTTCTAATGAGGTGGATGAAACTGGAGCCTATTATACAGAGCGAAGTAAGGCAGAAAGAAAGACACCGATACAGTATATTAATGCATATATATGGAATTTAGAAAGATGGTAATGATGACCCTATATGTGAGACAGCAAAAGAGACACAGATGTAAAGAACAGACTTTTGGATTCTGTGGGAGAAGGTGAGGGTGGGATGATTTGAAAGAATAGCATTGAAACATATATATTATCATATGTGAAATAGATCACCTGTCCAGGTTCAATGCATGAGACAGGGTGCTCAGGGCTGGTGCACTGGGATGACCCTGAGGGATGGGATGGGGAGGGAAGTTGGAGGGGGGTTCAAGATGGGGAACACATGTACACCCATGGCTTATTCATGTGACTGTATGGCAAAAATCACCAAAATATTATAAAGTAATTAGCCTCCAATTAAAATGTTTGAAAAAAGAATATCTGAAGGCCAGTGAGAAAATACAGGGGCTTCTCAGGTGGCCTTAGTGGTAAAGAATTGCCTGCCAATTCAAGAGACATAAAAGATGTGAGCTCGATCCCTGGGTTGGGAAGATCCCCTGGAGAAGGAAATGGCAACCCACTCCAGCATTCTTGTCTGGAGAATCCCATGGACAGAGGAGCTTGGCGGGCTGCAATCCATGGGGTTGCGAAGAGTCAGACATGACTGAAATGACTGAGCACCAGTGAGAAAATAGAATTGTATCTATTTGTGCATTTAAAAATTGTGTGTGCTTTGCATTCTCAGACACCCAATACTACCACTGCCTCCCAAAACATACTTTCTGACCATAGTTTATCAATCCAGAGATGCATCTAGGGATGGTTAGCTGACTTAAGCCTGGACCATTTAATTCACTTCATGTCAAATAGATGGGGAAAAAATGGAAAGAGTGACAGACCTTATTTCCTTGGGCTCCAAAATTACTGCAGATGGTGACTGCAGCTATGAAATTAAAAGATGCTTGCTCCTTGAAAGGAAAGCTATGACAAACCTAGACAGCTTATTAAAAGCAAAGACATTACTTTGCTGACAAAGGTACATATAGTCAAAGCTATGGTTTTTCCAGTAGTCATGTATGGATGTGAGAGTTGGACAATAAAGAAGGCTGAGTGCTGAAGAATTGATGTTTTTGAACTGTGGTGTTGGAGAAGACTCCTGAGAGATCCTTGGACTGCAAGGAGATCAAACCAGTCAATTCTAAAGGAAATCAATCCTGAATATTCATTGGAAGGACTGATGATGAAGCTGAAGCTCCAATACTTCGGCCACCTGATGCGAAGGAGCCAACTCATTAGAGAAGACCCTGATGCTGGGAAAGACTGAAGGCAGGAGGAGAAGGGGAAGACAGAGGACAAGGTGGTTGGATGGCATCACCGACTCAATGCACACGAGTTTCAACAAGCTCCGGGAGATGGTGAAGGACAGGGAAACCTGTCATGTTGTAGCCCATGGAATTCCAAAGAGTTGGACATGACTGAGGGACTGAACAACAACAACAAATCTAATTCTACCCTTTAACTTTATTATCTGGAGGGATTCACTCACTCTCAGGTTATGTGAAGCACAGAGGCCATGTTATCATGTGAAGAGGGCCAGTTTTCTGCAGGAGAGACTGAAGATGGCTTGCAGAGAGAAACTGATAGTGAGATACAGCTAGATTCAGCTCCTGGCAGTGTTCAAGGACTCAGATCCAATGGTTCCTGAGGTGCTGCTATATTTCTGTCTCTTGAGTTTAGTTTTTCAACCATACATTACACTACTTTTGCTTAAGCTACTTTGAACTGAATTGGTCAATTTCTAACAAAATTCTCTATCCTTGGTTTTCCATCCTCAAATCTTTTATAGGCAGTACTGTCAAAGAGAGAAAGCGAGGCAACTCATTTTTTGGTCATTATCTTATTTAACATATTCAGTACATTTGACTATTGATTATTTCCCCTCTCTTAAAACACTTCTTTTATGTTGAAGACTCTTCATTCTCCTTAATCTCCTCTTCTGTTTCTGATTCTGCCCTTCTCCATCTCCTTCAGAGAGACATATTTCTCTGCCTCAGACTGCTTTTCTCTAAAATTATATCCTAGGCTCACTCTACTCTCCCTAGATGACCTCACTCATTTTCAAGATTTCAACCACATTTTATTTGCTGATGACTCCCAATCATTGTTTTCAGGCCAGATCTTTCCTTCAGCTTCAGACCCATGCATCCAGTTGTCTATTCAATACCTTTTGCTGAACGTGTCACAGGCACCTCAAATGCAACACATCCAACATTGAACTCCTCATTTTGTACTTTCATTTATTCTTCACCTTAATGAACAGCACCTACACACATTCAGTAATCAAAACCAAAAACCTGAGAATCCTCCAAGCTTCTTCTAATTTTCATTCACCATGTTCCACTGTTCCATCAGTCCCACCTGCTCTCTCAGTTTGTCAGTGATTTTCCTTTACTTAGTGTTAATGGTAAGGGAGTTATTTGTAGCAAATTAGAATTAGAAATGACTCCCTAAATGCCCTTCTCACTGACAAAGTTGTAATGCTTTGTAATTATCTGAGTTATTACAACGACTAGTCTAGCAAACATACCACACATGCACCTAATTCTAGAATCTTCTCATCCTTTCAATCCCTACCATCCTTGGGCTGGATCAGGCCTCAGTTTCTGCCTAGGGTAGGTGGAAGGGTTCAAAGTGCTCTGTGGAAGCATATCAGGCCACCATGAGAGGAGAGGGAAAGTGTCAGAAGCTAGGGCTCTAGACCCTACCCCTTCCTCAACAGTGCTTATAGATACGTTGATTCCTTGATTTATGTACTGGAATACAGGATAATTTCATTGGAATAGACACTGTCTAACCCCTTTCTTGGGAGAAGGCAATGGCACCCCACTCCAGTACTCTTGCCTGGAAAATCCCATGGACAGAGGAGCCTGGTAGGCTGCAGTCCGTGGGGTCGCTATGAGTCGGACATGACTGAGCACCTTCACTTTCACTTTTCACTTTCATGAATTGGAGGAGGCAACGGCAACCCACTCCAGTGTTCTTGCCTGGAGAATCCCAGGGATGGCGGGGCCTGGTGGGCTGCAGTCTATGGAGTCGCACAGAGTCGGACACGACTGAACCGACTTAGCAGCAGCAGCAACCCCTTTCACATATCTTCTGTCACTTGATCTTTACATCCTACAAGGCAGAAAATATGCATGTTTTGACAAGTAAATTAAGGCTCAGAAAGGTTATAGCTGAAAAGTAGTGGAGCCCAAATTTGAACCCATCTCTCTGCCTCTCAATTCTGCCTTTCCCCCACCATGCCATAATTCTTCCTCCCTTCTTTGCCTGGACATGCGCATACCTGATTCTTCTAAGGTACTAGTTCAGTTTCAAGGACAGGGCATTCACATAATCCCTAGTTGGGGAGCTGAAGAAGGGAACAGGCAGGACAGAAATGTCTCCTTATATCACATACCAAAAGACTGGAAGAGACCTATTTTGTAAGAAAGAGACATACTCCTGAGAGGAAAAAGGCTGAGCATGGGCCATAGACCCAGAAAGGACTCAAATTCTTTTAATGAGTCTCACCAGTGGTTTTACATCTACAGAGCATTGAAGACTGGACTGATTTTGAGAGAACTGAAATTGATTCATTCTGTGATCCTAAATTTTATGCATGCTAAGTCACTCAGTGGTGTCCGACTGTGACCCTATGGACCTTAGCCCGCCAGGTTCCTCTGTCCCTAGGATTTTCTAGGCAAGAATACTGGAGTGGGTTGCCATTTCCTACTCCAGGGGATCTTCCTGAAACTGCACCTCTTGTGTCTCCTGCATTGGCAGGATTCTTTACCACTAGAGCCACTGCACTGCATTGGGTTCCTTACCACTAGTGCCACTGGGAAGCTGCTATACATTTTATATTCATTATCAATATTTAAAGTATACCTACATAAATATTTTATGACCAGAAAAAAAGTTTTTAAGTTTAGTTTAATACCTTTTCCTGTCACTCCCATTTTATAAACAAGAAAATAGTGGCCCAGAGAGAACTGACCAGGCTGACAAAGTGGGTTAATGACAGAACTAGGGCTTAAATCCAGGTCACCTTATGGATTCAAGACATGGCTCACTCTATAACTCCATTCTGATATCCTAGACATTCATTTTACATAACAAAAGAGGAGATCCCATCTATACCATAAGAAACAACTTTAAAAGTAGTCTTGTTCATTGCTCAGCATTAATTGGAAAAGAACATTGCTGAAAAGTTCTTGGTAGGAGAGAAAGAAAGAGAAACACACTTCACAGAGCCTTTCACTTTCCAACCCTTTGGAATTTTAAATCCATTTGAGCATGCCTCATTTTTATCATCATCTGGAATTTTCCAAAAGGGCATTTCACATTGCAGTCAATTATATCACATTTAATGCCACCTTGTATAACAATCAGATCGTTCCATTTTGCCTACCTGTGGGGAAATGCTGACTCTTGGATAACTTGTAGCCTTCTTCCTTGATTTGTTTTTCATTCCTCCTTTTCTATCCTGCTTTCCTTCCCAGCGTAAGAGGCAGACCCAGAGTTGATCAAAGGAAAAGAGAAGGAAGGAGGAGGTATACAGATCCACAGACTCAACCTGGAACTTTCTTATAGACCCAAGCCCCCTAATCTACATCATAGGCTAAGAATTTGCAGATGGAGGAAGCAGCAGGGGCTCACAGGCAGCCACACAGTGTCAATCTCCCTCTAGTTCTGGAATCAAGTTCATATGGCCTTGGAAGTAATATCAGAGCTCTGCCACTCACATTCACCTCTCTGAGCTTCCATTTCATCATGTATAAAATACGAGTAAAAATGTGCATGGGGTTTCCATGTTGAGAAATGGTAATAGCATATGTGAAAACCTATGTGGTGAACAGTATAAAGAAGTCACACTTCTGTAAGATGTGCCACATCTCTTGGTGTATATGTGTGTCTGCTCGCAGGGAAGTGGGATGGAACTGGGACAAGATTCAGTGAATCTCTTAGCCCTGTTCCAGGCTGACATAGATACGGAGCAGTACGCTGAAGCCTTACCTTACTGGGGTCGCTGCTGCCCCTAGGGGATCACTCCTAGATCTCTGAACCAGCTCACCAGGGGTTTACATTTGTATCTGGAGGGATGAAGGAGGGAAGGAGAGTCTAGTTATGAATCCCAGGACCCATTCTGAAACAAACACACACTGAAAAAATGGAGAGGGACATTCATTTGGCTAGGTTGAGGGCAAATGTGTGAGTTCTTTTATATCTCTCTGCAGGCTTCTTGTTTCAGAAATTCTCTACCACCCTTCTCCAATCCCTTAGTTAGGCAGGAAGGAAACAGCACAGGAGATAAGTATACAGAACAAAGTAGATATGATATATGGAGAAGGCAATGGCACCCCACTCCACTACTCTTGCCTGGAAAATCCCATGGATGGAGGAG
Source organism: Tragelaphus eurycerus (assembly GCA_935064755.1). Taxonomy (NCBI): domain Eukaryota; kingdom Metazoa; phylum Chordata; class Mammalia; order Artiodactyla; family Bovidae; genus Tragelaphus; species Tragelaphus eurycerus. Next base: position 4,410,817 of record CAKXYN010000119.1, on the reverse strand, counting down.
CCTGGTAGGCTGCAGTCCATGGGGTTGCTAAGAGTCTGACATGACACAGCAACTTCATTTTCTCTTTTCACTTTCACGCATTGGAGAAGGAAATGGCAACCCACTCCAGTGTTCTTGCCTGGAGAATCCCAGGGACAGGGAAGCCTGGTGGGCTGCCGTCTCTGGGGTCACACAGAGTCCGACACGACTGAAGTGACTTAGTATGTATAGATATGATATAAATATTATCAACATGTCAATGTAAAAGTTAAAGTACACAGGGCAAAGTTTGGAAGGAAATCTGAAGTAAAAGGTAAGGCAGGGTCTTCTTTATCATCCATCCATCTCTAAAAGAAAATTTATTTTCAGTAAGAAATATGATAATAATGGCCAGAAAGAAGACATACAGTGAAACTTTTGCTTAACTTTTAGTAATAATCACAATGATATCATTATTTATTTCAAATACACAGTATGAATTGAGGAATAAATCATAGGAGTTGGAAACACAAACTTCACCTGAAGTGAGCTCAAGCAGTCCTGAATGGTTCTGAACCATTACAAACTTACTTTTGAAGAAATGTACGTTGCTGAACCTGCATGTTGTTGGGGGCTGTCTATGTAAATAGGAACTCCCAAAATTAACTTCCACGTACAACAAAATGTTTATTAAAGGTTAGGTAACAAAAGCATGCTAATATGAAAAGTTGTAAAGCAATAAATTTCTTACATCACTGTTTCTTTGTAAATTTTGTTCACTGAAGAATCAAGTAGTGTAGTGTACTATAACACATTTTTTTTTCTTTATGTAACTTTTTGTTTTGTCCTGGTGCTTGCAATTGACTTTATCTTTCCCTCACTTTTAAAAAACTTATTTTCATCATATTATCAATAATTTTCTTCAAACTCTCTATCATATTAGGTATTCTAGGCAGTTCCTTTTTGTTCAGAGGGCTCCCCAGCAGAAGTTGTCCTCCTGTTTTTATCTGGGTTGTTTTGTCAGGACAAATGCACATTTCTTATCATCTTGGAACTTCAAGGCTTTCCTGGGTATGATCTAATGTTTACACTTTCTAGGTATATTCCTACATTTGGTGGAACACATCCTCAAGGGAGTTTCCAATAAAAAGGTGGGTGGAAGTTCAATTTTATGAGTTCTTATGAGCGTGAATTTCAATTCCTGGGTCAGGAAGATCCGCTGGAGAAGGGATAGGCTCCCTACTCTAGTATTCTTGGGCTTCTCTTGTGGCTTAGCTGGTAAAGAATCTGACTGCAATGCAGGATACCTGGGTTCAACCCCTGGGTTGGGAAGATCCCCTGAAGAAGGGAAAGGCTACCCACTCCAGTATTCTGGCCTGGAGAATTCCATGGACTGTATAGTCCATGGGATCGCAAAGAGTCAGACACGACTGAGTGACTTTCACTTTATCAGTTTGTAGATCTTTTAAAATTTCTATCATCATACTTAATTTGCAGTTTTGTTAGGTGTAGAATTATTGGCTTAAAACATTGTGTCATAATTATTTCATGATATTGCTTAATTATCTTCTAAAATGCAAAGCTTTTTGATAAGATGCTCAAGGTTATTCTGATTCTTATTTCTTTGTATGTGACCTGATTTTAACTGCCTGAAAGCTTTTAGGATCTCCCTTTTCTCCTTAATATTCTAAATGCTATCATACTGTGATTAGTCATCACAGGATGATATTAGGCTCCTTTTCATTCCTCGGGATAATATTCATTATGCCCTTTCAATTTAGACATTCGTGTTTCTTTTTCCTGGTAAAATCTTTTGGATTATTTCTCTGATGATTTTCTGCCTCTATACTTTCTTTTTTTTTTTCTTTCTTTATGTTATCCCTAGTACTGGGACAATGAATCTCCTGGATTGATTCTCTTATATCTCTTATCATTTTTCTCCTATATTTTATTTACTTTTGTCTTTTTGTTTTCTTTTCTGGAAGATTTTCTTGTTTTATCCACCAATTCCTCCATCGATTTAAAATAATTTAAGAATAGATATATTTTTAAGTTCCAGTTCTCTTTTGTTCTCTGATTTTTTCCTTATCAACCTGCTTTTGTTTTCTAAATCCAGTCTTCTTGAGACAAATTAGACTTAATGCAGTTCTATCCCCTGAATTTTTACTCTTTCTTCCAAATTAATCTCTTCTTTTATTTATCTGTTCTCTATATTTAACATTGGAAACAATTATATATCTGGAGATCCTTGACTTTCAATTCATATTTTATTATGAGGCATTAAAATCTGGTTAGGAACAAATAGGAGAAGGCAATGGCACCCTACTCCAGTACTCTTGCCTGGAAAATCCCATGGACAGAGGAGCCTGGTGGGCTGCAGTCCATGGGATCACTGAGGGTCGGACACCACTGAGCGACTTCACTTTCACTTTTCACTTTCATGCATTGGAGAAGGAAATGGCAACCCACTCCAGTGTTCTTGCCTGGAGAATCCCAGGGATGGGGGAGCCTGGTGGGCTGCCATCTATGGGGTCACACAGAGTCAGACACGACTGAAGTGACTTAGCAGCAGCAGCAGCAGGAACAAATAGAATCAACAAGGAAGAAGGGCAGCAAAAAATGAAATACAAACAGAAACAAATAAGCCTAACTATATTTCAAATGAATAGCATAACTTCACTGAAAAGGAAAATAAAGTACCCTTTAAACACAGCATTTGACCATATAGCCTCAAGCTAAAGATAAAAACATATATATAAGCAAATATCAAGCTCTAGTTAGTTGGGTTTTTTAAAAATAGAGGTATGATTTATCATTTCTAAAACTAATATGTGTTCAAGAATTGCACAAGAAGTAAATATTTTGTAGAAATGAGAACCATGACTTTCACTTTCTAAAAAGGGAGTTGTAAAGTGGAAGTCTTTCAGTCGTGTCCAACTCTTTGCTACCCCGTAGACTATATAGTCCATGAAATTCTCCAGGCCAGAATACTGGAGTGGGTAGCCTTTCCCTTCTCCAGGGGATCTTCTCAACCCAGGGATTGAAACCAGGTATCCCACACTGCAGGCAAATTCTTTACCAGCTGAGCCACAAGGGAGGCCCAAGAATATTGCTGTGGGTAGCATATCCCTTTTCCAGGGGATCTTCCTGACCCAGGAATCAAACCGGGGTCCCCTGCATTGCAGGTGGATCCTTTACCAACTGAGCTATCAGGGAAGTTACTAATAGGGAAAAATGGTTAGAATGAACCATGTGGTATTGGGTTGGAATTGGAAGTATCAGCATGGCTTTTAATATATGTTTATATCTGCATTTATTCTAGCTCATCCTCTGAGAGCTCCATCTGTATTGTTTTATTGCCATTGCCCATTACAAATGAAGAAAGAGCTAGTTTCAGACTAAAGCTAAGAAAATACAAGATGAGCCTGGAAATCTTGGTTTTCCAAAAAACATGCTCAAAGAATGTTGGGGACATGTCAAAAGGACACAGGAGCCAGTTTGAAGGGACTGAACCAGTCAAATCTGGTACAATTTGAGTATCAAAACAAAGAATGTAAGAGACTATATCTCACAGAATAAATAAGAATCCCTGAGTCCATGCAGGTACACATAAATGAATAAATGCATAATGGAGAGAGAAAACACCTTCTTATAGTGGAATGCCAACTAATAAATGTAGAACAAATGCTGGAATTAGGAAATTACCATTTCTCAACCACCATAGAAATGATTGTTTCAGACAAGAATTATCCATGGATGCTAAAACTTGTGAGTAAAAGTTTGATGAGAACTAGAATAGTTACACAGTCTCAGAGTATCTCCCTACCAGCCAGGTATTAATTACAAAGAAAATGTATTAATGTTGTAGTGGATAGACTTAGCAAACAGGTGATTAAATCAGATGGTTAAAGTGAACTTAATAAGGTGATTAAAGTGAACATCACCGGTAATGGGACAAATGGACATCACATATCTGGTGATATGATGCACTAAGAAAGATAAAACATCACCTTCGTGAAGTGAAGTCGCTCAGTCATGTCCGACTCTTTGCGACCCCATGGACTGTAGCTCACCAGGCTCCTCCATCCATGGAATTTTCTAGGCAAGAGTACTGGAGTGGGTTGCCATTTCCTTCTCCAGGGGATCTCTTCCCAACCCAGGAATCAAACCCGGGTCTCCCACACTGCGGGCAGACGCTTTACCGTCTAAGCCAGCAACCTTCGTAGTATGCTTAATAAAAATGCATAACCTAAATCTAATCCTGAGAGGATATCAGATAAACTCAAAGTGAGGAATATTGGTTCTATAAAATAAATGGCCTATACTGTCCTAAAATGCCAAGATCATGTCAAGAAAGACAAAGACAGGAAGCATCTAGGTTAAAAGAAACCGGATTGAATTCTGAACTAGAAAAAGAATTTATTTTGATTTTGCTATAAATATATTAGTGAGTCGATTGGTGAAATCTGAATAACGTTGATATTAGGTAACAGTTAAGTGTTAGTTGCTCAGTCATGTCCGACTCCTTGTGACCCCATGGACTGTGGCCCACCAATCTCCTCTGTCCATGGAATAAAAAGAAGCCTGCCAGTCAATAAGCCCTCACCAGCTCCCAACTAGATTCCTCTGTCCATGGAATTCTCCAGCAAGAATATTGGAGTGGGTTGCCATTCCCTTCTCCAGGGGATCTTCCTGACCCAGGGATTAAACCCTCATCTCCTGCATTGCAGGCAGATTCTTTACCATCTGAATATTAATTTTGTGTTTATTTTGATATTTATATTGTGGTTATGTAAGAGAATGTCTTCATTATTAGGAAATTGACAGCGATATATTTAAGAGTAAAGGGGCATCATGCCTGCAACTTCCTCTCAAATGGTTTTAAAATTATATATATATATATATATGTATAATGATATAGATAGATATAGATAAGTAAATTGAATGAGACAAAGCAAATGTGGTGAAATGTTAATACTTTTGGGAATGTAAGTGAAGGGTATACAGGAGTTCTTTTAATATTTTTGCAACTTTTCTGTATGTATGAAGTAATTTAAAAACAAACATTTAAAAAATCTGGTTGGGAACTGGTGAGGGCTTATTGACTGGCAGACTTCTTTTTAGGATGACTGGGTGGTAAACTGGATGATATACTAGGACACTCCAAAACATCAGAAAACGGGGGTATTTTTAGTCAAAGGATAGACAACTGACTGCTGAGAATGAGAGTGAAGAAGTTGTTAGAGGGTGATAGGGTGGTTGGGTTCAAATACTAGGCCCTGTCTTCCCTGACTAAGTTTTGAACGAACTGAGAAATGAGACAAAGAAGAAAGTCCTACGGATAACAAAATGCAGTCTTTGAATCCATAAAGAATAAGAATACAGTGTATATCAATATCAAATTGATTTCCTAATACTAAAGCCCAGAACTGGAATAGTTTATAAACTTGCTGCAGTGCTAGAACATTCCAGGACTCCCCATAAGGCAGGGTGGGGCGTGTTCTGCTAAGGTGGTTGCATGGTGGAGACCCACTGAGAGTACACACTCTCTATGGGAAGACCACCCCACTCCCCATTCAAGGAGTGGAGAGGAAGGAGCTAGAATTACATGCTGGTTTCTCTCTCTAAACTCAGCAATTAGAGTTATAATTCTTTCTCCCAGAAATCAGGAATGGAGAATTACTCTCTATAGAGAAGAGTTAGCACTTCTTGGCACAAACTTTGACCATCCCTGTCTTCGGCCTCACTTTCTATATCTGCCCAGCATCAAAACTGGCATTTCTAAACAACTACACTGAGGGACAGTAAGAGAAGATCCTAATGAGTACAGGAAAGCTCATTAACATGAAGCTGTGCATGTGGCTCACAGAGGAATCAAGTGCCAAGAAAGGAGTTGTCAACAATGTCATGTCAGTGAGAGGCTGTAGGAAAAATGAATATTGGAGAAAAGCCCTTGGATTATAAATCTACACTAGGGTGTCAGTGACATGTGGAGAGAGGTGAAGGCACAAGTCCCATTGCAAGGGGTCAAAAAGGGTTGAACATTTCTCTCCTTGTGCTTCAAAAACATCCTAAAAATGACCTGCCTTCTCCCACCAAAGGTACAGACTTTTCTATCCTGGCCAGCACACAGTGTTTAGGTTTCCTCTCATTTCTGGCTCTGACTGTTTCCCAGTGTGATGATACAGAGGAAGAATGTGGTAAGAGGCTGGCTCTCACTTCAGTGCTAGTCACATGCCAGTTTTCCCAGGCAGGATTATTCCCATCCTAAGTGCTGAGAAAACCTGAAAACTGCTTTACCCAAGCCAGGATATTATTTCCCCTCTTCCAGAGAGTCAGGTTTGAGTTCATAAGGATGTGCAGTCCACCAATCCAATAGAGGCCACGTAGAAGGAAACAGGCCACGTAGAAGTACAGGGCTTCCCAGGTGGCACTAGTGATAAAGAACCCACTTGCCGATACAGGAGACCTAAGAGACACAGGTTTAATCCCTGGGTCAGGAAGATCCCCTGGAGGAGGGCATGGCAACCCACTCCAGTATTCTTGCTTGAAGAATCCCATGGACAGAGGGGCCTGGTGGGCTACAGTCCATAGGGTCTCAAAGAGTCAGCCACAACTGAAGCGACTTAGCACAAGCACGCACAGAAAGGAAAGACCATGGACTCTGAAATCATAACTTTGCTATTACCGCATGAATGACACTGGGAAAGTTACTTAACTTCTCTGAGATTTAGTTTCCTCAACTATATGGGAAAATAATGTCCATTCACTCAAAAATATTTACTAAAGATCTACTAAATGACTAGTTTTATGAACAACATAGGCATGTCATCCCAGAGCTTATGTTCTAATAAGAAGGCAGACATTGCCAACATAATCACAACAAATGTTTAATTGCTAAGGGAACAAATGGGGGAGGACTTAAACTTGTATAGGGAGAAGGGACTTATTAAAACATCTAGAATTAACCAGATAAAATGTGGCTAAAGGGAGAGAATCCCAATTGGTGGTGGTGGTGGGAGTGGGGTGGGATTCAATGTGCAAAGACTCAAAAACAAAGGTGAAATAATTTCCTTGTTGCTTGAGAAGAGAGTGCCAAGGGAAAAGAGATGAATTTGGAAAGACAAGAAGAGGCTAGATACTAGCAGGTCTTAAGGCAAAGCTAAAGATTTGAGGCTTTTCCCTCTTATTACTGTGAAGGGAGCAAGGTAAAAGTTTTGTTTTGTTTTTAGCAGTGCTAGTAAGAATAATGTCATTAAAAAAGGCAGAGTAAGGAACATCCAAAATTTTTCCCTTCATAAAATCAAGAATGCTGGCAGAAATTATCAAAATTAGCTTTTTTTCAGAACTTTGGAAATTAACTAAAAGTTTTGAACAATTAGATGAGTGTTTATTCAAGAAAAGGGCCGAATCTCAGTAACAGTATATTCTGTGGCATTTTAACTTGCCCTACAGCTATACTCAATTCCCAGTTCCACAGTAGACTTGAAAACCTACAACTCACAATCACAGTGAAACCAGAAGCCTGGAAGCTAATGGAAAGTGCAGAATACAGTTGGAGCTCTAGTCTCTACAGGAGTAATATTTTTGTATACGATTAAATTAAGTAGGGGTTTCCCAGGTGGCTCAGTGGTAAAGAATCCACCTGCCAATGCAAGAGATACAAGAGACGCAGGTTCAATCCCTGGGTCAGGAAGATCTCATGGAGGTGGAAATGGCAACCCACTCCAGTATTCTTGCCCGGAGAATCCCATGGACAGAGGAGCCTGGTGGGCTACAGTCCATAGGGTCACAGAGAGTTGGACACAACTGAAGGCGACTTAGCATGGCACAGCAAAGTTACATTAAACTAATCTGAAGTAGATTGTTTTAAATTGAGATGTGAATTATAATCCCCATGGGGAAAAAGTAAGAAATAACCCAAAACTATAGTAAAAAGATTACAAAGAAATTAAAATAGTACACTGAAAATATATATTTAACATAAAAGAAGCAATAGAGAACTATTAATGGAGGATAGCGGTTCATGGGGTTGCAAAGAGATGGACACGACTGAGCGACGGAACTGAACTGAATGGTGGATAAGTGAAAGTCACTCAGTCATGTCCAACTCTTTGCAGCCCCATGGACTGTAGCCCACCAGACTCCTCTGTATGTGGGGATTCTCCAGGAAAGAATACTGGAGTGGGTTGCCATGCCCTCCTCCAGGGGATCTTCCCAACCCAGGAATTGAACCCAGGTCTCCTTCATTGCAGGCAGATTTTTTACTGTCTGAGCCACCTGGTATCAGTACTCACATTGAACGCAAATGATTAAAGCACTACAATCAAAGGCAGAGATTTGCAGAATGGATATAATGTAAGTATGTGCTGTTAATAAGAGATATTCTTTTTCTCAAAAACACACATAAATTGAAAGCAAGATGATGGGAAAAGGGGACTTCCCTGGTGGTCCAAGGGCTAACACTTCCTGCTTCCAATGCTGGGGGCCTGGGTTTGATCTCTTGTTGGGCCTGGGTTTGATCTCTTGTTGGGGAGCTAGATCCCACATGCTGCAACTAAGAGTTCACATGCCACAGCAAAGATGAAAGACCCCTCATGCCACAATTAAGACTCAGCACAACCAAATAAATAAATTTTTTTTTAAAATTTATTTCAGTTGGATTTTTCAATTCAGTCACTTCACTGAAGGCATTGTTTTAATACTAATAAATATAATAAAATACTGGGAAAAGATACACCATACAAAGAGTAATCAAAAGAGAGCTGGAGTGGCTATATTAATATCAAACAAAATAGATAAGATAAAATTTGTTCAGTTCCATTCAGGCGCTCATTCGTGTCTGACTTTTTGCCACCCCATGGACTGGAGCATGCCAGGCCTCCCTGTCCATCACCACCTCCCGGAATTTACTCAAACTCATATCCATTGAGTCCGTGATACCATCCAACCATCTCATCCTGTCATCCCCTTCTCCTCCTGCCTTCAATCTTTCCCGTCATCAGGGTCTTTGCAAATTAGTCAGCTCTTCGCATCAGGTGGCCAAAGTATTGGAGTTTCAGCTTCAGCATCAGTCCTTCCAGTGAATATTCAGGACAGATTTCCTTTAGGATGGACTGGTTGGATCTCCTTGCAATCCAAGGGACTCTCAAGAGTCTTCTCCAATACCACAGTTCAAAAGCATCAATTATTTGGTGTTCAGCTTTCTTTATAGTTCAACTCTCACATCCATACATGACTACTGGAAAAACCATAGCCTTGACTAGAATCTGTTACTAAAGGCAAATATATTGTAATGATAGAAAGAGTTAATCTATCAAGAAGATATAATTATAAATGTATATGCACCAAAAAATGAAGCCTGCAAAACACATGAAGTAAAAATAGAAACAAAGAAATAGACAATTCAACAATACTTGATGGAGACTTCAATGATTCCTCTTTCAATTACACATAGAACAACTAGATAAAAGATCAACAAGTCCCTAGAAGAACTGAACAATATTAAATACCAACTATACAGCTTATTGGGGAAGGCAATGGCACCCCACCCCAGTACTCTTGCCTGGAAAATCCCATGGACAGAGGTCCCTGGTGGGCCGTGGTCCATGGGGTCGCTAAGAGTTGGACCCAACTGAGCGACTTCAATTTCACTTTTAACTTTCATGTATTGGAGAAGGAAATGGCAACCCACTCCAGTGTTCTTGCCTGGAGAATCCCAGGGACGGGGGAGCCTGGTGGGCTGCCGTCTATGGGGTCGCACAGAGTCGGACATGATTGAAGCGACTTAGCAGCAGCAGCAGCAGCATACAGCTTATAGAACACTCCATACAACAATAGCAGAATACAGGTTTACCTCAAGTGTACATGGAACATTCACCAGGATAGATCATAATATTATGATATAGGAAGTCTCAATTTAAAAGGATAGAAATTATACATAGTATGTTCTACAACTACAGTAGAATAAATTAGTAATTGATAACAGAAAGAACTTTTGGAAATTCATAAATATGTGCAAATTAAGTAACACGATTGCAAATAACCAATGGACCAAAGAATAAATCATAAGAGAAATGAAAAAAAACTTTTGAGATGCATGAAAAAATACTAAACACAAAACTTATGAGATATCCTCTCTGGGGTTTCTTTTATAAGAACACTAATCTCATTAAGTGTTAGTATTAATACCCTCTGTTTAATTCCTGATATTGGTAATTTGTGATCTAATTACCTCCCAAAGGACCCACATCTGAATACCATCACATTGGGGGTTTAAGATTTCAGCATATGCATTTTGAGGGGACACAAATACTCAGTCTATAGCATGAAATGAAGCTAAAGCAGTGCTTAGAAGGAAATCTGTAGCTGCACAAGTCTATATCTAAAAAATAACACAAACACAAATCAGTAATCTAAATTTCCACTTTAGGAAACTAGAAAAAGAAGAGCAAACTAAGATATGGCCAGCAGAAGAAGAAAATAAATATTTGATAGAAACTAAATGTCATAAAGAATAGAGAAACAATAGAAAAAAAATCAGTAAACCCAAAAGTTGATCCTTTGCAAATGCCAAAAATATTGATAGACCTTTTACTAGGCAGATGAGAGAAAGAAATTAAAATCAGAAATGAGTCTTGTATGTTATTTTTCACTTTTTCCTTATTGTGAATGGGACCTAATTAAACTTAAAAACTTTTGCACAGCCAGGGAAACCATAAACAAGACAAAAAGACAGTCCTCAGCATGGAAGAAAATATTTGCAAATGGAGCAATGGACAAAGGATTAATCTCCAAAATATACAAACATCTCATGTAGCTCAATAAAATAAAATACAATAAAATTTTAAAAAAATTTAAAAAAATGGGTGGAGGACCTAAACAGACATCTCTCCAAGGAAGACATACAGAGGGCCAACAAACACATGAAAAGATGCTCAACATCACTAATTATTAGAGAAATTCAAACCAAAGCTACAGTGAGGTAGCACCTCACACTGGTCAGGATGAACCATGCATGCGTGCTCAATTGTGCCTGGCTCTTTGTGACTCTATGGACTGTAGCCCACCAGACTCCTGTGTCCATGGGATTTTCCCTGCAAGAATACTGGAGTGAGTTGCCATTTCTTCCTCCTAGGGGTCTTCCTGATCTAGGGACTGGTCAGAATGGCCATCATCAAAAAGTCTACAAACAATAAATTCTGGAGAGGGTATGGAGAAAAGGGAACCCTCATGCACTGTTGGTGGGAATGTAAACTGATACAGCCACTGTGGAGAACAGTATGAGGTTCCTTAGAAAGCTAAAATCAGAGCTACTATATGACTTCCAGATCCTACTACTGGTTATATACTCTGAGAAAACCATAATTCAAAAGGAAACTTGTACCCCAATGTTCATTGAGGCACTATAATAGCCAGAACATGGAAACAACCTAAATGTCCATCAACAGATGAACAGATAAACAAGATGTGGTATATACATACAATGGAATATTACTCAGCCATAAAAAGAAGCAAAATTATGTCATTCTCAGAGACATGGATGGATCTAGAGACTGTCATGCAGAATGAAATAAGTCAGAAAGAGAAAAACAAATATTGTATATTAGTGCATATATGTGGAATCTAGAAAAATAGTATAGGTGATCTTATTTGCAAAGTAGAAATAGAGATACAGACAGAAAACAAACTTGTGGATACTACAGAGGAAGGAGGAGTGGGATGAATTAGGAGATAGGGATTGACATATATACACTACTATGTATAAAATAGATAATTAATGAGAATCTAAAAAATCATCTATGCTCCTCCCACAAGAAATTAGAAGTGCAAAATAATTCCAAAGCAGGGAAAAGTAACGAAATAATAAAGAATATAAATCAATGAAAATTACAACAGAAAAACATTAGAGAAAATCAATGAAACTGTGCATGAATGCTCAGTTGTGTCTGAATCTTTGAGACCCTATGGACTGTAGCCCCCAGGCTCCTGTGTCCATGGGGTTTTCCTAGCAAGAATACTGGAGTGAGCTGCCATTTCCACCTCCAGGGGATCTTCCTGACCAGGGGTTGAACCCAGGTCTCCTGGATTGGCAGGAGTATTCTTTTACCACTGAGCCATGGAGAAAGCCCAACAATGAAACCAAGAGCTGCTATATTTTAAGTCCAATACAATTACAAATACTTTGACGAGACTGACAAAGGAAAAAAAAAACAAACACAAATTACCAATACCAGGAATTGAACAAAGGGTATTAATACAAACCCTGGGATACCAAAACGATAATAAAAGAGCACTACAAACAACCCTACACACATCAGTTAGACAACTTAAGTGAAATTGACCAATTACTTGAAAAAGAAATTACCCAACTCATCTAATATGAAATAGATATTTGAATCACTCTATAACTATTAAAGTAACTGAAATCATAATTTTAACACTCAAGCTCAGATTGTTTAACTTGAGAATTCTACCAAACATTTAAAGAATTAACAAGTCTACACGACATCTTCCAATAAATAGAAAACAATTTCCAACTCATTTTTGAGGGCAGTATTACCCTGAATACAAAACCAGACAAAGTACAAAAAAGAAAACTATAGACTGATATCCCTCATAAACATATACACAAAAGTTCTTAATAACATATTTGCAAATAGAATTCAGTGGTATGTAAAAGAAATTATGCATCTTGACAATATGAAGTTTAATTAAGGGCCATAGGGATACAAGATTGGTTCAGTATTTGAAAATAAAATAATTTAATTCACCTCTTTAACAGGCTAAAGAAGAAAAAACACAGAATCTGAACAGTTGATGCATAAAAACCATCTGACAAAATTCAACATGCATTCTTGATTAAAAAAAAAAAAACTCTCAGAAAAGTAAGAATAAAGGGCAACTTCCTCAATATGATACGTATTTTCTGTAAAAAACCTAAAGCTAACATTATACTTAATGATGAGATCCTAAATGATATCCCTCTAAGATCAGGAAAATTCTTACCACATATTCAACATAGTTCTAGAAGTCCTAGCAATAAGGCAAGAAAGAAATAAAAGATGTACTGATTACAAAGGAGAAATTAAACTGTCCCTATTTTCAGGTGGCATGGTTGTCTACACAGAAAATCTCAAAGGATCTACAAAAAAATTCCTAGAACTAATGAGTGTAGCATGGTCATAGGACAGAAGATAAACATAAAAATCAGTTACGCATCTGTATACTTGCAATGAACACATGGAAACCAAAACTGAAAAATACAATACCATCTACAATTACTCAAAATATAAAATACATAATCCAATAATGCATGCCTTTGTATAAGTTTTTTCCCCTATTCATCACATTTTATAGATTTATCCATGTTATTACATATATAATTTCATTCCATTTTGTTGCTGAGTAGTGTATTATTATATATATTATATATCACTGTCTGTTAATCATTTCTCATTTTACAGACATATGGATTGTTTCCAGATTGGAGCTACTATGAATAAGGCTACTGTAAGCATTCATGTTCCTGTCTTTGTGTGGATATGTTTCAATTCTTTTTGAATACATACTTAGGTGTGGAATTGTTGTGTCATAGGGAATGCATATGTTTGAAAGAACTGCCTGTGTGTGCTAAGTTGCTTCAGTTGATTTCAACTCTTTGCAACCCTAGGGATAGTAGCCCTCCAGCTCCTATGTCCATGGGATACTCCACGCAAGAATACTGCAGTGGGTTGCCATGCCCTCCTCCGGAGGAAAGAACTGCCTAACTGTTTTTAAGGTGGTTATAACATTTTCACTACCCATTTATAAGATTTACAGTTGTTTTATATCCTTCAAAAGATTTGGTATTGCAGTGTTTTTAATAATAAATATTCTGGAGGGTATGTAAAGCTGTCTCATTGTTGTTGTTGTTTTCTGAGACATAATTGACATATCTGGGGCCACTGGAGAAAGGAATGGCAAATGACTTCAGCATTCTTGCCTTGACAACCCCATGAACAGTATGAAAAGGCAAAAAGTTAGGACACTGAAAGATGAACGCCCCCCCTCCCCCCAGGTTGGTAGGGGTCAAATATGCTACTGGAGAAGAACAGAGAAATAGCTCCAGAAAGAATGAAGAGGCTGAGCCAAAGCAGAAATGACACACAGTTGTGGATGTGTCTGGTGGTGAATGTAAAGTCTGATGCGGTAAAGAACAATATTGCACAGGAATCTAGAATGTTAGGTCCATGAATCAAAGTAAATTGGCAGTGGTCAAACAGTAGATGGCATGAGTGAACATAGACATTTTAGGAATCAGTGAACCAAAATGGACTTGAACGGGCAAATTTAATTCAGATGACCATTATATCTACTACTGTGGGCAAGAATCCCTTAGAAGAAATGGACTAGCCTTCATAGTCAACAAGAGTCCAAAATGCAGTACTTGGGTGCAATCACAAAAACGACAGAATGATCTGTTTGTTTCCAAGGCAAACAATTCAACATCACAATAATCCAAGTCTAATGCCCCAATCACTAATGCAGGAGAAGAAGTTAAACGGTTCTATGAAGACCTACAACACCTTCTAGAACTAACACCCAAAAAAATGTCCTTCTCATCAGAGGGGATTGGAATACATAAGTAGGAAGTCAAGAGATACCTGGAATAACAGGCAAATTTGGCCTTGGAGTATAAAATGAAGCAGGGCAAAGGCTAACAGAGTTTTGCCAAGAAAATGCACTGGTTATAGAAAACACCCTCTTCCAACAACACGAGACAACTCTACACATGGACGTCACTAGATGGTCAATATCAAAATCAGAATGATTACATTCTTTGTCAATGAAGATGCAGAAGCTCCATACAGTCAGTAAGAACAAGACCCAGAGCTGACTGTGGCTCAGATCATGAGCTCCTGATTGCAAAATTCAGATTTAAATTGAAGAAGTAGGGAAAACCACTATGCCATTCAGATATGACCTAAATCATATCCCTTATGATATACAGTGGAAGTGACAAATAGATTCAAGGGATTAGATCTGATAGACAGAGTGCCTGAAGAACAGAGGTTTATAACACTGTAAAGGAAGCAGCAATCAAAGCCATCCCCAAGAAAAAGAAATGCAAAAGGGCAAAATGGTTGTCTGAGGAGGCCTTACAAACAGCTGAGAGTGAAAAAAGCTGGCTTAAAACTCAACATTCAAAAAACTAAGATCACGGCATCCAGTCCCATCACTTCATGGCAAATAGATGAGAAAATGATGGAAATAGTGACAGACTTAATTTTCTTGGGCTCCAAAATCACTGTGGCTGTTGACTGTAGCCATGAAATTAAAAGACGCTAACTGCTTTATGACAAACCTTGGACAGCTTATTAAAAATCAGAGATTTCACTTTGCTGACAAAGGTCCATATAGTCAAAGCTATAGTTTTTCCAGTAGTCATGTACAGATGTGAGAGTTGGACCATAAAGAAGGTTGAGCAATGAAGAACTGATGCTTTCGAATTGTGGTGCTAGAGAAGTCTCTTTAGAGTAATTTGGACAGCAAGGAGATCAAACCAGTCAATCCTAAAGGAAATCAACCCTGAATATTCACTGGAAGGACTGGTACTGAAGCTGAAACTCCAATAGTTTGGCTAACTGATGCGAACAGCCAACTCATAGGAAAAGACTCTGAAGCTGGGAAAGATTGAAAGCAAAAGGAGAAGGGGATGACAGTGGATGAGATGGTTGGATGGCATCATCAACTCAATGGAACTGAGTCTGAGGAAGCTCCAGGAGATTGTGAAGGACAGGAAAGCCTGGCGTGCTGTAGTCCATGGGGTCACTAAGAGTTGGACATGACTGAGCAACTGAAAAACAATAATTGACATGACATAAAATTCACAATCTTGAAGTTTGCACTTCATTTTTAATATATTCATTATGTGGAACTACCACCACCACTATATATACACAGAACATTTCTATTACCCCATACATGCTAGCAACTAGTCCCAATTTCCCCTCCCTATGTCCCTTGGAAACCACTAATCTGTGTTTCGTCTTTATGGATTTACCTGTTGTGAACATTTCATTTGAATGGAATCAAATAATATGTGACCTTTGTAACTCACTTCATTTACCTGGCATAAAGTTTTTGAGATTCATCCATGTTGTAGCAAGTAATAATGCTTGTTTTCTTTTTTATAATGGATGAATAATATTCCATTGTATGGATTTACCACATTTGTTTATTCATTCACCAGTTCATGGACTTTTTGATTATTTCCACTTTTTTGCAGTTATAAATATTGCTGCTATTAACATTTAAATAAGTTTTGTTTGAGCATATATTTTAAATCCTCTTCATATATATCTAGGAGTGGAATTGTTGGGTCGTAAGGTAATTCTGTATTTAATTTTTAAGGAATTGTCAAACTGTTTTACACAGTGACTACACTGTTTTACATTCTTTCCAACAATGTATGAAGGCTCCAATTTCTCAACATCTTCACCAGCATTTATTATTGTCTTTAGATCGATTATATTCTTTGCAACCAAAGATGGAGAAGCTCTATACAATCAGCAAAAACAAGACCAGGAGCTGACTGTGGCTCAGACCATGAACTCCTTATTGCCAAATACAGACTGAAATTGAAGAAAGTAGGGAAAACCACTAGACCATTCAGGTATGACCTAAATCAAATCCCTTATGATTATACAGTGGAAGTGAGAAATAGATTTAAGGGCCTAGATCTGATAGATAGAGTGCCTGATGAACTATGGAATGAGGTTCGTGACATTGTACAGGAGACAGGGATCAAGACCATCCCCATGGAAAAGAAATGCAAAAAAGCAAAATGGCTGTCTGGGGAGGCCTTACAAATAGCTGTGAAAAGAAGATTAGCGAAAAGCAGAGGAGAAAAGGAAAGATATAAACATCTGAATGCAGAGTTCCAAAGAATAGCAAGAAGAGATAAGAAAGCCTTCAGCGATCAATGCAAACTTATAGAGGAAAACAACAGAATGGGAAAGACTAGAGATCTCTTCAAGAAAATCAGAGATACCAAAGGAACATTTCATGCAAAGATGGGCTCAATAAAGGACAAAAATGGTATGGACCTAACAGAAGCAGAAGATATTAAGAAGAGGTGGCAAGAACACACAGAAGAACTGTACAAAAAAGATCTTCACGACCCAGATAATCATGATGGTGTGATCACTCACCTAGAGCCAGACATCCTGGAATGTGAAGTCAAGTGGGCCTTAGAAAGCATTACTACGAACAAAGCTAGTGGAGGTGATGGAATTCCAGTGGAGCTATTCCAAATCCTGAAAGATGATGCTGTGAAAGTGCTGCACTCAATATGTCAGCAAATTTTCAAAACTCAGCGGTGGCCACAAGATTGGAAAAGGTCAGTTTTCATCCCAATCCCAAAGAAAGGCAATGCCAAAAAATGCTCAAACTACTGCACAATTGCACTCATCTCCCACGCTAGTAAAGTAATGCTCAAAATTCTCCAAGCCAGGCTTCAGCAATATGTGAACCGTGAACTTCCTGATGTTCAAGCTGGTTTTAGAAAAGGCAGAGGAACCAGAGATCAAATTGCCAACATCCGCTGGATCATGGAAAAAGCAAGAGAGTTCCAGAAAAACATCTATTTCTGCTTTATTGACTATGCCAAAGCCTTTGACTGTGTGAATCACAATGAACTGTGGAAAATTTTGAAAGAGATGGGAATACCAGACCACCTGATCTGCCTCTTGAGAAATTTGTATGCAGGTCAGGAAGCAACAGTTAGATCTGGACATGGGACAACAGACTGGTTCCAAATAGGAAAAGGAGTACATCAAGGCTGTATATTGTCACCCTGTTTATTTAACTTATATGCAGAGTACCTCATGAGAAACGCTGGACTGGAAGAAACACAAGTTGGAATCAAGATTGCCAGGAGAAATATCAATAACCTCAGATATGCAGATGACACCACCCTTATGGCAGAAAGTGAAGAGGAACTAAAGGGCCTCTTGATGAAAGAGAAAGTGGTGAGTGAAAAGGTTGGCTTAAAGCTCAACATTCAGAAAACGAAGATCATGGCATCTGGTCCCATCACTACATGGGAAATAGATGGAGAAACAGTGGAAACAGTGTCAGACTTTATTTTTCTGGGCTCCAAATCACTGCAGATGGTGACTGCAGCCGTGAAATTAAAAGACGCTTACTCCTTGGAAGGAAAGTTATGACCAACCTAGATAGCATATTCAAAAGCAGAGACATCACTTTGCCAACAAAGGTTCGCCTAGTCAAGGCTATGGTCTTTCCTGTGGTCATGTATGGATGTGAGAGCTGGACTGTGAAGAAGGCTGAGCACCGAAGAATTGATGCTTTTGAACTGTGGTGTTGGAGAAGACTCTTGAGAGTCCCTTGGACTGCAAGGAGATCCAACCGGTCCATTCTGAAGGAGATCAGCTCTGGGATTTCTTTCGAAGGAATGATGCTAAAGCTGAAACTCCAGTACTTTGGCCACCTCATGCAAAGAGTTGACTCATTGGAGAAGACTCTGATGCTGGGAGGGATTGAGGGCAGGAGGAGAAGGGGACGACAGAGGATGAGATGGCTGGATGGCATCACTGACTCGATGGATGTGAGTCTGAGTGACCTCCGGGAGTTGGTGATGGACAGGGAGGCCTGGCGTGCTGCAGTTCATGGGGTCGCAAAGAGTCGGACACGACTGAGCGACTGATCTGATCTGATCTGATCCTATTGGATACGAAGTAGTGTTTCATTGTGGTTTTTATTTGCACTTCCTTATTGGTTAATTGTGTCAAGCACTTTTTAATGTACTTATTGGTCATTTATATATCTTCTTTGGAGAAATGTCTATTCAAATCCTTTACTTATTTTTATATTGGGTTGCCTTTTTATTTATTGTTGAGTTTTAAGTTTTCTTTATATATTTTGGTCACTTGATACTGATATATAATTTGCAAATATTTTCTCCCATTCTGTGGGTTGTCTTTTCACTTTCTTGATAGTTTGCTTTGACACACAAGTTTTTAATATCTACTAAGTCTAATTTATCTATTTTTATTTGATTGCTTTTACTTTTGAAGGCATATCTAAGAAGTAGTTGCCTAGTCCAAAATCACTCAGATTTACACCTATTTTTTAATCTAAGAGTTCTATAGTTTTAAATATTACATTTAGGTCTTTGATACATCATGGGCTAAATGTATAGGATGTGAGGTAGGAAACCAAATTCACTCTGGCTATCCAGAATATCCATTTGTGTCCACATCATTTGTTGAAAATACTATTCTTTCCCATTGATTGATCTTGGAACTCATTATAAAAAATCAAAATTTATATATTAAAGTCCTAACTTCTAGTACTTCAGAATGTGATTGAATTTCAGTTTTTAAAGAAGCAATTATGTTAAAATGAAGTCTAAGGGTGGGGCCTAGTCCAATATAACTGGTGCTCTTATAAGAAGAGATTTGGATACAAACATACACAGAGAGAAGACCATGTGACGAAATACATTGGAGGTGGCCATCTAAAAGCCAAGGAGAGCAGCCTCAGAAGCAATCAATCCTGAAAAAAATCTTTATTTCAGATTTCAAGCATCCAGAATCATGAGGAAATAAACTTTAGTTGTTCAATCCATGCTGCTGTCTCTGGTATTTTATTCTGGCAGACGAATATAACTATAAATATATAGATTTATTTACAGACTCTCATTTTTATTTCACTGGTCTCTCTCTCTATATATATATATCTTTCTTTTTATTCTAGTACCACAGTCTTGATTATTAAAACTGTGTAGTAAGTTTTGAAATTGGCAAGTCAGAGTGCCTCAATTTTCAAGATTGTCTATTTGAAATTCTTTGCTATTCCAGAAAATTTTAGCTTTTACAATATTCTGTGTATATGAAACATTTTCTTTCTCCATTTATCTGTCAATGGACACTTAGATTGTTTCCACCTCCCAGTTATTGCCAATAATGGAGCAATGAATATGGAAGAAACATATATTTACAAGATCTTATTTTCATTTCTTTTGGACAAATATGCAGAAGTAAGATTGCTGGATCATGTGTTAGTTCTATTTTTATTTTCTTGAGAGGCCTCCATACTGTTTTTCATAGTAGCTGCACCACTTTACATTCCCCGCCAACCAATTTCTCTATATCCACCAACGCTCATTGTTTTGTTTTCTGGTTTTTTTTTTTTTTTTTAACATAATGGCCATCATAACAAGTGTGAGATGATATCATGTGGTTTTAGTTTGCATTTCTCTAAATCCTGAAAGGTGATGCTGTGAAAGTGCTGCACTTAATATTCCAGCAAATTTGGAAAACTCAGTGGCCACAGGACTGGAAAAGGTCAGTTTTCATTCCAATCCCAAAGAAAGGCAATGCCGAAGAATGCTAAAACTACCACACAATTGCATTCATCTCACACACTAGCAAAGTAATGCTCAAAATTCTTTAAGCCAGGCTTCAAGAGTATGTGAACCATGGAATTCTAGATGTCCAAGCTGGATTTAAAAAAGGCAGAGGAACCAGAGATCAAACTGCCAACATCTGTTAGATAATTGAAAAAGCAAGAGAGTTCCAAAAAAAACATCTATTTCTGCTTTATTGACTATGCCAAAGTCTTTGACTGTGTGGATCACAACAAACTGTGGAAAATTCTGAAAGAGATGGGAATACCAGACCACCTGACCTGCCTCCTGAGAAACCTGTATACAGGTTAAGAACCAACAGTTAGAACCAGACATGGAACAACAGACTGGTTCCAAATCGGGAAAGGAATACGTCAAGGCTGTATATTGTCACCCTGTTTATTTAACTTACATGCAGAGTACATCATGAGAAATGCTGGGCTGGATGAAGCACAAGCTGGAAGCAAGACTGCCAGGAGAAATATCAATAACCTAAGATACGCAGATGACACCACCCTTATGGCAGAAAGCAGAGAACTAAAGAGCCTCTTGATGAAAGTGAAAGAGGAGAGTGAAAAAATTGGCTTAAAACTCAACATTCATAAAACTAAGATCATGGCATCTGGTCCCAACACTTCATGGCAAATAGATGGGGAAACAATGGAAACAGTGAGAGGCTTTAGTTTTTTTTTTTTTTTTTTTTTTGGGGGGGAGGGGCTCCAAAATCACTACAGATAGTGACTGCAGCCATGACATTAAAAGACCCTTGCTCCTTGGAAGAAAAGCTACGATCAACTTAGACAGCATGTTAAAAAGCAGAGACATTACTTTGCCAACAAAAGTCAGGCTAGTCAAAGCTATGGTTTTTCCAGTAGTCATGTATGGATGTGAGAGTTGGACTATAAAGAAAACTGAGCTCTGAAGAATTGATGCTTTTGAACTGTGGAGTTGGAGAAGACTCTTGAGAGTCTCCTGGACTGCAGGAAGATAAAACCAATTCATCCTAAAGGAAATCAGTCCTGAATATTCACTGGAAGGAGTGATGCTGAAGTTGAAGCTTCAATACTTTGGCCACCTGATGTGAAGAACTGACTCATTGGAAAAGATTCTGATGCTGGGAAAGATTGAAGGCAGGAGGAGAAGGGGACGACAGAGGATGAGATGGTTGCATGGCATAACTGACTCAATGGACATGAGTTTGAGCAAGCTCCGGGAGTTGGTGATGGACAGGGAATCCTGGCATGCTGCAGTCCATGGGGTCACAAAGGGTCAGACACGACTGAGTGACTGAACTGAATTGATTGAGATTATTGTGGGGAGACAGCAAATTAGCCAAGATGGCATGTTCAGGCTCTCTCACCCCACATTTTGTAAATAATGACTATGTAACAGCTGAGATCCCTTATAGCACTTCACATCATGAGTTATTCTTTTGTTCACCTGCTACTTTGTGTGGTATGCATATATGTGAGCTCCATCCAAAAAAGCGGTGGCATTTCTGCTGCATCATGGCTGTGTCTGTTGGATTAGCCACTAGAGGAGAGAATGGATGAATACTGCTATGGCTGTAGTATCAGCCAGGAGAGAATACTGTTATGGCTGCTGTGTCAGCCAGGAGAGAGGCTGTGTGCGGTCATGTTGTGTTATGTTATGTCTGTTGCTACAGCTGCTGTGACAGCCAGAAGAGAATAAACATGCCTGAAGTTCCTGTGCCTCCTCGCATCTTCTTCCAGCTTCTTTCCTCATGCCTTGACTACCCTGGTTCAGCAAACAGTGCAGAGAGTGTGAAAAGAGAGACAACTGGTGTGAGGAACAGGATGAGAAGCAATACAATTACCATATGATTTATATCTTTTGTTAATTTGTTAATATGGTGTATCACATTGATAGATTTGTATATATTAAAGATCTGTTGCATTCCTTGGATAAATCTGACTCGATCGTGGTGTATGATCCTTTTAAGGTGTCGCTGGGTTCTGTTTGCTAGAATTTTATTGAGGATTTTCTCATCTATGTTCATCATACAGATATTAGCCTGTAATTTTGGTTTTTTTTTTTGTGTGTGTGTGTGTGTGTGATATGTCTCTGTCTGGTGGTGGTATCAGGGTGATGGTGACCAAATCAACTATTCATGTTCAAGAGAGCTCTCACCCACCAAAATAAACTTTCTTGACTCTTAATTTTGTATTATGGAAAAATTTAAATGTATACAAACATAGGATAGTATAATAAACCTCCATGTAACCATTACCCAAAAGCCTGGGAGGAAAAGGTTGAAGACAGAATGAGATGAGAAAGTAGAGCCAGATGGTACAGATAACTCTTTGCAGTGCTTCACCATAGGGAATAGCAGAGAACTGGAGAGTACTTAGAAGTGGATATAGGGTAGAGAAACATATTGGTAAGTGATGGAACTGATTCAATGGACTGGAAAATATTGATGATCATAGGAGAAAGAGAGGGTTTATTTACAGGAGCAAAGTCCTTGAACAGTCTGGAAGGAATGAATTCCAGTTCACAGTGGAAGGATGGTCCTATGATAAGGGCATGGAGAATTCATCCTTTGTGTTAAGAATGAAGAAATATAGTACAAGGATGGATGTCTGAAGAAGGACCAATTTGGTTGTGGGAAGGTCAGCTAATTGTCTTCTGATTGCTTCTGTACAGACAAAAAATAAGAATTGAGGTTATTACTAAGAGTGGGAGACGGAAAGATGTCGGAGGCTTGAGGAGAGAGGAAAAGGTGTGAAATAGCTATCTAGAAGAATGAGAGAGTAAATGGCTAAGAAAATGTATGACTGTTAGGAGATTAGGGGCTCAAGTATTGTGGTTAAAGTGAGACTTGTCAACATAGTTGACAACATAGTTGTTTTTTTTTTTCCCCTTCAGCCATGTTCAGATGTCTGAATGCAAGGTGAGAATTTGGTTGAACTAGGGAACAGTGGAGGTTTTATGGGGTCAGAGAGGGATGGGAGCTGGAGTTGGATTAGAGGGTGTACAGAGCCAAGCAAAGAGAATGGTGCAGGTGATAATGGGAGGCTTGAACTTCCTTCTTGTGGCAAATTAAACAGGAATGTAAGTAAGGCATGAGGGGTCTGACGGTCTTTTAAAGAGAATATAACTCTGATCACTCTGGCCTTCTTCCTGTTTATCACACACACCACACTTTTTCACATCTCAGGCTGTTTGGCTTGTTGTCCCCTCTCCTAGAACACCTTCTCCATGCCTTGCTACCTTACTGCATTCAGGACTTCGTTCAAATGTGAGCATCTCAGAGAAGGCTTCCCTGACCACTCTTCCTAAAAGAGCAACCCCTCTGCTAGTCATTCTTTGTGTTTTTACTCAGCTTAATTTTCTTTCCAGCACTTAAACATCCATCTGACACATCCTTGTTTAATTATTTGTTTATTGTATCTTTCTCATTACCAGAGTTTCGGCTACATGAAAGATGAGAAAAGGACTTTTTTTTTTTATCCATTCTGGTATCCCCAGTGCCTGGCACAGTATTTGCAACATATTTGGTGCTCAGTTAACATCTGTTGAATAAATAAATGATTAATTCTTATTATAGCCTCCTTTGGTTTGGTCCTTTGAGGTAGGTAGTATTGTGACAGCAATAAGCCAGGTACCTATCAGGAGCTTAAGGTATACTGTGGACCATTTTATATCCTGCAGACCATTTTATATCCTGCTGTGAGTAAGGTTGAGGCAGTAGTTCAGTTCAATATTTCAATTATGTCCTATTCTTTGCGACCCCATGGACTGCAGCATGCCAGACTTCCCTGTCCATCACCAACTCCTGGAGTTTGCTCAAATTCATGTCTACTGAGTCGGTGATGCCATCCAAGCATCTCATCCTTTGCCATCCCCTTCTTTTCCTGCCTTCAATCTTTCCCAGCATCGGGGTCTTTTCTGATGAGTCAGTTCTTCACACAAGGTGGCCAAAGTATTGGATCTTCAGCTTCAGCATCAGCATTGGAGCTTCAGCTTCAGCATTCTTTCCAACGAATATTCAGGACTGATTTCCTTTAGGATGGACTGGTTTCATCTCCTTGCAGTCCAAGGGACTCTCAAGAGTCTTCTCCAAAACCCCAGTTCAAAAGCATCAGAAATCTGTAATGGAGCCAGAAAAAAGTCTTCTAGTTTTTATTATGGTTGCTTTGGGAAACGTGAGGTAGGACATGGGACAGGAGGAAAGCAAGATCAGCTTTTTACCATACACCTTTCTCCCATTCCAGTGAACAGTATTACTGGTTATAGGCAACCTAGAGTTCTCAAAGACTATAACCTGGAAGTACTGGGTGGTGCAAGAAAATAGCAGAGATTGTGTCTTTTGCTACTTAAATGGTTAGGGGTTGTAGGCAGAGGAAGAGGTGTGTAAGATGTCAAACTTGGTTACTAGGGAGGTCAGAGCTCAAGAGTCCTGTGTGTGGCAGGCAGAATGCCAGAGCATTTGAGGGTCTGGTTTAGCATATTTCAACTGACAATTTATCCAAAGGAGATGAGCAGTGGACAGGGAGAATAGTAGTTGAAAGCCCTGGGAAAGGCACAAGATAAACGGATTCTTGATTTAAAAACATATGGCAGTGCAAGTCAAGGAGCTGGAGTATGTCCTTCAGGTACCAATGAGGCAGCAGATAATGGCACTGAAGTGGCAAGTCAAGAAAAGGACTATCTTATTCAGGGCATCTGCCCCATAGCAAATGTGGGATTGTAGCCATAGGAGGGGAGGGATAAAAGCATAAGATAAATCTCAGGCTTTCCTAGCTTATCCTTGGTCCTATATGTTTTTTCCTATGTGTGTCATTCAGAACACTTACGGGCCTTATGCAGGCCTGCCAAAAACCTCAACAAGCAAGTCAATTGTCAGGCTGTCTGTCAGGGTAGCAGTGATGCCTCAGCAGAATACCCTTGCTGCGATCTCCCAAAGGCTGTGCTAGTGTTGATGTGCACTGTGAAATCTGCCAAGGCAGAGAGCTTCTGAGGCTCTGCCAGACTCTAATCATCTTGAGCATTGAATCATTGCTGCCTCCTGATTGAGCCTGTCAGCACAGTAAGAGGTGGGGAATTCAAAATATCACTAAATGAAGAATTTCCTAAGGTGGAAGAGACAGTACCTGATTTTGACTTGTACCAGGTTTACTCAGTCCAGGGGCTCACTGGAAGCCAGCTTTGAAGGAAACAGTGTCTCAGAGATAGACAGCCACTCCTTGGTCCAAGAGGTCACAGAGGACAATAGCCTCAAGGCCCTAGAATTTGACTGGAGTACTTAACAGGTCAGAGAACATGTATTAATCACTAGCTTCAATAACAAACAACTCTTACATCTCAGGGGCTTAGCACAATGGAAGCTTACTTATCTTTCAAGTCAATCTGTTGGAGAATCTGTGACACATCTCCAAGTGGTGACTCAAGAATTCAGCTATTACCATCTTGTAGCTCTATCCCACATTGTGGCTTCAAGGTCACCCTAACGTTCCAACAGTAGATAGGAAAATGAGAGTGAAGAATCACGCACTACTTAAGGCCCTGAAATGATACATATCACACTTACTTATTGTACTAATAAGAACTAGTCAAATGGCCCTGCCTAGAGGTAGGTGGGGCTGGGAAATGGCTGGGAAGCCTCCTCTCAGAAACAAGTCTACATCATGGAAGGGAAGCTTGGACTTTGGTCACCAGTTAGTGCTCCCTGCAACAGGACAGCCCTCGGGTACTTGAATTGCCCCAGTTCAACTTGAAATGCTCTCTTTCCCTATTCCTTCTCAAGCATTAAAAGATAAATGGCCCACTGATTTCAAATTTTGAAAATTCCTGAATCTGCTTCAACTGTTCAGCAGGATGCAATTAAACAGAAGTATGCAGCAAATCTTCTGTCCTCTTTTTATAAATAATGGGGAAGCCACCAGAAGAATCTGAGTGCCAGAGGACCCTACACAAAAGTTCTGCTTGAGGTATTCCCTGAATCTCAAGATTCTAACTTTGAAATGATACCTCATTTTGCAAGGGCTTGTGATCTTGTAATGAGATCAATTACATTTTTGTGGTTACTGTGTGGAACAGCTA
The DNA here is from genome assembly GCA_935064755.1 of Tragelaphus eurycerus. Classification (NCBI taxonomy): domain Eukaryota; kingdom Metazoa; phylum Chordata; class Mammalia; order Artiodactyla; family Bovidae; genus Tragelaphus; species Tragelaphus eurycerus. The sequence continues at coordinate 4,384,377 of CAKXYN010000119.1, read as the reverse complement.
TTCTCCATACCTCTCAGGCAGTTCTTTTACAGAATGTCTATTTGCTGGGTGAGGAAGACTGGATATGACCCACAGTTTACCCTAGGTGAAGGACATGACAAGGTCTTTCTGAGTCATGGATCCCATGAATGATTGACAGCACCCATGGCCCTGTATAGTCCCTATCCTGACCTGCAAGGGTAAATAGGGTTACATGGGCTCTTTCCAGCAGATTTCTATTTATCTCATCCATTCAGACTTACTGTAGTGTCAGGAAAGTTGCCTAGCTAAGTCTCTTGAAACAGGTTTCATATTAAAAGTTGTGAAATACCACAGAATCCACCCTTGCCTAGATCCACAGGTGGGCCCCAGGCAGAGGTATGCTGGTAAATGTGTAATAAACAGCCCTCCTAAAGAAAAGCTTTAATGATTTCCATGGTACAAATATTCACTATGGCTGATTCCAAGCTATCAATATTATACCACTGAATACAAAGTTGAGGAGAGATGTACAGTATGTCTAACACTAATTAATATGTTTAGTATTTCTACCATATAGATTGCATGGATGTAAATAACTTGAGTGTAAATAACAGTAAAAGGTAGGATCAGGATATAAGGAGTAGCTTATCTGATAATCGATTTGATTTTGCTGTTGATCATCTGGTGTTGTCCATGTGTATAGTCTTCTCTTGTGTTGTTTGAAAAGGGTGTGTGCTATAACCAGTGCGTTCTCTTGGCAAAACTCTACTAGCCTTTCCCCTGCTTCCTTCTGTACTCCAAGGCCAAATTTGCCTGCTACTCCAGGTATTTCTTGACTTCGTACTTTTGCTTTCCAGTCCCCTATAATGAAAAGGACAACTTTTTGGGGTGTTAGCTCTAGAAGGTCTTGTAGGTCTTCACAGAACCATTCAATTTCCATTTCTTCAGCATTACTGGTCGGGGCATAGACTTGGATTACTGTGATATTGAATGGTTTGCCTTGGAAACGAACAGAGATCATTCTGTTGTTTTTGAGATTGCATCCAAGTATGGCATTTTGGACTCCTCTGTTGACTATGATGGCTACTCCATTTCTTCTAAGGGATTCTTGCACATAGTAGTAGATATAATGATCATCTGAGTTAAATTCACCCATTCCGGTGCATTTTAGTTTGCTGATTCCTAAAATGTCAATGTTCACTCTTGCCATCTCCTGGTTGACCACGTCCAATTTGCCTTGATTCACAGACCTAACTTTCCAGGTCCCTATGTAATATTGCTCTTTACATCATCGGACCTTGCTTCCATCACCAGTCACATCCACAACTGGGTGTTGTTTTTGCTTTGGCTTTGTCACTTCATTCTTTCTGGAGTTATTTCTCCACTGATCTCCAGCAGCATATTGGGCACCTATCGACCTGGGGAGTTCATCTTTCACTATCCTATCTTTTTGCCTTTTCATACTGTCCATGGGGTTCTCAAGGCAGGAATACTGAAGTGGTTTGCCATTCCCTTCTCCACTGGACCACATTTTGTCAGAACTCTCCACCAAAGATGGAGAAGCTCTATACAGTCAGCAAAAACAAGACCAGGAGCTGACTGTGGCTCAGATCATGAACTCCTTATTGCCAAATTCAGACTTAAATTGAAAAAAGTAGGGAAAAGCACTAGACCATTCAGGTATGACCTAAAACAAATCCCATACAATTATACAGTGGAAGTGACAAATAGATTTAAAGGACTAGATCTGATAGACAGAGTCCCTGAAGAACTATGGATGGAGGTTCGTGACATTGTACAGGAGGCACTGATCTAGACCATCCCCAAGAAAAAGAAATGCAAAAAGGCAAAATGGTTATCTGAGGAGGCCTTACAAATATCTGTGAAAAGAAGAGAAGTGAGAAGCAAAGGAGAAAAGAAAAGATATACGTATTTGAATGCAGAGTTCCAAAACACAGCAAGGAGAGATAAGAAAGCCTTCCTCAGTGATCAGTGCAAAGAAATAGAGGAAAACAATAGAGTGGGGAAGACTAGAGATTGCTTCAAGAAAATTAGAGATACCAAGGAAACAGTTCATGTAAAGATGGGCTCACTAAAGGACAGAAATGGTATGGACCTAACAGAAGCAGAAGATATTAAGAGGTGGCAAGAATACATAGAAGATCTATACAAAAAAGATCTTCATGAACCAGATAATCATAATGTGATCACTCACCTAGAGCCAGACATCCTAGAATGTGAAGTCAAGTGGGCCTTCTTAGGAAGCATCACTATAAACAAAGCTAGTGGAGCTGATGGAATTCCAATTGAGCTATTTCAGATCCTAAAAGATGATGCTGTGAAAGTGCTTCACTCAATATGCCAGCAAATTTTCAAAACTCAGCAGTGGCCACAGGACTGGAAAAGGTCAGTTTTTATTCCAATCCAAAGAAAGGCAATGCCAAAGAATGCTCAAACTATCACAAAATTGCATTCATCTCATACACTAGTAAAGTAATGCTCAAAATTCTCCAAGCCAGGCTTCAACAATACATGAACCATGAATTTCCAGATGTTCAAGCTGGTTTTATAAAAGGCAGAGGAACCAGAGATCAAATTGCCAACATCCGCTGGATCATAGAAAAAGCAAGAGAGTTCCAGAAAAACATCTACTTCTGCTTTATTGACTATGCCAAAGCCTTTGACTGTGTGGATCACAACAAACTGTGGAAAATTCTGAAAGAGATGGGAATACCAGACCACCTGACCTGCCTCTTGAGAATCCTGTATGCAGGTCAGGAAGCAACAGTTAGAACTGGACATGGAACAACAGACTGGTTCCAAAGAGGAAAAGGAGTACGTCAAGGCTGTATATTGTCACCCTGTTTATTTAACTTATATGCAGAGTACATCATGAGAAACGCTGGACTGGAAGAAACACAAGCTGGAATCAAGATTGCCGGGAGAAATATCAATAACCTCAGATATGCAGATGACACCACCTTTATGGCAGAAAGTGAAGAACTAAAGGGCCTCTGCATGAAAGTGAAAGAGGAGAGTGAAAAACTTGGCTTAAAACTCAACATTCAGAAAACTATGATCATGGCATCTGATCCCATCACTTCATGGCAAATAGATGGGGAAACAGTGACAGACTATTTTGGGGGGCTCCAAAATCACTGCAGATTGTGACTGCAGCCATGAAATAAAAAGACGCTTACTCCTTGGAAAGAAAGTTATGACCAACCTAGATAGCATATTCAAAAGCAGAGACATTACCTTGCCAACAAAGGTCCGTCTAGTCAAGGCTATGGTTTTTCCTATGGTCATGTATGGATGTGAGAGTTGGACTGTGAAGAAGGCTGAGTGCTGAAGAATTGATGCTTTTGAACTGAGGTATTGGAGAAGACTCTTGAGAGTCCCTTGGACTGCAAGGAGATCCAACCAGTCCATCCTAAAGGAAATCAGTCCTGAATATTCATTGGAAAGACTGATGCTGAAGCTGAAACTCCAATACTTTGGCCAGCTGATGTGAAGAGCTGACTTATTTGCAAAGACACCAAAGCTGGGAAAGATAGAAGGCAGGAGGAGAAGGGGATGACAGAGGATGAGATGGTTGCATGGCATCACTGAGTCAATGGACATGAGTTTGAGTAAACTCTGCAAGTTAGTAATGGACACGGAGGCCTGGTGCTCTGCGGTTCATGGGGTTGCAAAGAGTCAGACACAACTTGGGCGACTGAACTGAACTGAACTATTTGATAAGTTCTACTCAGGGTCTCTAATGTAGTTGCCCTTAAGATATTGGCAGGAGTTTCAGTCATCTGAAGGCTTTCATAGGGCTGGAAGATTCACTTTCAGGATGGCTCAGTCACTTGGCTTTTGGCAGGAGTCCTCAGTTCCTCAGCATGTGGGCATTTCCATAAGCCATCTGAGTGCCACCGTAATATATCAGTTGACTTACCCCAAAATGAGTGACCCAATACAGAATGAGCTCTGGGGAAGGTACACTGACTTTTTATGACTAATCTCTGAAATGACACAGTTAATTCTGCTTTATTCTGTTCATTAGAAGCAACTCACTAATGAATATTCATCCTATTCACTGGAAGCAACACATTACAGGCACTTGACCTTTAAAGGGACAGGAATAGGGTCTGCCTTTGAAGGAAAGAGTAGCAAAGAATTGGTGGACATATTTCAAAACTACCACAGTTTTCCCTCTGTCCACAAATTATTGATATTCCTCCCACATTCAAGTTACACTCACCACTCCCAAGGATCCTCAAAATGTTATCCAATTATAGCATCAGCTTGAAGTCCAGAATATCATCATATAAATCAGATCCAGGGGTACTTGAAGCTCCCCTCTTGTAGTTCTTTAAATAAGTTTCTCAATTACTGTTCCTCTCAACTTGGTGACCATGAACTACAGAGACAAACTATCTGCCTTCATCACTCCATCCCACTTCTATCACTCAACATACAGTGGTTAGAAAGCACAGGATAACCTATAAAAATATTGCTCTACAAAAAAAGAGGGGAAATAGAAGGCACAAGGGAGTCACTGCTTCATAAACAATTCTGAAATCTACCTGTGAGAATGTTGGAAGTTTCTTGATTCAGTCCTCCTCCTATCTGAATAATTCTTCATGGCTCTTGGCTCTCCCCCACTGGAGTCTTGTTTCCACCTTCCAGGTAATCTTTCCTTTTCCTTGAAAGACAGTCTATGTTTACACTTGCAAAGTTTACTCATATTTTTTCCTGGCAGAAGAGCTTTGGGGGTCTAAATGTCTCATTTCATTTTGTACTGTTTCTGTCCCTTTCAGTCCAAAATGATGGTATTTCTCTAAATATAATTCTCTTTAAAACTTTGCAAGTCTTCTGTGAATCTTCTTAATGTTTACTTTGTTACATCAAAGACTCTCCCCAAAATATCTGTGAATTAAGTTCTTCCTACATTGAACTTCTTCTGAGAACCCTGAAGAAGGATACCCTTAAGCTTCTTAGAAGTTCTATTGCTTGACTGCCTGCTCTTTGAGCCATGACCTTGGATCTTTCTGAAGTCTTAATAAAGGATTTTATAGTCTTCCCTTACTTAGGCTTTATCTCTAGAACATGCTATTCTGAGAAATCCCTGTTGTAAAGCCATTTCTTAATTTTAGCATTATTTATCACTTAGATGATTAGAAATCTTCAAGAGCAGCAAATCTGAACTCCTTTCACATTTCACTATAAGCAGCATGAAGAAACTAGGCAGTGCCTTCAATACTTTAGCTGGGAGTTTTCCTAGCTGGACCATCCAGTTCATTGTATAGATTTTCTACTTTCCAAATAAGTTCAGCTGAAAGTGTTGCTAAATTTTCTGCCACTACATAACAAGGATTCCCCATACCTTCATTTTCCAGTAATATTCCTTACTTCTATTTAAATCTTCATTGGAAGCCTCCTCAAAGTTTTAGATTTCTACTAACAATCTGCCCAAAAAATATTAGCTTCTCCTTCCAGTTTTTGACTGATTCTCAAGTCATTCCCACATTTTTGTTATCTGTTATGTTGGCATCCCACTTCCAGGTATCAAAATCTGTGTTAGTTATCTAAAGCTGCACGACAAATTACTTCAAATGCCAATAAATTAAAACACACAGACACAAAATATATTATCTTATAATTTCTGTAGGTCAGGAATTTGGGAGTGGCTTATCTGGGAACATTGGCTCAGGGTCTTTCACATGGCTGTAGTCAGGATATAAGCAAGGTTGCAGTCATCTGAAGGCTTGAATGGTGATACAGGATTTACTTTGAAAATCATTCACTCACATAGCTGTTGACAAGAGGCCTCAGTTCCTCACCACATGGGTCTCTTCTTAGGCTGTTTGAGTGTCCTCATGATGTAGCAACTAACTTCACCCAGAGTGATTGATCGATGAAGGAAAGCTCAGAAGAAGCCACAGTGCCTAGTCTCTGAAATGTGACACTGTTACCATTGCTTTATGCTCTTTTATTAGGAGCAAATCCTAAAGGAAAGGGGACTTAGGTTTCATCTTTTGAAGAAGAGTGTCAAAGAATGGTTGACACATTTTAAAATCATATTTTAAATCATCATAATCCTTTGTTCCCAGCATGTCATGATTGAGACAGGTGGGCAGAATACTCTAACTTAAGCAAGAAAGAAGGAATACTCAGACAAATTAAGTGGCTTGACTGATACTCCACAATAGTTCTCATTGAATGCTCAATCTAGATACTCAGAGAGATAGTCAAAATAGAGGTAAACAGCACACAAGATAAAAAGTTTCCATCTTAAAGCTCCAAGAGAAGTAAAGATGAAGACTATCTGTGATTAGTCTAACTAGCAGTAGTATTATCAATGTATTTTAAGAAAATATGACTTTAAAAGAATGAAAACTACCATTTATTGAACACCTGTTATTCTCTAGATGCTTGACTCATGAAAGCTCATTTCATCTTCAAAACAGATGTGTGGGTAGAGTGTAAGTAGCCCATTTTACAGAGGAGGAAACACTCTTTACAGATGAGAAAACACAAAGAGATGAAATTACTTGTTTTAAGTAGCACGAATATAGTCAGGTGTGTTTCCAAAGCCTGGGTCCGTGAGAGTGATTTTTTATGAACTCCACATAGGCTCAATATGGCCACTAAGGCTTAATGAGGCACTGGAAGGTGCTCAACAGAGCCGATTCCCTTGTTTTAATCTAGTTTACATAGTGAGAGTCTGCATATTTGAGTCAAAGGCATCTTGGTTTAAAAAGAGGGGAAAAAAACCCACAAAGCCATTGTCAAGTACACCATAAAGCTTTTTTTGAGTCTACAGGTTTATGAAAACTTTATAGTTAATTCACTCTATTCACTTCTAACATTGTCTTTAGGTAGAACTGTGACAAACTTTCCCAAAGGAAAGACATTAAACATGAGTTTAAGGAAGCCTAGGTCTTCAGAAAGTAATTCAGATGATGGTTTGCCAGTAATTTAATAATTTTTAGTCTGTGTTTATGACACTGTAATAATCATCATTCTAGAGGAGGAAATGGCAACCTGCTTCAGTATTCTGGCCTGGGAAATCCCATGGACAGAGGAGCCTGGCGGGCTACAGTCCACAGGGGTCACGAAGAGTTGGACATGACTTAGCAACTGAGCACACAATAACCATCACTGTCTATTTCTTAAATAAAATTAATTATTTTAGGTAAAAATCATCTTGAAAAGTAATAATTAGGAATTCTAGTTCTGGGTAAGCACATTTTACAATGTCTCTCCCCTTGAATGCAGTTATAAGGCATGGTGGCATGAATGGAGCAGATAATTGAGGACTCCGAAAAGTAAACAGTAACAGGAGGATTGGAGGATTGGAAAATAAAGTTGTAATTTGAAGTACCATTTCCACTGGCAATGAGTTTACAGTTTTCTTCCCTCTAGCATTCCCTAACCTGAATTCAGTACAGCCCCAAACCCAGAAGTGGGCATTAGTGAAGGTATAGTTGCAGGAAATCTCTAGTTTTAGTGTAAGGAGCTGAAAAGGGATCCCCCTAATGCTTAAAAACAGTGTAAAAATTCCCTGTTTTCCTTTTGTGCTTTTTTTTCCATTCTCTTGTGCTCCAGTCCCCTGTTGCAGTACTGGTAGTGGTGGCAACAGTAACAAATAGGAAGCAACATACACAGAGAGAGAAATATTCCTCAGGTGAACCCCCTTTGCATATTTTCCTCTCTGTTCTCCTGTCACTTGGCCCTGAATACGGGCACAGTTGCTGAAAGTGCATGACAGAACAGAGTACCTAAAGTTCTAGTTTAATGGCTAGAGGACCAAAAAGAAGAGCTACAGAAGCAGAAAGTACCAGGGAGGATCATGGATAGGGAGAAATTCAGAAAAGTGATCTTTAAAACTCTTTATGAACTCCCAAGCTTGCATTTCCAATTGTATGTGCATGTACCTGATCCAAAGTAACATACATAGATTTTGAAAAGTAAGTTAAGGGATAAAATACTAGCAAAGTTCCAAATTGGTCATTGAGTAGAACACACTTGGGCAGATCTGATTAGAACTGTAAAATCTTTGAATGAGCAAAAACTAAAATAATACAGCAGTACTAAACCTACCCTAAAATAAATATCAAAAGTCTCCTCTAAATAGAAAAGAACCAACAATAGAAAATGTAAAATTGCAATCAGATCAGTCGCTCAGTCGTGTCCGACTCTTTGCGACCCCGTGAACCACAGCACGTCAGGCCTCCCTGTCCATCACCAGCTCCCGGAGGTCACCCAGACTCATACCCATCGAGTCAGTGATGCCATCCAGCCATCTCATCCTCTGTCGTCCCCTTCTCCTCCTGCCCTCAATCCCCCCCAGCATCAGAGTCTTCTCCAATGAGTCAACCCTTCGCATGAGGTGGCCAAAATACTGGAGTTTCAGCTTTAGCATCATTCCTTCTAAAGAAATTCCAGGATTGATCTCCTTCAGAATGGACTGGTTGGATTTTCTTGCAGTCCAAGGGACTCTCAAGAGTCTTCTCCAATACCACAGTTCAAAAGCATCAATTCTTCGGCGCTCAGCTTTCTTCACAGTCCAGCTCTCACATCCATACATGACCACAGGAAAGACCATAGCCTTGACTAGGCGAACCTTTGTTGGTAAAGTAATGTCTCTGCTTTTGAATATGCTATCTAGGTTGGTCATAACTTTCCTTCCAAGGAGTAAGCATCTTTTAATTTCATGACTGCAGTCACCATCTGCAGTGATTTGGAAAGGCAAATGTATAAAAGAATTGAAAATCACTTAAATAAGTTAGCATATAGGTTAAAAAACAATAAAAAGTTTGTAAAAGCAATTTACAGGAAAAGGATAAGCATGAAGATTTAAAAATAGGACATCAAAATCTGTGGGAGGGGAGTATAAAAATATAGATCTTTTAGAATAAGTTTGAACTTACTTGACTATCACATTAAAGCTAGTAGATACAGTTATGGGTCAATATATTTTAATTCCATGGTAACCACAAATAAAAAAACACACAATAGATTCACAAAAAACAAATCGAAAGGAACTCAAGAATACTACAAAAGAAAATCATCGAACAGAAAAACAAAAAGAATTTAAAATGAGCAAAAGTAAATTATAAAAACAATTGGAAAACAAGGTTTAAAATGGCAATAAGTACATACCTATCAAAAATTATTTTAAATGTCAATGGATTGAGTGCTATAATCAAAGACATAGAGTAGCTGAGTGGATACAAAAGCATGACCCAAACACAGGTTCCCTACAAGAGACTCCTCCTTCATGGATCACAGCCTCATGAAGAGGCTTGCATAACTCAGTGAAGCTATGCGCCATGCCAAGCAGGGCCATCCAAGATGAACAGGTCATAATGAAGAGTTCTGACAAAACATGGTCCACTGGAGAGGGAAATGGCAGCCCACTCCAGTATTCTTGCCTGAAGAACCCCATAGACAGCATGAAAAGGCAAAAAAGATATGACACGGGAAGATGAGCCCCCCAGGTCAGAAAGTGTCCAATATGCTACTGGGGAAGAATAAGAGGGCAATTACTAATACCTCCAGAAAGAATGAAGCAGGAACAACACTCAGTTGTGGATGTGTCTGTTGGTGAAAGTAAAGTCTGATGCTGTAAAGAACAATATTGCATAGGAGCCTGGAATGTTAGGTTCATTAATCAAGGTAAATTGGACAAGGTCAAGCAGGAGATGGCAAGAGTGAACATTGACATCTTAGTAATCAGTGAACTAAAATGGGCAGGAATGGATGAATTCAATTCAGATGACCATTATATTTACTACTGTGGGCAAGAATCCCCTAGAAGAAATGCAGTAACTCTCATAGTCAACAAAAGAGTCCGAAATGCAGTACTTGGGTGCAATGCCCAAAATGACAGAATTATCTCGGTTTGTTTCCAAAATCCATTCAATATCTCAGTAATCCAAGTCAATGCCCCAACCACTGATGCCAAAGAAGTTGAAGTTGAAAGGTTCTATGAAGACTTACAAGACCTTCTAGAACTAACACCAAAGAAGATATCCTTTTCATCATAAGGGATTGGAGTACAAAAGTAGGAAGTCTAGAGATACCTGGAATAACAGGCAAGTTTGGCCTTGGAATACAAAATGAAGCAGGGCAAAGGCTAACAAAGTTTTTGTCAGGAGAAACACACTGGTCAGAGCAAACAGTCTTTTCCAACAACCCAACAGATGACATGGACATCACCAGATGAAGCAGGGTAAAGGCTAACAGAGTTTAAGTAGATACAGGGTAACAAGAGTTCTGTTGTTGCTGTTGAGTCACTCAAGTCGTGTCCGACTCTTTGGAACCAACTTGGACTGCAGCACTCCAGGCCTCCCTGTCCTTCACCATCTTCCAGAGTTTGCTCAAACTAATGTCCATTGAGTCGGAGATGCCATCCAACCATCTGGTCCTCTGTCGCATCCTTCTCCTATATTGAGTTCTATACTGAACTTTATTTGAGCCTGAGGCCAATATTAAGGGAAAAATCTTCTCAGGCTTCTAGCAAGAGGAGGGGAAAAGGAAACATTTAAAAATAGCCAGAGCACTCTGCACTTAGAATGGCCTGCCCTTAGGGGAAACTAGAGCCTAAACTGTTGGGGCATTATGAGGGCCCAATTGTCAGAGGGAAGGGAAATACCCAACTGCAGCAAACTGTAACCAACCTGTGCCACCAAAAGGGGAGGAAAAAACTGAGAAACACTTGTGGAATATATAGTTCAGAGGCACAGGCTCACTTAAAGACTGAGACCTAATCATAGGACTACAGAATGCTTCCCCTCTTCCCTCACTTTACCACATTACTAAAGGTCTATTTACAGCAATTCTTTTTTATACATGGTACATCATGTCTGGATATCAAGAAAAACATATAAGTACACCAAAAGGCAAAAACACAATATGAAGAGACAGAGCAAGCATGAGAGCCAGACATTGAGGGATGTTGGAATTATCAGATGAGGGATTTAAAACAACTATGATTAATATGGCTGGATGGCATCACCGACTCAATGGACGTGCGTTTGAGTGAACTCTGGGAGATGGTGATGGACAGGGAGGCCTGGCGTGCTGCGATTCATGGGGTCGCAAAGAGTCGGACACGACTGAGAGACTGAACTGAACTGAACAATTAGTGATTTTGAGCATCTTTTCATGTGCCTCTTTGCCATCTGTATATCTTCTTTGGAGAGATATCTGCTTAGGTCTTCCACCCATTTTTTTGATTGGGTTGTTTGTTTTTTTTTTTTTTTGGATATTGAGCTGTGTAAACTGCATATTTTAGAGATTAATCCTTTGTCAGTTGCTTCATCTGCAAATATTTTCTCCCATTCAGAGGGTTGTCTTTTTGTGTTGTTTATGGTTTCTTTTGCTGTGCAAAAGGTTTTGAGTTTTATTAGTTTTATTTTTTCTCGTTTATTTTTGTTATTCTCATTACTCTAGGAGGTGGATCAAAAAAAGATCTTTATGTGATTTATCAAAGATATCAAAGATTTATCAACACTCTTGCAAATGGTATTATGCCTATGTTTTCCTTTAAGAGTTTTACAGTGTATGGCCTTCCATTTAAGCCTTTAATCCATTTTGAGTCTATTTGTGTATATGGTGTTAGGGAGTGTTCTAATTTCATTCTTCTATATGTAGCTATCTAGTTTTCCCAGCACCACTTATTGAAGATACTCTTTTCTCCATTATATGCTCTTGCATCCTTTGCTGTAGATTAATTGACCATAGGTGTGGGTTCATCTCTGGACTTTATATTCTATTCCACTGATCTATATTTCTGTTTTTGTGCCAGGGCCATACTGTCTTTTTTACCATAGCTTTGCAGTATAGTCTGAAGTCAGGGAGCCCAATTCTTCCAGCTCTGTTTTTCTTTTTCCACATTGCTTTGGCTATTTGGGGTCTTCAGTATTTCCATACAAATTGCAAAAATTTTTTGTTCTAATTCCATGAAAAATGCCATTGGTAATTTGATAGGGATTGCACTGAATCTGTAGATTCCTTTGAGTAGTACAGTCATTTTCACAATATTGATTCTTCTAATCCAAGAAGATGGTATATCTCTCCATTTGTTTGTGTCATCTTTTCTTTCTTTCATCAGTATCTTCCACTTTTCAGAGTACAGGTCTTTTGCCTCCTTAGGTAGGTTTATTCGGAGGTATTTTATTCTTTTTGTTGTGGTGGTAAATGGGATTGTTTCCTTAATTTGTCTTTCTGATCTCTTGTTGCTAGTGTATAGCAATGCAAGAGATTTCTGTGTGCTAATTTTGTATCCTGAAACTTTACTATATTCAATGATTAGCTCTAGTAGTTTTCTGTTGGCATCTTTAGGATTTTCTATGTATAGTATCATGCCATCTGCAATCAGTGACAGTTTTAACTTGTTCTGTACCAATTTGGATTCTTTTTCTTTCTTTTTCTTCTCTGTTGTGTCTAAGACTTCCACGAATATGTTGAATAGTAGAGGTGAGAGTGGACACCCTTGTCTTGCTCCTGATCTTAGAGGAAATGTTTTTAGCTTTTTAACACTGAGAATAATGTTTGCTATGAGTTTCTCATATAAGGCCTTTATTATATTGAGATAGTTCCTTCTATGTCCACTTTCTGGAGAGACTTTTTTTTTTTTTTATCATAAATGGGTACTGAATTTTGTCAAAAGCTTACCTATTAAGGTGATCATATGGTTTTTATTCTTCAATTTGTTAACATAGTGTATCATATTGATCAATTTGTGTATATTGAAGAATCCTTGCATTCCTGGGATAAATCTCATTTGATCATGGTGTATGATTTTTTTAATGAGTTGCTGGATTCTGTTTGCTAGTATTTTGTTGAGGATTTTTGCATCTATGTTCATCAGTGATAATGGCCTGTAATTTGTGTGATGTGTTTGTCTAGTTTGGTATCAGGGTGATGGTGTCCTCATAGAATAAGTGTAGGAGTGTTCCTCGCTGTAATTTTTTGGGAAGAGTTTGAGAAGGATAGGTAGGTATTAACTCTTTTCTAAATTTTTGATAGAATTAGCCTGTGAAGTCATCTGGTCCTAGACTTTTGTTTGTTGGAAGATTTTTAATGATGGTTTCAATTTCATTACTTGTGATTGGTCTGTTCATATTTTTTTATTTCTTCTTGGTTCAGTCTTAGAAGGTTGTACTTTTCTAAGAATTTGCCCATTTCTTCCATGTGTTGTCCATTTTATTGGCATATAGTTGTTTGTATTAGTCTCTTATGATCACTTGTATTTCTGTGACGACAGTTGCAATTTCTCCTTTTTCACTTTTAAGTTTATTGATTTGAGTCTTCTCCTTTTTTTCTTGATGAGTCTGGCTAAAGGTTTATTAATCTTGTTAATCTTCTCAAAGAACCAGCTTTTAGTTTCACTGATCTTTGCTATTGTTTTTACTTCATTTATTTCTGTTCTAATTTTTAAGATTTCATTCCTTCTACTAACTTTGGGTCTTTTGTTCTTTTCTCTAGTTGATTTAGGTATAAGGTTGTTTATTTTTCTTATTTCTTGAGGTATAATTATATTGCTATAAACTAAGAAATGCTTTTGCTGCATCCCATAGGTTTTTAGGTCATAATGTATTGGTTGTCATTTGTTGCTAGGTATTTTTTAATTTCCTCTTTGATTTCATCAATGATCCATTGATTATTTAGTAGCACACTGTTTAGCCTCCATGCATTCCTGTTTTCTATTTTTCTCCTGTAATGTATTATCTCATTATGCTGTGGTCAGAAAAGATGCTTGATATGATTTCAATTTTCTTAAGTTTACCAAGGCTTGATTTGTGACCCAAGATGTGATCTATCCTGGAGGATGTTCCACGTTCACTTGAGAAGAAACTATATTTTGCTAATTTTGGATAAAATGTCCTATAAATAGCAATTAAGTCTATGGTGTAATGTGTCATTTATGGCTTGTGTTTCCTTACTGGGGCTTCCCTGGTGACTCAGTGGTAAAGAATCTGCCTGCAATGCATTTTCTGTCTGAATGTTCTATCCATTGGAAAATGGGATGTTAAAATCCTCCACTATTGAGTTACTGTCAATTTCCCCTTTAATGGCTGTTACCATTTGCTTTATGTACTGAGGCACTCCTACATTGGGTGCATGAATATTTACTATTATCTTTTTCTTGGATTGAGCCCTTGATGGCTATGCAGTGTTCTTCCTTGTCTCTTGCAATAGCCTTTAAAGTCTATTTTGCCTGAAACGAGTATTGTTACTCCTGCTTCTTTTGCCTGGAATATCTTTTTCTATTCCTCCACTTTCAATCTGTATGTGTCCCTAGGTCTGAAGTGGGTTTCTTGTAGACAGCATATATACTGATGTTGTTTTTGTATCCATTCAGCCAATCTGTTTCTTTTGGTTGGGGCACTTACATTTATCAATATGTATGTTGCTATTACCATTCTCTTAACTGTTTTTGGTTTGTTTTTGTAGGTCATATCCTTTTGCGTTACCTGCCTAAAGAAGTTCCTTTAACATTTGTTGTAAAGCTGGTTTGGTGGTACTGAATTCTCTTAGCCTTTGCTTGTCTATAAAGCTTTTGATTTCTCTGTCAAATATGAATGAGATCCTTGCTGGGTAGAAAATTATTGGTTGTTGGTTTTTACCTTTCATCACTTTAAATACATCAGGCCACTCCCTTCTGGCCTATAGAATTTCTGCTAAAAAATCAGCTGATAACCTTATTGGGATGCCTTTGTATGTTATTTGTTGCTTTTCCCTTGCTGCTTTTTGTTTATTCTTTGTATTTCACTTTTGATAGCTTGATTTTATGTGTCTCAGAGTGTTTCCCCTTGGCTTTATCCTGTATAGGACTTTCTGTGCTTCTTGAACTTGGGTGACTATTTCCTTTCCCATGTTAGTTTTCAACTAGAATCTATTCAAATATATTCTCAGACCATACTTCAAATGTTGGTATATTTAATATTGTTCTAGAGGCCTCTGTCATTTCTTTTCACTCTTGTTTATTCTGCTCATCTGCAGTTATTTCCACCATTCTATCTTAAAACTCACCTATTTGTTCTTTCTCCTCATTTATTCTCCTATTAGTTCCTTCTACTGTATTTTTCATTTCAGTTGTTTGTTCTCTAGTTCTTCTAGGTCCTTGTCCCTCTAGGTTTCTTGGATCATCTTGATCCATACATTCATTTTATTTCCAAGGTCTTGAGTCATCTTACTCTCATTACTCTGAATTCTTTTTCAGTTATATTATCTATTTCACCTTTATTTACTTTTTTCTCGTGGGTTTTTACCTTGCTCCTTCATCTTAAACATATTTCTGTCATCTTATTTTGTCTAACCTACTGTTTATGGTATCCTTTCTCCAAGTTGTAGGGTGGTAGTTCCTCTTGCTTCTGTTGTCTACCTCCTGGTGGGTAAGGTTGGTCCAGAGGCTTGGGTAGGTTTCCTGGTGGGAGGGACAGGTGCCTGCACCCTGGGGGACCGGGCTGCATCAGGTATGTGTTCTGGGGTATCTGTGAGCTTACTACAACTTTAGGCAGCCTGTCTGCTAATGGTTGGGACTGTGTTATTATCTCTCTGGTTGCTTGGAGTGAGGTGTCCAGCACTCGTACCTGCAGGCAGTTGGAGCTGGGTAGTGATGTCAAGATAAATACCTCTGGGGAGCACATGCCAATTAATATTCCCTGAGTCAGGCATTTCTCCAGCACTCCAGTATCTTAGACTCAGTGTTCCCACCCTGGAGACCAAGCCCAACTTCTGCCTGGTGAACCAAGAGCCTGCAAGCTGCATGGTATGGTTAGAGAAAAGGGAAAAAAGTAAAACCCAAGAGAACAACCAAAAAAATGACCTCCAAAATGAAAATAATCAATAAAGACTAAGCTAACAAAAACAAAATATAAAAAACATAAAATAACAAAAAAGTAAAAAGAAATATATAAGACACATTTTAATAAGACATATTAAATATCTTTAGAAAAATAAGAATAAAACAACTGAACAAGACCAAACAATCGAAAAAGAACAGTAATAATATTTTCCTGTGGCTTCCACTATCAGTGTCCTTGATCCCATAGTGAGTCACAGCCAACCCTCATCTCTCCAGGAGGCCCTCCAATACCTCTATCTAGTTCTCTGGACCTGCTGTGGGTATTGTGGGGTAGCTTAGATTCTGAGCCCTAGGCTTATCTTTGGTTTTGGCTCCACCTCTGCATGTGCACTACCCTCAAGTGTCTGTTCCTCATCCAGCTGAGAGGGAGTGAAACCAGGGGCTGATTGGGGCACACTTACTTACTCAGGAGGGGCATGGCACCCACAATTGGGGTATGTATGTAGTGCCTGTGGCAGCAGACAGCAGCATGCAGTTGCAACAGACTGGGGCATGCTCTCTCTGGTGGAAGTCTCTCCCAGATCCCACAGAGGCAGGAGCTGGCATGTGGTGGTGGTGGTGGTCCTACCCTTTGTGCATCACTCAACAATGGGTCCTTGTTTCCTAGGAAGACCACACTTCCTCTAGCATTCCTGGCCACGGAGCCCCTCATTCCTGTTCCCTCTGTTGTATCCATGCATCCAACAGCAGTCTCTTCCCCAGATCTGATCTCCTAACCCCACACTTTAGCACTCAGTCCCCTCCAGCATTGGCCGAGTTTCCCAGGGCTGATTTCTGAGAAGTCTTTGGCATGGGTGATACTCAGGACCTCAGAATCTACATGGGTAGAGGCCTTGGCATGAGGGGTGGGTGAGCCTGCTCAGATGAGTGCCCTTCCCAGTGCCTGCAGAGGCAGAAGCCAGCAGGTGGTAAAGGGGGTTGCAATGGTGGCTCCAACCCTTGCATGCCACTCAACAATGATGCCTTAGCTCTATGGTGTTCCAGGCATCTTCCACAAACTTCTCCTGTTGTGGAGTTCCTCACTCCTGTCCCTGCAGGCTGTCTTTTCACACATAACAGCTGTCCCCTCCCTGGATCTGCACTCCAAATCCCACTTTCCAGCACCCAGTCCCCCTCCATAAGAGGAGACACATGTCTCAGGCTGGGGTGTTCTGGGCTGTGACCCAGACCATGCACACAGTTCTTACTTTGCCCTGCCTTCCACATAGCATTCATTGCATTCCCCTTCAATCCCCAAAACGTCCCAGCGGATTTCCCCACTGTGAGGGAGTTTTTCTGAGTGCAGGGACCTCTCCTCATCTTCAGCTTCCTGCCAGGCATGCTAGTCCCTTCCCAATTCTTTTTTTTTTTTTTTTTTTCTTTCATCCTATCTGGTTGTGAAGGATTTTTTTCTTATTCTTTGTTCTTTGAGGTGTCTGAAGTCCTCTGTTAATGTTCAGCACGTGCTCTGTGAGAATTTTTCCATTTGTAGATGTATTTTTGATGTATTTGTAAGGAGAGTTGAATACTGCATCCTCCTATTCTGCCATCTTGACTGAGAATGGGTTTTTAAAACCATGGGATATTTATACTATACATTACTGCTGCTGCTGCTAAGTCGCTTCAGTTGTGTCCGACTCTGTGTGACCCCATAGATGGCAGCCCATCAGGCTCCCCCATCCCTGGGATTCTCCAGGCAAGAACACTGGCATGGGTTGCCATTTCCTTCTCCAATGCATGAAAGTGAAAAGTGAAAGTGAAGTCGCTCAGTCATGTCTGACTCTTCGCGACCCCATGGACTGCAGCCCACCAGGCTCCTCGGTCCATGGGATTTTCCAAGCAAGAGTACTAGAGTGGGTTGCCATTGCCTTCTCCACTATATAATACCACTCAGCCATAAAAAAGAACAGACTATGGATACATACAACAAAAAGAATCAACTTATAAAACATGCAGAGTGAAAGAAATCAGACACAAAAGACTACATGAAATTCTATTGGGTTGCCCAAAAAGTTCACTCAGGTCTTTCCCAAATGAACTTTTTAGCCAACCCAACAGAATGGGAAAAACTAAAGTGACAGCAAATCGCTGATTGTCTGAGACCAGGGATTGGAGCACATTGTTCACAAGGGGACACAAATGACCTTTTAGAAATGATAAAAAATATTTAATATCTTGATTGTGGTGCTGATTATACAACTGCTTACATTTGTCAAAACTCATCAGCTTGCACATTTAAAATGAACCCTTTATTATACGTAAATTATTCCTAAAATGTACTGAAACAATATTTTTACAGAGATTGCTTGGTGCACTCAATACCTAGTTCCTCTTTTTCTTTAATAGCAATAGTCCACCTTTATTTGAGGCAGCAAATTCACTTAGTTGAAAGAGTGCATTTCTCTAACCGCCCCCCTCCCCACCCCAGCTATATACACCTGATATAAGCTTCCTAGTAAGGAGATATAAGCAGAAGTGCTGTGTTTGTTTTCCCCTACTTCTAACTGCTGCCTGGCATGCATATATAGCAGACTAGGCTCAGCAGCTGTCTTAGACCATGAGGTAACCTCCAAGAAGGAAACTAATACTGGAGATGGTGGCACCAAGAAATTGGAGCTTAGGTCCTAAGTGATGCCAAGGAATCACCATACCAACTCCAGACCTCCCACGTCTAGACTTTTTTATATGAGAGGGAAATAAACCTCTATTTTAATACATTCTTATCTGGCATTTTTTTTCTATTATATGCAGTAGAACCTAATAATAACTGACTATGCTGTTTAGGGAGAAGGCAATGGGAACCCACTCCAGTACTCTTGCCTGGAAAATCCCAGGGACGGGGGAGCCTGGTGGGCTGCTGTCTATGGGGTCACACAGAGTCAGACACAACTGAAGTGACTTAGCAGCAGCAGCAGCAGCAGCATGCTGTTTAGAATCAGACCTGGGCTCAAGTCCCAGCTCTGCCACTTACTGTGTGGCCTTGGATAAATAATTTCACCTCTGAGTCTCTGCTTTCTCATTAGTAAAATGGTACTAATATAGTTTGCAGGGCTAGTATGAAGGAGGACTCAATGAAAGCATACACTGAACATCAGCATATAATCTCTCCCTTTTAGTAGAGCAGCAGGCTTTCCCTTTTCCAGAAAAGATTGCTAACCATACAGAGTGAATAGCCCCATGGGTCACCAACTGCTTCAATACACTGCATAGAAACACATCTCTGGGCTCCCATAGCCTCTACTAACATGCTTTCCACATTGTAGTCACATTTATCCCTTTATCTCTCTCCAGTCTCTCTTTCCCTGTCCCCACTGAGATCAGACCTAACCCTACTCCTCTTTTCCTCCTACCCGTCTTCTGGAATGACCCTCCTGAGTCTAAATCAGTCAACAAATATTGAGTGTCTATCATGTGCCAGTTTCCTGGCCAGGTTCTAAAGATAAAAAGTTAAAGGGGCCATGATTTTTGTCCTTTTATATCTCACGATCTAGCAGAAAAGTCAAACAGGTGAGTATAATTCAACTTAATTCAGTGTAAAGTGCAGTGACTGATATGAACTTTACCACAAGGCAAGAAAATGTTACCTCCATGAAGGGAGAGGCTATCTTGTTCACTTTAATCAGCACTCAATAAATATTTATTGATGGAATGAGGGGTATTGTGGTAGCACAGAAGACAATACCTAAACCAGGTGGAATAGGGCAGGAATTAGAAACTGCCCAGGAGGAGGGCAGTTAACTTCCTGGAAGAAGTAAGGCCTGGCTGATTTTTAAAGGAAAAGGCAGGTATGGAGAGGAGACAGCATGAGCAATAGCACAGAGGTGAGAAACAACACAGTGGGTATTTGGGAACAAGTAGTTCGTTGTTGCAAGAGCATAGAATTTAAGGCCAGGAACTGAAGCTAGAGAGGAAAGCTGGGTCAGATAACAGAAGGCCTTATAATCCATGTTATAAAGACTTTCAGCTTTATCCTAGAGAAGATGAGGAGGCAGTGGAGAGATTTAAACTGAGTTGTTCAGTTGCTCAGTCGTATATGACTCTGCAACCCCATGGACTGCAGCACGCCAGGCTTCCCTGTTCTTCACCATCTCCCGGAGTTTGCTCGAACCCATGTCCATTGACTTGGTGATGCCATCCAACCATCTCATCCTGTTGTCCCCTTCTCCTCCTGCCTTCAATCCTTCCCACCCTCAGGGTCTTTTCCAATGACTCAGCTCTTGGCATCAGGTGGCCAAAGTACTGGAGCTTCAGCTTCAGCACCAGTCCTTCCAATGAATATTAAGGGTTGATTTCCTTTAGGATTAACTGGTTTGATCTCCTTGTTGTCCAAGGGACTCTCAAGAGTCTTCTCTAGCACCACATTTCAAAGGTATCAATTCTTTGGCATTCAGCCTTTTAATATATATATTTTATTGAAGTATAGTTGACTTACAACGTTTCAGGTGCACAGCAAGGTGATTCAATTATATAAATACACATATATTATTTTTGAAATTATTTTCCATTATAGGTTATTGCAAGATATTGACTATAGTTCCCTATGCTATACAGCAAACCTTTGTTGCTTATTGCATATGTATTTTTTAATTAGAAATCTAGCATTCTATTCATACTAAGTCAAACAAGTGGAATCAAAATGTCATAATTTAGGCAAAAATTCATAAGTTTTATAAAATATATATTATACATATTTATATCTATGTATACAAAAGCTTTTTTTACTACACTTGATAAAGGCTTAAGAAAAAACATCAAAAAAAAAAAAAAAGAGATGGAGAAATTGGAGAACATAAACTAAATGAAATGGGAGCACTGAATATGAAATAAGAAATGTGAAACAGACTAGATAAAAGTAAAAGATCATCATATAGTCCAGTTGTTTTTAAACATGACTGTTCATTAGAAACGTATCTGGAGCTCTGGAGAAAAAAGCTTTTTTTATTGCACAACTCTCACATCTGTACATGACTACTGGGAAAACCATAGCTTAGACTACATGGACCTTTATAGGCAAAATAACATCTCTGCTTTTTAATATGCTGTCTAGATTTGTCATTGCTTTTCCTCCAAGGAGCAAGCATCTTTTAATTTCATGGCTGCAGTCACCATCTACAATGATTTTGGAGCCCAAGAAAATAAAGTCTGTCACTGTTTCCTCATTTATTTGCAGGAGAGATGTGGTCAAATCTATTAAGGAGGTAACTCTGACAACAGTATGACAAATAGATTTGAGCAGGTCAACGACATAGAGGTTTCTTGCTATAGTCCAAACAAGAGAAAATGAGGACTGAAACCAAACTGTGAGGATAGAGATGAAGAGATGGAGTTGAGCTGGGTTTAGTGAGTAAAACTAGCAATATTGTTGAGAATAAATACAGGGAAGTAGGAAGAAGTTTAGGGCAAATTTTTAGATTTTTAACTTGGATAACTGGATATAATGGTAATGATGTTCTCTACAATAAGGAACATAGCAGGAGAAGCAGGCTTTTGGGGGACCAGTCAAATCCAGTTAAGACATGACAAGCTTAGAGACCATGTGGGACATTCAAGTGACCATCCAGCAGGCAACTATTTCTATGTCATGTTAGATATCATACATCAAAGTTCTGGATAAGATTTCAGAGTTATCAGAATTCCTCAAACTAATTATTGGCTCATCCATCCAGGAGTAGAGCTTGCTGTGTTTGGACAGAGCTAGATTCAGGGCTCACGCCTCCTGAAGTGTTCCTCAGTTGTCAGATTCTCTTTCTATAACTCATACTCTTTTGCTGTCTTCCTCCAAGTGGAGAAAAAGTTGGCCACTGACCACCCTAGGCCTGTATCTTTACAACTCACTATCCAAAGGAAGACAGTCTTTCCTACTATTTTTAGGTAGAAAAGACTAAGGAGGCCTCTGATTAGGCCAACTTGGACAGATACTCATCCTTTCATTAATTACTGTGTTGAAGAAAAGGAAATAACATGATTGGCTTAGCTGGGGCTTCCTAGGTGGTGCCAGTGGTAAAGAATCTGCTTGCCAATGCAGGAGACATAAGAGATGTAGGTTCGATCATGGGTCAGGGAGATGCCCTGGAGGGTATGGTAACCAACTCCAGTATTCTTGCCTGGAGAATCCCATGGACAGAGGAGCCTGGAGGGCTACAGTCCGCAGGGTTAGGAAGAGTTGGACACAATTGAAGTGACTCAGCATGCGCACACAGGCTTCATGTCTACTTCTGTGGCAGGGAGGATATGACCACCACGGATGATACCTCACAATACCAGTAAGGGAGGAATTCTTCAAAAGAACTAGAAAGAGGATGGAAACGCACATTGAACAGGTAAAAGCCTACTGTGGCAGTTGAAATTATGAGAGTAGATTTCACTACGTAGGGAGTTTGTAGATTGAGGAGAGCAGGAGGCAGAGAGGAAGAGGAGCCTATTAATAAGAAAATAGATGATTATGAGAACACACAGTTTGATATCATGGACAAGAGGAAATTATTTCCAGGAGAAATTAGGAGTGATGGATAGTGTCAATGCAGAAGAGTAATGTAAGGGCTTGGCAATTAGGAATGAGAACACTAAAAGTGAGCATAAAAGCAAGACTGCAGTTAGTTGAGGTGTTAGTTACATGTGAGTGTAGACAAATTTTTCTGAGAAGTCTGGATGACAAGCTCTAAAGCTTAACCTATCAACTATATTCCGAATCAAAGTCCTTTTCATCTTTGGGGTGTTGCTCCCTCAATAAACCCTTTTCCTTGGAGCCTATAACTCGCATGTGCTCCTTCCTATTTCATTGTTAAATATACACCTATCCGCTGACCAAAGAAAGTGTTGGTTTCCTTTTTCCTTTCTTTTCTGGTATCAGGTTACAGTCCTATTTAGGTATTCTACTCTCTGATGTTATAGAAAGAACAGAGGACCAAAAGCAAAGAAAACTAGGTTATATTCTGATTCCTTTCAGTAACGTTGGATAAGTAACTTTCCCTCTCTGGGACTTAGCTTTTCATTGGTAAAATGAGCAAAGTGAATCAGTTACCACTTAAATTCCTTTCATGTCTAATGTTCTGTGCCTGAAAAGACCCTTCCTTCTCATCTTTCATTTGGCAGCCCTGCCCTCTATCAACTATGCTTGTCACCAAAACTGAGACAACGCATTCTCTCAACATGCATCACATCTGTCAGCTCAAACCTACATATCTATGATTTCTACAACTCTCCAGACTCCTATTTCCAGTTGTCTCCAGGATATAACCATTTTGGTAGCCAAACTTGGCACTTCTAGAACTGTTCTCAGAAACATGGCATTTTCCCACATGTACAGAAGAGCATCTGTCTTGCTCTTGGCACTTTCTTCTATCTTTCTCACAATCCAATTTCTCATGTTCTCACTTATTCCTTCAAAGTCACTCTCATCAAGATATTACTGTTTCAGAACATTTGGAGATGCCTGATTTCTTACCATGAGACCTAGCTTATGATTTCCTACTTTTCAATACTTTCAATAATTTGGCCTCACCTTATTCCACTAACTTCATTTCCCCAATTCAGTTGAATTCACTTCATTATGTGAGTTATTAGAAAAATCACTGTATTAACAACTTTCCAATTGTGTTCCTAAGAGACTGGCTGGATTTGTAACTCAAGGCGTATTACTTCATTTCCCAAGCCTATTTCCTTAACTACAAAATAAGCTTAGTTTTACCTACCTCACAGAGTGAAGGAAGATGTATAAAGACAGCTAGAAAAGTGTCACAAAGCACTGTGATTGTGTACAGGACAATGTGCCACACTCACACGTTCACAGATGGCTTTACAGGCTTGCCTTCTCCCTCTCACCTTTGCTCATGAGTATTCTCTGCCATCTAGAATGCTCTTCCTCCTCTCCTCTTGGATGAAACATTCTCAATATTTCAAAGACTTTCTCCTACTCTTACTGATGACTATGACATCTTATGTGGTACCAAAAATAAGAATCACCATGTATTTCAACTATTATATGTGTCAGTGGAGTAGAGAATATAGTTTCTCCACACAGACTGTAAACTGAGAGGGGGGATAGTCTACAGCACAAAGCTGAAAGCTATTTCTCACCACACTCTTTTAAGCTGCATGACTGATCTGGTTTAGTTTCATTTAAGTGGGTAAGCATGATTTTATGATTTTAGTTTGGCAAGAAACTGATATAGGGGACTATGGAGTCATAAAACGTTGAGTCTGAATCCTGGTTGCACCACTATGTCCCTTTGGGCAACTTTTTTTTTTTTTAATATAAATGTATTTAATTGGAGGCTAATTACTTTACAATATTGTATTGGTTTTGCCATACATCAACATGAATCCACCACGGGTGTACATGTGTTCTCCATCCTGAACCCACCTCCCACCTCCCTCCCTATACCATCCCTCTGGGTCATCCCAGTGCACCAGCCCCGAGCATCCTGTATCATGCATCTCTTTGAGTCCCGGTTTCTTCAACTGTGAGATTAACAATAATACCATCAACCTCAAAAGACTGCTGTGATTAAACATACTGTTGTAGCAGGCAGGTAGCTAGATATGAGCAGAGAAATGGGGGCAGGAACCAGGGTGCAAAAGATCATGCAGCTTGTAAACAGCGGGGGTCCATGGACAGACAAAGCAGATTGACATGAAACCACACCTTTTGGGTGGTAAGTATTGGGAAAGCAAATAAAGAAAGGCGGGGAATCTCCTATGTTCAAATGTGACCTGTTGCTCATCAGGCTCTCATTACATAAAATTGGCCTTATACATAAGGACCCATCAAGAACCAACACCATGACAATTACAAGCTAAATAAGGACAAAAATCCCTCCCACCCTCTGGAAGTGAAGCTGGGATGAAAATCAGGGAAAACTATCCCAAACCCCTCTTTACCCAGTGATTATTCCATCCCTTCATTTGTATACCTCTCATAACTGGCTTGCCAAAGAAACCCAGAGCAACAGCTCTGTCTGCCCACTCTTCTCCTGAGAGAGTATTCTTGCTCAAAGTCACTTTACTTTCTTAACTTCCCTGCTTGTCTCCTAATTCTTTTGCAATGAGGCAAGAACCTTAACTTCACTGGGAACAATAGTGATTATAAAACAGCTATTATGGAACTTCCCTGGTGGTCCAGTGGTTAAGACTACATGCTTCTAATGCAGGGAACATTGGTTCCATCCCTAGTCAGGGAATTAAAGTCCCACATACTCGCGGAGTGGCCAAAAAATTAAAAAAAAAAAAAAAAAAAAAAAACAGCACCGGGTAAATATTATTTGCTCAGTAAATGTGACTTCCTTTCTAACTTGCTGGCTGTGCAATCCTATACAGCATTCAATATTTTCTGATGGCAGTATATCTGAAAACACTATGCAGCAAATATCCCCCTGCCTTTCAGCACAAGAAAGGCACATGCAAATTCTCCTTTTCCAGTGTTTTTTATTTGTACATTTAATATTCACAAATCATTTTACAGATTTATTCTTTTCACAGGTTCTTTATAGGAAAATGAGGATTAAAACAGCATATTGAAGAGGACCAAGAAATACCAGCAGTGATGATACAGAGTACAAAGGCTCTGGAAGAGAACAGAGTGAACAAGAGCAGAATGTGGCCACTTCCTAAGAGGCTGGAACACTAACTTCATTAAGGCAAAACCTTTATTTACTGTGTTATTTCTCCCTCCCACCTAGTTTACCCAAGTAGAAAAGAATTCTATTCTCATACTATTACTGCTCTCTGAGGTCTTAGGAATATAGCTGGTACTGTATGTGACCAGCAGCATCTCTTGACTATAAACACATAAATAGACAAGTTAAATTTTGATGTGTTAACTATTCCTCTAGAAGAAATAAAGAGGCAGAAGCTCCTTGATTCTTAAGACTTGATTCTTAAGATCCCTTAAGGGGGAGGGATATATGTGTCTGGTGGTGCGAGGAGGGGAAGGGCTCAAGGAGTGAGGGCAGCAAACCTAACTCTTCCCAATGTACAATTTTTTGTACAATGTACAATGTACAGTTTTTCTCAGATGCTAATGTACTGCTCTAGTACTCAGAAAAAGAGAACAAGTTATTGACCACCTACAGCGGTAGGTTGTAATGGCTAATAATGGGGAACATACCCTGGGGAAGGGGTGTATTTATTTCATATGCATAACAATGCAATTCCAAACTATTGTCCTACTATGATCTCAGATAATGTGTTTTCCTATTTTAAATCAATTTACTGTGTGACCTTGAACAATTTACTTAATCTTTCTGGCCCTCAATTTTCTACCAGTAAAATGAGGATTTTGGAAAAGACCCTGATATTGCTGGCAAAGACTGAAGGCAGAAGAGGGCAACTGAGGATGAGATGGTTGGATGGCATCACCAATTCAATGGACACGAACTTGAGCAAACTCTGGGAGATGGTGAGGGACAGGGAAGCCTGGCATGCTGCAGTCCGTGGGGTCGTAAGAGTTGAATACTATTTGGTGACTGAACAACAACAAAATGAGGATTGTACCACTTTATGTTGAAGATTGGAGGAGATGCACTGGCCAAATCAACAGACACAGAAAGAAGATTGATGGCTGCCAGGGGGTGGGGAAAAGGGAAAAAGGGAGTGACTGCTAATGCATATGGGGTTTCTTTGTGGAATGATAGAATGTTCTAAAATGAGATAATGGTGATAGGTGCACTATTATGCGAATATATTGAAAAATCACTGAACTGTACATTACTTTAAAAGGGTGAATTTTGTGGTAAAGTGTATCCCAATAAAGATGCTATAAAAATTCTTAAAAAAATAGAAGTGTCTCGTACACAGTAAGTGCCCAATAAATGTTAGCTATTATTAGTAGTAATATTATTGTCACATTATTATTTAGCCATCTTATGGCCTAAGTAAGTCCCTAGAAATTATTTTTAATAAAAGCCCACAGAATCCAGAAAAGTATTTCTATTTTACATATATGCTATATGGATTAACATTCACACGTTTATTTCTATCCAAACTGTCTGAGAAATGAACAGTTTAAGAATCACAATTTCAGTATTCTACTCTGGAATAAAACAACTGCATGCAATGGATGTCTGATCATATGGTGATAGGTTTTAGGTAAATTTCAATGACTTAATGCTACCCAAGAATCTGAAACGATGGGAGATTTTCATTTTCATCTCCAGGAATAAACAAGAAGTCCAAACACAGTAAGTGCTTAGATTATGTAGTGTACACAGGTAAACTTTCAAATATATGCTTACTAGCCTTCTCATCATTTTTTGGGGAACACTTTATAAAATAACAAATAAACAGTAAAATGTTTACCACGTCCTGTGATTCCCCTCATCTTGCCCCAAAGAAAATCCCCAACACAACAAAAAGATTCAACTCAACTCACGCAATAAGTCACTTAAGAGGCAAAAGGCAAAAGATCTGACAATTAGTGACTGAATTTTAACACTACTACATAAAGATATTTGCATCAATTGAGTTTTTAATCATCTGAATAGCAATTAAATCCAGTCTTCACCTTTCCTATTGCTAAGAGAATATGACAACAGTCAATCTCAGAAGTAGGAGCAGCAAGTGATAAACCACAATGGCAGTAATGCACCACATTAGGCAATGATGCTCAGATGCTTGAATTTCATCTAAAACATGAAACCTTCCAATTCTTGGAACAGAGTTTCCTTTGTTCGAGTCCTTTTCCCTTCTGGTCTTGCTTTCTATAATTATCCATGTGCCTCTGCAGCAAATCAGGGAAAGTTGTTTTGAGGGTTACGACTTTCAGATATTCAGGTCTTCTGTGACAGAAAGCAATGCACTTTTTTGCATATATTAATATTAATTTATACCTTCAAACTGACCACTCATTTTCAGAAAGATAATTTCAAATAAAACTATTCCTTAAGTCACCCAAAACCAACATATTAAAACAGAACAAGTTACCTTAACACCCAATATGTGTAATACCCTCCCTCTACCCCCAACCACACACAGACCCCCACCAAACTTGTGGCCTTAGGAATTTCTGATCAAATATTTAGCCTGAGTAAAATTC
The DNA here is from genome assembly GCA_935064755.1 of Tragelaphus eurycerus. NCBI lineage: Eukaryota > Metazoa > Chordata > Mammalia > Artiodactyla > Bovidae > Tragelaphus > Tragelaphus eurycerus. The sequence goes on along the minus strand of CAKXYN010000119.1, from coordinate 4,356,535 downwards.
AGTAAGTATTTAATTCCCTTTTAAGAAGCACAACTATTTCTTTAATTTTACATTATAATCATTGGGACAGATTACAAAACAACTTTGGAAGAGAGTGTGTTTCGTGAGAAGTTAGAAAATTTCAGACAGTGGAAACGGATAACAAGTAAGGACCAATTTCAAACTTAGAACCAGTTTCAAAATATTTCAAAATATAAATATTTACCAGTTCAAGAATGAAATATTGGCTTTGTCCTAACAGGATTTATTTTGAAACTGTAAAGGGAAATTGAAACAAATACATAACCAAAATATCTGGACAAGACTGGGACATAGAGACCCAACTTTGCAATGCTCTATAATTGAATATCATTCCAAGGACTCATTTGTCCTAGTACTGTTCACTTGGTCTTGGTTAATCTAGGGATGGGGAAAATATGCTTTTACAATTACATATCTATGTGTAGGTCATCTTCAAATACAAATGAATAAATATTTAAACTCCATGATAAAAAAAAATGTGGAATAAGAAATTGTTATCTTTATAAGTAACTGTATATTTACAATGAATGTTTTCTGCCTGACTCCTAATCTTTGTCTATTAAGAGTTCTTCACTGTGCAATTTACAGAAGGCAGCAGCTCATATTACCTTAAAGGAGCCCCAGTTAGCTGAATCAGCCTGTCTCAGACACTCTGCTCCCTTCAGACTTGTGTGTATAAACAGCTGAGAATACAAGTAGGTGCACATGTGCAAAAGAGTAACTGTCTAAAAGAAATCTAACTGGCTTTACAAATAAAGTCTAAAACCAAGAAAATAAACTGCTATTTCCCAACCTGAAAAACAAACCTAATCAAAAAACTGCTAAGCCCATTAGTAGAAAAGGTGGCAGCTGTAAACTCAACTCATCCCATGTAATGCTTTAAGCACTTAGCTGTTCTGTCACACCAGCCATCAGAACACTAAATCTCTCCATGTTCATATGGCTGAATGCAGCCTTCTGATTTAGCTTTACTTTCTAGTTAGAGGCCAGACTATACAGAACAGTAAGAAATTTCTTACAGCTATGTTGTATCCGAACTGCCTCATTCTACCCTGAATAGGTGCCCATATGCATCAGGGACCTATCAATCTAAATTTCTGAGGTCTTCTACTTGGGTAAGTTCAAGCATTGGTCCACTAAGAGTTTCAGTCGAAGAAAAATCACATGTTCACTGCTAATATGTTAGCTTGCAAATGCAGAACTTGGGAGGAAGACTGAAAATTAAAGTCACTGAGCTGCTATTTAACACAGCAGAGAGGTGACTATACAGAAAGACTAAAAAACTTATGCTTTAGATGTCCTTTGATTTTTTTTTTTTTTAAGCAACAAGTGCAGAATTGTCTCTAATCAAAATCTGAATTTTGGTTAGTGCATGTTTTCTCCTCCCACATCTATGAACCCCCTTCCCAGCCTCTGTCATTGTCTTTTTAAGCTTAAGAGAAATAAAATAGACAACTATCCCTTCTTATTTATGAAAAGAGAAGAATATTCGAATAGTCATAAGGCAGTATGTTTAAGAACTGCACCTGAACTGGTATTCTCAAAACTGAAAATATAGTTACCAACTCTATTCAACTTGCAGAATGAATCCATGTTGCTTTCCAAGTCATTGGCTGTCACCCAAATGAACCACAGTGATCCCATCATGCCTTAGGAGGCATTATATTGTGTGTACTATGCACACATATTTTAAAGAAATAACATTAAGAGGGAAAGGACAACTTTTCAAACATTAGTTCCTTACATAAATGGTGACGGTGCTTTATGGCTCCTTTTTAATCACCTCACACACCCAGTTAGCAAGTAACTCCAAAATAGACAAAAGAGAGCCAGAGGCAAAGTTTCATGGTGAATTGCATCTTTGAGATGAATTTTGAATTCCCTGGTTTTTAATTTCCATTTACTGAGGAGTGAAGGTGAGAATCATCCAACTGATGACAAAATAAAACAAGAAAACAGGATAAACGGCAAGGGCTTTGCGGTTTGGAGGCTGGCTATCAGCAAGAAAAGCTGTAGAAGCTAAACAAAACAAAACAAAAGGAATATTTAATACAAGTGTCACAACTATTAACATTTACTAAACTTGAATGTGCTTGGCATAGTCTGGGACACAGAATTATATACTACAAGTTCAGTTATATTTGTGACCTTAAAACCACATTTGGCAGCAGGTGAGAGCTGCTTGGTTCACGTATGGAAACCTTTCCAACCATTTTAGATAGAAATCCTTCTAAAAGGGGTTTCTTACACTTTTATGAGTAGCTACTGAACTGTGCTAAAAAGGCTTACAAAGCTCATATGGCAAATGGTCTCACACTGTGGTATTTTTTGAGTAAATGTTCTTATTATCAACTCTTTTATTATTTATCTATTTCTCTGGCTGTGCCAGGTCTTAATTGCAGCACACTGGATCTTCATTGCCATGTGTGGGATCTTCACTGTAGCATGTGGGCTCTTTAATTACACCATCCAGGCTCTAAGTTGTGGCATGTAGAATTTTGTTCTTTGACCAGGGATCAAACCCCAAGCTCCCTGCATATGGAGCATGAAGTCTTGACCACTGGACCACTAGGGAAATCCATATCAGCTCTTTTAGATGCCAACCCTCTTGACCATTCAGGAAACACCTACTCACCTTTTTATTCAATAATTATCCTTCAAGGAAATCTTTCCTGAACAACCACCTTGCATCCTACCACCCCAGGTAGAACTGCCCACTTATCTCTTCTGTGTCCCCACTATACCTGGCACAGACTTCTATTGCCCACCTGGAACACTTCATGGCCCTTAAGTGTTTACATGCCTAGATTGTGAACTCAAGAGGATAGACACCATGCATAGCACGATGCCTGACACATAGTTTTCGCTTAATACACTTTAGCTGAATTACAGGTACCTCTCTCTCTTCTAAGATTCTACTTGCTGAACCCCTGTGGGCCTGTACACTGGATAACTAAGCTATTTAGAACTACATGTACAGTAAATCATCAGACTCTAAGTGAGGGAATGAGGGGTTCTTCCACCGGCAGTTTTTTAATAGTCTTTGGGAAAGCAATTCTGGCATTCCCAAACCTTAGTTTGGATCACTTCTTGGCTTTTAACCATTTTCTAAAACAAATAGATGTTACAGCACACAAAAATATTAGGCAGCCTATCTATCCCATTAAAAAGAAGCTAGTGAACACTTTCAGTTTAAGGTGGGGTTTCAGGAGAATTTTAGGGATGTACAAATAATGAATAAATGGCATTCATTGCCACTGCTATAGGCTCTCCTTAATCTTTAGCAGAATTTTCTACTGAAGCAGAAAAGTACTATGTAATGATATTTATCAACCTATACTGGGTGGTGCTATAGTAAAGTTCTAAAAAGGTATGTGATCTACTTAGGTTTGACACTTGACTCCCCTATTCTCTACTTATGTGTCCTAGGGCAAGTTGCTTAACCTCTCTGTGTCTGTTTCTCATCTATAAACATGGGACCAATAACAACATAGTTTTTATTTATTATGGTTGTTGTGAGGGTTAAATGAGATGACATATATCAAGCACTTCCGATAGTGCCTGGCTTACAATAAGTAATCAGTAAATGTTAAATATTATCATGATTAATTTGTCTGGAAAAGGCTCAAGTCATTTCTCAAGTCACCTATGCTTCCTATATGCCAGGACTAAGCTAGGTCTAGTATAAACTCCTTTCCCAACCCTATCCATTATTTAAAGATTGAAGAAACAAGAAAGATGTGACTTCACATCTCAAAAGTCCAGACAGCCAACTCAGATAAGATGGACATTATCCCTACTGAGAGCAGATGGTTCTATGGATAACATTAGCAAGAATCATATCACTAATGTGACTTATAAGTTACACTGCTCCTCATCTGGTCTTCGTCTCTAACCCATATTTTCAGTCTGCTCTGCTACCACAGAGATAAGTACATTCTTACCTACTACAGACCAGGCAAACATGATGATCACCACAAAAAGCCGGACCATGAAGTTTACTGGTCCTGGCTCAGCCAAAAGTACCAGCCGGCAAACCAGCATTGCCATTGTCAGGGGAAGTATACAGTATCCCAGCACACAAAGGCTCTGAAAAAAAGATCTAAAAAACAACATATATCCATAAAGATCATAAATATAGTTGATCTATATCATGATACAATTTATTATACAGATTTCTATGTATCGTGGATCATTACTTTCCTCCAGATAGATATTACCCTAATGTTGATTTTATGAGGATAGGCCTCTGTATTAAACATATGCCTTAGTTTTTTTCTCACCATACTCTCCTCCTCTCTACTTAAATGCCTTAACAGTCAGCCATTTAGGACCTAGATGATCTACTCTAATTCCTAGAGACCTCTTTCTCCCACTAAACTGCTAAGACTTTGTTTCTTAATCTTTTCTGGTTTATAGACCTATTTGAGCATTTGTTGAAAGCCATGGGGCATCTGTTCCCAAAGACAAATGTAATCTTCTAACACAAAATGTGCTGCACATAATTTCAGGGGCTGGAGAGAGAACATCTGAAGCTTATCAAAGGACCCCAGATAATTTAACATAATTTAATTCAACTAGGTTATTTCTGTTCAGTGTCTTTAAGATAACTTTCTTTTTGTTCTCATTTATTTTTTCTTTTTGAAAAATACGTAACAAGCCAGACTTCCTTAAAAAATCTAAGATATGCAACCTGGAAATGGAAAAAGGATGCATTTAAATAATACTCACATGTTTCCTCCAAGAAGTTTTGAGTTGAGGGTGATGGTAACTGCACCAAACCAGACAATGACAAACACTTCTGCAAACTGGGGCCCTCCATCTTTTTCGCTATCTACAGAGCCTCTTTGAAGCATTCTGTGACAAGGAAATGGCATGAGAATTGCCTAACCTTATTTAGAGCAACACAGTTAAGGTACGGGTTCTCAAACTTTCAATCAGGGTGCTGCTCTATATCTTACCTGAAGATCTCTTATAGGTTGTACAAAAGGAAAATGCCTCAAGTATATGGCAAGGCTTCCTTATTTCAAATTCCAAACCCCTCAGGACTACAAGGGATGCTCCTTTGATCCTGTGGGAATGTTTAAATGGATTACTGAAGACCTTTTTTGGTTAAACAGAGGATATAAACTGAAGGGCTAAGTGTGACTCTCAGACATGAGGTTGCTGGTCCATATAATACTTTTAAAAGGTCTTAAATTCAAGTTGATGTTATTTTAAAATTGGGAGATTTCACATAAAAATATGTATTTCTGGATTTTCTTAAAAAATCAGAAGAGTTTCTATCACCAGGCCTGCATTTCTACATGGCAATAATCAGGTGCAGTTGACACAGCAGCAGATTCCTTCACAAGGGCTTTTGGTCACCAATTCGCAATGCATGCATATACACATTTGAATTTGTAATTCTTGGGTTAAGGTTATAGTTCTGGCATTTAAAAATGCAAACAGCCTATCTATTTAGTTGTTGATCTTTTAAAAATCAAAGCATACAGATTATCACTAAAAGGCTTTCTTTGAAACTGAGTAATTGAACAGTCACTTAAAAATTAAGAATTTAACATATAAATAAACTGCTTTGAATTTTGAACTTACACTTGTACTGTGTCATTTTTGTCAGTAACAGAATAATACCACCTCAAAACTTCTTTTTTAACAACCTCTTCTTATTACAAGGTATAGACAAATCACACCGTAAGTTTTGCGCTGCTATGCTATTTGCCAGCACAGGCTTTTGTATTCTATGGTTCTGCATACTCCATTTCAAGTCCTGACAATTTGATGAGAAGAATGCTACCCCGATCACTTGTTCTCTGGAACTCCTATTATTTCATCATGGTATGAAAGAAAGAGGATTAACTGGTCTGGAAGGCAGGAGACTCAGATATTGATCCTAATTCTGTCACCAGATATGTAAACTGGAGCAAATCACTTGATGTCTTGGGACTCTGATTTTCTTCTTTGCAAATAAGCAGGATTAAATTCCATAATCTCTAATCTTTCAAAACTAAAAAAGTACATGCTAAGAGCTTTTAATATAAACACTTATAACAAGGCACTGGATTATGTCCCTTGATATGGTTATTAAAAGCATAAGATAGAGCACTCCACATTTTTACCTAATCACCATGCACTTGACTTTACATTTAAAAAGGGTTAGAGGAGCAAGTAAGAAATTTGAATCTACAATCACAATAGGTTAGGCCTGGAAAGGACTCTCAACCATCTACTTTTATAGATATGGAAAAGGAAACCCAGAGAGGTTAGGTAGGAAGAGATGTGTAATAATCACAGAGGTAGAGAATGGGCAGTCAAGGAAACGTGAAGTGGAATTCCAGGTCTACCACTGATTGATTATGTGACGTTTAGTTCAGTCCTCAATCTCTTTGAACCTGAGCATGTCTGTCAAAAGAGGAGAATAATATTCACTTCTTGTTATGGGGATAAGAGAAGGTATTTAAAAGTTTTTTTAGAGGCCCAAAGTCACTCTGCTGATAGCAAAGTTAGGATCAGAACCCAGAAATGGATCCTAGTGTAGTATTTTTTCCACTCTACCAGTGGTTATATTACCCTCTCCAGCAGAACTTTTGCTTTCCTTCTTCTGTTCTCTTCCCCTTTACGTACAATCAGTATGGAAAATATAACACTTTGTGAAACATGATCTTGCTTTGAACTCAACCACTTCTAATTTAATCTCACTTTTAGTAAAATTTTAAAAGAATTATGTTTGCAAATAAATACTACTTTAATTGTTTAGTACTTAAACCTTTAAGATACTTAATTCACTTAGCTTAATGATGGGGAGGTAAATGAATGTGAATAAACGTTGAAATGACTAAAACATAGTAATAACTATAGAAATGACTAAAACAGGGTAAGAACTCACTGATAAATGAGGGTGGGCATAAATGAGGGTGAGCATAATTTTCATATCTTTAATTCCATCACTCTTTGAACTGATATAGAAAGCTATTTGACTTTTTAGATTTAAATGTATAAGGAGTATAATTGGTCAAAGAAGTCCAAAATGAAAAATTCAGTCAAAATCCCCTTCAATTTTGAAACTCCATGAAAAAAGTTTAGTCTATCTCAAATGACAAAGAAAGGAAATATAAGTACTTACAATGCAAGCGTCACACAAAGGATCAAAGGGCCCCATAAATCCCCTACAAGAAAAGAAAAGACAGAAAATTGTTAAGACACAGGCATATAGTATTTTCTGTCTTTTATTCTGCCATTCTTGGCATTCAGACATCAAGGCTTTCTCTGTCTGCCCAAACCTTCCACCTCTCCTATCCCTCTATTGGCCTTCTCTGCTCCCCAATTCTGAATGCTTCATATATCTTTCAAATTTTGCTCATTTCATACAACACAAATAACCCCTCTCCTCAGCTACTACAGTAAAGAATCTGCCTGCAATGCAGGAGTTGCTGCTCCTGCTGCTAAGTCACTTCAGTCGTGTCCGACTCTGTGCGACCCCATAGACGGCAGCCCACCAGGCTCCGCTGTCCCTGGGATTCTCCAGGCAAGAACACTGGAGTGGGTTGCTGTTTCCTTCTCCACTGCATGACAGTGAAAAGTGAAAGTGAAGTCACTCAGTCATGCCCGACCCTCAGCGACCCCATGGATTGCAGCCTTCCAGGCTCCTCCGTCCATGGGATTTTCCAGGCAAGAGTACTGGAGTGGGGTACCATTGCCTTCTCCGGCAATGCAGGAGACCAGAGTTCAATTCCTGGGTCAGGAAGATCCTCTGGAGAAGGGAACCTACTAAGCCACATTCCAGCAAGCTATCGTTAAACACCAATAGGCAAGGAGTCAGAAGACTTAACTGCCCCACCCTGCACAGTCAGAAAGAAGACTAAAACCCAAGTCACTTCATCAATCAGAGACTACCTTAGACAAGGCAAGTATAAGCAGGCTCATCTCAAAAATATGAAAAATGAAGTTGAGAAGAAGCTATGTGCCCAAGTTAATACAAACAGTTAAGTGTGGGGGTAGGACCAGAACCTAGAAACAAAACCAGAATCTTCTGATTCCTACTATAAAGTCCTTTCTACTCTACAACACAGGTTCCCTTTCATAATTACTACACTGAACTAGTACAGAACTGCTGTTCTTATAAAATGAGAAAACAGACCAACATTGGTAATTTCATAGGGTTAAATATTAACAAATAACATGAAAACTTTTTGAAAACAATAAAGGCTCTGCAAATATCAGGTCTAAGCATGGTGGTTCTCAACCAATAGCTGTTGAGTGATTAATACACCAATAGTTCAGTAACATAAAGCTTAAAGCACAATTATCTTCCTCAAACAATATGAAAAAAGGTACATACTACTTCTAACTTTAACTTCACTTGTACATAACTTTACCTGAAAGAGTAATTTTGACACCACTGTGGAAAGTTTGTAAAAGATGTTAAAAAAAGAAAATCACAATCCTAACACTCTAATAGACTATCTTTACTAGGTAAACAATAAAATTTTCATCTCTCAAACTGAAACTCCAACCCATTAAACAAAAACTCCCCAATATCCCCTCAGTCCTTGACAACCATTTTACTTTCTGTCTCTATAAATTTCACTATTTTAGGTACCTAAGTAGAATAATATATATTCTTTTGTGTCTGGCTTATTTTACTTAGCATAAAGTCTTCCAAGGTTCATCAATGTTGTAGCATGTATCAGAATTTCACTCTTTTTAAAGGATAAGTAATATTCCATTCATATATGGTATATACCATGGTGTATATAACATACTTCATTTATTCATCCATCCACCGAAGGACATTTGAGTTGTTTTCATCTGCTGCTGTGAACATGGGTATACAAATATCACTTTGAGTTCCTGCTTTCTAGTCTTTTGGGTATATACCCAGAAGTGGAAGTGCTGAATCATGTGATAATTCTCTACGTAATTTTCCAAGGAACCACCATGCTCTTTTTCACAGTGGCAGTACCATTTTACATCCCCACCAGCAATGCACAAGGGTTCTAATTTCTCTACATCCTTACCAATATTTGTTATTCTCCATTTCTTTGATAAGAGCCATCCTAATGGATCTGAAGTGGTATCTCATTGGGTAAGACAGCTTTTGTGAGGAACAAACTTCAACCTCAGAAAAGTTAACTGTCTTATCCAGGATCACACAGCTTGTGATGGAACCACTATCCAAAATCACACAGCTAGTGTGATTCAAAACCCAGATTTGTCCATGCTCTTTCCACTATATACCAGCTGTAGCAAATCATCTGTCAGCTTCAACCCACAATGTACTTTGCTAAAAAAGTATTCTGACACTGCATCCAATCACCACACAGTGATGGCACATTTGCCACATATCTGACATCCCTATGTTACAGCAGAAATGCTGCCAGAAGGTACACTCATATCCAACATCATTGTTACTATTCTCAAACAACTGAGTCATTTTTTTGTATAAAGGGTATTAAGAAAAACCAAGAATGTTTGAAAAGAAAAACTAAAAGTCTAACAATTTTGAGAACAAATTCTAAATAATAGCATAATTTTCTGCAAACACTGTTTTGGAATTCTTAGAGCAGTCAACAATGATTATTCTGAAAATAGAAATGTCAATAAAGTACTATTAATTTGTTAATCCTTAATGGGTATTAGCTATTACTCTAATGTAACATTTAAACATTTTGTCTTTCCCTTGGAGATCATTAAGTTTCTTGGCTGAACAAAGTCACTATGTGTTTGCCATTTACAGAAATACTATTTGCAGTGTCTATTACAGCAAGTGAAAATATACTGTCTATATTTTATTGATGAGGACAATATATTAAGCAAAATCTTCCAATCTCTGAAATTCTATCCTCAATTTTTAACTTTTTTCAAAACCTTCATCTATAATATATTCATTTTTCATCCTGCAAAATGATATCAGTTTTATTACCACAAAGCCTTATAAATGCTTATGATAAGGTATGATGAAAAACAGCAAAGCCTCAAAAACCACACATACTTACAATCTCTCAAAAGAGTATTACTTTTCCTTGGGTACAAAACATGCATGAATTTTTTCCCAACAGCTTTTAGATCACGCATCTGAAAGATAAAAATATGCTGTACTGTAATGACCAAGGCTACCAAGTAGCCCCTTGAATTTGCTCAATTTTTTTAATTTCAATCCCCCTAGGAGCCCTTCATTGAATTTTAGAGCCATAACTCCAGTCTAACTCCTTCACCATACAAACAAACCAGAGAGGTGGGGTTTTTGTGTTAACTCCTTTTTCTATTAACTTTTCCTTTAACTTCTAAAGCCAACATCTAACTCTTTACTACATTCATCAGTTCTGTTGATTTTGATTTTTTAAACTCTGCAAAAGAGAAATATAGCCCTCTTAATATGCTACTTAAAGAAATGAAAATAATAGCACTAGTAAAATCTGTTCTGCAAAACACAGCATCTAACTTTCAGTTCAACATGATAAGGTCACAAGAGCCAAAGGGCCTGCTCCTAAGCTACTGCACTCTTCACAATATATAAAATCAATTAATTTTCAACATTTCCATTCATTCTGGCAAAAGAATCCTAGAAATCAGATTTTAAAAAATCAAGACATTTGAAGAAGGGTGCAGTCATTTAACTTCTCAAAATATAGTTGAGGTAATTCTGTCCTAATTTTTTCACCTAAAAATGTCTTCATGTCATTAATAGTTCTTTGAAAACATGATTTTTAATGGTTGTTAACCACTCTACCACATAGATGTAACATAATCTACTTAGCCAATTACTCTTCTGTTCAACTTTTCCCCACTATAAAGACTGCTGTAACAAACATCTTTGTATAAATATTTTTCTTTTAAAATTATCTTTGTATTGAATTTTTTCTCCTTATACTATACCTAGAGAAACAGAATTATCACCTCAAAAAAATGTGAACATTTTAAGTTCCTTAATATCCATTACAGTCAAAATGATTTCCAAAAAGGCTGTACCAAATTATTCTCTAGGGGAGAATCTTAAATTTAAATAAATAAAATACACTGAAAATTAGTGAACCAAACAAAAATATTACAAAGTGCTATTAGATATTTAGCCCATGACACTGAACAGAAATTCTCTCAACTAATCTAACTTACAATGGTATTCTGAACAGACTCATTTAATGTGGAGCTGTCAAATTCCCGAACGCGTGATCTCACAGGAATGGTGATTTCTCCTTCCACAGGGATGTCTTGTGAGATAGATATATCAGAAAGGCCTGAAAACTGAGAAGAGTTAGGGAAAAAAATTTAAAGCCTGTAATAAACTGCAGGATTCCCCCAAAGTCATCATTTCCCAGTGAGCAGGACTATATCTTTTTATAGGGTTTTATACAGTTTTTAAAGGTGTTAGTTCACCAAACATTGAACAGTACAGTTAATTAAAATTCTCAAATACTTGTTTCTTTTAAAGAAGGAGATGGAATATGATGAAAAATATTATAAAGTAAATGGCATAGATATTTTATGGGCTTTCCTAGTGGCACAGTGGTAAAGAATCTGTCTGCCAATGCAGGTTTTGCAGTTTGATTCCTCAGTCAGGAAGATCCCCTGGAGAAGGAAACAGCAACCCATTCCAGTATTCTTGCCTGGGAAATCCCATGGACAAAGAAGCCTGGTAGGGGGTCAGTCCATGAGGAAACAAAAGAATCAGAGACGACTTAGCAACTAAAACAACAACAATAGGTATTTTCTTGGCCTCAAATAGTTTCTTTGAAGCATGAAATCTTAACAGGACATAGCTAGTAAGATTACAGAACTACTGAAAAAAGTGACCTTTCAGTGATCACATCTTAGCACTGTCATGATTCTTTTACACTTCTGCTCTTTAGCGGGCTCTAGTGGCCTCTGCTGGCTAAGAAGGAACATTGTGTAAAATCTAAAAGAAAATTGGGAAGAACAGAGAAACAGTAAAGCACATTATTTATCCTCTCCTCTTTTTTTTTTTAACCAGATTGTTGGCAACCACAGAACAAATAACATTTCCAAAGTGAACTGCAAGATTGCAAACTTTTAAACTCTTATATTGATACGTCAAATTGAATTATTGTGACTGAAACTCTAGAATCTTCAAGTTCCTAAGAAAAGAGAAGCAATCCCTCCTCATATGGTTCTTGGTCCAATGGGTCTAATGTTTAGTGTGAAAAGGTTGCAGGTAAATGAAAAACAAGATAGTACAGTAAAATTTTAGAAAGAATCAGATCAGAAAGAATAAGGTTGTTCAAAAACCTTATAAAGAACAACTTTTTGGTCACAGTTTTACTCAAAGTACATGAAAATTCTTCACCCATTAGACTGGCAAAACCCAAGTTTGACAACACACTCTGCAAGTAAAGCTGAGGGGAAAGAGCACTCACTGTTGGTGGGAAGGCAAAATGGTACTATGCTATGCCATGCTAAGTCGCTTCAGTTGTGTCCGACTCTGTGCGACCCCATAGACAGCAGCCCACCAGGCTTCCCCGTCCCTGGGATTCTCCAGGCAAGAACACTGGAGTGGGTTGCCATTTCCTTCTCCAATGCATGAAAGTGAAAAGAGAAAGTGAAGTCGCTCAGTCATGTCCGACTCTTAGCGACCCCATGGACTGCAGCCTACCAGGCTCCTCCGTCCGTGGGATTTTGCAGGCAAGAGTACTGGAGTGGGGTGCCATTGCCTTCTCCGAAAATGGTACTAGGCCCTACTGAAGATGAACCTGGCAATATCTAGCAAATTTACATATGGATTGCTCACCACTTTTAGGAGTCTAAAGCAGTAAATATACAAAAAGACATATACACAAGGCTCCTCATTACAATACTACCTGTAAAAGCAAAAAAGAAAAAAAAAAAAACCCCTGAGAATAGCCCAAATGTCCATCAACAGAGAATTAGTTGAATAAAGCATGGTATGTCACAATGGAATGCGATGCAGCTCTAAGAGGAATGCGGATATATCTAAAGAACCATCTGGTTGGCCAAAAAGTTCCTTCAGTTTCAAAGTAAAAATAAAAGACACATTTTTCATCTTCACCAAGAACTTTACTGAACAATGTACTCACCATTTGTTCTACTACCTTCTGCCATTTTTCAGGCAACTACGTAATTCCATCTTTTCAAAACTTTTTATCTTTTTGAGCAAAGAACTATTCTAGGTGCCTTTTACAATCTTCTAGGGAATTGAAATTTTTTTCCATTAAGAGAATTTTGTAAAGACCAAAATAAATGGAAATCTGAAGGTGCAATGTTTGGTGAATACAGTGGATGAATCAGAACTTCCCAGCCAAGCTATTATGTTTTTGCCAAATCATCAAAGAAACCTGAGGTCTTCTGTTACCCTGAGGAAGATTATGTGTTTTCTGTTGACTAATTCCAGACACTTCGCCAAGTGCTGCTTTCAGCTGGTCTCATTGGGAGCAGTACTTGTTGGAAGTAATCTGTTGGTTTTCCAGAAGGAGTTCATAATAGAGGACTCCCTTCCAATCCCACCATGTACACATCGTCTTCTTTGGATGAAGACCAGCCTTTAGTGTGGTTGGTGGTGGTTCATCTCACTTGCCCCATGATCTCTTCTGTGGATACTGTCCAGCAGTGTGGAACGTTTTATTGCCCAACACAATTTGTTTTTAAAAATGCAATGTTTTCATTATGTTTCAGTAGACAATCACATGTGGAAATGTGGTCAAGAAGTTTGGGGTTTTTTTCTGCTTAACATATGTGGAAACGAAACATCAATTAACATAACCAAGCTGGTGCAAATGATTTTCAATGCTTGATATGGATATTTTGAGTAGGTCGGTAATTTCCTGCCTGATAATATAACTTTGATTGTTCTCAATTAATGTCTTGATTTGAACGCTATCAGCTTCAACTGTTCTACCCAACCATGGAGCATCAACCAGCGCATGAAACTTCCCAAAGCATTTTTGACATGTTCTATCAGTCACAGCACTTTCTCCATATACTATACAAATCTTTTTTGTGTTTCAGTTGCGTTTTTACCCTTCTTGAAATAATAAAGCATGATATGCCAAAACTGTTGCTTTTTTCCCTCCCATCTTCAATATTAAAATGGCTATACAAAAATTCACCAATTTTGGTAAGTTTTTAAAAAATGAATGTGATATGACAGCTGACACAAGCTAATAAAATTGGTTCAAATGAAGTTAAAGACAACTAGGCATTTCTTCTCAGTAATCACCCTCTCTGTGTTTTTCAGTCTAACCTTACTGAAGCTTTCGATGGCTAAGTCTAAGTAATCTCTCTTGGTAAATGTCACAATGCACTTGAAAAATGTGGGTTATTTTCAAATATCTTTTGATACTGATTTCTAACATAATTCCACAGTGAGTGAAAATGGCAACCCACTCCAGTACTCTTGCTTGGAAAATTCCATGGATAGAAGAGCCTGGAGAGTCCATAGGGTTGCAAAGAGGCAGCCACTACTAAGTGAGCCCAAGAGAATAGATTCTGTATAATTTCAATACCTTTAGATCATGAAAATTTTGCACTTTATTTCCCTGGATATGTTCCAGTGTCTCTGAGTCTACAGTCCATGGGAACGTGAATAGAATTTGTATCCTTCTGTTGTATGAACTGGTTCACAGTGCTTTTCAGATCTACTATATCCTTCTACTTCTCTGTATATTCATTTATTAATTTTTGAAAGTTTGATATTGAAACTCCAAATAAAAATCTTAGTTTATCTACTTAAAAATAATTGTAATATACAGTGGAACTATATGCAACCTTTGCTATATATGCTGCGCTTTGCTGGAGCAGCCGTGAAGAGAGACCCCATGTCCATGGTATGAGAAACCCAAGTAAGATGAGAGGCACTGAGAGAGGTGATTAGAGGGCAGACAGACTGAAAGTACAACCACAGACAACTAGCCAATCTGATCACATGGATCACAGCCTTGTCTAACTCAATGAAACTAAGCGATGCCAACGGCTGGGTCATGGGGGAGAGGTCTGACACAATGTGGTCCACTGGAGAAGGGAATGGCAAACCACTTCAGTATACTTGCCTTGAGAACCCCATGAACAGTATGAAAGGCAAAAGGATATGACACTGAAAGAAGAACTCCCCAGGTCAGTAGGTGCCAAATATGCTACTGGAGATCAGTGGAGAAAGAATTCCAGAAAGAATAAAGGGATGGAGTCAAAGCAAAAACAACACCCAGTTGTGAAAGGGACTGGTGATGGAAGCAGGGTTCGATGCTGCAAAGAGCAATACTGCATAGGAACCTGGAATGTCAGGTCCATGAATCAAGGCAAATTGGAAGTGGTCAACCAGGAGATGGCAAGAGTGAATATCGACATTCTAGGAATCAGTGAACTATAATGGACTGGAGTGGGTGAATTTAACTCAGATGACAATTATATCTACTACTGTGGGCAGGAGTCCCTTAGAAGAAATGGAGTAGCCATCATAGTCAACAAAAGAGTCCGAAATGCAGTACTTGGATGCAATCTCAAAACAACAGAATGATCTCTGTTTGTTTCCAAGGCAAACCATTCACTATTACGGTAATCTAATTATATGCCCCAACCAGCAATGCTGAAGAAGCTGAAGCTGAATGGTTCTGTGAAGACCTACAAGAACTTCTAGAACTAACACCCAAAAAAGATGTCCTTTTCATTATACGGGATTGGAATGCAAAAGTAGGAAGTCAAGAAACACCTGGAGTAACAGGCAAATTTGGCCTTAGAGTACAGAATGAAGCAGGGCAAAGGGTAATAGAGTTCTGACAAGAGAACGCACTGGTCATAGCAAACACCCTCTTCCAACAATACAAGAGAAGACTCTACACATGGACATCACCAGATGGTCAACACCAAAATCAGATTGATTATATTCTTTGCAGCCAAAGATGGAGAAGCTCTATACAGTCAGCAAAAACAAGACCAGGAGCTGACTGTGGCTCAGATCATGAACTCTTTATTGCCAAATTCAGACTGACATTGAAGAAAGTGGAGAAAGCCACTAGACCATTCAGGTATGACCTAAATCAAATCCCTTATGATTATACAGTGGAAGTGAGAAATAGATTTAAGGGACTAGATCTGATAGAGTGTCTGATGAACTATGGGTGGAGGTTCGTGACCTTGCAAAGGAGACAGGAATCAAGACCATCCCCATGGAAAAGAAATGCAAAAAAGCAAAATGGCTGTCTGAGGAGGCCTTACAAATAGCTGTGAAAAGAAGACAAGTGAAAAGCAAAGGAGAAAAGGAAAGATATACCCATTTGAATGCAGAGTTCCAAAGAATAGCAAGGAGAGATAAGAAAGCCTTCCTCAGCGATCAGTGCAAAGAAACAGAGGAAAACAACAGAATGGGAAAGACTAGAGATCTCTTCAAGAAAATTAGAGATACCAAGGGAACATTTCATACAAAGATAGGCACAATAAAGGACAGAAATGGGATGGACCTAACAGAAGCAGAAGATATTAAGAAGAGGTGGCAAGAATACACAGAAGAACTATACAAAAGAGATCTTCACGACCCAGATAATCATGATGGTGTGATCACTGACCTAGAGCCAGACATCCTGGAATGTGAAGTCAAGTGGGCCTTAGGAAGCATCACTACAAACAAAGATAGTAGAGGTGATGGAATACCAGTTGAGCTATTTCAAATCCTGAAATATGATGCACTCAATATGCCACCAAATTTGGAAAACTCAGCAGTGGCCACAGGACTGGAAAAGGTAAGCTTTCATTCCAATCCCAAAGAAAGGCAATGCCAAAGAATGCTCAAACTACCGCACAATTGCACTCATTTCATACGCTAGTAAAGTAATGCTTAAAATTCTCCATGCCAGGCTTCAGCAACATGTAAACCGTGAACTTCGAGATGTTCAAGCTGGATTTAGAAAAGGCAGAGGAACCAGAGATCAAATTGCCAACATCCTTTGGATCATTGAAAAAGCAAGAGAGTTCCAGAAAAACATCTATTTCTGCTTTATTGACTATGCCAAAGCCTCTGACTGTGTGGATCACAATGAACTGTGGAAAATTCTGAAAGAGATGGGAATACCAGACCACCTGACCTGCCTCTTGAGAAACCTGTATGCAGGTAAGGAAGCAAAAGTTAGAATTGGTCATGGAACAACAGACTGGTTCCAAAGAGGAAAAGGAGTATGTCAAGGCTGTATATTGTCACCCTGTTTATTTAACTTATATGCAGAGTACATCATGAGAAATGCTGGGCTGGAGGAAGCACAAGCTGCAAAAGCACAAGCTGCAATCAAGATTGCCAGGAGAAATATCAATAACCTCTGATATGCAGATGACACCACCCTTATGGCAGAAAGTGAAAAAGAACTAAAGAGCCTCTTGATAAAAGTGAAAAAAGATAGTGAAAAAGTTGGCTTAAATCTCAACATTCAGAAAACGAAGATCATGGCATCTGGGCCCAAAACTTCATGGGAAATAGATGGGGAAACAGTGGAAACAGTGTCAGACTTTATTTTTCTGGGCTCCAAAATCACTGCAGACGGTGACTGCAGCCATGAAATTAAAAGACGCTTGCTCCTTGGAAGGAAAGTTATGACCAACCTAGACAACATATTAAAAAGCAGAGACGTTACTTTGCCAACAAAGGTCCATCTAGTCAAGGCTATGGTTTTTCCAGTGGTCATGTATGGATGTGAGAGTTGGACTGTGAAGAAAAGCTGAGTGCCGAAGTATTGATGCTTTTGAACTGTGGTGTGGAAAAGACTCTTGAGAGTTCCTTGGACTGCAAGGAGATCCAACTAGTTCATCCTAAAGGAGATCAGTCCTAGGTGTTCATTGAAAGGACTGATGTTGAAGCTGAAACTCCAATACTTTGGCCACTCCAATACTTTACAAAGTGCTGACTCATTGTAAAGACCCTGATGCAGGGAAAGATTGAGGGCAGGAGGAGAAGGGGACAACAGAGGACGAGATGGTTGGATGGCATCACTGACTCGATGGACATAGGTTTGCATGAACTCCCGGAGTTGGTGATGGACAGGGAGGCCTATGCTATGCTATGCTAAGTCACTTCAGTCGTGTCCGACTCTGTGCGACCCCATAGACAGCAGCCCACCAGGCCTCCCCGTCCCTGGGATTCTCCAGGCAAGAACACCGGAGTGGGTTGCCATTTCCCTCTCCACTGTGTGAAAGTGAAAAGTGAAAGTGAAGTCGCTCAGCCGCGACCGACTGGTAGCGACCCCATGGAATGCAGCCCACCAGGCTCCCCCATCCATGGGATTCTCCAGGCAAGAGCACCGGAGTGGAGTGGCTTGCTACTGCCCTCTCCGGTGTGCTGCAATTCATGGGGTTGCAAAGAGTCCGACACGACTGAGAAACTGAACTCAACTGATGCAACCTTGTTCTGTATTTTCCAAGTCTCCTATAAATGTGTTATCATACTTTCATAATTAAAAAAATAAAAATTAAAAGACAACTAAGCACTTCTTGTGGCCATCTTACAGATAAAACCAAACAAACTTTTTCACCATCTCAATATTATGGGATGTTAATGTGAATGTGAAGAAAAGTTTGTATACATGCTATATCTAAGAAAGGAAGGGATACAAATATATTTTATATATACACACACACACACACACATATCTGAATGTTACCTTTTAAAAATAAGGAATAAATAATGCAATATGACTTAGAAATGATCCCTGAAAATATAGTCTTCCCTCGTGGCTCAGACGGTAAAGAATCCATCTACAATGCAAGAGACCTGGGCTGGGAAGATCCCTTGAAAGAACAAATGGCAATCCACTCCAGTATTCTCGCCTGGAGAAACCCATGGACAGAGGAGCTTGGCAGGCTACAGATCACAAAGAGTCAGAATGACTGAGAGACTGAGTATGCACACACAAAGTGACTTAAGTCACATGTAATGCAAGTAGTATTTATAGATTTTTTTTAAAGCTTCCTATTTAGGAGAGGAGGGGAAAAGGTGGAGGAAACAGGGAGAGAAATTAGGCTTCTTAGAATATACACTGTTCTGTATTTATGACTTGAAGTCATATAAATACTTCACAGAATTATTAAACAAAATTAAAATTTAAAAGTAGTCCCTAAAACTGAAAGAAAAAATGGAACAAATGAA
Source organism: Tragelaphus eurycerus (assembly GCA_935064755.1). Taxonomy (NCBI): domain Eukaryota; kingdom Metazoa; phylum Chordata; class Mammalia; order Artiodactyla; family Bovidae; genus Tragelaphus; species Tragelaphus eurycerus. Next base: position 4,337,424 of record CAKXYN010000119.1, on the reverse strand, counting down.
TCTGCTAAATTAAATACATAACCACACAAAGAGCAACTATCTCAAGTGAGTTTACAACACTGTAGTTTGATTTCTAATCAGGATATAGAAAGCTGGAATGAGCATTCCATCCACTAGAACAATGAGAAAAAGCCAGATTAATTACAAAATCATAATTTTCCTTGAACCCATCAGAGCTGAGGTTTTAGGGCAACCAAATATCATGAAAGAAATCTAAGGAAAAACAGGCACTTCCAAGAAGAGATGGGACATGAACACTGGCTCATCTGCAGCAAACCATGAGAACAACACTGGGCATCAGAGATGGTTAAGAATACAGCTAAAACTTAAAATGAACTGCCAAAGACCACGTGTGGACTGTTATGACAGGATAGCACCCTTTTAAGCATTAGACACAGGGGGAGTTCACATCCACTTGCAGGCTCTTCTCCATAGACTTCCACTGATCCAGGTGTGGCGGTGAGAAGCAGCTGCCTCTTCTGAGAAAAGCAGAGAGCCCAGCTCAGACCCTTATCCCCTACAGAAAAAGAGCCTTAAAGCCACTGGGGGAAGATCAGCAAACCCTGTTGTTTTCAGAGCACAGGTGAAGGCCCACTGTGGCTGGGGAAAGGGAAGAGACAAATCTCGATACTCCTGGGGGAAGGATGGGAAATCATCCTAATGCCAGACTATTAGAGTCTCCTTCAGCTAGGGGCTTCCCTTGCAGCTCAGCTAGTAAAGAATCTGCCTGCAATGTGGGAGACCTGGGTTCAATCCGTGGGATGGGAAGATCCCCTGGAGAAGGGAAAGGCTACCCACTCCAGTATTCTGGCCTGGAGAATTCCACAGACTGTATAGTCCATGGGGTTGCAAAGAGTCGAACACGACTGAGCAGCTTTCGCTTTCAGCTAGGGGAAGAGACGGGATCACTCTCTGAGAAAGTCTCACCCAGGAGACTCAGGGACACAACAACAAAAAATCCCTACCTCCCAGGTCTCCACTACCACCAGGCTAGCAAGTATGGAGTAACAAAAGCCAGCAATCTAGTGCTAAGGGAGGGGCTAGAGCTTAGAGAGAAACCCACTATTTTATACAGAGGCAAACAGAATGCAGAAAACGAAACATGAAGAAGAAATATTAGGAAAAACACTGGGCCAACCTACTGCCCTCTCTATGCACAAAATAATAGGAGAGGAATTTGAAGCTGATGATGCATTTGACAGTTCCCCTATCAAGGACAAAAGCCAATTACAGGTTCAACTCCTTACTAGACTGACTTAACCCCTATAGTAACAACTTAACAGAAAAGATGTGCCATTTCCTGGCAGTGTCTACTACTAAATATGATAGCCAGCAATCAATAAAAAATTACCCCTCCCCATAAACATGTACATGGAAAAACAACACACTCTGACAACACAAAGCAATTAAACCAAACTCTGAGGTGACTCAGACGTTATAATTTCAACAGAAAAAGTTACTATATGGTTAATATGTTAAAACTCTCTAGTAGAAGATACATGCAAAAATGATGGTGAATTTCTGCAAAGAAAAACTGTAAGAGTCAAACGGTAATGCTAGAAATAACATAGTAACAGACTCAACAAGGTCAAATAAAGAAATCAGTGATAGGTCAGTGAAAATTATCTAAACAGAAACAAGAGCTGGAAAAGAAAAAAACAAAACAAAACATATATAAGTCATTCTATTGTATTGGACTTCCCTGTGGGAGACCTGAGTTCGATCCCTGGGTTGGCAAGATCCCTTGGAGAAGGAAATGGCAATCCACTCCAGTACTACTGCCTGGAAAATCCCATGGACAGAGGAGCCTGGTAGGCTACAGTCATGGAGTCGCAAAGAGTCGGACACGACTGAGCGACTTCACGTTCACGTTCTATTGTATACCTTAAATTTATACAATGTTATATGTCAATATTTCAATAAAACAGGAAAAAAAAAATAAGACCACCCCAAACAGAATACAGCATCCAAGAACTGTGGGGTTGATATTAAATAATCTAATTTGTATATTATTGAAATCCCACAAGAGAGATAATGGATCTGAAAACATATTTGAAAAGGTAAAGGCTGAATTCTTTTCCAGAATGACAGAAGACCTCAAATGATAGATCCAAGCCCACAAAACCCCAATCAAGATAAATACCTACAGACAAAACAAAAGCAAAAATCCACAAACCTAGACACATTCACACTACTGAAAACCAAAGATAAAGTGGAAAACCTTTAAAGAGACAACCAGAAAACCTTTAAAGAGACAACCAGAAAAAAAAAGACCTTGCAATCAGGAGAAAAACACAATAGACATCTCACTCAAAATAATGTAAGAAAGAAGACAAACACACCTTTAGAGTGCTGAATGAATAAAACTGTCAACCCACAATTCAAAAAACAACAAAAATAGCTATTAAAAATGAAAGGGAATACATGTCTCAGGTTCATGGGAGACCACCAGCCACATCCATGGACCATGGGGCTCCGTGCAAGACACATCCGCCTGTGCCTTTGGCCTCTCCTCCAGAAAGAGGAAAAAAAAATGGAGCAGAGGGAAAAGGCCCTGAGGTCATCCATACTAAACTCAAAGGCCCAGAAACTTGGAGCCTTCCAGAATATCCTTGACTTCCTGTTCCTCGTGTTCCAAAGACATCAATGAAAGTTGAAATGACAGCTGTCTTTTCAGGCATATGTGATTTTGCCATGCAAAGGAACCAGAATCACAGAAAACAAAGATGCTTCTCAGGACTGCAAACTCCAAACACTTTTATTCATTCTCCCAGTATGATCTTAGAAGAAGTATGTTTTGAAAACCATCTACATACTTAAAATGGGTGAATTTTACTGAACAGGCATTATACTGCAGTAACATTGATTGAATTAAAAAGCCATTTAAAGAGGGACTAGTTCTAACTTCTTTGAAATGACAATGCTGCTGTAAAGCAATAACTGAAATAATAATTTCCCGCCTTGGATGAGGGATAACTGCTTTCCCTTTTGGTTTCTCAAAGAAAAAAGTAAACCTCTCCTGCTCCCTAAAATAAAATGAAATAAAATTAAAGTTTAACAGCATCAAAACATGAATTATTACTTTATACACATAAAACATACTCTAACCAACTCTCAAGGTAACACTGTCCTTGCTGAATAAAAGTCTTATAATAACCCCCCCCCCAAAAAAAAGCTGGCAAAATAAAGACTTCTCTCAGATGAGCAAAAAGCTGAAATATGCATTCCAAGAAATGTTAAACGATAATCTTCAGAAAGGAATATGATATCAGAAGGAAGTTTGGATTTACACAAGGAAATGAAGATCTCCAGAAGTGGTTTAAATGAAAGTCAATATAAAAAGCATTATTTCTTATTTTTAATGATTCTAAAAGATAACTGCCTAAAGCAGATGTTACCAAACATTTTCTGTGAAAGATCCAAATGTAAATATTTTAGGTTTTGAGAACTAAATGGTTGCTGTTTGAACTACTCAACTCTGCTTCTGTAGCATGAAAGAAGTCAAAGACAATACATAAAAAAATGAAGTGCAGCTGTATTCCAATGAAACTATAAAAATAGGTGGTGGGTCAGATTTTAAATTATAAAAATACAACATTTAGGAGACAGCTGGAAATTTGAACACTGACAAGATATTAGGGAACTATTGATTTTTTACATGTACTAATGATATTGTGGTTATGTTCTTTAAAAACAGAATTATCTTTTAGAGATACATATTAAATATTTATTAATGTAATGATGCTTGGGATTGGTTTTAAAATAGTATAGAAGGGAAGTGGGTATGGCTACAGAAGAGAGAAGACTGGCCATAAATTGGTAATTATTATTGAAGGTTGGGTACACAAGAGTGCACTTTACTATTCTACTTTTGTATATGTTTGAAACTTTTCTCAACAGAAAGTTAAAAAATAAACAAAAAATTCATAATTTAGGGGCCACCTAAGTTCGTTTTTCTTTCTGCCTCCCTACCCAAGCCAAAATGAACCTAAATATAAACAAATCTCTAGATCTTAAGAATTAAAAATACCACAAGGATACAACAGGCCAAATACAGAAAGTGGAGAATTCTACAGAAGAAATGACTTTAAACAAATAAATTACATCAAAAAGAGAAGGACACATATATTAAAAGAGATTTATTATCCAAATGCAATTTGATCTTGTTTGGATCCTGATTTGCACAAATTGTAAAAACACACTCTTTTTTTTTTTTTTTTTTTAAGAAAATTGGTAGGTGAACAGAGATTAGATGATATTAAGGAGTGATTATTATTATGTTATATGTGATAACCAAAGAAAACAAACAGCCCTTACCTATTAGAGAAGCACAGTGAAGTATTTATGGGTAAAGGGATGCATCTGGGATTTGCTTTAAAATACTCATAAAAGATCATGCTGCTGCTGCTGCTAAGTCACTTCAGTCGTGTCTGACTCTGTGTGACCCCACGGACTGCAGCCTACCAGGCTTCTCTGTCCATGGGCTTTTCCAGGCAAGAGTACTGGAGTGGGGTGCCACTGCCTTCTCCGTAAAAGATCATGAAAGACAAGGAAATACTGAAGAAAAAAAGATCATGAAAGACAAGGAAATACTGAAGAACCATTACAAACTGAAGAAAACTAAGGAAAAATAACAACTAAATGCAATGTGAGATCCTGGGTAAGATCCTGGAACAAAAAAGGGCATTCGTGGAAATCCTGATAAAATTCAAATAGGAACTATAGTTTAATAGTGTTGTATCAACATTAGCTTCCTTGTTCTTTGTACTATGGTTATATACAATGTTACCACTAGCAGAAGCTGAGTGAGGGTTATACAGGAACTCTGTGCCATTTCTGCAATTTTTCTGTCTAAAATTAGCTCAAAATATAAAGGTTATTTTAGAAAAAAATGTGGTAAGGAAATAAATGAAATAATAGCAGAATGCTGAAAGTTATATGAGATTTGTTATACTATTCTTTATTTTATTTAAATATTTGAAAAACTCTCCTGGTGGTCCAGTGGCTCACTAAGATTCCCAAAATAGGGAACCCAGGGTTCCATTCCTGATCAGGGAACTAGATCCCACATGCCACAACTAATACCTGTCACAGCCAAATAAACAAATAAGTAAGCAAACAAACATTTTTAAAAATAAAAGTAAATATATGAACGCTCCCATAATAAAATGGTAAAATATTTCACTTCCTTACTTCTGTCACCACCTCAAACTGCTCTCCTCTTCTCTGATCAAACTGCTCCTCACTCTCTTACTTGCTTAATCCTTTTTAATCTGTACTCATCTTCCCACAACTTTACTGACATTGCCAACAGTGACCTCAAAATCAAGAAATATATAAATCCTGGGATATCCCTGGCAGTCAAGAGGACTCTGTACTTCCAGTGCATGAGGCATGGGTTTGATCCCTGGTCAGGGAACTAAGATCCTACATGCTACAGGTTGTGGAAAAAATAAGTAAATAAATAAAATCTGCAATTAAAAGAAGGGAAATATAAGAATTCTTTCTCGGTTTCATCTTCTGAATATTCTTCAGCACTTAATGTGTAAACCACCCCATTTTGAAGTCATTATTCTCTCTTCACTACTATGGTACTGTCCTTTCAAACTCCAGGATTTCGTGTTTTGAGTTTTCTTGTTCCCTGCAACAGCTAGAGTAGGCAGTGCAGCGCAGAATGAATGGGCTTTGAAGCCGAATGGCCCTCCCTTGGAAATAACACTGCTATAAGAATTAGGTAACACCTGCAAGTCATGTAGCTGGAAATAACACTGCTATAAGAATTAGGTAACACCTGCAAGTCATGTAGCACACAATCGATGCTCAACATGTGGCATGTGGAGAGCCTTGGTTAAGGGTGCAATTCTCCTGGAAGGCTGCTGCTGCTAAGTCACTTCAGTTGTGTCTGACTCTGTATGACCCCATAGATGGCAGCCCACCAGGCTCCCCTGTCCCTGGGATTCTCCAGGCAAGAACACTGGAGTGGGCTGCCATTTCCTTCCCCAATGCATGAAAGTGAAAAGTGAAAGTGAAGTCGCTCAGTTGTGTCTGACTCTTAGCCACCCCATGGACTGCAGCCTACCAGGCTTCTCCGTCCATGGGATTTTCCAGACAAGAGTACTGGAGTGGGGTGCCATCGCCTTCTCTGAGCATAGGGGGCTGCTGCTGCTGCTGCTGCTGCTAAGTTGCTTCAGTCGTGTCCAACTCTGTGCGACCCCACAGACAGCAGCCCACCAGGCTCCCCTGTCCCTGGGATTCTCCAGGCAAGAACACTGGAGTGGGTTGCCATTTCCTTCTCCAATGCATGAAAGTGAAAAGTGAAAGTGAAGTCGCTCAGTTGTGTCTGACTCTTAGCCACCCCATGGACTGCAGCCTACCAGGCTTCTCCATCCATGGGATTTTCCAGGCAAGAGTACTGGAGTAGGGTGCTATCACCTTCTCCGAGCATAGGGGGCTAACCACTCCTAAAAGACCAAATGTAAGGTTAGAGGATTGAGGTCAAGTTTGAGTACTGTGAGGACTTTCCTGGTGGCTCAGACGGTAAAGCATTTGCCTACAACGTGGGAGACCTGGGTTCAATCCCTGGGTTGAGAAGATCCCCTGGAGAAGGAAATGGCAACCCACTCCAGTACTCTTGCCTGGAAAATTCTGTAGATGGAGGAGCCTGGTAGGCTTCAGTCCATGGGGTAGCAAAGAGTAGGACACCATTGAGCAACTTCACTTGAATACTGTGATACAAACCTGGTCTCTTGGGAGTGGAAGAAAAACGATCCAGTCAATCACACCTATGTAATGAAACCTCAATAAAAACTAGATATGTGGGTGAGCTTCCCTGGCAATATTCTACATACTATCGTCATACATCAACATATCAGGAGGGTAACAAGGTCCTGCCTTTACTCCACAGAGAGAAGACAAGGAAGCTTTGTATTACGAACTACCTCAGACCTCAACCTACACATCTCCCCCTCTTGCTGGTTTGGACTGTACCCTTTTGCTATAATAAAAGTATAATTTTAAGTATACCATTGTCCTGAGTTCTGTGAGTCATTCTAGTGAATTACAGAGCCTGATCATAGGAACCCTTGAATTTGTAGGCAGTAGTTCAGAAGTGAGGGTGGTCCTGGTAACCTCCAAACCTGTGGCTGGTATATGAAGTGGCCAATCTTTTGGAAGACTGGGACCTTAACCAGGGAAGTTTGGCCTAACTCCAGTTATTTAGTTTTGGAAGTGACTGTAGTCACTAATGGAGAAGGAAATGGCAACCCACTCCAGTGTTCTTGCCTAGAGAATCCCAAGGATGGCAGAGCCTGGTGGGCTGCCGTCTGTGGGGTCGTACAGAGTCGGACACGACTGAAGCAACTTAGCAGCAGCAGCAGCAGTCACTAAAGTGCCATATGATTCCCACTCACCCCTCATCCCAACCCTTCCTCAATATCGCTTCTCCATATAATCAGTAACATTGCTCAGTGAACTGAGCCAGGATCCAAGCTCTCCAGCCCCATATATGAGACAGTGCTACCAGGCCCTCAGCTAGTGGACCTTGCTCTCTGACTAGCCCCTTGGTGAGGATGAAAGGTGACTTGGACCTCATATTCCTCCCCTTCCTCTGTGCTGGCAGGCTTGTGCACATACATACATATGTGTGCATATAAACACATGTGCACACTTTGCTGCCTGGCTTGGGCCAATGAGGGGAGCAAGTAAAGGCCGGGCCAAAAACACACAGTAAATGTGGGGACTGCAGCGTTAAGAAAGCAGTTGGGAACAGATAGGTCATACTACTGACCAAAATTCTGAAGAGAAAAAGAAGTCAACAAGGTCAACAAGTGGTCTGGGGTGGGTGAAATCAAGCAGGAAAACAACTTGGTCCAAGCAGGCAGGTACGGGCTTAGTGGCATGGTCCACCTGGGACCAACATTCTTCCAGACCCTAGGCTACAGCGATTATTATGGCTCTTTTTTCTGCTCCTTAAATAGACAGGCAATAGACAAGCATTACCCAAGATTCTATATTCTCAACTCTATAGAGATGTTTCAAAATCAATCTCTCTAGTCCTGACCTCTTGTGAGCCCTGAAGTCCAAATTTTAGTGTCCAACTACCTGCTGGATATCTCCTGGATAGCCTGTCAATAAATATCTGGAACTAAACATTTCCAAAAGTGAATGAATCAACATTTAGGGCCCTCATCCCCTTCTGTATTTCTGTTCAGGGTATCACTTTCCTCCCATTTACCTATAGACTTGTTTTTCAAAATGTGATACTGGGAGCAGCAGCAGCAGCACCATCTGAGAGCTTATTAGAAACGCAGAATCTTAGGCCTCATCTCAGACCTACTAAAAGAGAATCTGCAAATTAATATGATTCCCCAGATGATTGCTAGCATGTTAAAGTTTGAAAAACTCTAAGACACATTCTCCCTAGCACTGCAAATGCTCGAGGATTCTGCCTTTCTCAAATCTTCACATCTACCGCTGCTATAATCCAGGTAGCCATCACTTCATTCCAGAACTACTGCAACAATTGCACGGTACTCTAGATTCCACATATTTTCCATGGTAACTTTTCCTTTGTTATGTTGTCAAATTCATGATTTAAAACCCTTCCCTCCTCAAAAATTTCCACTGACTTGTTGTTGCCTGTTAAACCTCCCAGCATAGTAGTCAATAAAAGGAAATAACACTTATTGCATGATTATTAATGTGCCAGGCACTCTACCAAGTCTTTTATGTGTATTAACTTATTCAATCCACTGAACAACCCTGTATTACTTTATCTCCATTTTAGATAGGGAAACTGAGACATGGAGAGATTTTGGTAATTTCCCCAATATCCCCACAGCTAAATGACAGAGCATAGAACCAAACCTAGACAATTTAAACCCCAGAGCACACAAAGCCACTGCTCTATACTGCCTCTCTACTACAGCAGCTTTATCTTTTAAGGCTTCTTTTCTAATACTTCCCTGTGCTTCAACCAAAGTAATCTCTCTGTTGTTCTACAAATACATTAGTATCTCCTAACCTCTGTATCTTCACTGATGAGAGTCTGTGTAGCATTAATGGTAATAGTCTTGGTTTCAGAAGCAGACCCAGGCTCAAATTTCAGCCTGGTCACCCTAGGGAAATCATCAAATCTCTCCGAGTCTCATCTCCTCACCTACAAGTAAAACAGTCTAAAAACCACCTAACTGAAATAGTTGCTATAAAGTTTAGAAAATATGCAAAGGATGTCTAGCACAATCCTGGCACATATCAGGTAATCAATCATTCATAGCTCTTATGCTCACATCCTACCCATCCTTTTGAGTCTCCCTCAAATATAACTTCTACCATGTTGCCTGCTTAATCACCTCAACAAGACGATAGCACCTTTTAAATTATGTTAAAATGTTATGTGTAATTTTCTTACATACTGTCTGTTAGCACTGTATGTTTGTCTTATGCCTAAAATCAGACTGTAAGCACCATAAGGACAGGCCACTTGTATTTCTTAAAGCAACTAGCATAGTGTATTACACTTTGTGGGAGTTCAACAAACACTGCTGAATAGAAGTGTATTGGATACTGAGTAATGAGTTATCAGAACCACTAAAATTAATTGGGGGAAAGCTTCATAAAAGATAAGCGGGGCAGTTTAGATGAAAAACAGGAACTAAAAACATCTAAACTCCTGTAACTATGGCATACCATGCCCTATGCTTATATTAGTTCATTTAGTAGTCTGACTCTGTGGTGACTTACTATCATTTTCCAAAAGGCAAAACTGGGGTTCAGAGTGATTTCCTCAAGGTCACAAGTACTCCATGAGAACTTGGATCTACTCACTCTCTTTCACTGTTGTATCCACCATGCCTAAAAGTGTGCCTGGATCATAGTGGATGCTCAATAAATATTTGTCAAAAGAATGAAGAGATGAACAAATAAAGCTAGTAAGCAGAACCATAACTATAATCAGTTTCACCTGACTCCCAGGTCAGTCCTCTACTATGTTGACAATTTAAAACAGAGAAAAGGAATGTACTATTTATTGAGCACCTACTCACAAATACTATTTGGGACATAACTAAACGTTGTTTGGGAGGTGGGATGGGGGGCAGAATGTTGAGTTGACACTACTCAGTTATGGTACTAATTTTATTAAACATTTCACATAGATTATGTCATTTCAAATTCCTAAAAACTTTTTGAGGCAGGTATTTTTATGTCCATTTTACACATGAAGAAATACTCTCCATTAAATGACTTGCCCAAATTCACACAAGTGCCAGAATGGGTGATTCTAGGCCAAGTAACATTAACTCCAAACCCTGTGTTCTTAAATACATGTCTAGGCTTTGGACTTGTTCTTGCAATAGACATTCTGTCCTCTGCAGAGACAGGAGCAAGAGATCATCATGAAGAGGACTGCAAGGAGCTGTGACAAGGGAGGGCAGGGATTAAAACAGGACGACTGGGGTTCACTGAGCAAATAAATAATCAAGTTATAATGTCCCATGAGAATCAATCTCTCATTAATCCCAGAATGCTGCTACTCCATCGAGGACTAGTGACAAGTCTCGATAAAATAGAGGACAGCAGATGTAAAGATACTTAAATCGACTAAAGCTCAGCATTTAACAAAATGAAGGGGAGGAGGACAAGTGGCCAGAGTGAAAGGAAAGTGAATGAGAGTTTCACAAGAAGGCGAGGAAAGGAGGGGGCGGCGGCGAGGAGAATGGCGGGGGGCGGGGGGCGGGGGGTGGGGTGGGGGAGGGCAGTTAGCCCAAAGAACAGGTAGAGGGTTGGGACTGGATCTGGCATCTGATACAGGAAGGGCCTGTCGGAAGGAATTCCAGTACTCTCAAGTACAAGCCCATCACCCTACTTCCTTAAGGGGCACTGTGCCTCACCCTGGGTCCCCTGTGTCGCAGATACCAAGCTCACCAGGGGCCTGGGCGTTGTTGTCCCCGGGTCTCCTGGAGACTCCACCGCTTCTGCCATCTTGGCCCTCCTCCCGGTCGCTCCCACAAGCCTTTGCGGAACCTGAGACGTGGAGGCCGCGGCTCGTCAGCGCGTCAGCGCGTCTGCGCGCGGAGGCCGCGTCACCAAAAAGCGCCTAACAGCTGCTGGCGGCCCTGGCACTCGTTTCTCGTCTTCCGGGTGTTAGGGGGGATTCGTGTCGCCTCAGTTCCTTTCTTCGGGGCCAGGAGTGTCGCTAAATACGCTCCCTTTTTAACATTTAACCCTGATTTTCAGCCGGCTCCGTATGCCAAGGCACTGCCGCTTCCTTCTCTTACTCCTCCCCCGGCTTAGCGCCACTCCCCCTCCAATGCCTGCTTCCGGCTTTCAGGCGGAGGCTCCGTGTGCCGCCTGCAATCTCACCCCACAACTGCACCTTAGAGGGAAACCCTGCTCCTCCCCCAGCGGCAGAGCGACTGTTTCCCAGCTGCTGAATAAAAAGATGAACCTTTCCCTACCAACTGCTCCTTCTACTGTTGCGCCTAAGCGATCTGGGGCAAGTACTGAAGATGTTCAAGGCTGAAGGAGGGTGAATATTAAAGTAATTTTTAAAAGAATACTCCTACATGTTCCTATCTCTTTTTCTGTCTCATCTCGGGACTTTCTCAGTGTTTCAGACTCCAGTTCACCTCGCCCCAGGTGAGATCAGGCAATACATCCATTGCTGATGTGAGCAATATATGCTAGAGTGCCAGTTGGGGCAAATAAATACTGCTGCTGCTGCTGCTGCTGCTAAGTCGTTTCAGTCGTGTCCGACTCTGTGCGACCCCATAGACGGCAGCCCACCAGGCTCTGCCGTCCCTGGGATTCTCCAGGCAAGAACACTGGAGTGGGTTGCCACTGCCTTCTCCATTGTATGAGAGTGAAAAGTTAAAGTGAAATCCCTCAGTCGCGTCCGACTCGCAGCCACCCCATGGACTGCAGCCTACCAGGCTCCTCTGTCCATGGGATTTTCTAGGCAAGAGTACTGGAGTGGCTTGCTATTGGCTTCTCCGAAATAAATACTAGTTTTCCACTTTTAACAAACGGGTAGGGGATGATGTGAAATAGGGAGCTTTATTTTTTTGGTTGGGCAATCTAGGAAAGCACACAAGTAGTAAACGTAAAAGAATGTGACTGTAGTGTGATGAAATTCCCAAACTAATGAGGTGTGTGTGTGGTGTTCTGTTTTGTTTAAATATTCTTATAATTCACCTTGTCAGACCAAGCACATTTTCAGTACTTGTGCAAATACTGATGGGAATAATATTAAAAATTACACCACTAGATATGAAACTTAAAAAAAAAAATGTTACAAGAGAATATTACGTACAATTCCCCAGGCTCAGCTTCAGCCTCCCATACATCCTCCACCATCCCTGCCAGTACCGTTCTCACCCCCAGTGCCACCCCTACCCTGTCCTGACCTCAGCACTCTTATCAGGTTACCAAGTCCCTTCAGGCTTCCCTGAGGCCTTTAGTAACCTTTTCTGTTTCCTTGCCAACCTCCAAAGTTAGTTATCTCTCCCCAACTGAAAACCACAACTATAATACCTAACCTTATCTCTTGGCCTCTTTGCCACTAATTTCAAGATGGCCTGGTGTTGGCTTAAGAGGAGGACACGCCATACAACAATTGTTGAGAAAGTCAATGTTTGGCTTACCTAGGGGTTATTTCAGTCTAAAAATGCCAGTGTTCCTCATTTAAGTAATAGGGTGCAAGTTGAATGTGAGATAATATGCTATGAAGAGAGAAACTCAGGAAAGAAAGTTGAAGAGGAAGGGGGTGGCATAGGGCTACACTCCTAAAATAGTAATTATTTTATGTTCTTAATTGCAACCATATCTCACAAAATTTCCAAACTGATTCATTACTCTTTAATACACTACACTCATTACCCTCTGTGAACATTTACCCTACATCAGGAATCACAGGACTTGTCCCAAATAGCTTAGAAACTTTGTAAGTGGTGAAAGTGGGATTAACAGACCAATGGGTATGAAGAACTTTGTTAGTTGTTCTAACTCTGAAAACTACTGGAAAATATTGAGGAAACGGGTAGTTTCCTGAAGAAATGGTCAAAATTAACTCAAAAAGGAAGCAGCATATTCCATTAGGACAAAATTTTGGAAGAAAATAAATTTTAATATATAAAAAGCAAGGTGCAGAACAGTTTACATGGTATGCTATCATCTCTGTAAAAAAGTAGAAGGGAATGTATATGCATGTATTTGAATAATCAGACTATGTCCCAATGGCTACAAAGAAACTGGTAACGGTGGTTGCCTCTGAGGGAGAAACTGGTGGACTGGCAATAAAGTGGAAGGGACTGTTTATTGAGTTTCAAGGGAGGGCTATTCATTGTATGACCTTTCATCCAGTTTGAAATTTTTACTATATATATGTGTTATGTGTTACTTTAAAAAAAAAAAAAAAAGAGTTGACAAAGAACTATCCTCCCCCTCCCACCCACAAGGTACTGAATGGATTTGAAGGCTACTGTTAGGGAAGAAATTTTCCTCTATTCATCTACATTCTTCTGGCTTATCTAAGAATTAAATTGACAGGAGAAAGATTAACAGGAGAAAATCAAACAAGGTTTAATAACATTTCTGGGAAGAGACCCAGAAAAACTGGTAACTCACCAAAATGGCCAAAACCCTCACCTTAAATACCATCCTCAGCTAAAGACAAAATAGGCTTTTGAGGGTGGGGAGAGTCAATTATGGGAGGTTACCAGGAAAAGCAACAGTAAACAAGGGTGATTAAGGAAGATTTAAGTAATTCATATTTATGACCATGGTCAGAACAAGTATGATTGGTTGGCCAAGTGAAGGCCTCCAATCTAACAATATCAGAAGTGGCTCAAACAGAAATATAACTTCTTTCTTCTAGAGTAATTTTTCTAAGACCAAGTGACCAAGTGAAGTTGCTCAGTCGTGTCCGACTCTTTGTGACTTCATGGACTGTAGTCTACCACGCTCCTCCATCCATGGGATTTTCCAGGCAAGAGTACCAATGGATTGCCATTTCCTTCTCCAGAGGACCTTCCTGATCCAGGGATCGAACCTGGGTCTCCTGCATTGTAGGCAGAGGCTTTACTGTCTGAGCCACAAGGGAAGTCCTAATTTAGGATTGTCCAATTAGAGCCTTGGAGAAATCCACCAAGAAGTACTTTTTTAAAAAAATAATTTATTTATTTTACTTTATTGTATTGGTTTTGCCATACATTGACTTGAATCCACCATGAGTATACATGTGTTCTCCATCCTGAAACCCCTTCCCAACTCCTTCCCCATCCCATCACTCAGGGTCATCCAAGAGCACCAGCCCTGAGCACCCTCCCTCATGCATCGAACCTGGACTGGCGATCTGTTTCTCATATGATATTTTACATGTCTCAATGCCATTTTCCCATATCCTCCTGCCCTCGCCCTCTCCCACAGAGTCCAAAAGACTGTTCAATGCATCGGTGTCTCTTTTGCTGTCTCACATACAGGGTTATCATTACCTTCTTTCTAAATTCCATATATATGCATTAGTATACTGTATTGGTGTTTTTCTTTCTGGCTTACTTCGCTCTGTATAATAGGCTCCAGTTTCATCCACCTCATTAGAACTGATTCAAATGCACTCTTTTTAATGGCTAAGTAATATTCCATTGTGTATATGTACCACAGCTTTCTTATCCATTCATCTGCTGATGGGCATCTAGGTTGCTTCCATGTCCTGGCTATTATAAACAGTGCTGCAATGAACATTGGGGTACATGTGTCTCTTTCAATTCTTGCTGGGGACCAGCCCCAGCTGATCTAGGGAGTTCAAAGGGGGGATGGCCGGCGAACGATCAGGATACAATAGTTTTAATTAGAGATATAAAGAATAATAGAACTAGGATAGCTCAGTAGGAAAACTCAGTGGAGAAAAGAGGCTGAGTAGCTTGGTTTATGCGGGAGACCAATAAAACTTCAAGACAAGAAGTTTGCACCACTTACATAGGCCGCAGGCATCTTTCCACTCTCCCGAAGGAGAGGAGACACTGAGGCCTCCCCAGTCGAATATTAGAAGCCCAGGCATAATTAGTAAGCATGGTGGGTTCCGTGCTCCAGATGGAGACTCAACCAGAATTTGAGAGAGAGAGAGCAACATGGGGAAACCAGTCTTTGGAGGAGCTGATCCCAATTCTTTATTTTCCATGGTCTACTTTTATACACTGAGATGTTATACAAAAGTCACGTGGGGTCAGCAGCCCTGACTTTTATCAAAGTCAGGTGCTTCTTACAAATGTATACAGAGGTCTTAGGGGTGTTACATCATCTTCTGGCCAGGGGGCCTGCTGACAATTTATGACCCTCTCCTTGTGACAGCGGTCAATCTAGGACATTTATTTCTCCAGGGGTGATTATTCTTAAAACAGACTCCACCGGATAAATTTACATTCCTATAGGGTGAGGGTGGGTTTTAATTAAAGAAAGAACTTACTTAGCCTAAGGTCTAACGTGATTAATATCAAAGGTTAATACCTATTTCTTCTATATATTCATTAATGTGTGTAAGGGCAGGTGATGTGGAGACTTAGCAGCAAACATTGGCTCAACAAATGAAAAACCCTTCACCAATACAATTTCTAATCAGCCCACTAATAGTTTTCTAACTTCTCTAAAGAACCTGTTTTTAGAAGCACAAGTGGCCGGACAAGCCTGTCAGGTGGGCTAGAGAACCTTCAGAGGAGTTTGTAGGGTAAAACACTCCTGTCACGCCCAGGAATTTTTATTAACTGGAGCTCTAAGTTAACTCTTTTTTCAGAGACAGGTAGTGGGGGACAGCCCCCGTAAAGTCAGAGGTGTAGGTGAGAGCACAAAGCAGAAAGTAGGCAGACTCTGGTTTTGGGGGGTAGATGCTCAAGAATTTCCAGGGGGCTCCTGAGGCTGAATCCTGCATTTGCATATTGCCGAGCCCCCTTCCTCATGACCTTTGTCATGGGTGGAGCGCTGATCCAAGCCGGCTCCCGAAAAATTCTGGTTTCCTCAGTGTGTATGCCCAGCAGTGGGATTGGTGGGTCATAAGGCAGTTCTATTTGCAGTTTTTTAAGGAATCTCCACACTGTTCTCCATAGTGCCTGTACTAGTTTGCATTCCCACCAGCAGTGTAAGAGGGTTCCCTTTTCTCCACACGCTCTCCAGCATTTATTGCTTGTAGACTTTTGGATAGCAGCCATTCTGACTTGCTTGAAATGGTACCTCATTGTGGTTTTGATTTGCATTTCTCTGATAATGAGTGATGTTGAGCATCTTTTCATGTGTTTGTTAGCCATCTGTATGTCTTCTTTGGAGAAATGTCTGTTTAGTTCTTTTAGCCCACTTTTTGATTGGGTCATTTATTTTTCTGGAATTGAGCTGCAAGAGTTGCTTGTATATTTTTGACATTAATTCTTTGTCTGTTGCTTCATTTTCTATTATTTTCTCCCATTCTGAAGGTTGTCTTTTCACCTTGCTTATAGTTTCCTTTGTTGTGCAGAAGATTTTAATTTTAATTAGGTCCCATTTATTTTTGCTTCTATTTCCAATATTCTTGGAGGTGGGTCATGGAGGATCTTGTTGTGGTTTATGTCAGAGAGTGTTTTGCCTATGTTTTCCTCTAGGAGTTTAATAGTTTCTGGTCTTACGTTTAGATCTTTAATCCATTTTGAGTTTATTTTTGTGTATGGTGTCAGAAAGTGTTCTAGTTTCATTCTTTTACAAGTGGTTGACCAGTTTTCCCAGCACCACTTGTTAAAGAGATTGTCTTTTCTCCATTGTATATTCTTGCCTCCTTTGTCAAAGATAAAGGTGTCCATAGGTGCATGGATTTCTCTCTGGGCTTTCTATTTTGTTCCATTGATCTATATTTCTGTCTTTGTGCCAGTACCATACTGTCTTGATGACTTTGGCTTTGTAGTAGAGCCTGAAGTCAGGCAGGTTAATTCCTCCAGTTCCATTCTTCTTTCTCAAGATTGCTTTGGCTATTCGAGGTTTTTGTATTTCCATACAAACTGTGAAATTATTTGTTCTAATTCTCTGAAAATTACCGTTGGTAGCTTGATAGGGATTGCATTGAATCTATAAATTGCTTTGGGTAGTATACAAATTTTCACTATATTGATTCTTCCAATCCATGAACACAGTATATTTCTCGATCAATTTGTGTCCTCTTTGATTTCTTTCCCCAGTGTTTTATAGTTTTATATATATATAGGTCTTTAGTTTCTTTAGGTAGATATATTCCTAAGTATTTTATTCTTTTCATTGCAATGGTGAATGGAGTTGTTTCCTTAATTTCTCTTTCTGTTTTCTCATTGTTAGTATATAGGAATGCAAGGGATTTCTGTGTGTTAATTTTATATCCTGAAATTTTACTATATTCATTGATTAGCTCTAGTAGTTTTCTAGTGGAGTCTTTAGGGTTTTCTATGTAGAGGATCATGTCATCTGCAAACAGTGAGAATTTTACTTCTTCTTTTCCAATCTGGATTCCTTTTATTTCTTTTTCTTCTCTGATTGTTATGGCCAAAACTTCAAAAACTATGTTGAATAGTAGTGATGACAGTGGGCACCCTTGTCTTGTTCCTGACTTTAAGGGAAATGCTTTCAATTTTTCACTGTTGAGGATAATGTTTGCAGAGGGTTTGTCATATATAGCTTTTATTATGTTGAGGTATGTTCCTTCTATTCCTGCTTTCTGGAGAGTTTTTAATCATAAACGGATGTTGAATTTTATCAAAGGCTTTCTATGCATCTATTGAGATAATCATCAGATCAGATCAGATCAGATCAGTCGCTCAGTCGTGTCCGACTCTTTGCGACCCCATGAACTGCAGGACGCCAGGACTCCCTATCCATCACCAGCTCTCGGAGGTCACTCAGACTCACATTCATCGAGTCAGTGATGCCATCCAGCCATCTCATCCTCTGTCGTCCCCTTCTCCTCCTGCCCTCAATCCCTCCCAGCATCAGAGTCTTCTCCAATGAGTCAACTCTTCGCATGAGGTGGCCAAAATACTGGAGTTTCAGCTTTAGCATCATTCCTTCCAAAGAAATCCCATGGCTGATCTCCTTCAGAATGGACCAGTTGGATCTCCTTGCAGTCCAAGGGACTCTCAAGAGTCTTCTCCAACACCACAGTTCAAAAGCATCAATTCTTCGGCCCTCAGGCTTCTTCACAATCCAGGTCTCACATCCATACATGACCACAGGAAAGACCATAGCCTTGACTAGGCGAACCTTTGTTGGCAAAGTGATGTCTCTGCTTTTGAATATGCTATCTAGGTTGGTCATAACTTTCCTTCCAAGGAGTAAGCGTCTTTTAATTTCATGGCTGCACTCACCATCTGCAGTGATTTTGGAGCCCAGAAAAAGAAAGTCTGACACTGTTTCCACTGTTTCTCCATCTATTTCCCATGTAGTGATGGGACCAGATGCCATGATCTTCGTTTTCTGAATGTTGAGCTTTAAGCCAACCTTTTCACTCTCCACTTTCACTTTCATCAAGAGGCTTTTGAGTTCCTCTTCACTTTCTGCCATAAGGGTGGTGTCATCTGCATATCTGAGGTTATTGATATTTCTCCCGGAAATCTTGATTCCAACTTGTGTTTCTTCCAGTCCAGCATTTCTCATGATGTACTCTGCATATAAGTTAAATAAACAGGGTGACAATATACAGCCTTGACGTGCTCCTTTTCCTATTTGGAACCAGTCTGTTGTTCCATGTCCAGTTCTAACTGTTGCTTCCTGACCTGCATACAGATTTCTGAAGAGGCAGATCAGGTGGTCTGGTATTCCCATCTCTCTCAGAATTTTCCACAGTTTCTTGTGATCTACACAGTCAAAGGCTTTGGCATAGTCAATAAAGCAGAAATAGATGTTTTTCTGGAACTCTCTTGCTTTTTCGATGATCCAGCGGATGTTGGCAATTTGATCTCTGGTTCCTCTGCCTTTTCTAAATCCAGCTTGAACATCAGGAAGTTCGCGGTTCACATATTGCTGAAGCCTGGCTTGGAAAATTTTGAGCATTACTTTACTAGCGTGTGAGATGAGTGCAATTGTGCAGTAGTTTGAGCACTCCTTGGCATTGCCTTTCTTTGGGATTGGGATGAAAACTGACCTTTTCCAATCTTGTGGCCACTGCTGAGTTTTCCAAATTTGCTGGCATATTGAGTGCAGCACTTTCACAGCACCATCTTTCAGGATTTGGAATAGCTCCACTGGAATTCCATCACCTCCACTAGCTTTGTTTGTAGTGATGCTTTCTAAGGCCCACTTGACTTCACATTCCAGGATGTCTGGCTCTAGGTCAGTGATCACACCATCATGATTATCTGGGTCGTGAAGCTCTTTTTTGTACAGTTCTTCTGTGTATTCTTGCCACCTCTTCTTAATATCTTCTGCTTCCGTTAGATCCATACCATTTCTGTCCTTTATCGAGCCCATTTTTGCATGAAATGTTCCTTTGGTATCTCTGATTTTCTTGAATAGATCCTTAGTCTTTCCCATTCTGTTGTTTTTCTCTATTTCTTTGCATTGATTGCTGAAGAAGGCTTCACATGGTTTTTATTTTTCAATTTGTTAATGTGGTGTATTACACTGATTGATTTGCAGATATTGAAGAATCCTTGCATCCCTAGGATAAAGCCCACATGGTCATGATGTATGATCTTTTAAATATGTTGTTGGATTCTGTTTGCTAGAATTTTTTTAAGGATTTTTGCATCTATGTTCATCAGTGATATTGGCCTATTGTTTTCTCTTTTTTGGTGGCATCTTTGTCAGGTTTTGTTATTAGGGTGATGGTGGCCTCATAGAATGAGTTTGGAAGTTTACCTTCCTCTGCAATTTTCTGGAAGAGTTTGAGTAGGATAGGTGTTAGTTCTTCCCTAAATTTTTGGTAGAATTCAGCTGTGAAGCCATCTGGTCCTGGGATTTTGTTTGCTGGAAGATTTCTGATTAGAGTTTCAATTTCCGTGCTTGTTACCAAGAAGTTCTTGATGTAGGTAATTGACCATAAATCGAACAATTGGATTAATTTTTAAACTCTACATGGGACTTGTGCCCCTGATCAAAAAACATTTGAGTTATGTGCAAAAGTTAAAGAAATGAAAGAAAAAAGAAACCTATAAATAATCATGTGGGTCAAATCCAGCATATGGGCATAACTATCTCCTTCTATTTCTTTGCACTGATCGCTGAAGAAGGCTTTCTTACCTCTTCTTACTATTCTTTGGAACTCTGCATTCAGATGTTTATATCTTTCCTTTTCTCCTTTGCTTTTCGCTTCTCTTCTTTTCACAGCTATTTGTAGGGCCTCCCCAGACAGCCATTTTGCTTTTTGGCATTTCTTTTCCATGGGGATGGTCTTGATCTCTGTCTCCTGTACAACGTCATGAACCTCCATCTACAGTTCATCAGGCACTCTATCTATCAGATCTAGGCCCTTAAATCTATTTCTCACTTCCACTGTATAATCATAAGGGATTTTATTTAGGTCATACCTGAATGGTCTAGTGGTTTTCCTTACTTTCTTCAATTTAAGTCTGAATTTGGCAATAAGGAGTTCATGGTCTGAGCCACAGTCAGCTCCTGGTCTTGTTCTTGGTTATTGTATAGAGCTTCTCCATCTTTGGCTGCAAAGAATATAATCGATCTGATTTCGGTGTTGACCATCTGGTGATGTCCATGTATAGAGTCTTCTCTTGTGTTGTTGGAAGAGGGTATTTGCTATGACCAGTGCATTTTCTTGGCAAAACTCTATTAGTCTTTGCCCTGCTTCATTCCGTATTCCAAGGCCAAATTTGCCTGTTACTCCAGGTGTTTCTTGACTTCCTACTTTTGCATTCCAGTCCCCTATAATGAAAAGGACATCTTTTTTGGGTGTTAGTTCTAGAAGGTCTTATAGGTCTTCATAGAACCGTTCAACTTCAGCTTCTTCAGCGTTACTGGTTGGAGCATAGACTTGGATTACTGTGACATTGAATGGTTTGCCTTGGAAACGAAAAGAGATCATTCTGTCGTTTTTGAGATTGCATCCAAGTACTGCATTTCGGATTCTTTTGTTGACCATGATGGCCACTCCCTTTCTTCTGAGGGATTCCTGCCTGAAGTAGTAGATATAATGGTCCTCTGAGTTAAATTCACCCATTCCAGTCCATTTTAGTTCGCTAATTCCTAGAATGTCGACATTCACTTTTGCCATCTCTTGTTTGACCACTTCCAATTTGCCTTGATTCATGGACCTGACATTCCAGGTTCCTATGCAATATTGCTCTTTACAGCATCGGACTTTGCTCCTACCACCAGACACATCCACATCTGGGTATTCTTTTTGCTTTGACTCCATCCCTTCATTCTTTCTGGAGTTATTTCTCCACTGATCACCAGTATCATATTGGGCCCCCTACTGACCTGGGGAGTTTCTCTTTCAGTATCCTATCATTTTGCCTTTTCATACTATTCATGGGGTTCTCAAGGCAAGAATACTGAAGTGGTTTGCCATTCCCTTCTCCAGCGATCAATGCAAAGAAATAGAGGAAAACAACAGAATGGGAAAGACTAGGGATCTCTTCAAGAAAATCAGAGATACCAAAGGAACATTTCAGGCAAAGATGGGCACAATAAAGGACAGAAATGATATGGACCTAACAGAAGCAGAAGATATTAAGAAGAGGTGGCAAGAATACACAGAAAAACTATACAAAAAAGATCTTCATAACGCAGATAATCATGACGTGATCACTCACCTAGAGCCAGACATCCTGGAATGTGAAGTCAAGTGGGCCTTAGAAAGCATCACTACGAACAAAGCTAGTGGAGGTGATGGAATTCCAGTGGAGCTATTCTAAATCCTGAAAGATGATGCTGTGAAAGTGATGCACTCAATATGCCAGCTAATTTGGAAAACTCAGCAGTGGCCACAGGACTGGAAAATGTCAGTTTTCATCCCAATCCCAAAGAAAGGCAATGCCAAAGAGTGCTCAAACTACTGCACAATTGCACTCATCTCACACGCTAGTAAAGTAATGCTCAAAATTCTCCAAGCCAGGCTTCAGCAATATGTGAGCCGTGAACTTTAAGATGTTCAAGCTGGATTTAGAAAAGGCAGAGGAACCAGAGATCAAATTGCCAACATCTGCTGGATCATGGAAAAAAGCAAGAGAGTTCCACAAAATCATATATTTCTGCTTTATTGACTATGCCAAAGCCTTTGACTGTGTAGATCACAAGAAACTGTGGAAAATTCTGAGAGAGATGGGAATACCAGACCACCTGATCTGCCTCTTCAGAAATCTGTATGCAGGTCAGGAAGCAACAGTTAGAACTGGACATGGAACAACAGACTGGTTCTAAATAGGAAAAGGAGGACGTCAAGGCTGTATATTGTCACCATGTTTATTTAACTTATATGCAGAGTACATCATGAGAAACGCTGGACTGGAAGAAACACAAGTTGGAATCAAGATTGCTGGGAGAAATACCAGTAACCTCAGATATGCAGATGACACCACCCTTATGGCAGAAAGTGAAGAGAAACTCAAAAGCCTCTTGATGAAAGTGAAAGTGGAGAGTGAAAAGGTTGGCTTAAAGCTCAACATTCAGAAAACGAAGATCATGGCATCTGGTCCCATCACTACATGAGAAATAGATGGAGAAACAGTGGAAAGAGTGTCAGACTTTATTTTTCTGGGCTCCAAAATCACTGCAGATGGTGACTGCATCCATTAAAATAAAAGACGCTTACTCCTTGGAAGGAAAGTTATGACCAACCTAGATAGCATATTGAAACGAAGACACATCACTTTGCCAACAAAGGTTCGCCTAGTCAAGGCTATGGTCTTTCCTGTGGTCATGTATGGATGTGAGAGCTGGACTGTGAAGAAGGCTGAGCACCGAAGAATTGATGCTTTTGAACTGTGGTGTTGGAGAAGACTCTTGAGAGTCCCTTGGACTGCAAGGAGATCCAACCAGTCCATTCTGAAGGAGATCAGCCCTGAGATTTCTTTGGAAGGAATGATGCTAAAGCTGAAACTCCAGTATTTTGGCCACCTCATCCGAAGAGTTGACTCATTGGAAAAGACTCTGATGCTGGGAGGGATTAGGGGCAGGAGGAGAAGGGGACGACAGAGGATGAGATGGCTGGATGGCATCACTTACTTGATGGACGTGAGTCTGAGTGACCTCCGGGAGTTGGTGATGGACAGGGAGGCCTGGTGTGCTGTGATTCATGGGGTCACAAAGAGTCGGACACAACTGAATGACTGATCTGATCTTCTAATGTCTTCTTCTTATTCTGAGTTTCAAGTAGTTTCTCCTCTGTTTGAGTATTATTTTAAGGTTAGTTTGAGGTCAGCAGTCCTCTCTATTGACAAGTCCAGTGCAGGGACCCTTTATAAGTGGGAAACAGGAATCTAAGAATCAATTCTCTTTAGTTATGCTGTGCATAACTGGGGCTTCCCTGGTGGCTCAGATGATAAAGCGTCTCCCTGCAATCTGGGAGACCCGGGTTTGATCCCTGGGTCAGGAAGATCCCCTGGAGAAGGAAATGGAAACCCACTCCAGTACTCTTGCCTGGAAAATCCCATGAACAGAGGAGCCTGGTAGGCTATAGTCCATGGGGTCGCATAGAGTCAGACAGGACTGAGCCACTACTTAAGTAAATAAGTAAGTAATGCTGTGCAGGAGTTAATTAAGAGAATCTAACAAGGGTCCTTTAGGTTAGAGAGAGTCGTTTCAATAATAACTTTTATGTTAAACATCATCTCCTGATTGTAGGCCATAGGTTACCCAGTCTTCATTCAAAAATAGATTCATATGATAAGCTTCAGAAACAATCTTAGCATAGCCTTCTAATAATTGCACTAAAATTTTGTCACAATGCAAGATAGTAACAAAGACATCCATGAAAGGAGTCTTAGGCAGTAAGTACAAAACCTCAACGACAATTATCAGCATTCATAGAAACAATCATTTTCTCTCTAAAATTACCCTCATTTCTACAAAACATACCCAAATGAAGACTAACTTGTTTGCAAAAGAAGTCTGGTTTCAGTAAATTTTGCCTGATTATTTGCATAAGTATAACTAATCATGCAGGCTTTTTTAAGTTTGCTGTGCTGGAACCTTCCATAAGAAATCTCAGATTGAATTTTAATAAAAGGTCTCTCAAGGTCAGAAAAGTCATACCAAAAACTTGTCATCAGATCTGCCTGTACTATTTATATTTATATCTATATAGATATATAGATACATATAGATCAGGTGAATACCCCTCTGCTTGGGGTCCTCAAAATATTTTGAGGTTCTTGGCCTTCAAGGAAGTAACCTTTCTTATTTACCTATTAAGTCTGCTGGGCTCCCTGTAAGTAAGGTAACAGGTTGTTTTTCCAAGGGGCTTTGTTATGGTTGTTGTTCAGTCACTCAGTTGTGTCCAACTCTTTGCAACCCCATAGACTGCAGCACACCAGGCTTCCCTGTCCTTCACCATCTCCCGAAGTTTGTTCAAACTCATGTCCATTAAGTCAGTGATGCCATCCAACTATCTCATCCTCTGTTGCCCTCTTCTCCTGCCCTCAATCTTTCCCAGCATCAGGGTCATTTCCCGTGAGTCAGCTTTTCACATCAGGTGGCCTAAGCATTGGAGCTGCAGCTTCAGCATCAGTCCTTCCAATGAATATTCAGGGTTGATTTCCCTTAGGATTAACTGGTTCAATCTCCTTGCAGTCCAAGGGAGTTGCAAGAGTCTTCCCCAGTACCACAGTTCAAAAGCATTGATTCTTTGACATTCAGCATTTTCCATAGTCCAACTCTCACATCCATACATGACCACTGTAAAAAGCACAGCTTTGATCATATGGTCATACTCATTGGTCTTTTCCAGTGAGTTGGCTCTTTGCATCAGATGGCTGGAGTGTTGGAGCTTCAGCTTTAGCAACAGTCCTCCCAATGAATATTTAGGATTCATTTCTTTTAGGATTGACTGCTTTGCTCTCCTTGCAGTCCAAGGGAATCTCAAGTCTTCTCCAATACCATAATTCAGGGGCATCAGTTCTTTAGTGCTCAGCCTTCTTTGTGGTCTGGCTGTCACATCTGTACATGATGACTGGAGGAACCACAGCTTTGACTTTGTGAACCTTTGTCAGCAGGGTGATGTCTCTGCTTTTGAATATGCTGTCCAGGGAATATAGCTGGAGATGTCAAAGAAATCAGAAGAGAGCAAAAAGAAGTGGAAACAATTTTTTAAATGTGTGGGTTGAAACTATATAAAGTTTTTAAGTATAATGTTAATTAACAAACAATAATAGGAATACTTGTGCACTGTTGGTAGGAATATAAATTGGTGTGGCCACTATGGAACAGAGTTTGGAGTTTCCTCAAAAGAGGAAAAATAGAACTACTTTAAGATCCAGCAAGTCATTCCTGGGTATATATCTAAAGAAGATGAAAACAGATATAAAAAGATATCTGTACTCCCATGTTCATTGTGTGTTCACAACAGCTAAGGGAGATTCATAGGTGTAGCAGTGCTGGACTTTCTCTGCTCTCAGTGTAGAAATTTATCTGATTCATAATTCTCAAGATGGCAGAGTAGAAGGATGTGCACTCACCTTCTATGAGAACACCAAAATTAAAACTAGCTGCTGAATGACCATCAACAAGAGGATGTTTGAACCAATGAAAGAAAGATACCCCATGTCCAAGGACAAAGGAGAAGCCACAATGAGATTATAGGAGGGGCACAATCATGTTAAAATCAAAACAAATTGGAAAAGAAGTAAAACTCTCACTGTTTGCAGATGACATGATCCTCTACATAGAAAACCCTAAAGACTCCACCAGAAAATTACTAGAACTAATCAATGAATATAGTAAAGTTGCAGGATATAAAATCAACACACAGAAATCCCTTGCATTCCTGTACACTAATAATGAGAAAATAGAAAGGGAAATTAAGGAAACAATTCCATTCACCATTGCAATGAAAAGAATAAAATACTTAGGAATATATCTACCTAAAGAAACTAAAGACCTATATATATATATATAAAACTATAAAACACTGGTGAAAGAAATCAAAGAGGACACTAACAGATGGAGAAATATACCATGTTCATGGATTGGTAGAATCAATATAGTGAAAATGAGTATACTACCCAAAGCAATTTATAGATTCAATGCAATCCCCATCAAGCTACCACCGATATTCTTCACAGAGCTAGAACAAATAATTTCTCAATTTGTATGGAAATACAAAAAAACCTTGAATAGCCAAAGCTATCTTGAGAAAGAAGAATGGAACTGGAGGAATCAACCTGCCTGACTTCAGGCTCTACTACAAAGCCACAGTCATCAAGACAGTATGGTACTTGCACAAAGACAGAAATATAGATCAATGGAACAAAATAGAAAGCCCAGAGATAAATCTACGCACATATGGACACCTTATCTTTGACAAAGGAGGCAAGAATATACAATGGATTAAAGACAATCTCTTTAACAAGTGGTGCTGGGGAAACTGGTCAACCACTTGTAAAAGAATGAAACTAGAACACTTTCTGATACCATACACAAAAATAAGCTCAAAATGGATTAAAGATCTAAATGTAAGACCAGAAACCATAAAACTCCTAGAGGAAAACATAGGCAAAACACTCTCTGACATACATCACAGTAGGATCCTCTATGACCCACCTCCCAGAATATTGGAAATAAAATAAAAAATAAACAAATGGGACCTAATTAAACTTAAAAGATTCTACACAACAAAGGAAACTATAAGCAAGGTGAAAAGACAGCCTTCAGAATGGGAGAAAATAATAGCAAATGAAGCAACAGGCAAACAACTAATCTCAAAAATATACAAGCAACTCCTACAGGTCAATTCCAGAAAAAATAAATGACCCAATCAAGAAATGGGCCAAAGAACTAAGTAGACATTTCTCCAAAGAAGACATACAGATGGCTAACAAACACATGAAAAGATGCTCAACATCACTCATTATCAGAGAAATGCAAATCAAAACCACTATGAGGTACCATTTCACGCCAGTCAGAATGGCTGCGATCCAAAAGTCCACAAGCAATAAATGCTGGAGAGGGTGTGGAGAAAAGGGTACCCTCTTACACTGTTGGTGGGAATGCAAACTAGTACAGCCACTATGGAGAACAATATGGAGATTCCTCAAAAAACTGGGAATAGAACTGCCTTATGATCCAGCAATCCCACTGCTGGGCATACACACTGAGAAAACCAGAATTGAAAGAGACATGTGTACCCCAATGTTCATATCAGCACTGTTTACAATAGCCAGGATTTGGAAGCAACCTAGATGTCCATCTGCAGATGAATGGATAAGAAAGCTGTGGTACATATACACAATGGAGTATTACTCAGCCATTAAAAAGAATACATTTGAATCAGTTCTAATGAGGTGAATGGAACTGGAGCCTATTATACAGAGTGAAGTAAGCCAGAAAGAAAAACACAAATACAGTATACTAATGCATATATATAGAATTTAGAAAGATGGTAACAATAACCCTGTTTACGAGACAGCAAAAGAGACACTGATATATAGAACAGTCTTATGGACTCTGGGAGAGGGAGAGGGAGAAGGTGGGGTGATTTGGGAGAATAGCATTGAAATATGTATAATATCATTTCTGAAACGAGTTGCCAGTCCAGGTACAATGCCTGATAACGGATGCCTGGGGCTGGCGCACTGGGACCACCCAGAGAGATGGTATGGGGAGGGAAGAGGGAGGAGGGTTCAGGATGGGGAACACATGTATACTTGTGGCGGATTCATTTTGATGAATGGCAAAAGCAATACAATATTGTAAAGCTAAGCAAAATAAAATTAAAAAAAATCAAATCTCATACCTGCTGGGTGGCAACCCACAAACTGGAGAACAATAATACCAAAGAAGTTCTTGCATTGTTGGGAAGGTTCTAAGCCCCACATATGAGACTTCCCAACCTGGGAATCTGGCAAAGGGACTGGGAATCCCCAGGGAATCTGACTTTGAAGGACAGCAGGATTTGATTACAGAACTTCCACAGGACTGGGGGAAACAGAGACTCTTGGAAGGCACAAACAAAACCTTGTGTTCACCAGGACCCAGGGGAAAGGAACAGTGATTCCACAAGAAACTGAGCCAGACCTGCCTGTGAGTGTTTGAGGGTCTCCTGCAAAGGTGTACGTTGGACTTGGCCTGCTGCAAGGACAGGAACTCTGGCTGCCACAGTCCAAGAAGGTGCGTGTTAGCATAAATCCTTTTGGAGGTCACCTTAGCCCTACCATAGAGCCTGTCAACTCCAGTACTGGGCAACCTCAGCCAAACAACTAACTAGGAGGGAGCACAGCCCCACACATCAGCAGAAAACTGAATTAAAGATTTACTGAACATGGCCCTGCCCACCAGAGCAAGACCCAGTCTTCCCCACAGCCAGTGCCTCCCATCAGCAAGCTTGCACAATCCTCTTACCTTCTTCTTTCATCACAGGACATACAGAAGAATTATAATCCTAATGGGCTTTATGGCTCCATAAAGTTCACCTTAGTTCTTTAAAGCTATCTGGTCATATCCGATTCTATGGATTTTCTCAAATATGATATTCCAGTCAAAACCATGGTAATATAACCCCAATGTTTCCAGTATGTCCTGTTTTAAGAACAGATTCTTATCAAACTTATGCAAATAATTATATTGCCATAAAAATAAGAATACTCACTAGGAGTTTTTAAATTCTGTAGGAATTTAGAGAGAAAAGATGAATGTTATAATTCTGCTTACAAAGTTAAAATGTACCAATTGCTGTAAGTCATAGTTAACTTAAGGGGAACAGTTTCCTTATATTTGGACAACAAAGATTAAAAGCTAGTAATATTTCAGACAAAAAGTCATACAAACTAACATTCAGCCTATGTAATTAATTCCTGTTGATCATGATCTTCTGTTAACAGTTTTATGAAGTCATCAGGGTTTCCACTAGAATTATTTAATTTCTTAACTAGTTCACTGGTATGAGCTGAAAGTTATCAGAAACCTGATGTGTCAAATATATTCTTTCTATGAATATTTTTGAAGATGAAGCATTTTTGCAAAAGCATCAGAGTACAAAAATAACTGTCTATTGAAGACAAAAGACTTAAAAAGCAAGGTTAAAAACCTGTTTACAATGCAGTTGTCAAAGAAATTTGCTATTGTAGTGGCATATAATATTAAAATAATAGCTAGAATTATGATTGATGACATCACACCAGGACATATTTAAATTTTAGAAATTTCATTTGATTTTTAGAACTTTTATATTAATGACATTTATCTATACAATGCCACCTAAGAAGGTTTATCACTACTAATTTAACAATGCTTCCCATGTAATTTAACTTACCAAATAAGTCTCAATTAGTTTAATGTCTTTCTTTGATAAGAGAAAACATCTTGAGGTGCTCCAGGGGTGTTCGAGAAAACCTCAAAGTTAGCTAGAGGTCAAAAGAACTTCATTTAGAATTTGATTTAGGGAAGTTTGTCAACTATATTAAAAAGGTTTTAAAACACTTAATCAAATAGGCTCATAGGTCACTATGTAACAATACTTAGTTATCCACCCAAAAGTGATGAAAGATTTTGAATGAAAATACAGAAATTACAACAGTTTACTCAAAAGGTAAAAAAAAGAGAAAACTTTACAATCTATTATCAAGAGCATATCAATATCTGTTATCAGTTAAGTCACTCAGTCGTGTCTCTCTCTCTCTCTCTCTCTCTATATATATATATATATATATATATATATATGTACATACACATTCTTTTACATGTTCTTTTTCATTATGGTTTATCACAGGATATTGAATATAGTTTTCTATACTAGACAGTAGGACCCTGTTGTTTACCATTCTATCTATTCTAGTTTGCATCTGTTAATAAAAATATAGAATGCTTCTGAAATGTGTGTGTCATCCTTGCACAGGGTTCATGCTAATCTTCTCTATGTGATTCCAATTTTAGTATATGTGCTGCCAAAGCCTGCACTCTGTCTTTCTCTAAAACTACCTTTAGGACTACCTTTACCTTTAGATAAAATTACTTTATCTTCCTGGAAATAAATGTGTTTCCATTCCTCATATCTTCCTTTTTCTTGAAAGCAAAGATGTTTTCTTTACTTATTTTAGTGGTTTTAATTAAATATTTTAATTAGAATTCTCAACTCTTAAAAACCTACATTTCTAACAAAAACTAAGAAGTAAGCCATTATTAATATTAGCATTTTGTACATTGGCAAACTTCTAAATACTACTTATGATTTTTTAGAACTATGTGCTTTTTTATAGAAGATATCTCCATGTGGCACCAAATATATTTACTAAATAGTCCTTAATAGCTTTAGTTTCTCTGTAAAAGGAAGCTTATATTTAGTAATTAATGCTTCAGTATTTTATTAGGGGATGATCTAGATATTCAATAAAACTTTTGTCATTTACCTTAAATTAGCAAAACTCTAAAATTTGAAGTTGCCAAAAAGATTTACAGAAACTCTTAAGTAGACACACCATAAAACATGATTATTCTTAAAGAGTTCATTTAAAAACTCTGAAGGGAAAGGGAAGTCGCTCAGTCATTTCCGACTCTCTGCGACCCCATGGACTGTAGCCCACCAGGCTCCTCCATCCATGGGATTCTCCAGGCAAGAGTACTGGAGTGGGTTGCCATTTCCTTCTCCATAAAAAACTCTGAACACACGCTTAATTTACTATTAAAAATTTTATTATTGGTCCAGTTCAGTTCAGTCGCTCAATCGTGTCCGACTCTTTACGACCCCATGAATCACAGCACGCCAGGCCTCCCTGTCCATCACCAACACCCAGAGTTCACTCAGACTCATGTCCATCGAGTCAGTGATGCCATCCAGCCGTCTCATCCTCTGTCGTCCCCTTTTCCTCCTGCCCCCAATCCCTCCCAGCATCAGAGTCTTTTCCAATGAGTCAAATCTTCGCATGAGGTGGTCAAAGTACTGGAGTTTCAGCTTTAGCATCATTCCTTCCAAAGAAATCCCATGGCTGATCTCCTTCAGAATGGACTCGTTGGATCTCCTTGCAGTCCAAGGGACTCTCAAGAGTCTTCTCCAACACCACAGTTCAAAAGCATCAATTCTTCAACGCTCAGCCTTCTTCACAGTGCAACTCTCACATCCATATATGACCACAGGAAAAACCATAGCCTTGACTAGACGAACCTTTGTTGGCAAAGTGATGTCTCTTCTTTTCAATATGCTATCTAGGTTGGTCATAACTTTCCTTCCAAGGAGTAAGTGTCTTTTAATTTCATGGCTGCAGTCACCATCTGCAGTGATTTTGGAGCCCCAAAAGAAAGTCTGACACTGTTTCCACTGTTTCCCCATCTATTTCCCATGAAGTGATGGGACCAGATGCCATGATCTTCGTTTTCTGAATGTTGAGCTTTAAGCCAACTTTTTCATTCTCCACTTTCACTTTCATCAAGAGGCTTTTTAGTTTCTCTTCACTTTCTGCCATAAGGGTGGTGTCATCTGCATATCTGAGGTTATTGATATTTCTCCCGGCAATCTTGATTCCAGCTTGTGTTTCTTCCAGTCCAGCATTTTTCATGATGTACTCTGCATATAAGTTAAATGAGCAAGGTGACAATATACAGCCTTGATGTACTCCTTTTCCTCTTTGGAACCAGTCTGTTGTTCCATGTCCAGTTCTAACTGTTGCTTCCTGACCTGCATACAGATTTCTCAAGAGGCAGGTCAGGTGGTCTGGTATTCCCATCTCTTTCAGAATTTTCCACAGTTTATTGCGATCCACACAGTCAAAGGCTTTGGCATAGTCAAGAAAGCAGAAATAGATGTTTTTCTGGAACTCTCTTGCTTTTCTCCATGATCCAGCAGATGTTGGCAATTTGATCTCTGGTTCCTCTGCCTTTTCTAAAACCAGCTTGAACATCAGGAAGTTCATGGTTCACGTATTGCTGAAGCCTGGTTTAGAGAATTTTGAGCATTACTTTACTATCATGTGAGGTGAGTGCAATTGTGAGGTAGTTTGAGCATTCTTTGGCATGGCCTTTCTTTGGGATTGGAATGAAAAATGAAAAATTTTATTATATCAAGTCATTTTTCTGGCTGACAAATCAACAGATGTAATAAGCTCTTATTTAACTTCTTATAAATCTAGGTACAACAAAAGTATTATATTTAATGCTGATAACTCTAAAGACATGTCTATATTAATAAAGAACTAAACTATCTTTAATACCAAACATTAATTCAGTACTTAATATTTCCCAAATCTTGTGAAACTGAAATTCTTTTTAGTTTCTTTTATATTTCTGAGAATTTACCTAAGTGCTTAATTTTCTTTAAACCAAATAGGACTCTTTTACAAATTAATTTTGACTATACCACACATCTACAGCACTAATCCATTGTGCTCTGCACACGTGGGTTTGTATCCCATCCTCATCATCCTGTCCCCTCCCGCTATAGTGTGGGAGTGAGGTTTTAGTGCCTTGTGAACAAGGTATAAATTGTTGTTCCCACCAACAGTGTAAGAGGGTTCCTTTCTCTCCGCACCCTCTCCAGCATTTATTGCTTGTGGACTTTTGGATCACAGCCATTCTGACTGGCGTGAAATGGTACCTCATACTGGTTTTGATTTGCATTTCTCTGATAATGAGTGATGTTGAGCATCTTTTCATGTGTTTGTTAGCCATCTGTATGTCTTCTTTGGAGAAATGTCTACTTAGTTCTGTGGCCCATTTTTTAATTGGGTCATTTATTTTTCTGGAATTGACCTGTAGGAGTTGCTTGTATATTTTTGAGATTAGTTGTTTGTCAGTTGCTTCATTTGCTATTATTTTCTCCCATTCCGAAGGCTGTCTTTTCACCTTGCTTATAGTTTCCTTTGTTGTGTAGAAGCTTTTAAGTTTAATTAGGTCCCATTTGTTTATTTTTTATTTTATTTCCGATATTCTGGGAGGTGGGTCATGGAGCAAACTAGTACAGCCACTATGGAGAACAGTATGGAGATTCCTCAAAAAACTGGGAATAGAACTGCCTTATGATCCAGCAATCCCACTGCTGGGCATACACACTGAGAAAACCAGAATTGAAAGAGACACGTGTACCCCAATGTTCATAGCAGCACTGTTTACAATAGCCAGAACGTGGAAGCAACCTAGATGTCCATCCACAGATGAATGGATAAGAAAGCAGTGGTACATATACACAATGGAGTATTACTCAGCCATTAAAAAGAATACATTTGTATCAGTTCTAAGGAGGTGGATGGAACTGGAGCCTATTATACAGAGTGAAGTAAGCCAGAAACAAAAACACAAATACAGTATACTAACGCATATATATGGAATTTAGAAAGATGGTAAAAATAACCCTATTTACGAGACAGCAAAAGAGACACTGATGTATAGAACAGACGTTTGGACTCTGGGACCGGGAGAGGGTGGGATGATTGGGGAGAATAGCATTGAAATATGTATAATATGATATCTGAAACGAGTCGTCAGTCCAGGTACGATGCCCGATAACAAATGCCTGGGGCTGGAGCACTGGGACGACCTGGAAGGATGGTGTGGAGAGGGGAGAGGGAGGAGGGTTCAGGATGGGGAACACGTGTATACTGGCGGCAGATCCATCTTGATGTATAGTAAAAGCAATACAATATTGTAAAGTTAAGCAAAATTTAAAAAAATGGTTAAATAAATAAATAAATAAATAAATTGGTGTTCCATTATGGATGAACTGTGTAACTTTCACACATATATGTAGACACACACAAATAGAGATCCCTTAGTTCCCATTCGAAATTTTCAGCCTTGTCAGGTACAATAAATCAAAAACGATTTGTTACAGAAAAGGTCGGATTTGAATTGGGTTTCTGGCAGATGGTCACTTATTTAGGTGGCTAAACCCTTTTTTTTTTTTTTTTAACCAATATTTATTGAGAAGACACTTAAGACTTTTATTTGTCCTTGACAAATCAAGTTCCAAATGACCTATCTCCCTATTCATTTTCTATCCATAAAGATTACATTTCTGAAATTTGCACTTAAAAGATGGCCTAGATAAAACTTTCTGGAGAAGACCAGGCTCAGGGAGAAAAATGCAAGATCCTTCTAAGAGGGCTTTGTTCCCATAAGGCCAGAATTTTTTTTCTTTTAATACTTACAAACCTCTTAAGATAGATAGGGGAAATCTGGGTTAATTAGTGTAGTTTGTTGCACAGTCATGTCCAACCCTTTGCGATCCCATGGACTATAGACCACCAGGCTCCTCTACCCATGGTATTCTCCAAGCAAGAATACTGAAATGGGTTGCCATTCCCTTCTCCAAGGGATCTTCCTAACCCAGGGATCAAACCCACGTATCCTGCATTGCAGACCGATTGTTTTTTTTGTTTTTGTTTTTGTTTTTTTTAACCATCTGAGCCACTGGGGAAGACTAGGGGATATTTGAGGGAGAGAAAACAAAAAAAGGATTGAGGGGCTTTGAATTGTTTCTCAAGCCATATCTCTGATCCTGGAAAGAGTAGATTTGTAAAATTGAATACTGCTATTTTTTATTTCCTCAAGGAATTAAGTGCATGTGTCCTTTGCCCAGCCACTTCAGTTGTGTCTGACTCTTTGCAACCCTATGGACTGTAGCCCACCAGGCTCCTCTGTCCATGGGATTCTCTAGGCAAGAATACTGGAGTGGGATGCCATGCCCTCCCTGCAGCGGACCTTCCCAACCCGAATCTGCCTGCATCTGCCTGCATCTCCTGCATTGCAGGCAAATTCTTTACCCACTGCACCACCTGGAAAGCCCATCAAGGAATTGAGTAGCCACATCCTTGGTGGCTCAGCTGGTAAAGAATCTGCCTGCAAATGAAGGAGATTGGATTTGATCTCTGGGTTGGGAAGATCCCCTGGAGAAGGGCACGGCTACCCACTCCAGTATTCTGGCTTGGAGAATCCCATGGACTGGATAATTCAAGGAATTGCAAAGAGTCAGAAACAACTGAGCAATTTTCACTCCCTTTCATAAACATCAAAGGATGGACAAGCCCGTCCACCTATGTTGGGATGCTTTTCTTTCCCTCTGGGTATATTTAGCTTGGAGGAGAAGGCCAAAAGTTCCTTATCAGGCTGTGAATATCAGCTGTGTTCACTAGTTTAGTCAAACCAATGGCCTCCCATCAAGGTAATCCATTTACAAAAACTTTTGAGGATCCTCTCTGCATTTAAGGAATTCTTTAACTATGGCCCCCAGTTCACCTCTTGACCCAAAGAGGATTGCCTACAACCTCAAGTGGTCCCATTTCTAAAGGTAACTGCTTAACAGTCTCTTCAGAGTGGAAAAGCAATTCATACAGAGGATTATAAGAATGAGTACTCAAATAAAGGAGGATAGAGGGGAGTAGGAGCTATGTCAATCTTACAGTCTTTTGTTTTAAATACTTTTTTATCTTTAATCATTCATTAGCCTTATACCACAAATACTTCAAAGAAGCTGTTTTGGAAATTAGAAGTCTTTGGGGACTTTGCACACCAATTAAAATAGGTACAAGTGTTTAAGATGAGCACTTTCTAAAATTTTAACAATTTCAAAGTCTTTCAAATTCTGAGGATCCATCATTTGTCTATTGATGTTGTTCAGTCAGTAAGTCATGCATATCAGGCTTCCCTGTCCTTCACTATCTCCTGGAATTTGTTCAATTTCATGTCCACTGAGTTGGTGATGCTATCTAACCATCTCATCCTCTGCCAACCTCTTGTCCTTTTGCCTTCAATCTTTCCCAGCATCAGGGAAATGAGTTTTCCATTGAGTTGACTCTTTGCATCAGGTGGCCAAAGTATTGGAGCATCAGTCCTTCCAATAAACTTTCAGGGTTGATTTCCTTCAGGATTGACTAGTTTGATCTCCTTGCAGTCTAAGGAACTCTCAAGAGTCTTCTCCAGCACCACAAATCAAAAGCATCAATTCTTCAGCTCTCAGACTTCTTTGTGGTCAAACTTTCACTTCCATACCTGACTACTGGAAAAATCATTAGCTGTGACTGCATAGACCTTTGTTGGCAAAGTGATGTCTATTGATTAGTAGGATCTTAATAGTGACTCAACTCAATAAGCCTTTTTGTGGCTAAACCAAGTATGTAAGAGGCTTCCTGCAAGAGATCACAAAGGATGCAGCCCTCACAAGATGCAGAAATTTCACTTCCATGGATGTTCTAAGAAAATAAAGACCTTCATTGTACAAATGGAAACAACAAAGTTTGAGATGACAAAGGTTGCTTATGGACTGAAATCCGTTATGACAAACTCCCCTGAGAGCTGACTCTGTCAGGCAAAGAATTTCTCAGTTTGGAATTCCAGTATACTGAGTGACTGCCAAATGTATATGCACCTTCTGTATGTTAGAGACAAGTTTTCAGGATATATAATAAGATTAAAGGAAAACCTAATCAGACCAATGATTTTCCTCCATATGACCAAAGACACAAAAGACAGAAATGACAACAAGAAAACTTGACCATGTCTGGGAGGAAAAGGATTAACAAACCTAGAGTACTCTTCCACATTTCAAACCAAAAGTCACTGAGTCCAAGGAGCTAACTCTACAAAAATTTATTCCCACTAACCTAATTTTAGAAAAGAGAAGGACTCTTACCACTCTAATTTCCAGCAAACCCTGCAGACAGAGGTCAAAGAAACTGACAGATATGGTAAGAATTCTTACCTTCTGCCAGCTTTCTCTAACTGCATGCATAGAAACTAAATTTGGAATGTCAAACGAGTCTCATCTTGGCCATTTCAGAGCAAGTTCCATTAATTCACAGTGTAAAAGGACTTGTGAATATAAATTCTCTAAACTGGGAAAATCCTCTTCAGTGTCTGTTAACTGAGGAGTCAGGTACCTTTTTATTCACAGCCAAATAAAACTCAGGATTGTCAACCAATAATTGGTAGATCTGAAAATAAGAGACACTTATTCAATTTCATCTGGACATACATAAACCTGGTTGGGGTATTAAGTCAGAGGTTTTCTGACTCCCCTCATTTCACTGTTTGGGAAACTCTTACCCACTTTAAAGTTGGTTTGTTGGAATGAAATTGTTAATGAAATTATATGGTGGACTTGTGTGCTGTTTGTGAGTTGAACTCCTCTAGATGTCACCCTAGAGTCATTTCAGCTCTTTTATGTGTATCAGCTTCTCCCTCATTCAGTCTAAAGCCACCATGGGTGCTTAGAGTACTGCTTGGTCAACTTTTACATTGTGTGTCACTGGGTGAGCAAGTTTTTAATTAACGAATGATTTTCCCCATTGGACTACTGCATGGTATGAGGACTTGCCTTCACCACTCGCATAAATTTCTCAATTTTGGAAAAAGCCATAATTGTCCAGAAAGAGCTATGCGCCACCACCCCCCCCTTTTTTTAAAGTAGAGAGCTCTCATATGGTATCTTCACTTTAATTCTGACAAATTCTATTAAGGTAGTCAAATTGAGAAAATATGTTAGGCCTGTCTCCAACCTAATCACCAAGTCCAAACCACTCAATGTCTTTCAACTGAGCAAATCTTCCCAGTGTTTCTCAACCATGCACTTTTTCCCAGTGTCTCTAAACTGGGAAAATCCTCACTGGTCTGGACTTGCTGAGGAGGAGAATGAACATAGGACCAGGGCTCCTCATATAATATAGTTCAGGTGGGAAGTATGCCTTGGGTCCCTTCATGGTTGCCAAAATTGTCAACAACCCAAAATCCCCAAACAATGTGAGAACTGTAAATTTCAGTTGTATTTTGGAACTTAACTGAGTGCTATTGCCTGGGAGAGACAGCCTCCCAGATAGCTGTGAGGAATTGCTCCAAAGAATTAAGGCAGGAGCCAGTATATATACGATTTGGGAGGAATGCTAAGAAATACACATAGCTGTGGTTGTCTGAGGAGGACTTACAAATAGGTGAGAAAAGAAGAGAAATGAAAAACAATGGAGAAAGGGATATACCCAACTGAATGCAGAGGTCCAGAGAATAGCAAGGAGAGATAAGAAAGTTTTCTTAGGTGAACAATGCAAAGAAAGAGAAGAAAGCAATAGAATGGAAAAGATAAAAGATATCTTCAAGAAAACTGGAGATATCAAGGGAACATTTCATGCAAGACTGGGCATGATAAAGGAAAGAAAGAGTAAGAGCCTAACAGGGGCAGAAGAGATTAAGAAGAGGTGGCAAGAATACACAGAAGAACTATATAAGAAAGATCTTAATGAACCAGATAACCATGATGATGTGGTCAACTTATCTAGAACTGGACATTATAGAGTATGAAGTCAAGTGGGCCTTAGGGAGCATTGCTATGAGCAAAGCTAGTGGAGATGGTGGAGTTTTAGCTGAGCTATTGAAAGTCCTAAAGGATGATGCTGTTAAAGTGCTACACATATTGTCATCAAATTTGGAAAACTCAGCAGTGCCCACAGTACTAGAAAAGGTCAGTTTTCATTCCCATCACAAAGAAGGGCAATGCCAAAGAATGTTCAAACTACCATACAATGTTGCTCATTTTACATGCTGCTGCTGCTTTTAAGTCACTTCAGTTGTGTCCGACTCTGTGTGACCCCATAGATGGCAGCCCACCAGGCTCCTCCGCCCCTGGGAGTCTCCAGGCAAGAACACTTGAGTGGGTTGCCATTTCCTTCTCCAATGAATGAAAGTGAAAAGTGAAAGTGAAGTTGCTCAGTCGTGCCCGACTCTTCGTAACCCCATGGACTGCAGCCTACCAGGCTCCATCGTCCATGGGATTTTCTAGGCAAGAGTACTGGAGTGGGGTGCCATTGCCTTCTCCATTTTACATGCTAGCAAGGTTATACTCAATAACCTTCAAGCTAGTCTTCAACATTACATGAATCAAGAACTTCCAGATGTACAAACTGGGCTAAGAAAAGGCAGAGGAACCAGAGATCAAATTGCCAACATTTGCTGGATCATAGCAAAAGCAATGGCACCCCACCCCAGTACTTTTGCCTGGAAAATCCCATGGATGGAGGAGCCTGGTAGGCTCCAGTCCATGGGGTCGCTAAGAGTCAGACATGGCAGCCCACTCCAGTGTTCTTGCCTGGAGAATCCCAGGGACGGTAGAGCCTGGTGGGCTGCCGTCTATGGGGTCACACAGAGTTGGACACGACTGAAGTGACTTAGCATAGCATAGTATACTATCCAAAGCAATTTATAGATTCAATGCAATCCCTATCAAGCTACCAACAGTATTCTTCACAGAGCTAGAACAAATAATTTCACAATTTGTATGGAAATACAAAAAACCTCAAATAGCCAAAGCTATCTTGAGAAAGAAGAATGGAACTGGAGGAATCAACCTGCCTGACTTCAGGCTCTACTACAAAGCCACAGTCATCAAGACAGTATGGTACTTGCACAAAGACAGAAATATAGATCAATGGAACAAAATAGAAAGCCCAGAGATAAATCCACGCACCTATGGACACCTTATCCTTGACAAAGGAGGCAAGAATATACAATGGATTAAAGACAATCTCTTTAACAAGTGGTGCTGGGAAAACTGGTCAACCACTTGTAAAAGAATGAAACTAGAGCACTTTCTAACACCATACACAAAAGTAAACACAAAATGGATTAAAGATCTAAATGTAAGACCAGAAACTATAAAACTCCTAGAGGAGAACATAGGCAAAACACTCTCTGACATACATCACAGCAGAATCCTCTATGACCCACCTCCCAGAATATTGGAAATAAAATAAAAAATAAACAAATGGGACCTAATTAAACTTAAAAGCTTCTTCACAACTAAAGAAACTATAAGCAAGGTGAAAAGGCAGCCTTCAGAATGGGAGAAAAATAATAGCAAATGAAGCAACGGACAAACAACTAATCTCAAAAATATACAAGCAACACTTGCAGCTCAATTCCAGAAAAATAAATGACCCGATCAAAAAATGAGCCAAAGAACTAAATAGACATTTCTGCAAAGAAGACATACAGATGGCTAACAAACACATGAAAAGATGCTCAACATCACTCATTATCAGAGAAATGAAAATCAAAACCACTATGAGGTACCATTTCACGCCAGTCAGAATGGCTGCGATCCAAAAGTCCACAAGCAATAAATGCTGGAGAGGGTGTGGAGAAAAGGGAACCCTCTTACACTGTTGGTGGGAATGCAAATTAGTACAGCCACTATGGAGAACAGTGTGGAGATTCCTTAAAAAACTGCACATAGAACTGTCTTATGATCCAGCAATCCCACTGCAGGGCATACACACCGAGGAAACCAGAATTGAAAGAGACACATGTACCCCAGTGTTCATCGCAGCACTGTTTATAATAGCCAGGACATGGAAGCAACCTAGATGCCCATCAGCAGATGAATGGATAAGAAAGCGGTGGTACATATACACAATGGAGTATTACTCAGCCATTAAAAAGAAAAAAATTTGAATCAGTTCTATTGAGGTGGATGAAACTGGAGCCTATTATACAGAGTGAAGTAGGCCAGAAAGAAAAACACCAATACAGTATACTAACACATATATATGGAATTTAGAATGATGGTAACAATAACCCTGTATGCTGCTGCTGCTGCTAAGTCGCTTCAGTCGTGTCCGACTCTGTGCAACCCCATAGACAGAAGCTCACCAGGCTCCCCTGCCCCTGGGATTCTCCAGGCAAGAACACTGGAGTGGGTTGCCATTTCCTTCTCCAATGCAGGAAAGTGGAAAGTGAAAAGTGAAAGTGAAGTCGCTCAGTCGTGTCCGACTCCTAGCGACCCCATGGACTGGAGCCTACCAGGCTCCTCCGTCCATGGGATTTTCCAGGCAAAAGTACTGGGGTGGGGTGCCATTGCCTTCCCCTATAACCCTGTATATGAGACAGCAAAAGAGACACTGATGTATAGAACAGTCTTTTGGACTCTGGGAGAGGGAGAGGGTGGGATGATTTGGGAGAATGGCATTGAAATATGTACAACATCATATATGAAATGAGTCGCCAGTCCAGGTTTGATGCACGATACTGGATGCTTGGGGCTGGTGCACTGGGACAACCCAATGGGATGGTATGGGGAGGGAGGAGGGAGGAGGGTTCAGGATGGGGAACACATGTATACCTGTGGCAGATTCATTTTGATATATGGCAAAACCAGTACAATATTGTAAAGTTAAATAAAATAAAATTTAAAAAATAAATTTAAAAATTTGCAAAAAAAAGATTTCACATAAATTATTTTATTTTATCAGATAAATTTTCTTTCCTTTCATTTTTCTCTTTGCCATCTGAAATTCCCATAATGTGACTGTTGGTATGTTTGGTACTATCTAAGAATCTCTTAAACTATTCGCATTAAAAAAATTCTTTTTTCTTTTTGCTCTTCCAATTGGGTGATTCCAAGTATCCTGTCTTCCAGGTTATTGATCCGTTCTTCTGAATGATCTAATCTGTTGTCATTTATTCCATCTAGTGTATTTTTCATTTCTGTTTTTTGGGTATTCAATGCTATTTGAGTATTTTATATTTTCTACGTTTTTTTATTGAAGTTGTCCTTGTGTTCATCAATTCTTGAGTTCATTAAGCATATTTATGACCATTACTTTAAACCGTTTATTCAGTAAATTACTTGTGTCCATTTTGTTTAGTTCCTTTTCTTAGGATTTGTCTTATGCTCTCATTTGGAACATATTTTTTTGTCTCCTCATTTTGCCTGACTCTGTTTCTATGTATTAGGTTTTTGTGTGTCTATTTCTCTTAGCCTTGAAAGAGTGGCCTTATGTGGAAGGTTTCCTGTGCGGTCCAGAAAAGCAGTCTCTTCTGGTCACCAGAGCCAGGCTCTCCCAGAATATCACCTGTGTGGACTGCATGTACATTCCTGTTGTGGTAGTCCCACAGTTGCCACAGGTGCATTTGTGAGTGGGGCTTACAACCAGGCCAGCTGGATGTGAGACTAAGTCATGACTGTTGTCGGTGGACTTGTGGATGGTACTGACTCCTGTTCGGTGGGCCTTCTGGCCTGGTCAACAACAGTGAAGGTGTGCTGGTTGGCTGGGCTGGCTCCCTGGGTGGGAACCACTTTGGATGTACACAATTCAAGCTGATGCTGCCCTCCCAGTGTTACAGAGTGAAAGCCACTTTGAGGGGTCACTAGTCTTGGTTGAGTTCACCCAGTAAGTGTGGCATGGTGGGAGTTGCTTTGGGAGTGTGCCGGAACTCTTGAGGCTACTCACTGGGTGTGGTAGCATGAGAGCCTGTTCAGACCCAAATGTGGCTGCCCACCAGGTCTGCTATGATGGTAGCCAATTTGAGGGAGGAAGGGCTGGATCTGACTGAGACTGCTCAGCAAGTGTAGTGAGGTGGGAGCTGCTTTGGAGAAGTGTGGGTCCCTATTGAGGTTGAGCACCAAATGTGACAAGGTAGGGATGTTTTTTGCTTTTTAATGTGCTTGTCTCTCATTTATATATTTGCATTTATAAGTTATCTGTTAAAATATTTTGCATATTTTTATTTAGGTTGTTTTTACTTTATTTTTTGAGGTTACTACTTCCTTACATAGTCCAGATATCATTCCTTTGTAAGTTTTATGTTTTGTATATCTCTTCCCTAGTCTGTGGCCTGTCTTTTTAATTTTCTAATATCTTTTGATGATACCTTTTTAGTTTCACTATAATGACTCTTGTTAATTATTTATTTATTTGTCCTATTTTCAATTTGTGGGGCCTTCTGAATCTGTTCATTGACATGCTCATCAGTTCTAGTAGATCTTTATTATTATGTCTTTATAGTCGCAATCTGTGTCTTTTCCACTTGTCATCCAATTAAGCATAAGCTAGACATTCTCATTGAGTTCTCCATCCTCTTACTTTCCCTTCTGCCTGACACTTTGGCTCAGATGGTAAAGAACCTGTCTGCAATGCAGGAGACCCAGGTTGGATTCTTGGGTCTAGAAGATCCCCTGGAGAAGGGAATGACAACCCACTCCAGTATTCTTGCCCGGAGAATCCCATGGACAGAAGAGCCTGGGATGCTACAGTCAGTCCATGGTGTTGCAAAGAGTCAGACAGGACTGAGTGACTAACAATTTTCTGTATCATTTCTTCTAACTTCTCTTCTGGATTACTAATTTTTTTCTTACCTCCCTAATCAGTTGTTAAATCTGTTCATGGAGTTATTTTTTCCCTTTCCTTTTTATTTTGAAACAATCTCAATCTCACATGAAACTTGAAATTACAGTACAAAGATGTTTTTCCTAACCTATTTGAGATCAAGTTGCCAACAAGATGGTTTACCAGCTCTCAATATTTTAGTGTGTTTTCATAAAAATAAAGGACATTCTTTTACACAAATACCATTAAAATTAGAGAATCATCTTTAATACATTAATCCTCAGATCCAATTCAAATTTCTCCAGGTTCCTAATATTGTTCTTTAGAGCAAAATGATCCAGTGCAGTATCATGTGCTGAATTATTGGTTTCCTTAGATTTTTTTCTGTCTGGAATAGTTTCCCAGTCTCTCCTTACTTTCATAAGCTTGCTGTATTGAAGATTAATGAATGGTTATGGTGTAGAATGTTCCCTGATTTGGAGTTTTCTATTTTCTTCATGATTAGGTATATATTATGCACCTTTGACAGTAATATCACAGAGATGATGCTGTATTCTTATTGAATCCTATCAGGTGTCATTCAATTTTACTTAACCAAAGATAGAGTTATCATATGAGCCAACAATCCTACTCTTGGGCATGTATCCTGAAAAGATTAAAACTCTAATTCAAAAAGATA
Source organism: Tragelaphus eurycerus (assembly GCA_935064755.1). NCBI lineage: Eukaryota > Metazoa > Chordata > Mammalia > Artiodactyla > Bovidae > Tragelaphus > Tragelaphus eurycerus. The sequence goes on along the minus strand of CAKXYN010000119.1, from coordinate 4,293,588 downwards.
CATGCATCCCAATGTTCACTGCAGCATTATTTACAGTAGCCAAGATACAGAAGTCACCTAAATGTCCGTTGACAAGAGGAATGGATAAAGAAGATGTGGTACATGTATACAACAGAATAGTACTCAGCCATAAAAAATGAAATAATACCATTTGCAGAAACATGGATGGACCTAGAGATTGTCATACTGAATGAAGTAAGCGAGACAGAGAAAGACAAATATCATATGTTATCACTTATTGCTGTTGCTAAGTCGCTTCAGTCGTGTCCGACTCTGTGCGACCCCATAGACGGAAGCCCACCAGGCTCCCCCGTTCCTGGGATTCTCCAGGCAAGAACACTGGAGTGGGTTGCCATTGCCTTCTCCAATGCATGAAAGTGAAAAGTAAAAGGGAAGTCGCTCAGTCGTGTCTGACTTTTAGCAACCCCATGGACTGCAGCCGACCAGGCTCCTCCGTCCATGGGATTTTCCAGGCAAGAACACTGGAGTGGGTTGCCATTTCCTTCTCCAATGCATGAAAGTGAAAAGTGAAAGGGAAGTCGCTCAGTCGTGTCTGACTTTTAGCGACCCCATGGACTGCAGCCTACCAGGCTCCCCCGTCCATGGGATTTTCCAGGCAAGAGTACTGGAGTAGGGTGCCATTGCCTTCTCCGGTTACCACTTATAGGTGGCATCTAAAAACTGATACCAAATGAACTTATTCATGAAACAGAAATAGACTCACAGATACAGGAAACAAACTCATGGTTAACAAAGGGGTTAGTAGTGGTGGGGGAGCGATAAATCAGCAGTTTTTTGGTTAACATATACAAACTACTACATATAAAGTAGGTAATCAGCAAGGACCTACTCAATACCTTGTAACAATTTATAATGGAAAAAAATCTGAAAAATAATATATATATATATATATGTATAAACATTTGACTGAATTACTTTGTTGTATACTTGAAACTACGATAACATAGTAAATTAACTATACTTTAATTTAAAAATGATACCAGGACTTCCCTGGTGGTCCATTGGCTAAGACTCTGCAATCCCAATGCAGGGGCCTAGGTTCAATGTCTGGTCAGGGAACTAGATTCCACTTGCTGCAATTAAAGGTCCTGCATGCATCTATGAAGACCCCGTGTAGCTAAGTAAATAAACAGATAAAAATAAATATAAAAAACTACAAAAAACTTACAAAACTCTCCTAGTATCTCTAATAGCTAGTTGTACATACTTCAAGATTTGTGTTCTAGAGACAAATCATAAGAAAATGACAGTTTTATGTATTCTTCTGTGCTATGATTGTGCTTAGTCGCTCAATTATGTCTGACTCTTTGCAACCCCATGGACTGTAGCCTGCCAGGCTCCTCTGCCCATGGGGATTCTCCAGGCAAGAATACTAGAGCAGGTTGCCATTCTCTCCTCCTGGGGAATCTTCCCAACCCAGGGATTGAACCTAAGTTTTCCTCATTGCAGGTGGATTCTTTACTGTCTGAGCCACCAGGGAAGCCCTTAGCAAATCACTATTTTTTCTTGTTTTTTGCTGATTTAAACTATTAATAGGAAGTGGTGATTGTGGGTCTCACTGGCATTTTTCTAATTTTAGAGACAATACTTCCAACATTTCCTCTTTCAAGACACTGTTGTATGATTTTTGTTGTTTCCCTTTTTTCAGATTAAGGAAGTTCCCTTCTATTCCCAGTTTGCTAAAAGTTTTCAATTTAAAAAAAGTTGACTTTTTGTCAAATACTCTTGTATTTATAGTGATAATCTTATGGCTTTTTTCATTTATTCTAACAAGTAGTAAATGTCATTGAGAGATTTCCTACTATGAAATTGCCTGCATTGATGAAATAAACCCTGCGTGACAATGGCATATTGGACATTAGGACACTGTAAGATTTAGTTTTCCAAAATTTTGTTTAGACTTGATGTATCTATAGGTTAAATGGGCTTTTCCTTTTCCTTTCTTGTACTGTTCCTTTGTGGTGGTTATATCAAAACTATTCTAATCTCATAAAATGAGAAACTGGAAGATCTTGCACAAAATTTGAATATTTTCCTTAAGTATTTGGAAGAACTCTTCTAAAAACTACCTGGTTTGGGAACACAGAGAAGATGGCGGAGGAGTAAGACAGGGAGATTGTCAGCCTCCCCTAAATACATCAAAAACTCATCAAGATACGGAACAACTCCTACAAAGCAACCTCTAGGTGACAGCAGAAGACTGCAGGCCTCCAGGGGGACAGGTTAAGCTCCCTGAAATTAGGTAGGAGAGATGAGGGAGACATAAAAAGGGAAACGATGGAGAACTTTTGGGCAGTAGCTTGTGCTCCAAGGGAGGGAAGGAGCCCTAAAACAGGAGTTCCCACACACAAGGAAACTCCCTAACAGGCAGGCCCAAAGGGGAGCTGGGAAGTCTTCCAAAACCAGGCAGGGACTTGGAGGGCAGTAAACAGAGAAAGCTGTACTTCTCAGCCCGTTAACAGCTCATGGACTATGGCCCCAGACAGTGGACTCGGGCTCGGGCTCGGGCTCCGGGAACCAAGAGTGGTGTGGCGTACAAACCCAGTCAGCGCACACAATCCTTGCAGCACAGAGGGCAGGCCCAGGTAGCCTAGTGTGATGGGGCAGGCAGACAACCCCAGCCAGCGCGCACAACCCTTGCAGCACAGAGGGCGGGCCCAGGTAGTCGGCAGACAAACACAGCCAGCGCAAAGGGTGGGACTGGGGTGCCGATAGAGGGGAGGCATACAAAGTTGGGCAGCACACACAACCCTCCCTGCACAGTAGAAAGACTAACCCTCGCGACAAAGAGTGCAGGCAGTGAGACGAAACAAATGCACATAAACCCCGCGATGCAGAGGGCCAGCATGGGAAGCTGAAACAAGTCCACACTAGCCCCGCGATGCAGAGGGTGGACCTCGGGAACTGAGAGTCAAATGCACACAGCCCTGCAATGCAGAGGGTGAGCTTAGGGGACCGAGGGAAGCCCACACAAGTCGCCATGACACAGAAGTATCCACACAAGTACCTACCTAGCAAGTTTCGGCCAGCAGCACAAGGCGGAACAGGGAAACAGAACCTCTGGCAATAATCCCAGGGACAAGTAGGGAACTGGTGGCAGAGCAGTTATCCTGAGAGAGCCACTTTGAAGCAGCTGCAGAAATAGACTTGCCCAAAGGCATGCTGAACTCACAGACACTCCAAAACCTACTACTGAACACTGCACTCCCTTCAGAGAGATGAGATCCAGCTCCATCAACCAGAACACAGGCACAAGCTCGACTAACCAGGGAAACAATACAGGACATTAACCCAACCCCATTTACAGAGGCAGACTCCATAACCAAGAACTATGACCCTGAAAACCCTTTTAAAATTGTTCCCTTTTTTCTTTTTCTTTTTTTCTCTTATAATTCATACTGTTTATTCCCCCAGCATATCTCCACCTTCACACTAGCATTTAGCAGTGCTGTGGAGTTTTCCTCGTTGTTTCTCTTATACATATTTTAAAAACTCACTTTAAGATTCTTTCTTCTTATAAATCACACTGCTTATTCCCCAGTGTATTTCCACCATCACATTAGATTTTTGTGGTGCTGTGGAGTTTTCCTTGTAAAAAAAATTTCATTTTAAGATTTTTCCTTTTTTCTGATAAATCACACGGTTTATCCCTACATGTTTCCACCTCCGTATCAGCCTTTTCAGTGCTGTGGAGTTTTCCTCTTTGTGTTTATTGTCCAAAAAAAGGCAAGAAAAAAATTCATTTTAGGTTTTTTTTTCTCCTCACTTTCTTTTTCTTTTTCCTTGAGTTTTTTGGATTTTGTTTTGGATATATTCAACTGCGTTTCCTACTGTTCTTACCAGCTGTAGCTATTTCTGAATATACACAAACCCTTTCCACACACATCTATTCATCTTTGCTTTTCTATTTTTTCTCTCTTTCTTTTCTAATTTTTTTAATCCTCTTCTCCACCCCTTCCTTTTCTCTTTTCCCTCCTTTCTCTCTCTTTTTATTCTCCCCTTTTCCGTTTCTTCTTTCTTCTTTCACCAAGTAAGTTAAATTGTTGAGCTCTTTATGATATATTACCCAGTTGGCATTCTACTCATGCTCAGATTTCCAGACTGAGCATTAGCTAACACTGCTTTCAAATGGTTGATATCACCTCTGGTTTCCCTTGCTCATCAAGTCAATCTCCTGTACTCTTTTCTTTAGAATGCTTTGGTTATAACTGTATGTATGGAAGTGTGTGTGTATGTGTCCCAGTATTTCTGTAATTACCTACCTGATCTCCTCCCACTAGAACACAGGAACAAGTCATCCCCAACAAGAAATCAACACAAACCATCCAACCAACATTTCCCTCCAAGGGTGAAAATCAAAAGGAAGAAGTAATATAATCCTAAAACCTGGGAAAAGGAGACCTCAAGTGAGGCAAGTTAGAAAAAAAAAAAAAAAAAATGATGAAAAGACAGAGAAATATAGCACAAATGAAAAAGTAAGGTAGAAACTCATAAGACCAAATAAATGAAGAGGAAATAAGTAATCTCCCTGAAAGAGAATTCAGAATAATGATAGTAAAGATGCTCTGAAGACTTGAAAATAGAATGGAGAAAATGCAAGAAGCATTTAACACAGTTAATACAATCACAAAGGACATAGAAGAAATAAAGAATAAGCAAACAGAGATGAATAACACAATTACTGAAATTAAAAATACCCTAGAAGGAACCAATAGCAGAATAACTGAAGTAAAGGAACAGGTAAGTGAGCTGGAGGACAGAATGGTAGAAATACTGCTGAAGAGCAGAATAAAGGGGAAGGAATGAAAAGAAATTAGGAAAGCCCCAGAGACCTTTGAGACAACCTTAAACACACCAATATTTGAGTCATAGGGGTCCCAGAGGAAGAAGAATAAAAGAAAGGTAGTAAGAAAATTTTTGAAGAAATTATAGTTGAAAATTTCCCCAACCTGGGAAAGGAAACAGTCAATCAAGTCCAAGAAGCACAGAGAGTCCCCTACAGGTTAAATCCAAGGAGAAACACATCGAGACACATATTAATCAAGCTAACAGAGATTAAACATAAAGAAAGAATATTAAAAACAGCAAGGGAAAAGAAACAAGTAACACACAAGGGAAAACCTATACAATTAACAGTGGATCTTTCAGCAGAAACTCTGCAGGCCAGAGAATGGCAGGATATATTTAAAGTACTGAAAGAGAAAAACTGACATCCATGATTACTATACCCAGCAAAGATCTCATTCAAAATTGACAAAGAAATCAAAAGCTTTACAGACAAGCAGAAATTAAGAGAATTCAGCACCAACAAACCAGCCTTACAACAAATGCTAAAGGGACTTACATAGCCAGTAAACACAAGAGAAAGGAAAGACCTACAAAAAAACCCCAAAACAATCAAGAAAATGCCAATAGGAACATATGTATCAATAATTACCTTAAATGTAGATGGATTAAATGAGTCAACCAAAAGATACAGACTGACTGAATGGATACAAAAACAAGACCCATATATATGCTGCCTACAGGAGACACACTTCAGATCTAGAGATACATACTGAAAGTACAAGGATGGAAAAAGACATTGCATGCAAATGGAAACCAAAAGAAAGCTGGAGTGGCAATCCTTATTTTCAGACAAAATAGACTTTAAAATAAAGAATATCCTAACAGACAAAGAAAGACTATATAATGATCAAGGGATCAATCCAAGAAGAAGATATAACAATTGCAAACATCTATGCACCCAACATAGGAGCACCTCAATACATAAAGCAAACACTAATAGGCATAAGAGGAGAAACTGACAGCAACACAATAATAGTAGAAGACTTTAACACCTTACTTTCTTCAATGGACAGACCATCAAAACAGAGAATCAATCAGATCAGATCAGATCAGTCACTCAGTCGTGTCCGACTCTTTGCAACCCCATGAATCACAGCACGCCAGGCCTCCCTGTCCATCACCATCTCCCGGAGTTCACTCAGACTCACATCCATCGAGTCAGTGATTCCATCCAGCCATCTCATCCTCTGTCATCCCCTTCTCCTCCTGCCCCCAATCCCTCCCAGCATCATGGTCTTTTCCAATGAGTCAATTCTTCACATGAGGTGGCCAAAGTACTGGAGTTTCAGCTTAACATCATTCCTTCCAAAGAAATCCCAGGGCTGATGTCCTTCAGAATGGACTGGTTGGAGGTCCTTGCAGTCCAAGGGACTCTCAAGAGTCTTCTCCAACACCACAGTTCAAAAGCATCAATTCTTCGGCGCTCAGCCTTCTTCACAGTCCAGCTCTCACATCCATACATGACCACAGGAAAGACCATAGCCTTGACTAGGCGAACCTTTGTATGCTATCTAGGTGGTCATAACTTTGCTTCCAAGGAGTAAGCATCTTTTAATTTCATGGCTGCAGTCACCATCTGAAGTGATTTTGGAGCCCAGAAAAATAAAGTCTGACAGTGTTTCCACTGTTTCCCCATCTATTTCCCATGAAGTGATGGGACCAGATGCCATGATCTTTGTTTTCTGAATGTTGAGTTTTAAGCCAGCTTTTTCACTCTCCACTTTCACCTTCATCAAGAGGCTTTTAGTTCCTCTTCACTTTCTGCCATAAGGGTGGTATCATCTGCATATCTGAGGTTATTGATATTTCTCCCAGCAATCTTGATTCCAACTTGTGTTTCTTCTAGTCCAGCGTTTCTCATGATGTACTCTGCATATAAGTTAAATAAACAGGGTGACAATATACAGCCTTGACAAACTCCTTTTCCTCTTTGGAACCAGTCTGTTGCTCGATGTACAGTTGTAACTGTTGCTTCCTTACCTGCATACAGGTTTCTCAAGAGGCAGATCAGGTGGTCTGGTATTCCCATCTCTTTCAGAATTTTCCACAGTTTATTGTGATCCACACAGTCAAAGGCTTTGGCATAAGGAAACATAAACCTTAAATGAAACATTAGACCAAATAGACCTAATTGATATCTTCAGGGCTTTCCATCCAAATGCAGAAGAATACAGTTTCTTCTTAAGTGCACATGGAACATCCTCCAAAATAGACCACATCTTGGGCCACAAATCAAGCCTCAGTAAATTTAAGAAAATTGAAATTGTATCACATATCTTCTCTGACCATGACACTATGAGACTAGATATCAACTACAGGGGGAAAAAAAAACAGCAAAAACCACAAACTCATGGACATTAAGCAATACATTACTAAATAACAAAGAGGTTACTGAATAAATAAACAAAGAAATCAAAAGATTCCTAGAAACAAATGACAATGAAAACACAACGATCTAAAACCTATGGGTCTCAGCAAAAGCAGTTCTAAGAGGGAGGTTTATAGTGATACAATAATACCTCAAGAAGCAAGAAAAGCACTGAATAGACAGCCTAACTCTACATCTAAAATAGCTGGAAAAAGAAGAACAAAAAAACCCCCAAAGTCAGCAGAAGGAAGGAGATCATAAAAATCCGAGCAGAAATAAATGAAAAAAGCAATGAAGGAAACAATATCAAAGACTAATAAAAACTAAAATCCCGTTCTTTGAAATTAACAAAGTTGACAAACCACTAGCCAGACTCATCAAGAAAAAGAGGGAGAAAAATCAAATCGGTAAAATTAGAAATGAAAAAGTAGAGGTTACGACAGACAACACAGAAATACAAAACATCATAAGAGAATATTATGAGCAACTATATGTTAATAAAATGGACAACCTAGAGGAAATGAACAGATACTTAGAAAAGATCAGCCTCCCAAGACTGAACCAGGAAGAAATAGAAATTATGAACAACTCAATTACAAACACTGAAATTGAAACAGTGATCAAAAATCTCCCCCAAAACAAAAGCTCAGGGCCAGATGGCTTCACAGGGGAATTCTATCAAACATTCAGAGAAGAGCTAATGTCTGTTTTTCTGAAACTCTTTCAAAATATTGCAGAGAGAGAAACACTTGCTAACTCATTCTTCGAGGCCACAATCACCCTGATATCAAAACCAGGAAAAATCACACAAAAAAAGAAAATTACAGGCAATATCACTGATGAACATAGGTGCAAAACCCCTCAGCAAAATTCTAGTAAACAGAATAAAATGACACGTGAAAACACTCATAGTTATATACGACTTTGCAACCCCATGAACTGTAGCCTACCACGCTCCTCTCTCCATGGGATTTTCCAGGCAGGAGAACTGAAGTGGGTTGCCATTTCCTTCTCCAGAGGATCTTCCCGACCCAGGGATTGACCCAGGTCTCCTGCATTGTAAGCAGACCCTTTACCCTCTGAGCCACCAGGGAAGTCCTATACCATGATCAAGTCGGGTACATTAATGGGATGCAAGGATTCTGCAATATACGAAAATCAATCCACATGATATACTATATCGACAAATTGAAAGATAAAAACCATATGATCATCTCAATAGATGCAGAAAAACCTCAACAAAATCCAACATCCATTTATGATAAAAATGCTTCAAAAAAATGGGCATAGAAGGAACCTACTTCAGCATAGTAAAGGCCATATATGAAAAGCCCCCAGCAAACATTCTCAATGGTGAAAAACTAAAAGTTTCCTTCTAAGATCAGGAATAAGACAAGGTTGTCCACTCTCACCACTATTATTCAACATAGTTTTGGAAGTCCTAGCTACAGCCATTACAGAAGAAAAAGAAATAAAAGGAATCCAGATCAGAAAAGAAGAAGTAAAACTCTCACTGTTTGCAGATGACATGATACTACACATAGAAAACCAAAAAGAAACTATCAGAACAATGCTAGAGCTAATCAGTGAATTCAGCAAAATCACCGAATATAAGGTCCATATACAGAAATCACTTGAATTCTTATATACTAACAATGAAAAATCAGAATGAGAAACTAAGAAATCAGTAACATTTATCAATGCAGCAAAAGAATTAAATATCTAGCAATAAATCTACCTAAGGAATAAAGGGATGGAGCCAAAGAAAAAACAATACCCAGTTGTGGATGTGACTGGTGATAGAAGCAAGGTCTGATGCTGTAAAGAGCATTATTGCATAGGAACCTGGAATGTTAGGTCCATGAATCAAGGCAAATTGGGAAGGGTCAACCAGGAGATGGCAAGAGTGAACGTTGACATTCTAGGAATCAGCAAACTAAAATGGACTGGAATGGGTGAATTTAATTCAGATGACCATTTTATCTACTACTGTGGGGAGGAATTCCTCAGAAGAAATGGAGTAGCCATCATGGTAAACGAAAGAGTCTGAAATGTAGTATTTGGATGCAATCTCAAAAACGACAGAATGATCTTTGTTCGTTTCCAAAGCAAACCATTCAACATCATAGTAATCCAAGTCTATGCCCCAACCAGTAACGCTGAAGAAGCTGAAGTTGAACGGCTCTATGAAGACCTACAAGACCTTTTAGAACTAAGACCCAAAAAAGATGTCCTTTTCATTATAGGGGACTGGAATGCAAAAGCAGGAAGTCAAGAAACACTTGGAGTAACAGGCAAATTTGGCCTTGGAATATGGAATGAAGCAAGGCAAAGACTAATAGAGTTTTGCCAAGAAAATGCACGGGTCATAACAACACCAAAATCAGATTGATTATATTCTTTGCAGCCAAAGATGGAAAAGCTCTATACAGTCAGCAAAAACAAGACCAGGAGCTGACTGTGGCTCAGATCATGAACTCCTTATTGCCAAATTCAGACTTAAATTGAAGAAAGTAGGGAAAACCACTAGACCATTCAGGTATGACCTAAATCAAATCCCTTATGATTATACAGTGGAAGTGAGAAATAGGTTTAAGGGACTAGATCTGATAGATAGAGTGCCTGATCAACTAAGGATAGAGGTTCATGACATTGTAGAGGAGACAGGGGTCAAGACCATCCCCATAGAAAAGAAATGGAAGAAAGCAAAATGGCTGTCTGGGGAGGCCTTACAAATAGCTGTGAAAAGAAGAGAAGCAAAAAGCAAAGGACAAAAGAAAAGATATAAGCATCTGAATGCAGAGTTCCAAAGAAGAGCAAGGACAGATAAGAAAGCCTTCTTTAGTGATCAATGCAAAGAAATAGAGGGAAAAAACAGAATGGGAAAAATGAGAGATCTCTTCAAGAAAATTAGAGATACCAAGGGAATATTTCATGCAAAGATGGGCTCGATAAAGGACAGAAATGGTATGGATCTAACAGAACCAAAAGATATTAAGAAGAGGTGGCAAGAATACACAGAAGAACTCTACAAAAAAGATCTTCATGACCCAGATAATCACGATGGTGTGATCACTCACCTATAGCCAGACATCCTGGAATGTGAAGTCAAGTGGGCCTTAGGAAGTATCACTACGAACAAAGCTAGTGGAGGTGATGGAATTCCAGTTGAGGTATTTCAAATCCTGGAAGATGATGCTGTGAAAGTGCTGCGTTCAATATGCCAGAAAATTTGGAAAACTCAGCAGTGGCCACAAGATTGGAAAAGGTCAGTTTTCATTCCAATCCCAAAGAAAAGCAATGCCAAAGAATACTCAAACTATTGCACAATTGCACCCATCTCACACGCTAGTAAAGTAATGCTCAAAATAGTCAAAGCCAGGCTCAGTAATACGTGAACTATGAACTTCCAGATGTTCAAGCTAGTTTTAGAAAAGGCAGAGGAACCAGAGATCAAATTGCCAACATCTGCTGGATCATCGAAAAAGCAAGAGAGTTGGAGACAAACATCTATTTCTGCTTTATTGACTATGCCAAAGCCTTTAACTGTGTGGATCACAATAAACTGTGGAGAATTCTGAAAGAGATGGGAATACCAGACCACCCAACCTGCCTCTTCAGAAACCTGTAGACAGGTCAGGAAACAATAATTAGAACTGGAGATGGAACAACAGACTGGTTACAAATAGGAAAAGGAGTATGTCAAGGCTGTATATTGTCACCCTGCTTATTTAACTTTATATGCAGAGTACATCATGAGAAATGCTGGGCTGGAAGAAGCACAAGCTGGAATCAAGATTGCTGGGAGAAATATCAATAACTTCAGATATGCAGATGACACGACCCTTATGGCAGAAAGTGAAGAGGAACTAAAAAACCTGTTGATGAAAGTGAAAGAGGAGAGTGAAAAAGTTGGCTTAAAGCTCAACATTCAGAAAACTAAGATCATGGCATCTGGTCCCATCACTTCATGGCAAATAGATGGGGAAACAATGGAAACAGTGTCAGAGTTTATTTTTTTGGGCTCCCAAATCACTTCAGATGGTGACTGCAGCCATGAAATTAAAAGATGCTTACTCCTTGGAAGGAAAGTTATAACCACCTAGATAGCATACAAAGGTCTGTCTAGTCAAGGCTATGGTTTTTCCTGTGGTCATGTATGGATGTGAGAGTGGACTCAGAAGAAAGCTGAGTCCTGAAGAATTAATGCTTTTGAACTGTGGTGTTGGAGAAGACTCTTGAGAGTCCCTTGGACTGCAAGGAGATCCAACCAGTCCATTCTAAAGGAGATCAGTCCTGGGTGTTCATGGGAAGGACTGATTCTAACGCTGAAACTCCAGTATTTTGGCCACCTCATGTGAAGAGTTGACTCATTGGAAAAGACTCTGATGCTGGGAGGGATTGGGGGCAGGAGGAGAAGGGGATGACAGAGGATGAGATGGCTAGATGGCATAACTGACCTGATGGATATGAATTTGATGAACTCTGGGAGTTGGTGATGCACAGGGAGGCCTGGTGTGCTGCGGTTCATGGGGTCACAAAGAGTTGAACATGAACGAGTGACTGAACTGACTGAGTGACTGACGTGCATAAGAATGAAATTAGATCACTACCTAATGCCATACACAAAGATAAACTCAAAATGGAGTAAAGACCTAAATGTAAGACCAGAAACTATTAAACTCTTAGAGGAGAACATAAGCAGAACACTCATTGACATAAATCAAAGCAAGATTTTCTATGACCCACCTGCTAGAGTAATGGAAATTAAAATGAAAATAAACAACTTGTTCCTAATTAAACTTAAAAGGTTTTGCACAACAAAGGAAATTACAAACTGGGCAGATCGTTGGTCTTTTTTTTTTTTTTTTTTAGTTGAATTATGTGTATAAATTATGAATCCAGAGATCTACATTTCTAATAATGAGTGATGTTGAGTAACTTCTCATGTGTTTGTTAGCCATTTGTATGTCTTTTTTGGAGAAATATCTCTAGGAATTCTGCACATTGTTTTCAAATGAATTGTTTGTTTTTCTGATTTTGAACTACATGAACTGCTTGTATATTTTGGAGGTTAAACCTTTGTCAGTTACTTCATTTGCAGTTATTTTCTCCCATTCTGAAGGTTGTCTGAGTTAAATTCATCCATTCCAGTCCATTTTAGTTCGCTAATTCCTAGAATGTCAACATTCACTCTTGCCATCTCTTGTTTGACCACTTCCAATTTGCCTTGATTCATGGACCTGACATTCCAGGTTCCTATGCAGTATTGCTCTTTACAGCATCGGACTTTGCTTCTATCACCAGACACATCCACAGCTGGGTATTCTTTTTGTTTTGGCTCCATCCCTTCATTCTTTCTGGAGTTATTTCTCCACTGATCTCCAGTAGCATATTGGGCCTCTACTGACCTGGGGAGTTTCTCTTTCAGTATCCTATCATTTTGTCTTTTCATACTATTCATGGGGTTCTCAAGGCAAGAATACTGAAGTGGTTTGAGAGATGGGAATACCAGACCACCTGATCTGCCTCTTAAGAAATCTGTATGCAGGTCAGGAAGCAACAGTTAGAACTGGTCATGGAACAACAGACTGGTTCCAAATAGGAAAAGGAGTACGTCAAGGCTGCATATTGTCACCATGTTTATTTAACTTATATGCAGAGTACATCATGAGAAATGCTGGACTGGAAGAAACACAAGTTGGAATCAAGATTGCTGGGAGAAATATCAATAACCTCAGATATGCAGATGACACGACTCTTATGGCAGAAAGTGAAGAGGGGCTAAAAAGCCTCTTGATGAAAGTGAAAGTGGAGAGTGAAAAGGTTGGCTTGAAGCTCAACATTCAGAAAACGAAGATCATGGCATCTGGTCCCATCACTACATGGGAAATAGATGGGGAAACAGTGGAAACAGTGTCAGACTTTGTTTTTCTGGGCTCCAAAATCACTGCAGATGGTGACTGCAGCCATGAAATTAAAAGACTCTTACTCCTTGGAAGGAAAGTTATGACCAACCTAGATAGCATATTCAAAAGCAGAGACATTACTTTACCAACAAAGGTTCGCCTAGTCAAGGCTATGGTCTTTCCTGTGGTCATGTATGGATGTGAGAGCTGGACTGTGAAGAAGGCTGAGCGCCGAAGAATTGATGCTTTTGAACTGTGGTGTTGGAGAAGACTCTTGAGAGTCCCTTGGACTGCAAGAAGATCCAACCAGTCCATTCTGAAGGAGATCAATCCTGGAATTTCTTTAGAAGGAATGATGCTAAAGCTGAAACTCCAGTATTTTGGCCACCTCATGCGAAGAGTTGACTCATTGGAGAAGACTCTGATGCTGGGAGGGATTGAGGGCAGGAGGAGAAGGGGACAACAGAGGATGAGATGGCTGGATGGCATCACTGACTTGATGGGTGTGAGTCTGGGTGACCTCCGGGAGCTGGTGATGGACAGGGAGGCCTGGCGTGCTGCAGTTCATGGGGTCACAAAGAGTCGGACACGACTGAGTGACTGATCTGATCTGATCTGATGTATGTCAAAGAGTGTTCTGCCTATGTTTTCATCTAAGAGTTTTATAGCATTTGACCTTAGATTTAGGCCTTTAATCCATCTTGAGTTTATTTTTGTGTATGGTGTTAGACTTGAAGTGTTCTAATCTCATTCTTTTACATGTAGCTGTCCAGTTTTCCTGGCATGATTGACTGAAGATGCTGTCTTTTCTCTATTGTATATTCTTGCCTGCTTTTTTTAAAGATGAGGTGCCCATAGGTGCATGGGTTTATCTCTAGGCTTTTTATCTTATCCCATTGCTCTATATTTCTGTTTTTGTTTCAGTACCATACTGTCTTAATGACTGTAGTTTTGTAGTATAGTCTGAAGTCAGAATGGTTGATTCCTCCAGTTCCATTTTTCTTTCTCAAGATTGCTTTGTCTATTCAGGGTCTTTTGTGCTTCCATCCAAATTGTGAAATATTTTGTTCTAGTTCTGTGAAAAATGCTACTGACAATTTGATGGTGGAACTAGCTTGTAAAAGAATATGAACCTAAAAATTTATGACAGGGAAAAATTTTTACTACCACTTCTTTGTCTGTATAAGTTATCTTTCTTTTTGTGCCAATTTTGGCATTTTATAGATATATATGAAGTTATCTATTTCATTTATGTTTTCAAATCTATTAGCATATAATACATTTTTATTGTTTTTATTCTCTATTGTATCTTATTTAATCTTCATCTTATTTACCTTATCTTAATTCTTTAAAAAATTAATTAGTTTTGCCAATTTCTATCTTCTTTTTTGAGAACCAGTTTTCATTTTGTAAATTGTATCTATTGTTCTTTCTCTTCTCTATTTCATTTTCTCTCATTCTAATTCTTTACACTTTCTTTATGCACTTTTATTTTCCAGTTTATGAGTTGAATGTTTAACTTTTTTTTTTTTTTTTTACCATTTCTTGTTTTCAGATCAACTAATACCATAAAATTTGGCCTATATGCCTGTATAACATTTCTGAGTGTGGTCCCCAAATTCTGGCATGTGTAGCTTTATTATCATTGTATTCTAGCACTTTTAATTTTTTTACATTTCCTTTTTAAACAATGGGATTATTTTTTAAATTAATTTTTGTTGGAGTATAGTTGATTTACAATGTTGTGTTTCTGTTGTATGGCAAAGTGAATCAGTTATACATATATCCACTTTTTAAAAAGTTCTTTTCCCATATGGGTCATTACAGGATGTTGAGCAGAATTCCCTATGCTATACAGTAGATTCTTGTATATTATCTATTTTAAATATGGTAGTGTGTACATGTCAAATACAAATCCTCAATCTATCCTTCTCCTCACATTTCCCATAAACAAAGGAATTATTTATTAATAAGTAATTTCATTCCCAAATATATGTGAAGCTATTTGTTGGTTGTTGTTTTTTTTTTTTTTTTCTAATTTCTCATCTTACTGAATGAATTTTCATTGCAGCCTTTCTCATCATAATCCCAAAGAGGAAGAAATCCAAATGACCATCAACTGATGAATGGAAAAACAAAATGTGATGTATTTATGCAATGGATTTTTATTTGGCAATAAAAAGGAATAAATTGCTGATTCATAATATAAAATGGATGTGCCTTGAAAACATTATGCTATGTGAAAGAGGCGAGACACAAAATTTCACATAGTTTATGATTTTACTTATAGGCAATGTCTGGGATAAGCAAACTTACAGAAGCATGGTAGATTTATGGATGATGGAAGCTGTGAAGTGGTGGGTTTGGAGGGAAATGGAGAATGAGTACACGGCTTTTTTTTTTTTTTTTTTTTTTGAGATGGTGAAAATATTCTAAAATTTATTGTGATGATAGTTGCTCAATTTTGTGAATATACTGAAATACATTGAATTGTACATTTTAAATATATGGTATGAGAGCTGTGAAAGTGAAAGTCACTTAGTTGTGTCCGACTCTTTGCAACCCCGTGGACTATACAGAATTCTCTGAGCCAGAATACTGGGGTGGGTAGCCTTTCCCTTCTCCAGGGGATCTTCCCAACCCTGGCATCAAACACAGGTCTCCCACATTGCAGGCAGATTCATTACCATCTGAGCCAACCAGGAAGCTGAAACCAAAACTAAAAACAAAACAAAACAAACAAACAAAACCCCAGAGCTTCTCTAGTGGCTCAGTTGGTAAAGAATCTGCCTGCAATGCGAGAGATCTGTGTTTGATCCCTAGGTCGGGAAAGTCCCCTGGAAAAGGGAATGGTGCCCCACTCCAGTATTCTTGCCCAGAGAATCCCATGGACAGATGAGCCTGGCAGGCTACAGTCCGTGGAGTGGCCAAGAGTCAGATGCAAATAACACTTTCACTTTTCATGAAATCATTTTAGCGAGTAGTGACAAAAGTTTTTTAAAAAAATGAAATAAAGTAGAATAGAAAATAGTAGGACACAGTCTATGCTGCATTTTGTGAAACTTATTTTCGTTATTTATATGCATATTCTGATCTCTGATGTACTGTATTTCTTACTCTGTTCATAATAAAAAAAAGTTCTAACTGTACTGAAATAAATGATGCTCCTTGAGGTTTTGGGTTTTTTGTCTTAATTTCATTCTTAATGAGATACACTCATAGTAACAATTCAAACTGTTCAGAAGGTTGTAAAATGAAAGGTCCTCTCTCTCTCTTGATCCCATTTCCACTTCCACAGATCAAAATCATTAAAATTGTTTGTGAATAAATACATATACAAATGTACCCAGTCCCATTTTTATTGATTCAATTTATATATATTACCAATTATAATATATAATATAAAACACAAAAAATGATCATTCTCTAGATACTAATATGAAACTAGTTTTTAGTTTTATTCACTTGTATGCCTTGAACCATACTAAATAATATTTTTATGTTTGCATAATCTCCCATTGCATGGGTGTACATTGTTTGTATATTCAATTCCGTAATTGTCATTTCAGGGATTTCTCTATTGGCTATTACAGAATAATGCTATAGTGAATGTATTTGTCCATGTATTTTCATACTTTGACGAAATCTATAGCACAAATTCCTAAAAGTAGAACTACTTGGTCAAGGGGGATATGCGTTTAGAATTGTGGTGAATATTACCAAATTGCTTTCCAAAACATTCATACCAGTTTAAATTTCCACAATCTGTCTGTGAGACCTTTTGTCTCTCCTTATCAGCATCAGTGTTCAGCAAGACCTTAAAGTTTGCCCAGTGTAATGAAAATTATATCTCAGCACAGATACAAGTGTGAGGTCCTTGGGTCCCAGCAACTAGATTTAATTCTCAGGTCAACCACTTCCAAGCTGTGTGACTTTGGATGAATTAGTTCATTTTTCTAAGCTTCAGTTTCCTCATCTGGAGAATGAGGAATGACACTCCTACTTCAAAGGATGATTGCTGTTATAATGGTTAGGTAGGTATCTTGAATATAATAAATGTTAATGTTTTCCTTTACCTTTCAGTAATTCACATTAAATTAAATTTAAAGTTGTTCTTCTTAAGACTAAAAGTAGAGTAACATAGTGGCCTAATCAAGACTTTTGGAAATTGAAATGTGAATTCACCCACAATTCATTTTTAGTAAGTTTTTGAAACCACTTTCCTTCCTGTGATAATGTTGGCTTAACAAAGAGAGAAAAATGATTGGCATGTACTGGGTCCTTGTCGCGCATTGCCAACATACTGTTGCCTTCTTTAAATGACCATCTTGGTATCCACTGTGTGCAGTGTCCATTTATAAAATCACTAATATTACATTATTGCTAGTTTTGGGAAAAGGAAAAATTTATATTGTTCTGGAATACTTTATTAAAGTATTTTACTTTAAGTATGAATGCATATTCATTTGCAGGCACTGACATTATTCTGAACATTTGTGTACTACTTTTTGATGAAAAGAGAAGATATTCAAAGATTCAAAAGTATTGCATGTTTTATCTCACATTGCTTACTTAAAGAGAAACTAAAAGAACTTTGCTAGGCTTGAATGTCTGAAAGCTTCTTCATGGGATATAACACTTGAGACCAGAAACCTGCTGAAAAATATTTTGTTTTATTTTTCCTAATTTATCATTCTAGCAATTCTGTTAAAAGGTATGTAATATGCTATATGCTATGAGCAAAACAGACCACATATAAAATGTTACACAAAGATCTTACACAAATGCCATGGTTATTTAATGACATTAACTTAAGCATTAGCTTAGAATCAGATGTAAGTGGAATTAGTATGGAATCCGGAAAACCCAACTATTGCCAAAATGAGGAGTAGAAACTTCTACTCATGTTATTAATCCAAATCGTTACTGTATGAGGGCTCTCGTTTCACAGCCAGTGTTTAATAGATAAAACCCCATATCAATGCATAAGATTGGATGACTGGATTGTGGACTCCCTTCATCAGAATGTTTAAAATTAAGTACTTGTTTAAAATTAATATTTCTCAAAGATTCACTTACATTCCTCCCCGCTACCACTGGTTTTCTTCTTCCTTATTGTTCCTAGGCCTCAGTCTGTATTATCTGGCCTCAGCCCATACCTGAATGTATATCATGTCATCAGATTCACTGTGAGAGAGATATAGGAAAATCTACCTTTTCAACAAGTGCTATAGGTGATACTTATGCAAGCCAAAATTCAAGGATCATTGGTATAACATTATGATTTAGGTTACACTATGCACTGGTCATAGCAAAAACCCTCTTCCAACAACACAAGAGAAGAATCTACACATGGACATCACCAGATGGTCAACACCAAAATTAGATTATGTTCTTTGCAGCCAAAGATGGAGAAGCTCTGTACAGTTGGCAAAAACAAGACCAGGAGCTGACTGTGGCTCAGACCATGAACTCCTTATTGCCAAATTCAGACTTAAATTGAAGAAAATAGGGAAAACCACTAGACCATTCAGGTATGACCTAAATCAAATCCCTTATGACTATACAGTGGAAGTGAGAAATAGATTTAAGGGCCTAGATCTGATAGACAGAGTGCCTGATGAACTATGGACAGAGGTTTGTGACATTGTACAGAAGACAGGGATCAAGATCATTCCCAAGAAAAAGAAATGCAAAAAAGCAAAAGGGCTGTCTGAGGAGGCCTTACAATTAGCTGTGAAAAGAAGAGAAGTGAAAAGCAAAGGAGAAAAGGAAAGATATAAGCATTCGAATGCAGAGTTCCAAAGAAGAGCAAGGGAAGATAAGAAAGCCTTACTCAGTGATCAATGCAAAGAAATAGAGGAAAACAACAGAATGGGAAAGACTAGAGATCTCTTCAAGAAAATTAGAGATACCAAGGGAACAACATTTCATGCAAAGATGGGCTCAATAAGGGCAGAAATGGTATGGACCTAACAGAAGCAAAAGATATTAAGAAGAGGTGGCAAGAATACACAGAAGAACTACACAACAAAGATCTTCACAAACCAAATAATCACAATGGTGTGATCACTCACCTAAAGCCAGACATCCTGGAATGTGAAGTCAAGTGGGCCTTAGGAAGTATCACTACGAACAAAGCTAGTGGAGATGATGGAATTCCAGTTGAGCTATTCCAAATCCTGAAAGATGATGCTGTTAAAGTGCTGCACTCAATATGCCAGCAAATTTGGAAAACTCAGAAGTGGCCACAGGACTGGAAAAGGTCAGTTTTCATTCCAATACCAAAGAAAGGCAATGCCAAAGAATGCTCAAACTACTGCATAATTGCACTCATCTCACACGCTAGTAAAGTAATGCTCAAAATTCTCCAAGCCAGGCTCAGCAATATGTGAACTATGAACTTCCAGATGTTCAAGCAAGTTTTAGAAAAGGCAGAAGAACCAGAGATCAAATTGCCAACATCCGCTGGATCATCGAAAAAGAAAGAAAGTTCCAGAAAAACATCTATTTCTGCTTTATTGACTATGCCAAAGCCTTTAACTGTGTGGATCACAATAAACTGTGGAGAATTCTGAAAGAGATGGGAATACCAGACCACCCGACCTGCCTCTTGAGAAACTTGTATGCAGGTCAGGAAGCAACAGTTAGAACTGGACATGGAACAACAGACTGGTTCCAAATAGGAAAAAGAGTACATCAAGGATGTATATTGTCACCCTGCTTATTGAACTTATATGCAGAGTACATCATGAGAAACGCTGGGCTGGAAGAAATACAAGCTGGAATCAAGATTGCCGGGAGAAATATCAATAACCTCAGATATGCAGATGACACCACACTTATGCCAGAAAGTGGAGAAAAACTAAAGGGCCTCTTGATGAAAGTGAAAGAGGAGAGTGAAAACGTTGGCTTAAAGCTCAACATTCAGAAAACGAAGATCACGGCATCTGGTCCCATCACTTCATGGGAAATAGATGGGGAAAGAGGGGAAACTGTGGCTGACTTTATTTTTCTGGGCTCCAAATCACTGCAGATGGTGACTGCAATCATGAAATTAAAAAACGCTTACTCCTTGGAAGGAAAGTTATGACCAACCTAGACAGCATATTAGAAAGCAGAGACATCACCTTGTCAACAAAGGTCCATCTAGTCAAGGCTATGGTTTTTCCAGTGGTCATGTATGGATGAGAGAGTTGGACTATAAAGAAAGCTGAGCACTGAAGAACTGATGCTTTTGAACTGTGGTGTTGGAGAAGACTCTTGAGAGTCCCTTGGACTGCAAGGAGATCCAACCAGTCCATCCTAAAGGAGATCAGTACTGGGTGTTCATTGAAAGGACTGATGTTGAAGCTGAAACTCCAATACTTTGGCCACCCGATATGAAGAGCTGACTCATTGGAAAAGACCCTGATGCTGGGAAAGATTGAGGGCAAGAGGAAGAGGGGGATGACAGAGGATGAGATGGTTGGATGGCATCACTGACACAATGGACATAGGTTTGGGTGGACTCTGGGAGTTGGTGATGGACAGGGAGGCCTGGCGTGATGACGTTCATGGGGTAGCAAAGAGTCAGACACGACAGGGTGACTGAACTGAACTGATTCAGTAGGAGCTTCCAGGAACTGTTCGGGCATTTCTGACCCCCTCAGAAGATTACACTACCTTCTAAGATGTTTGAAAATATAGTGTACTTCATGCTGTATTGGGATGACAGTATAAAAGTATAGAAGTTTCTGGGAGAATAAAAGTAAAGAGACACACTTTCACCATCCTTATAATGTGGGTATTTTAGAATAAAAATTGACACCAAAAATTGCCACAAATAGAAAATTCTTAGGTTCTTACCAACAGGGAGCTTTGATGTAGATTTGCTAGTATGAAAGTGTGATGAAATAGTGAATGCTATGAATAAAAACTTTTGGTGGGTAATCATATAGATTAAATATATTTTATAACTGAAATTGATGGCTTTTTCCACCAAAAGCCATCATAAAAGGAGACATGAAGGGCGAGGATAAGTGGAGAGTTGGATGTCCAAAAACAAACCATGGAAAAGGACTTTTCCCTTCCTTCAACCATTTGTCACTTATAGCTCCTAACGTCTTGGCTTAAGCTAAGTAAAGACACTAGGCCAAGTCCAATCAAAGCACAGGATGGACTAGAGTTAAGAGTAGGGCGGGCAATGGCGTCAAAGTACAAGATTTAGGTTAGGCTGGAACTATGGGCAAGGTTAGCCATATGGTGGGGTTGTGGGGAGCTGATATGCATATAATGTTATGTTCTTTGCATCATAAATCTAGAAATTCTAGAAGGTTTGGCATATGTGGCATGAGAGCCAGAGCTGTCAGCTAGCTCTTCAAAAAAGATCAACATAACACCCTTATTAATATTAAACCTGGGATAACTTAAAATAATTTGTTGCTCTTATGTATAAATGACCCTCAACTATTTTTTCCATATTGTAGTACTAAGTGCATTCAGTCACAGAAGCAGGAGGTAATGGAGATTAGATATTGACTGGAAGGCATGGTAAAAATGGCTTAGGATTCAGACCTGGATTTAAATCTCTGGTACATCATTTATTTTCTGGGTGACTTTCGCCAAGCTGCTTAACTCCTCTGAGTTTCAGTTGCATTATCTGTAAAATTAAGGTGACAATAGAACCTTCTTCACCAAGTTGTTATGCAAAGTAAACAAGATCACATATGTGACATGCTTGGTTTAAGAGAACTCAATCAATCCATGCTGCTCCTATTTGTCTACTTATCATCCCTATTTCCCTTCAGTTTCTTTTCTTATTATTGACATAGGTCAATTAGCTTCTGTATCTTCACCTTTTTGTGAAAGGATTGTAACATTTCAAGACAAAGATCTTCAGGATTTGTTATAAGAAGCACAGGGGTTATAATATATTACCTTATCTTTTTAGAATAAAACTCACTTAAAACAAATCTTATAAATTACTATAATCTAAAAGTGTCATTTGGAAAATTACCTTTCTTTGCAAGCTCCCAGATCATTTCCAGGAGACCCCAAGATGGCAGAGTAGAAGGACGTGAGGTCATCTTCTCCTGTGAGAACTCCAAAATTACAACTTGCTGCGGAACAACCATCAACAGGACAATGTTGGATCCCATCAAAAAGATACCACATGTCCAAGAGCAAAGGAGAAGCCCCAGTGAGACAGTTGGAGGGGAGAAATCATGTTTAGAATCAAATCCCATACCCACCAGAGATGCTCAGAGGGCTCAAACTAAACTCGTGCACACCAGGACCCAGAGTTCCCACAGAGACTGAACCAGAACTGTTTAAGTGTCTCCTACAGAGGTAGAGGGCAGCAGTGGCCTGCCTCAGGGGCAGGTGCTCTGGGTGCAGTAGACCTGGGTATGGCATAACCCCACCATAGAGCCCCCAGAACTTACACAGGACTGGGGAAACCGACTCTTGGAGGGCACAAACAAAACCTTGTGCATACCAGGACCCAGAAGAAAGGAGTACTGACTCCACAAAAGTCTGACTCAGGCTTGACTGTGAGTGTCCAGGAGTCTCTAACAGAGACATGGGTTGGCAGTGGCTTGCTGCAGGGTCAGGGACACTGAGAGCAGCAGTGCATGCATGGCCCCATTTGAAGGAGGTCACCATTATCTTCATTACCTCCACAATAGTTTGGCCTATCAAACAACAGGGAAGAAACACAGCTCCTCCCATCAACAGAAAATTGGATTAAAGATTTACTGAATATGGCCCTGCCCATCAGAACAAGACCCAGTTTCCCCCACAGTCAGTCTCTCCCATCAGGAAGCTTCCATAAGCCTCTTATCCTTATCCATCAGAGGGTAGACAGAATGAAAGCCACAATCACAGAAAACTAACCAAACTGATCACATGGACCACAGCCTTGTCTAACTCAATGAAACTATGAGGCATGCCTTGTAGGGCCACCCAAGATGGATGGGTCATGGTGGAGAGTTCTGACAAAATGTGGTCCACTGGACAAGGGAATGGCAAGCTGCTTCAGTATGCTTGCCTTGAGAACCCCAAGAACAGTATGAAAAGGCAAAAGATAGGACACTGAAAGATGAACTCCCCAGGTCAGTAGGTTCTTAATATGCTACTGGAGATAAGTGGAGAAATAACTCCAGAAAGAATGAAGAGATGGAGCCAAAGCAAAAACAACACCCAGTTGTGGATGGGACTGGTGATGGAAGTAAAGCCCTATGCTGTACAGAATTGCATTGCATAGTAACCTGGAATGTTAGGTCCATGAATCAAGACAAATTGGAAGTGATCAAACAGGAGATCGGAGAAGGCAATGGCACCCCACTCCAGTACTCTTGCCTGGAAAATCCCATGGATGGAGGAGCCTGGTGGGCTGCAGTCCATGGGGTCGCTAAGAGTCGGACACGACTGAGCGACTTCACTTTCACTTTTTCCCTTTCATGCATTGGAGAAGGAAATGGCAACCCACTCCAGTTTTCTTGCCTGGAGAATCCCAGGGGCAGGAGAGCCTGGTGGGCTGACGTCTATGGGGTCACGCAGAGTCGGACACGACTGAAGTGACTTAGCAGCAAACAGGAGATAGTAAGAGTGAATATCGACATTTCAGGAATCAGTGAACTAAAATGGACTGGAATGGGTGAATTTAACTGAAATGACCATTATACCTACTACTGTGGGCAAGAATCCCTTCGAAGAAATGGAGTAACCCTCATAGTCAACAAAAGAGTCCAAAATGCAGTACTTGGATGCAATCTCAAAAACAACAGAAAGATCTCTGTTCGTTGCCAAGGCAAACCAGTCACTATCACAGTAATCCAAGTCTATGCCCGAGCAGTAATGCTGAAAAAGCTGAAGTTGAACGGATTCATGAAGACCTACAAGATCTTCTAGAACTAACACCCAAAAAAGATGTCCTTTTCATTATAGGGGATTGGAATGCAAAAGCAGGAAGTCAAGAGACACCTGGAGTAACAGGGAAATTTAGCCTTGGAGTACAAAATGAAGCAGGACAAAGGCTAACAGAATTTTGCCAAGAGAATGCACTGGTCATAGCAAACAACCTCTTTCAACAACACAAGAGTAGATTCTACACATGGACATCATCAGGTGGTCAATACTGAAACTAGGTTTATTATATTCTTTGCAGCCAAAGATGGAGAAGCTCTATACAGTCAGCATAAACAAGACTCGGAGCTGACTGTGTCTCAGATCATAAACTCCTTATTGCCAAATTCAGACTTAAATTGAAGAAAGTAAGGAAAAGCACTAGACCATTCAGTTATGACCTAAATCAAATCACGAAGAGAGTATGCGGGTAAGTATTTAACTACTTACCAGTCAGAGAAAGCAGAAGAGAAAACAAAGGGTGTATTTGAGGACCAGGAGAAACTCCAGTGTATCTGGACACAAATTCAAATTAGTTAGTTAGTTAGTGTTAGTTGCTCAGTCATGCCCAACTCTTTGCCACCTCATGGACTGTAGCCTACCAGGCTCCTCTGCCCATAAGATTTTCCAGGCAAAGATACTGGAGTGGGTTGCCATTTCCTTCTCCAGGGGATCTTCCCAACCCAGGGATTGAACCCGGGTCTCCTGCACTGCAGGCAGATTCTTTACTGACAGAGCTACAAGGGAAACAGATGGTAAAGCGTCTGTCCACAATGTGGGAGACCCGGGTTCAATCCCTGTGTCGGGAAGATCCACTGGAGAAGGAAATGACAATCCACTCCCATACTATTGCCTGGAAAATCCCATGGACAGAGGAGCCTGGTAGGCTACAGTCCATGGGGTCGCAAAGAGTTGGACACAACTGAGTGGCTTCACTTACTTACTTACTTATGATTATACAGTGGAAGTGACAAATAGAATCAAGGGATTAGATCTGATAGACAGAGTGCCTGAAGAACTATGGATGGAGGATTGTAACATTGTACAGGAGGCAGTGATCAAGACGATCCCCAAGAAAAAGAAATGCAAAAAGGCAAAACTGTTGTCTGAGGATGCCTTACAAATAGCTGAGAAAAGAAGAGAAGTGAAAGGCAAAGGAAAAAAGGAAAGATATACCCATTTGAATGCAGAGTTCCAAAGAATAGCACGGAAAGATAAGAAAGCCTTCCTCAATGATCAGTGCAGAGAAATAGCAGAAAACAATAGAATGGGAAAGACTATAATTCTCTTTAAGAAAATTAGAGATACCAAGGGAGCATTTCATGCAAAAATGGGCACAATAAAGCACAGAAATGATATGGACCTAACAGAAGCAGAAGATATCAAGAAGAGGTGGCAACAAAGCACAGAAGAACTATACCAGAAGGATCTTCATGACCCAGATAATCACGATGGTGTGATCACTCACTTAGAGACAGACATCCTGGAATGCAAAGTCAAATGGGCCTTAGGAAGCATTACTACAAACAAAGCTAGTGGAGGTGATGGAATTCCAGTTGAACTATTTCAAATCCTAAAAGATGATCCTGTGAAAGTGCTGTACTAAATACGCTAGAAAATTTGGAAAACTCAGCAATGGCCACAGGATTGGAAATGGTCAGTTTTCATTCAAATCCCAAAGAAAGGCAATGCTTAAGAATATTCAAACTATTGCACAATTGCACTCATCTCACACAGTAGCAAAGTAATGCTTAAAATTTTCCAAGTGAGGCTTCAACAGTATGTGAACAGTGAACTTCCAGATGTTCAAGCTGGATTTAGAAAAGGCAGTGGAACCAGAGACCAAATTGCCAACATCTGTTGGATCATCGAGAAAGCAAGAGAGTTCCAGAAAAACATCTACTTCTGCTTTATTGACTACCAAAACCTTTGACTAGTGGATCACAAAAAACTGTGGAAAATTCTGAAAGAGATGGGAATACTAGACCACCTGACCTGCCTCCTGCAAAATCTGTATAATCAATAGTTAGAACTGTACGTGGAACAACAGACTGGTTCCAAATCGGGAAAGGGGTACATCAAGGCTGTATATCGTCACCCTGCTTATTTAACTTATATGCAGAGTACATCATGCGAAATGCTGGGCTGGATGAAGCACAAGATGGAATCAAGACTGCTGGGAGAAATATCAATCACCTCAGATACGAAGATGACACCACCCTTATGGCAGAAAGCAAAGAAGAACTAAAGGGCCTCTTGATGAACATGAAATAGGAGAGTGAATAAGTTGGCTTATTCAACATTCAGAAAACGAAGATCATGGCATCTGGTCCCATCACATCATGGGAAATAGATGGGGAAATAATGGAAACAGTGAGCGACTTTATTTTATTGGGCTTCAAAATCATTGCAGATGGTGACTGCAGCCATGAAATTAAAAGTCACTTGCTCCTTGAAAGAAAAGCTATGACCAACCTAGACAGCATATTAAAAAGCACAGCCATTACTCTGCCAACAAAGGTCAAGCTAGTCAAAGCTATATTTTTTCCAGTAGTCATGTATGGATATTAAGGGTTGGACTATAAACAAAGCTGAGCACCAAAATATTGGTGCTTTTCAACTGTGGTGTTGGAGAAGACTATTGAGAGGCCCTTGGAGTTCAAGGAGATCAAACCAGTCAATCCTAAAAGACATCAATCCTGAATATTTATTGAATGGACTGATGCTAGAACTTCAATACTTTAGCCACCTGATGTGAAGAACTCACTCATTTGAAAAGCCCCTGATGCTGATAAAGAGTGAAAGCAGGAGAAGGGGGTGACAGAGAATGAGATGGTTGGATGGCATCACTGACTCGAGGGACAAGAGTTTAAATAAGCTCTGAGAGTTGGCGATGGACAGGGAAGCCTGGCATGCTGCAATCCATGGGGTTGCAAAGAATTGGGCATGACTGAGTGACTAAACTGAACTGAGACCATTTTCAAAAGAACTCATTTCACTTTTTCATATGTGGAGAAAAGTAAATGATTAACAAGCACTGTAAGAAATATTTTAATGAATCTAGCTATGGTCCCACATGGGAGAGATGAAACAGAAACTGGCATATTAAGTTAATACTGGATATTTATTTTGCTTCCTTGGGCAAATACATTGCCTTTCCTAAAAATCTGTAACATCTAATTACTTTCCCTCTCCTGATTCCCTCTGGTTCTGGTTCCAGCATGAAGGATGGACAGACAGACACATCAAACTAATAAGCTCTTATCCTGGATGACCTGAACTGAACATTGTTGACCCTTAGAGCTGTCCTGCAACTGCACCTTGGAGTAATCCACTAAAATGATTAACTCAATTTCATGTTCTAGTTCCTAAACTCTGAGAATCTTTGCCATGTTACAAAGCTGCAGACCCTGTGAGTGTCCTGAAAGTTGAGATAGCATATTAATTACACCACAAACCAGATTAGAGTTTCTACGTGAGTTGAAATGTTAATTACTCTGAATGTGCCTTTTTAGTTTCCTATGATGATGATGAACAGGGATTAAGTTCTGTTATTTTATATATATATATATATATATATATATATATATAGAGAGAGAGAGAGAGAGAGAGAGAGAGAGTGTTATGTTTTCTAGGAATATCATTGTGAATAATGAATGACTCCTCCCTGCCTCTGATGCTATCCATCAGAACAAGAACAATGAAAAAGCATTGGATTCAACCAATATTTATCAAGGAGTTATTATATGCTAAGGACTTCCATATACATTATCTATGGTTAATCCTTAGAAGAAGGTACTATTCCAAGGACAGTTTACATGAGTTGCTCAAGGTCACAGCATTTCTAAAGAGTGGAGTCAGATTCAACTTCAGGCCTCTGTTACTTGTATTTTTTCAAACTCAGTATTCTTTCCACAGCATCACATCTGAAATAGGATGATTCTTTAGGGATGAGGTATTTGTCGTGAATTAAGACTGTGGAGGTGTTGTTACTTTGACATACAAGATACATGGGAAATAGGATTTCTGTCCTGCCACAAAAGTTTAAAGACTTTGTTTTTAGGGCAGTTTTAGGGTCACAAAAATTGAGAGGGAGGTATAGAGATTTCCTCTATATTGTTGCCACCAACATATGCATAACTTTCCCTCATTATCAACATCCTCCACCAGAGTGGCACATTTGATGAACTTACATTGAAACCACATCATAATCACTAAAAGTCTAAATTTTACACTAGGGCTCACTCTTGGTATTGTACATTCTATGGGTTTGGACAAACGTACAATGAAATGTATACACCATTATTATATCATACAGAGTGTTTTTACTGCTATAAAAATCCTCTGGTATTCTACCTATTCCTTTCTCTCTTCCCTCCTCACAATCCTGGCAACAACTGATCTTTTTACTGTCTCCGTAGTTCTGCCTTTTTCAGAATATCACATAGTTGGCGTCATTTAGTATGTAGTCTTTTCAGATTGATTTCTTTCACTTAGTAATATGTGCATGTGTTTCCTCCATGTTTTTTCATGTCTTAATAGCTCATTTCTTTTCTTTTTTAATTTTTATTGGAGTATAGTTGATTTACATTGTTGTGTTAGTTTCTGCTGTACAGCAAAATGGATCAGTTATACATATACACCCCTTGCCTGGAGAATCCTAGGGACGGCAGAGCCTGGTGGGCTGCCGTCTATGGGGTCACACAGAGTTGGACACGACTGAAGCGACTTAGCAGCAGTAGCAGTAGCATACATATACATCCACTCTTTTTTTATAGATTATTTTCCCATATAGGCTATTACAGAGTACTGATTAGAGTTCCCTGTGCTATATTATGTATCCCAGGACAAGTTCCCTGTCCTTATTTTATATATAGTGGTATGTATATGTCAATCCCAATCTTCCAGTTTATTCCCCCTCCTACCTTCCACCCCACCCCTGTAACCATGTTTGTTTTCTAAATCTGTGACTCTGTTTCTGTTTTTTAAATAAGTTCATTCTTATCATTTTTTTATATTCCACATATAAGTGATATCATGATAGCACATTTCTTTTTAGCTCCGAATGATATTCTATTCCATGTATGTATCATAGTTTATTTATCCATTTGCAAATTATGAATAAAGTTGAAAGGGATGCAATTTTCTTCATTTAGTACTATTTGCTAAATGATGTTTGCTAAATATTTGCTAAAAATGATTTGCCTTTCCCACTTCTTTTCCCCACCTCTTTTCCCCAGACTCTAAAAAGAAAAGCATACCTTTCAAATGTCAGGAGTCTTACTGTGATACTTTGACTCAGGCTGTATAAACCCTTGAGGCTAAGTAAAACAACAATTCAAATATTCACATCCAGGAATCTTCTTTAACTCAAGTCCCTGTAACCTACCTCTTCCTCATCCATCTCACTAACAGATGTATTTCAAATAAAATTTTATATTTTATTTTTAATAATAATCATGATGTATAATATCTTCATGCTATTCTTACCTATTGTGTATGTATAACAATTGCAACTATAACTCAATCTAGATGACTTTTTATAATTAGACACTTATGGCTACAAGGAAATAAAAATAATTCAATTTCTATTTGTGTACCTATTTTGTTGCAGAAAATTCAATATGGAGTTCAGTAGACAACTTTCAACTATAAAAATATATTATGATAGGCTATGATTCTATAGGGAAAATGTAATGGATATTTGATTTCAAGGAGAAAAAAGAAACAATGTATTTTTCCTGATGGTTAAAGAAAAGTTTACACTTTCAAGTTTAATGTTTGATGATAGACATCAATTGCCCTGGTTTCTAGAATCCAATGAATATCTTTAAATATGTAATATAACAGTTTTATTTTAAATTGTCAATATGTATAGTATGCTAGAAATTATACCTTTTGCAACTGTTTAAACATGATGAAAAGAAATTAGATGTTAACTTAGAAATGAGTGAGGGAGTAAATAGCTTCTCAAAAAACTTTTAGGAATTATGTGAACAAAATTTGAAGATCCCAATACTATAGGGGGTGTTGTCAGGGTTAGGTTTAGTGTGTGCAAAGCATCTAGGATAACAATACTGCTATTAACTGAAGGACTAAGTTCTAATTTTAACCCTATTTCTTCCTTGGTATTTGGTCTAGGACACTTTTATTTCTCTGCACTTAAGTTTCATTGTCTAGATAAAGGATAACACAGATGACTGTAAAACACTTTGAGTGCAGGGATTAGATGATAGCTAAACATTAGTAATGTTAATGATAATTTTAATCATGATGAAAATATAGGCATAGGCTCTATAAATCAAGAAATAAGTAGGTGTTCAACAAATGTTTGTTGAATTAGTTGATGAATGTTATAGGGAATCTTCCTAGAATGAAAGACCATTTACCCATTCCTTGGGCATCTTCCCTTAGTATCTGCATTGGTGTTTTTTTTTTTTTTAAAGAAAATGGACATTTTCTCATAAAGAAAAATGAGTAGGAAATAAAATCCTTTCCTGGGATGTGGCTATCTATTAATTCTCAGAAAGTTTCCTCATTGGACTCTTGTCCATTACTGTGATATAGTGTAGTGGTTAAGAGCAAGGTAGGCTCCACATGTAGGTCAGATGGCTAGTGGGAAGCTGCTATTTAGCACAAGAAGTTCAGCACCGTGCTCTGTGATGGCCCAGAGGGGTGAGATGGGTGGTAGGAGGGAGGTTCAAGAGGAAGGGAGCTCAAGAAGGAGTATATATATGTATACATATAGCTGATTCACGTTGTTGTACAGCTGAACTGTACATATGGCACTCTAAAGCAATTATACTCCAATTGAAAAAAAAAGATTTTTTTAAAAAAAGCAGGGTAGGTTCAAGTTTAAACTAGTTGAGGTTAAGTCACTTAACTTCTCTTCAACTCAGCTGTCTCATCTTTAAATGGGTATAATACTAATAATACTAACTTCATAAGATTGTTTTGAGGAATCATGAAGTCCATTATGGGCTTCCCAGGTGGCTCTAGTGGTAAAGAATCTGCCTACTAATGCAGGAGATGCAAGTTTGGTCCCTGGGTGGGGAAGATCCCCTGGAGTAGGAAATGGCAGCCCACTCCAGTATTCTTACCTGGATAATTCCATGGACAGAGAAGTCTAGTGGGTTACAGTCCATGGGGTCCCAAAGACTTGGAAACAACTGAGCCACTGAGCATGCATACCCCCATACATGCACGCATTGGGTTATGGGATTATAGACTGTGTGGAAGGTAAAGAATATTTCTCCCATAGACATCCATGTCACAGTCCCTAGAATGTGTGACTGTATTGTCTTACATGACAAAAGGACTTTGCAGGCTTAAGTATCTTGAGATGGGGAGATTATCTTGGGTTATTGGTGGGTCCTTATAAGAGAAAGAGGGAGGCAGGAGGGTCAGTGTCAAAGTGATGCAGTGGGAGAGAGACTTGACTGGCCACTACTGGCTTTAAAGATGAAGGAAGGGGGCTATGAGCCAGGGGATGTGGACAGCTTCTAGAGGCTGGAAAATGCAAGGAAATGGATTCTCTCTTAGAGTCTCCAGAAAGGAACACAGCCTATTTGATATCTTGATATGGCCTACAGAGTTGTATTTTTAATTTCTGACTTCAAAAAGTGTAAGATAATAAATTTGTGCTATTTCAAGTCATCAAGGTTGTGATAATTTGTTACAGCAGCAATAAGATACTAATACAGGTAGAGAAGCTGTTACTACTCTATTTACAATCTCTTTCAGTTCTGGCTTTCTTGGCTTTCTTCACAAGGCAATGTAATCTAAAACACTTTCCCAAAATTAAATTCAATCTTTTTACTCATGTACACACTATTTTCCAGCCCCTAGCTACTGTTAGTCTAAAGGAAGCCACCTGTAAGAGTAGCCCTAGTTCTCCTACAATAGACAATGGACAAGAGGCCTCTCAGGGAAGCTGCAAGACAGTTTATACCATCCTCTTTATAGCTTTTCTACTTACACATGGAAAATCACATGCTTTAATCAACAGCCAATGCAATGAGTTGGATCACAAAAACCACACTTTGTGGTCCTATTCAAGGAAAAATGAATTCCTAATTATGGCCTTCTTTCCTCTGGCAGGGGGTTCTGAGCTTAACACAGAGATCCAAGAGCAGGAATCAACCCTTCAGGTAGAAGGCACATGGGAATTAGAGCTCATAGAAATGGAAAAGGGAGGAGAAATAGAAGTGAGTCAGTCAGAGGGAAGCTGGAAAAAAAGAAGGAAAAAAACAACAAACAATCCAGCCAAATAAAAGAAGTGAGAGACATCATCCCACAGTTGATGTCTCCTGGGTTCTCACTCCCTCCCATTTTTGGAAACTTTCCAGGTATACTCTAGGGGCTTCCCAGGTGGCTTAGTGGTAAAGAATCTGCCTGCTAATACAGGAGATGGTGGAGAAGATCCCCTGGAGAAGGAGATGGCAACCCACTCTGGTATTCTTGCCTGGGAAAGCCCATGGACAGAGGAGCCTGGTGGGATACAGTCCATTGAGTCCCAAGAGATTCCTACACGGCTTGGCGACTGAAAAACAACTGGTGCGGGTGCACCTGCCTCTGGAGGCTGCGCTGGGACAGCTATTAGCTGGGAGTGTGCTGGGAATACTCTGCGAGAGCCGGCGCCCTGGCGGGGTAATGCGGAGATCGCAGGAAGGAGTCACAGGGCGCGAAACGGAAAGACTACATCTCCCAAGCCGCCACGCTTTCCAACTGGAGTCTAGGGCGCTGACTGCTCCCCAGTTTCCGTAGGGAAGCGCCGGGCTACCGCAGCTATTGTGCGTCGCGCTGTTGCCCTCCTCTTCCCGTTCGGGCGTCTTTGGAGGAAGGCTACATTTCATTGTCGCCCGGCTTAACACCTCTGGCGCTTAGCAGGACAACAGGCCGCTCCCTCGGACCAGGAAGAACTTTAGGAGACGGCAGATTCTGGTAAAGAGACCCTAGAGTACAAGTAAGATACAGTTTAAGGAGCCCGAGTACCCTGCCTCGGTACATGGGCTTCGCCGGGGAAGGGCGGAGGCGCTGGCTTTAAGAAGGGGGAGGGGACAGTGCACTCCGGGTTACCCGCGGAGCTCGGCAAAGGAAATCTTCTGCTGGCTGGGCAGTTGGGAGCAAGGAGAGGCACCTCCCACCCTCAGCGCTCACCCCCGCCTACACCCTGGGCGGGCCAAAGTGTCACGTTTGCAGTTGCTCGGGAAAGATCCAGCCGCTCTCCGGAGAAGAGACGAGTTGGTTTCTGCTGCCTGTCAACGGAGCGATGACTAGGGGGCATGTTGCTTGTTAAGCAGCACCCCGCCGGGATCCAACTGCGTTAGTTAGCTTTCGCCGTCACCTGAAGCAATCGCCGGGCCGCCCGTTTCCGGTACAGACCAGCCAGCTCTCCCCAGGAATCTCATCTGAACAGGTATCTGTCGTCTAAAGGGAGGGAGGCTGCAGCTTCCTAAACGGGTCCTGCACTCTGCGCAACCCATCTTTTCCTCGTACTGTGCCACTGATGCTCTTGATCTTTGTGTCTTTGCTTTCTCCTTCCAATCCCTGTCATCAGAACCATGGGGCATCCCCCGCTGGAGTTCAGCGACTGCTACCTGGACAGTCCTGATTTCCGCGAGAGGCTCAAGTGTTATGAGCAGGAACTGGAGAGGACCAATAAATTCATCAAAGATGTGATCAAAGACGGCAACGCGCTTATCAGCGCAATGAGAAGTAAGTGGAAGATTGCGATGAGCAGTTTCCCTGAGCCGGTGCTTCTGGCCTTTGGAGATCTTCCACACCCCAGCCCAAGTGTCTGAGGCTCATGGTTTCCCAGATATTTTGGAAGTGGGGTCAGTAGAAGTGGAAGTTGGTGGCTACAACTAGAATTGGGGTTTTCCCCTTTAGTGGTTTTGGTTTTATAAGACAGGATCTGTAGCTGAGGGACTGTCTTGTTCAGCAGCTATCCTTTCTTGTCAGACTCCTGTTCTAAAGGGACAGGCCACTTGTATTATCAGACATGTTTATACATACCATGTATGAAAGGGACATCTAAGCTTACCAAGGGACTGCCCCACAACCTCCTAAAGAATTGGGAATTCAGGCCAGCAGCTTGAGTCAGGGTTTTGTTCCTGCTTGGCCTCTAGTTGCTGCAGATAAATATGGGGGTAGTAAAAAATTGCCAATGGCAAGTTATTTTCTAAGGAAATCACCTTTGCTCTTTAAGATATTGAGTTATGGTTGTGTTCAAGGTTGGTCTAAGTTCGGAATTATTAAATGACCTCATGTGCCACTGAATTCTCCTCACAGGTGGAACAAAGACTTGCCTAGTGCCTAGCAGGAGGAGCCCAGCTCCCTGGGAGCATAGTAGAGAGCTCAGGTTGGGAGTTACCAGGTTGAAGGAACCTCACCTAGCTTGGCTTTCCAGGTCCTCAGAACTAAGAACTCTGGGGCCCTCCCCTACTTCCCCACTGTGTATAGATTTTTTATTTCTGCTAGTTGGCAGAAGGTTTGGAGTAAGAGAAAGAATAATAAACATCCCCAACAAGAGTGCAGGCAGATCAATCCATTTTGCCAAAGTATATACCCAAAAGAATGGAAGATAGGGAATGGGTGGTGATAATCCATTTTTTCTCTTGGTTAAAGGATGATTATGAAAAATAAAGTCAAAGTCACTGGCAAATATATTCTGTATACCTGTAATATTTTTTTTTTTTTTTGAGTGGATTTATCCCACGAATAGTGTGTCTGGTCCAGCGTGGGGGCCTTCTTAAGGCAAATACAGCCAACCAAGAGCAAGGAGAAAGACTTGGGAGCCGCAGTGCAGTGGTTTTTGTTGTGCAGCTCTCCTGATTTGCCCCTTGGAGTCTGGGCTTTCCCTGTATATGTTGTGTGCCTACTTTGGTCATAAGTGTTGCAAGTTCCTACTTGTTGTTTCATTGAATTGGATCATGTGATGGTGTGTCTTATTTTAGTCTGAACAAGAGTAAACTCTTAGCTGCATCTTAAAGATGGGATATTTGAAATGCTGATCCGTAGACTTTAGCCCAGGGTTTGGGGTGTGTTGCCACTTAATAGACTTCATTGAGAGGTTAAAGATATGCTGGTTGTGCTACAAAAGTAGTTAGAAAGGTGAGGGTTCCTGAAAGGAAAAGCGGGAAATGTTTGGATTTTTGTTTGTTTGTTTACTTGTTGCAGTAAACTGCTTAGTGCGGTATTCATAGTTAAATGAAGCTCATCTAAGCCCCCAGAAGGGACTGGCTTTGTGAAGTGCAGGATAAGCTGAAAGTATTTGTGAAAATACAGTTCAATAAAATGGTGGAGGAAGGGCAAAAGTTTTCTAGGCAAGTGGTAAGTTGCGGTTTTTACTCTTTCCTTTTGGGGGATTAAAAGTGGTGAGAGTCAACAATCATGCAGGTTTAAACCTTTGAATATGGGCAGAAGATCTAAGAGTTATTTTGGCTCAGGGGGTTCTTGGTATTTATGGCGGTTTTCCTTTCTTGAGTATACACAGAAAGCCAAAAATAGGACAGTTAGGAAATAAAACCCAGCAGCTAACCCAGACTCCATTTCTATTCTTTAAGTTACATGATTCTAAAAACATGATCTGCTAGAGGCAAAGACAGGATGTTTCCCGCTGTCTTGACCACAGTAATGTTTATACTCCCACTTTGCTTCCTCAAAATGGGCTAGCTGGGCAACTTTTTCAGAGTAAGTGAGGTAGACGCAAAACAAAGGTATACTTTTGCTTTGTATGGAGGAAAAAGGAAGAGAGAACACTGGAATTAGATTAGAAGACCTGGGTTACAATCTTGGCTTCACCATTTTGGGATAGGAAGGCACGTATCATATATTTCAGATATAAAATGGGGTAATTATATGCACCTCACAGAGTTGCTTTGAGGCTCAAAAGAGTTAATGGATTGTGAAAGTATTTTGTAAATGGAAACGGCTAAATATTTTAAGTTGTTGATAATACATCTTCAGGTTAATAATATACTGGCTGAATATACTTTTTGATAAGTTTCTAAAGGGAAATCCATAAACAAAAGTAGTTGGAAACATTTTTTTGCTGTCATCTTGTTGGAAAATTCATTCCCTATATTGGCATGGCTCAGTGATTAATTTTGTATATGTGTGTGGATTCATTTTGTCATTTGGAATCTGGCATTAAAAGTAAAGAATAATTATTGGCACTTTTTCATTGAATTTATTAAATTGACCATCAAATCAACTGGTTAGTGTTTCTGGTAACCAATGAAACGTAGTGCTTCACGCTGCAAAAATCAGCTGTAGTTTTTGTTTAAGT
Organism: Tragelaphus eurycerus; assembly: GCA_935064755.1. NCBI lineage: Eukaryota > Metazoa > Chordata > Mammalia > Artiodactyla > Bovidae > Tragelaphus > Tragelaphus eurycerus. Next base: position 4,257,263 of record CAKXYN010000119.1, on the reverse strand, counting down.
TGTTAAGCTAGTTGGAACCTGATTTCCAGCTTGTGTTTGATTTTGTACAGAGCTCTAGATAAGGTTTTAGTCACAGCTGTGTGTGATAATTAGTTTATTAAATATGGATTCCATTTGAATATCTAGATTTTCTTAGATCTGTGCTCAGAGGTAATTGATGTTATGAATGATATTCAGTATGTCTTCTTTGGGAAAGTGACTGATTTGCTCCCTCCCCTTAAATGTGATCTATTCATATTTGTTGGAGTAAAAAATGGTGATTATAACTTAAATCAATGACAAATAAAAACATTGGCACTATGAAAGGTGAATATATTGCCCACTTTTCTTTTTGTTCTTTTTTAAAAATATTTATTTATTTGGTTGCATTGGGCATGTGTGATCTTTTGTTGTGGCTTGCAGGCTGCCCCATGGCATGTGGAATCCTAGTTCCCTGACCAGGGATTGAACCCATGTCCCCTGCATTGCAAGGTGGATTCTTAACCACTGGACCACTAGGGAAATCCCTGTTCTTTGTTTTTATATTGGCAGCTTTGGTCCTTGATGTTGTATGAATATTTTCTATGCACTTAGGCGGGGAAGGCAATGGCACCCCACCCCAGTACTTTTGCCTGGAAAATCCCATGGACGGAGGATCCTGGTAGGCTCTAGTCCATGGGGTCGCTAAGAGTCGGACACGACTGAGCGACTTCACTTTCACTTTTCACGTTCATGCATTGGGGAAGGAAATGGCAACCCACTCCAGTGTTCTTGCCTGGAGAATCCCAGGGACGGGGGAACCTGGTGGGCTTCCGTCTATGGGGTCGCACAGAGTCGGACACGACTGAAGCGACTTAGCAGCAGCAGCAGCAGGCTAGGTATTTACAACAAGTGAACATGATACACCTAATAAATGTTATATAATTCAGTGAACATTATCATTCATTCAATAAATACTCATTCATATACTAAATTCAAGCCATTGTTCTCAGGGTTGTTACATGTTACAGAGAAAGTCACAGATGGGATCCTGCCCTCAAGGAGGTCCTAGACTGGTAGGGGAGATAAGATATGTGTAGAGATCACTGAAGTATAAGGTAGTAGATATGAATCAGAGCCATAGAGTGGGACAAGTGGATACCATGGTATACAACATGACAGAGAGGTCATTTCCCTGTGGAAGGATAAGGGAAAGCAAAGGAGAAAGTAGCACTGTAATTGGGCAGAATTGACTTATCACTTATTTAGCTGTTCCTATATGTTTTTGTTGTTCAGTTGCTCAGTCGTGTCCTACTCTTTGCGACTTCATGGACTGCAGCAGTCCAGGCTTCCCTGTTCTTCACCATCTCCTGGAGCTTGCTCAAACTTGTGTTCATTGAATTAGTGATGCCATTCAACCATCTCGTCCTCTGTCATCCTCTTCTCCTGCCTTCAATCTTTCCAAGTATCAGGGTCTTTTCCAGTGAGTTGGCTCTTTGCATCAGGTGGCCAAAGTATTGGAGATTCAGCTTCAGCGTCCATCCTTCTGATGAATATTTCCTTTAGGATTGACTGGTTTGATCTCATTGCAGCCCAAGGGATTCTCAAGAGTCTTCTCCAACACCACAGTTCAAAAGCATCAATTTTTTGGTGCTCAGCCTTCTTTATGGTCCAACTCTCACATCCATACATGACTACTGGAAAAACCATAGCGTTGACTATATGGACCTTTGTCAACAAAGTAATGTCTCTGCTTTTTAATGTTCCTGTATGCAAAGCTAGTGGAGGTGATGGAATTCCAGTGGAGCTATTCCAAGTCCTGAAAGATGATGCTGTGAAAGTGCTGCACTCAATATGCCAGCAAATTTGGAAAACTCAGCAGTGGCCACAAGATTGGAAAAGGTCAGTTTTTATCCCAATCCCAAAGAAAGGCAATGCCAAAGAATGCTCAAACTACTGAACAATTGCACTCATCTCACACGCTAGTAAAGTAATGCTCAAAATTCTCCAAGCCAGGCTTCAGCAATATGTGAACCGTGAACTTCCTGATGTTCAAGCTGGTTATAGAAAAGGCAGAGGAACCAGAGATCAAATTGCCAACATCCGCTGGATCATGGAAAAAGCAAGAGAGTTCCAGAAAAACATCTATTTCTGCTTTATTGACTATGCCAAAGCCTTTGACTGTGTAGATCACAATAAACTATGGAAAATTCTGAAAGAGATGGGAATACCAGACCACCTGATCTGCCTCTTAAGAAATCTGTATGCAGGTCAGGAAGCAACAGTTAGAACTGGTCATGGAACAATAGACTGGTTCCAAATAGGAAAAGGAGTACGTCAAGGCTGCATATTGTCACCATGTTTATTTAACTTATATGCAGAGTACATCATGAGAAATGCTGGACTGGAAGAAACACAAGTTGGAATCAAGATTGCTGGGAGAAATATCAATAACCTCAGATATGCAGATGACACGACTCTTATGGCAGAAAGTGAAGAGGGGCTAAAAAGCCTCTTGATGAAAGTGAAAGTGGAGAGTGAAAAGGTTGGCTTGAAGCTCAACATTCAGAAAACGAAGATCATGGCATCTGGTCCCATCACCTCATGGGAAATAGATGGGGAAACAGTGGAAACAGTGTCAGACTTTGTTTTTCTGGGCTCCAAAATCACTGCAGATGGTGACTGCAGCCATGAAATTAAAAGACGCTTGCTCCTTGGAAGGAAAGTTATGACCAACCTAGATAGCATATTCAAAAGCAGAGACATTACTTTACCAACAAAGGTTCGCCTAGTCAAGGCTATGGTCTTTCCTGTGGTCATGTATGGATGTGAGAGCTGGACTGTGAAGAAAGCTGAGCGCCGAAGAACTGATGCTTTTGAACTGTGGTGTTGGAGAAGACTCTTGAGAGTCCCTTGGACTGCAAGAAGATCCAACCAGTCCATTCTGAAGGAGATCAATCCTGGAATTTCTTTAGAAGGAATGATGCTAAAGCTGAAACTCCAGTATTTTGGCCACCTCATGCGAAGAGTTGACTCACTGGAGAAGACTCTGATGCTGGGAGGGATTGAGGGCAGGAGGAGAAGGGGACGACAGAGGATGAGGTGGCTGGATGGCATCACCGACTCGATGGGTATGAGTCTGGGTGACCTCTGGGAGCTGGTGATGGACAGGGAGGCCTGGCGTGCTGCGGTTCATGGGGTCGCAAAGAGTCGGACACGACTGAGCGACTGATCTGATCTGATCTGATCTGATGCCAAGAATTAAAATCTTATAACAGACTTATGAGGCAAGGATTATTATTTCCACTCTTTCTGTGAGAAAACTGAAGTTCAGAGGAATTAAGTAACTTTCTCAGCTGATAAGGGCAAGAGTCTGAATTAGAGCCCAGATCTGACTCTGAGGGTCCTGCATTGCACTATATTCAGGACAGGGAATTTCATGTAGTAGGAATGACATAGAGAATGTAAAGGGATAGCAAATAATTCAGGTCATCTGGGTTATATGGTGCAAGAAGAGAAGCTTGGGAGATGACCTTGGAATGGAAGGTTGAGGGCCTTGACTGTGCATGACCTGTTAAGTACTTTAGGCTTTTCTTTACAGGCAGGGAGTATTAAAAACATTTTTGGTAGCGCAGAGGCATGATCTGAACTGTGCTTTAGGAAGATTCATCTGAGACTGATATAAGATGTTTCAATTCTAAACAAATATTTGTGACTTTTCTGCAGATTATTCTGTTCAGATGAATTGCAGCACACCAGGCCTCCCTGTCCATCACTAACTCCCGGAGTTCACCCAGACTCACGTCCATTGTGTCAGTGATGCCATCCAGCCATTTCATCCTCTGTCGTCCCCTTCTCCTCCTGCTCCTATCCCTCCCAGCCTCACAGTCTTTTCCAATGAGTCAACTCTTCACATGAGGTGGCCAAAGTACTGGAGTTTCAGCTTAATATCATTCCTTCCAAAGAAATCCCAGGGCTAATCCCCTTCAGAATGGACTGGTCGGATCTCATTGCAGTCCAAGGGACTATCAAGAGTCTTCTCCAACACCACAGTTCAAAAGCATCAATGCTTCGGCGCTCAGGCTTCTTCACAGTCCAACTCTCATATCCATACATGACCACAGGAAAAAGGTCCTAGCCTTGACTATACGGACCTTTGTTGGCAAAGTAATGTCTCTGCTTTTGAATATGCTATCTAGGTTGGTCATAACTTTCCTTCCAAGGAGTAAGCGTCTTTTAATTTCATGGCTGCAGTCACCATCTGCAGTGATTTTGGAGCTCCAAAAATAAAGTCTGACACTATTTCTGCTGTTTCCCCATCTATTTCCCATGTAGTGATGGGACCAGATGCCATGATCTTCGTTTTCTGAATGTTGAGCTTTAAGCCAACTTTTTCACTCTCCACTTTCACTCTCATCAAGAGGCTTTTTAGTTCCTCTTCACTTTCTGCCATAAGGGTGGTGTCATCTGCATATCTGAGGTTATTGATATTTCTCCCGGCAATCTTGATTCCAGCTTGTGTTTCTTCCAGTCCAGCGTTTCTCATGATGTACTCTGCATGTAAGTTCAATAAGCAGGGTGACAATATACAGCCTTGACGTACTCCTTTTCCTCTTTGGAACCAGTCTGTGTTCCATGTCCAGTTTTAACTGTTGCTTCCTGACCTGCATATAGGTTTCTAAAGAGGCAGATCAGGTGGTCTGGTATTCCCATCACTTTCAGAATTTCCCACAGTTTATTGTGACCCACACAGTCAAAGGCTTTGGCATAGTCAATAAAGCAGAAATAGATGTTTTTCTGGAACTCTCTTGCTTTTTCGATGATCCAGCGGATGTTGGCAATTTGATCTCTGGTTCCTCTGCCTTTTCTAAAACCAGCTTGAACATCAGGAAGTTCACGGTTCACATATTGCTGAAGCCTGGCTTGGAGAATTTTGAGCATAACTTTACTAGCGTGTGAGATGAGTGCAATTGTGTGGTAGTTCGAGCATTCTTTGGCATTGCCTTTCTTTGGGATTGGAATGAAAACTGACCTTTTCCAGTCCTGTGGCCACTGCTGAGTTTTCCAAATTTGCTGGCATATTGAGTGCAGCACTTTCACAGCATCATCTTTCAGGATTTGAAATAGCTCAACTAGAATTCCATAACATCCACTAGCTTTGTTCAGAGTGATGCTTTTAAGGCCCACTTGACTTCACATTCCAGAATGTCTGGCTCTAGGTCAGTGATCACACCATCGCAGATTATTAGCAACTTTAAATTTTCTTTGATATAGCTCAGGGGTCAGCAGACCTCTTCTGTAAAGGGCTTTGAGGGCATGTAGTCTCTGTGGCTCTTGCCTGGCAAATCCCATGGACGGAGGAGCTTGGTAGACTGCAGTGCATGGGGTCATTAGGAGGTGGACACGACTGAGTGACTTCACTTTCACTTTTCACTCTCATGCATTGGAGAAGGAAATGGCAACCCACTCCAGTGTTCTTGACTGGAGAATCCCAGGGACTGGGGAGCCTGGTGGGCTGCCGTCTCTAGGGTTGCACAGAGTCGGACACGACTGAAGCGACTTAGCAGCAGCAGCAGTAGCAGTCTCTGTGGCAATTACTTAATTGCCATTATTGTGAGAAAGCAGCTATAGATAATACACACATGAAATGAGAGTGGCTGTGTTCTAATAAAACTGTATTTATTGACATTGAATAGTAAATTTCCCATAATTTTCATGTCACAAAGTATTATCTTCCTTTGAATTTTTCAACTGTTTAAAAATATAAAAACCTTTTTCAGCTTAGCTAGAGCAGGGGCATACAGAAATAGCTGTGGGCTGGGTTTGATTCAGTGGTTGTAGTTTGGAGAACTTTAATATGACTAGTTAACCTAAATGGACTTTTTTTTTTGGTAAGGAAGTGAATATAGTTATTGGTAAAACATAATGTCATCTTTAATATTTTCCATTAGTTTATTTAGTTTATTTTACTTTGGCGTGCTGTTAATTATGCCTGCACTGGATTCACGATTCACAGGTTCCAGTGCTGTCTTCGTGGCCAAGGAGAAAACAGAAAATATGAAGCTATTGGAAGTGGGTTAATAGGACTGGAGTGATTGGGGTAGAGTACAGCAGCTTCATCTCTTTACAAAAACCTTCACTTTCTTTAAAACTGTGATAGCTAAATGAAATGTATTCACAGCCTGGATTCAATCAGGTTGCAATTCCTGAGCTAGATGATCTACTTCTAACAGTCTAGGAGTCTTGGAAATGGGCTAGGAAAATGAAAGGTGATAGTCTCCAGAAAGAGATTTCTCTGGGGAAGCACCACTGCTGCTGCTGCTGCTGCTGCTAAGTCACTTCAGTCATGTCCGACTATGTGCGACCCCACAGACAGAAGCCCAGCAGGCTCCCCTGTCCTTGGGATTCTCCAGGCAAGAATACTGGAGTGGGTTGCCATTTCCTTCTCCAACGTATGAAAGTGGAAAGCGAAAGTGAAGTCGCTCAGTCGTGTCCGACTCTCAGCGACCCCATGGACTGGAGCCTACCAGGCTCCTCCGTCCATGGGATTTTCCAGGCAAAAGTACTGGGGTGGGGTGCCATTGCCTTCCCCGGGGAGCACCACTAGACACTGCAAATGGGGAGAGGCAGAATGATGATATAGTGGGAAAAAACCCTAGATGTGATGGGTATAGTGGTGGTTCTGCTACTAATAGGATTTGTGACCTTGGTAAGTCTTTTTTTTTTTTTTTTATTTTTTTCCCCATTTTTAAAGCTTTTATTGGATTCGTTACATTGTTGCTTCTGTTTTATATTTTGGTTTCCTTTTTTTTTTTTTTTTCAGCATCCTATGCCCTCTTTATTTTTTTTTTAATTAAATTTTATTTTGCTTAACTTTACAATATTGTATTGATTTTACCATACATCGAGATGGATCCGCCACCAGTATACATGTGCTCCTCATCCTGAACCCCCTTGATAAGTCTTTTTGCTGGGGTCCTTGGTCTGCAGCTTTACATAAGTGAGGATGGATAGGGCATATGTAAGCCCACTTTCAGATCTAACATTCCATGACTTTTTCATTGCATATTATAATTTAATCATTTGGGAAGGGAACGAGTAACTTAATTATAGGATCTTATTTTATACCTACATAAATTTTCACATTATATTAGTGTACTGACAGTATTTAATTAAATACAAAAAATTTAACAAAAATTTAAAGTAATCATTCAAAAACCAAGGATAATGTACTTTATATGTATAAAACAGATGTCAGAAAAAAGAATTATTTCATTAAGCTCACTCATATACATGCACAAACCACAAACACATAGGCTCTCTTGGACTAATGGAAACTTATGTTTTAAAAGAATGCAAAAATGTCACTTTCTTACATTTTGTAGTTTTAAAGATAAAGAGTTTTAGATGTCTACATTAAGATGACCTTTTGGGGTACCTGTTCAGCTCTTGCTTTGGCAACTGGGATACCTATTTGGTAAATTTTTGTTTTCCTGAAAGGATGGATCAGTTCCATCTTTGAGGGAAATTTCATATTGAATATACTTTATGGAGCCATCTCTAGCTTTACACACAGAGAACCTGGGTGTTGGTTCCAACTGTGCCACCTCCTAGCTATATGACTCTGAGTAAGTCTTTAGTTTCATGAACCTGAGTTTTCCCATTTCTAAAATTAGAGGTTTTGTCAGTGAGCTTTAGGGTTCCTCCTGGTTTCCTCATCCTGTTTTGGGGGCTGCCACTGTATTGCACAGTCAAGCAACCTAAATTGATTCCAGTGTAAACTTTGGAGCAAATTCGCCTTTCCTCTGAGAGAACAGACAAAAGGAAAATTGAACTGATATGTTCGATGTGAATAAATGACATGAATCATGCTAGCCTATTTGATTATCCTCTTGATGAATGCTTCTTGAGAGGTCCCAAGCCGGTGCTTTTCAGTTCTGTCCTGAATAGCTCTATACTGAGGGAGACCAAAGCTTTTAATCTTTTTGGAGTGGGTGTAGTGCTATGGTGTGCAGGGAGGAGTTGGTGATGTAATATATACATTCTCATTCAGCAGATATCCTGTCATTATCCTGGTGATAGTTAATCAGTGCTTTGGAGAACATGTTGTTACAGTTGGCTCTGGATACTGAAAGAGAAACTCCCCAGGTCAGTAGGGGCCCAATATGCTACTGGAGATCAGTGGAGAAATAACTCCAGAAAGAATGAAAGGATGGAGCCAAAACAAAAAGAATACCCAGCTGTGGATGTGTCTGGTGATAGAAACAAAGTCCGATGCTGTAAAGAGCAATATTGCATAGGAACCTGGAATGTCAGGTCCATGAATCAAGGCAAATTGGAAGTGGTCAAACAAGAGATGGCAAGAGTGAATGTCGACATTCTAGGAATTAGCGAACTAAAATGGACTGGAATGGGTGAATTTAACTCGGATGACCATTATATCTACTACTGTGGACAGGAATCCCTCAGAAGAAATGGAGTGGCCATCATGGTCAACAAAAGAGTCCGAAATGCAGTACTTGGATGCAATCTCAAAAACGATAGAATGATCTCTGTTCGTTTCCAAGGCAAACCATTCAATGTCACAGTAATCCAAGTCTATGCCCCAACCAGTAACGCCGAAGAAGCTGAAGTTGAAAGGTTCTATGAAGACCTACAAGACCTTTTAGAACTAACACCCAAAAAAGATGTCCTTTTCATTATAGGGGACTGGAATGCAAAAGTAGGAAGTCAAGAAACACCTGGAGTAACAGGCAAATTTGGCCTTGGAATACGGAATGAAGCAGGGCAAAGACTAATAGAGTTTTGCCAAGAAAATGCACTGGTCATAGCAAATACCCTCTTCCAACAACACAAGAGAAGACTCTATACATGGACATCACCAGATGGTCAACACCGAAATCAGATCGATTATATTCTTTGCAGCCAAAGATGGAGAAGCTCTATACAATCAGCAAAAACAAGACCAGGAGCTGACTGTGGCTCAGACCATGAACTCCTTATTGCCAATTTCAGACTGAAATTGAAGAAAGTAGAGAAAACTACTAGACCATTCAGGTATGACCTAAATCAAATCCCTTGTGATTATACAGTGGAAGTGAGAAATAGATTTAAGGGCCTAGATCTGATAGATAGAGTGCCTGATGAACTATGGAATGAGGTTCGTGACATTGTACAGGAGACAGGGATCAAGACCATCCCCATGGAAAAGAAATGCAAAAAAGCAAAATGGCTGTCTGGGGAGGCCTTACAAATAGCTGTGAAAAGAAGAGAAGTGAAAAGCAAAGGAGAAAAGGAAAGATATAAACATCTGAATGCAGAGTTCCAAAGAAGAGCAAGGACAGATAAGAAAGCCTTCTTCAGTGATCAATGCAAAGAAATAGAGGAAAACAACAGAATGGGAAAGACTAGGGATCTCTTCAAGAAAATCAGAGATACCAAAGGAACATTTCATGCAAAGATGGGCACAATAAAGGACAGAGATGGTGTGGATCTAACAGAAGCAGAAGATATCAAGAAGAGGTGGCAAGAATACACAGAAGAACTGTACAAAAAAGAGCTTCAAGACCCAGATAATCATGATGATGTGATCACTGACCTAGAGCCAGACATCTTGGAATGTGAAGTCAAATGGGCCTTAGAAAGCATCACTACAAACAAAGCTAGTGGAGGTGATGGAATTCCAGTGGAGCTATTCCAAATCCTGAATGATGATGCTGTGAAAGTGCTACACTCAATATGCCAGCAAATTTGGAAAACTCAGCAGTGGCCACAAGATTGGAAAAGGTCAGTTTTCATCCCAATCCCAAAGAAAGGCAATGCCAAGGAGTGCTCAAACTACCGAACAATTGCACTCATCTCACACGCTAGTAAAGTAATGCTCAAAATTCTCCAAGCCAGGCTTCAGCAATATGTGAACCGTGAACTTCCTGACGTTCAAGCTGGTTTTAGAAAAGGCAGAGGAACCAGAGATCAAATTGCCAACATCCGCTGGATCATGGAAAAAGCAAGAGAGTTCCAGAAAAACATCTATTTCTGCTTTATTGACTATGCCAAAGCCTTTGACTGTGTGGATCACAATAAACTATGGAAAATTCTGAAAGAGATGGGAATACCAGACCACCTGATCTGCCTCTTAAGAAATCTGTATGCAGGTCAGGAAGCAACAGTTAGAACTGGTCATGGAACAACAGACTGGTTCCAAATAGGAAAAGGAGTACGTCAAGGCTGTATATTGTCACCATGTTTATTTAACTTATATGCAGAGTACATCATGAGAAATGCTGGACTGGAAGAAACACAAGTTGGAATCAAGAGTGCCGGGAGAAATATCAATAACCTCAGATATGCAGATGACACCACCCTTATGGCAGAAAGTGAAGAGGGGCTAAAAAGCCTCTTGATGAAAGTGAAAGTGGAGAGTGAAAAGGTTGGCTTAAAGCTCAACATTCAGAAAACGAAGATCATGGCATCTGGTCCCATCACTGCATGGGAAATAGATGGGGAAACAGTGGAAACAGTGTCAGACTTTGTTTTTCTGGGCTCCAAGATCACTGCAGATGGTGACTGCAGCCATGAAATTAAAAGACGCTTACTCCTTGGAAGGAAAGTTATGACCAACCTAGATAGCATATTCAAAAGCAGAGACATTACTTTACCAACAAAGGTTCGCCTAGTCAAGGCTATGGTCTTTCCTGTGGTCATGTATGGATGTGAGAGCTGGACTGTGAAGAAGGCTGAGCGCCGAAGAATTGATGCTTTTGAACTGTGGTGTTGGAGAAGACTCTTGAGAGTCCCTTGGACTGCAAGAAGATCCAACCAGTCCATTCTGAAGGAGATCAATCCTGGAATTTCTTTAGAAGGAATGATGCTAAAGCTGAAACTCCAGTATTTTGGCCACCTCATGCGAAGAGTTGACTCATTGGAGAAGACTCTGATGCTGGGAGGGATTGAGGGCAGGAGGAGAAGGGGACGACAGAGGATGAGATGGCTGGATGGCATCACTGACTCGATGGATGCGAGTCTGAGTGACCTCCGGGAGCTGGTGATGGACAGGGAGGCCTGGCGTGCTGCGGTTCATGGGGTCGCAAAGAGTCGGACACGACTGAGCGACTGATCTGATCTGATCTGTATCTGCAAGTTTTGCCTCTCTGGATTCAACCAACTGGGGATAGAAAATATTTGGAAAAAAATTCCAGAAAGTTCCCCAAAGCAAAACTTGATTTGCCACGTGCTAGCAACTATTTACCTAGCATTTACATGAAATATTATAAGTAATAGAAGGATGTGGGTAGATTATATGTAACTACTACACCATTGTATATAGAGACTTGAATATTTTGTGCATTTTGGTATCCACAGGGGTTCTGGAACCAATTCCCCACAGATACTGAAGGAAGGACTGTATTTTGGATATTCTGAAGAGTAGCTCAGATCAATGTAATGAGTATGTTATATGGTATTGCTCTTAGTAGGTACAAAGCAAAGTCAAATGGAGTTTGCTGGAGGCAGTATTACTATATTCATAGAAGGCCCTCAGAAGACCAGATTCCAAAGTAGCCAGACTAGAGTGCTGTGGGGGCTAGGGTGCAAAAGTGAACCAAGTCAGCCTTTCAGTGTGTGACCATTTACAAGAAGCGGTTTTTAAAAATGAATGGCGAATGATACAGGGAAGATTATGCCTTGATTTGCTTATTAAGAAAAGTTTTTCAGAATTTAAAGTGATGAAAGAAAATTAGTTTTCAGCTTCATTTTTACAGCCTTGTTTTTTAAAGCATAACCCAAACCTTCTGTTTAATCTGACATCTGTTTCTCTAATCAGTTACTATAGAAATTTCCTAAAAGTTCATAATGATCTGGAAAGATACATGCTTTTCCAGAGGAATTTTCTGGAAATCTAGAGCTGAATTTTTCGCCTCCTACCTCCATCAGGTGGAGGACCCTCATGATGCTTTACTGGGCTCGTATCAAGTGCTAAAGCCTTACACAATGTAAAGGTAATTAATTTTAATTCAGAAAGGATTTACGAAGCACCCACTATATGTCCAGCAACTGGGCAACTGGAGATACAATGGTGAATAAGGCTGATACGGGCTTTGCCCTCTTGGAGCATACATTAAACGTCTGATTACTCACATAATTTAATTACAGTTGTGAGAAGAGCTATGAAGTTCAGGATATAATATATATTCTATCACATATTATAAAAGTGGATCATTGTAGGGGAAAAATGAGCTAGACCATGGGGATACAACTGTCCATAGCAAAAAAGAATAAACTGAGGGAAAGAATTCTTAAGTCAAAGATATCTGCTCTATTGCTGTGGTAGTGAACGGTCCTAATAATGAGCAAGACTCTTTAAGTGAATGAAGAGTGCCACTTAAACTCTCAATCAGATCAGATCAGATCAGTCGCTCAGTCGTGTCCGACTCTTTGCGACCCCATGAACCGCAGCACGCCAGGCCTCCCTGTCCATCACCAGCTCCCGGAGGTCACTCAGACTCGCATCCATCGAGTCAGTGATGCCATCCAGCCATCTCATCCTCTGTCGTCCCCTTCTCCTCCTGCCCTCAATCCCTCCCAGCATCAGAGTCTTCTCCAATGAGTCAACTCTTCGCATGAGGTGGCCAAAATACTGGAGTTTCAGCTTTAGCATCATTCCTTCTAAAGAAATTCCAGGATTGATCTAAACTCTCAATAGGGTGTAGCATGGTGTAGTATATCCCATGGTGTCTTTAGTCACATTGCATGGCTTCTGGGATCTCAGTTCCCTGATCAGGGATTGAACCTGGGCCACAGCAGTGAAAGCATGGAATCCTAACCATTAAGCCACCAGGGAACTCCACTCCTCCTTTTATAGTTATATTAAAAGTGTTTTTTGAGTAAGTAACACATGAACATGGTAAAAATTTCAAAAGGTACAAAAGGGTAAACCTTTTTTGCCTCCTGTGTCCCAGTTACCCAGATCTTCCCATTAGAGGTAATAACTGGCAATATTTTGCTTACTTTTTAGAAAGACTTTTCCTAGTGCTTTTTTCAGCTTCCACCTACTCAGGAATGTGTTCATTGTAGGCAAATTGTTAGTCATACTGGACCAAGATTTCTTTAGGATTGTACTTGGAGGGAATGGTAAATTAAAGATCTCATAAAATCAACTCCTCCATAAAAACAAAAAGGACACTGGCAAAAATTGTTAAAATCAACTTTTTCAGAACTCTGTAAATGAGTGTTTATTGATGGAAACATGTTGAGCCTTAGTGGCAGCAGATTTTGTGGCATTTTAACTTAACCCTGCCTCTTATTCCCTTCTCCAGAGCTTTGTGGTAGCCTTGAAAACTAACAGCCCTTTGACCACAGTTGCTATGGAAACCAATAACCTTTTAACACCTTAGTGGGAAGACTGGGTTTGTAGTTCCTCAAAAACTCACAGACCTATAGTCTTGTCATTATCTAATATGTCTTAAAGCTAGCTAGATAAGCCTCATTCACACAGCTTCTCATTACTTTACCTGACTTAGAGCTACCTCAGTGGGAAAAGTTCTATCCCCAAGATGTTTAACATCTCAGATGATTTAGACTAACTGAAACTAGGGCAAACAAAAGCCTGGCCAAAAACATAAAAGGGGAATGAAACATATACTGGGGGCTTTGAAAAGATCTGACATATTCCTGGGATCTAGATGGCCACGTGCATGCCCTGGGCTGTGCGTGTGCCTAGAAAGGACCCGAGAAGGCCTTTTAATAATTTCTCTCCTATGGCTGAACTTGAGGTAGTTATAAACTGTTTGGCTAAATGTTGAAGAAATGATCCAACATGCAACACAGAACACCTCAGAAAAAAGTAGAAGACTTAATGGTTTAAGGCATTTAAGGAAATGTGTGAACAATTATTAGCTGGACACTTATCTAACCAGACAGAGATTTTAGGGGACACACTCCAAGGAATATAAACATTATAGAATCTGTCTAAGAAATATGTCTAAACAAACAGCAACAATGACAGTGACAAAAACAATAACAACAAAACCTGGGGGAAATCTGATTTCCAGAAGAACCATATTATATTGTGTCTAAAACGTCCCATTTTCTACAAAAAATTATCAGATATGTAAAGATACAGAAAAGTATGGTCCATACACAGGAAAAAAAGCTGTCAGTAGAAACTGTCCCTGCTGGAGCCCAAATGTTGGAATTTAGACACAAAAAAAATGAAATCAGCTAATATGTGTGTTAGTCTCTCAGTCATGTCTGACTCTTTGTGACCCCACAGACTCTAGTAACCTGCCAGGCTCCTATGTCCATGGAATTCTTCAGGCAAGAATACTGGAGTAGGTAGCCCGTTCCCTTCTCCAGGGGATCTTCCTGACTCGGGGATCAAACCCAGGTTGCCTGCATTGCATGTAGATTCTTTATCATCTGAATCACCAGGGAAAGAACTAAAGGAAACCATGTCTAAAGATTTAAAGAAAAGCCTGAGAACAGTGTTTCGCCAAAGAGACAAGGAAAGCCTGAGAACAGTGTTTCACTGAGACAATATAAAGAGATGAAAATAATAAGGAAGAATCAGATAAAAATTCTAGAGTTGAAAAATAAAATAGTTAAAATGAAAAATCCATTAGAGAGGTTCAACAGTGGATTTGAACTAGCAGAAGAGAGTCATAGAACTTGAAATAATCCAGTCTGAGATTATCCAATCTAAGCAAAAGAAAGAAAAGATGAAAAGAAAATGAACAGAACCCCAGAAATTATGTGACACCATCAAGTGTATCAACATATGTGTAATAAGAATCCCAGAAGAAGATAGAAAAAAAACCAGAAAGAATATTTGAAGAAATAATGGCCAAAACTCTCCAAATTTGATGAACAACACTAATAATAATCCAAGAAGCTCCAAAAAACCCAAGTAGGATAAACTCAAGAAGATCCATTCCTAAGATACATTATAGTCATATTGATGAAAACCAAAGGCAAAGAGAGAATCCTAAAAGAAGCAAGAGAAAACTAACTCATCAGTTGAAAAGCACCCTCAATAGGATTGAGAGCTGATTTCCTCAAAATGCTGAAAGAAAAATGATGGAAAATTCTTAAAAAGATGGGAATACCAGACCACCTTACCTGCCTCCTGAGAAATCTGTATGCAGGTCAAGAAGCAACAGTTAGAACCAGACATGGAACTACGGACTGGTTCCAAATTGGAAAGGAGTATGTCAAGGCTATCTATTGTCACCCTTCTAATTTAACTTCTATGCAGAGTACATCAGAAGAAGTGCTGGGCTGAATGAAGGACAAGCTGGAATTAAGACTGCTGGGAGAAATATCAATAGCCTCAAATATGCAGATGACACCACCCTTATGGCAGAAAGCAAAGAAGAACGAAAGAGCCTCTTGATAAAACTGAAAGAGGAGAGTGAAAAAGCTGGCTTAAAACTCAACAATCAAAAAACTAAGATCATCATGCCATCTGGTCCCATCACTTCATGGCAAATAGATGGGGAAACAATGGAAACAGTGACAGACTTTATTTGGGTTCCTCCCTATAGCTCAGATGGTAAAGAATCTACTTGCAATGGGGGAGATCCCAGTTCAATCCCTGGGTGGGGAAGATCACCTGGAAATGGGAATGGCAACCCACTCCAGTATCCTTGCCTGGAGAATTCCATGGAGAGAGGAGCCTGGGGAGCTACAGTCTGTGGGGTCGCAGAGTCAGACACGACTGAGTGACTAACACTTACTTACTTACTTAACATTTCTGTATGTTTTCTAAGTTAAGTTAAAATTAATCTAAACAATATTGTAATTTTAATTCTGAGGTCAGTCACCAAGAAAATAAAAAAAATAGTGAAAGTAGTAATGAGAATCAAAATAGTACAGTAGACAATATTTAACACAAAGTTACTAATGGGAAAGTAGAGGCAAAAAGATGCATATAGAAAACAAACTAAATGGCAGACATAAATCTTATCAGTAAGATAAAATGTAAATGAAATGCACACTTTTAATAGAAAGGTACAGATTGGCAAAGTGGATAAACTGCTCAAAAATGGATTAATTGATTGAAATACATGCTATCTTTTAAGATACACATTTTGTGTTCAAAGATACAAATAGGTGGAAAGAAAAAGGATGGAAAAATGTACCAGGCAAACAGTAACCAAAGAGAATTAGGATGACTATATAAACATCAGACAAAATATTAAGACAAAATTTTCATGACATACAGACAAGACATTTTATAATGGTAAAACCATAAATGTATCAGGAGGGTATCCATTATAAACATATGCACCTAACAACAGTGCCCCAAAATTCATGTAGCAAAAGTGGACAGAAGTAAAAGGAGAAATAGATAGTCTAACAGTAATAGTTGGAGACTTCAATACTGTACTTTCAGTAATGGATAGAACTACTAGAGCTCAATGAGTAAATAGAGGAATTGAACAACACTATAAACCAAGTAGATCTTCTATAGACATCAGCAGAATACTCGTACAGCAGCAGAATACACATTTTTTCTTAAGAGCACATGGAACATTTTCCAACACAGACTGTCTGATAGGCCATAAAACTTGCCTGAATATATTTCTTTATACAAATTATGTTCTGTAGCCACAGTGGGATGAAATTACAAATCAATAACAGAAGAATATTTACATAGTTCATAAATATGTGCAAATTAAGCATCACATTCCTGAATAACCAGTTGGTCAAGGAAGCTATCACAAGGGAAATTAGAAAATATTTTGGAATGAATAAAAAATGAAAACTCAATGTGCCAAAACTGATAGGATGCAGCTAAATCAGTGCTTAGGGGAAATTTTTATAGCTTTAAACAACTATATTAGGAATGAAAAAAAGATCGTAATTCAATAACCTGACCATTAAGAAACTAGGAAAAAACAAATTTGAAAGCAAGTAGAAGGAAAGAAATGATAAAATTACAGCAGAACTAAATGAAATAAAGAATAGGAAGATCTCTTTTCTCTATTTAAAACAGAAAATTTTAAAAATCAATAGTTTGTATTTAAAAATAACAACACTGAGAAACCATTAACTAGACTGACAAGAGAGAAAAGACTCAAATTATTAAAAGCATAAATGAAGGAGGAGACACTATTACCAAACTAAAAAAAAATTAAAAAGAACAAATGGGAATATTATGAATAACTGTATGCTAATAAATTATATAATTTAGATAGAATGGTCAAATTTCTAGGAGGACCCAGACTACCAAAATTGACTCCACAATAAATGGAAAGTCTGTATAGATCTATAACAACTAAAAATTAGTGGGTAGTATTTTGAATCAGTAATCAAAATATTTCCTCCAAAGAAAAACCCAGGATTAGATGGCTTCACTGATGAATTTTTCCAACCATTTAAAGGAAAATTAATACCCCATCCTTCTCAAACTTCCAAAAGTTAGCCGTTTCTTAACACATTCTTTGAGGCCACTCTTAACATACAGGGCTTCCCTGGTGGCTCAGAGGTTAAAGCGTCTGCCTGGAATGTGGGAGACCTGGGTTCGATCCCTGGGTCGGGAAGATCCCCTGGAGAAGGCAATGGCAACCCACTCCAGTACTCTTGCCTGGAGAATCCCATGGAGGGAGGAAAGAGTTGGCCACTGAGCGACTTCACTTTCACTTTCACTTTAATTAACATACCAAAACCCAAAGACATCACAAATAAACTATTGACCTAATTCCCTTAAAAATATAGAAGCAGACTCCCCTGGTGGTCCAGTGGTTGAGAGTCCAGCTGCTGGTGCAGGGAACATGGGTTGAGTCTCTGGTCCAGGAGGATTCCACATGCCTTGGGGCAACTGGGCCTAGGCACAACTACTGAGCCTGCACTCTAGGGCCTACCAGCTGCAATTACTGAGACTGTGTTCCACAGCTACTAAAGCTCTTGTGCCCTGGAGCCAATGCTCCACAACAAGAGGAGCCAGAGCAATGAGAAGCCCACCCACCACAACGAAGAGTAGCCCCTGCTCACCACAATTAGAGAAAACTCGCATGCAGCAGTGAAGACCCAGCACAGTCAAACATAAATAAATAAATAAAATATATTAAAAAGAATATAGATGCAAAAACTCTCAACAAAATACTAGCCATACCAAATCCAGCAACATATAAAAAGAATTATACATCATAGATCAGATCAGATCAGTTGCTCAGTCATGTCTGACTCTTTGCGACCCCATGAATCACAGCACGCCAGGCTTCCCTGTCCATCACCAACTCCCGGAGTTCACTGAGACTCACGTCCATCAAGTCAGTGATGCCATCCAGCCATCTCATCCTCTGTCGTCCCCTTCTCCTCTTGCCCCCAATCCCTCCCAGCATCAGAGTCTTCTCCAATGAGTCAACTCTTCGCATGAGGTGGCCAAAGTACTGGAGTTTCAGCTTTAGCATAAGCAAGTTAAATTTATTCCAGGAATGCAAAGTTAGTTTAATATCTGAGAATCTGTCAGTATAATATTATAATATTTATGTCATACAAAATAATTGGAATAAGGAGAAAACATTATTATATCAACAGATGCAGATATTTTTAAAAGTCCACTACCTTATTATGCTAAAAACATTAAATGAACTATGTATGTTAAGTGACTGGTTGTCTCGGTGAGAGAGAGGGTTAGGATTATTTTGACTACTAATGGGTGAAGGATTTCTTTTGGGGATTGTGAAATTTTTCTAAAATTAGATTGTGATGATAGTTGCACAACTCTGTGAGCATACTAAAAGCCACTTAATTGTACACTGTAATACATGAATTTTATGGTATGTGAGTCATATCTCAAGGCCATTTTTTTTAAAGACTGTGCTTGGAGAAACAGAGGTCCTTGGCTTATGTACCTATATCTTCCTTTGGCTCTTCCTTGTAGAGCAAAAGACCTGGGAAGTTGTTTAGAAAGCTTCACATCTGTGTCTGGAGAGGTGGGGGGATGATTTGGGAGAATGGCATTAAAACATGTATAATATCATATAAGAAATGAATCGCCAGTCCAGGTTTGATGCAGGATACAGGAAGCTTGGGGCTGGTGCACTGGGATGGCCCAGAGGGATGGTATGGGAAGGGAGGTGGGAGGGGGGTTCAAGATGGGGAACATGTGTACACCCTTGGTGGATGCATGTTGATGTATGGCAAAACCAATACAATATTGTAAAGTAAAAATAATAATAATAATAAAAAAAAAAAGAAAGAAAGCTTCACATCCATTCTGTTGAGTTTATATCTAGAGAAAGGAAGCAAAGAGAGAGAACTGCCAGGGATCTAGAGCTAGAGTATGAATTGGGACCAGAATCAGGTTTTCTGGTTTCCCATTCCAAGGCTCTTTCTGTGCTGTACTCTAA
Organism: Tragelaphus eurycerus; assembly: GCA_935064755.1. Taxonomy (NCBI): domain Eukaryota; kingdom Metazoa; phylum Chordata; class Mammalia; order Artiodactyla; family Bovidae; genus Tragelaphus; species Tragelaphus eurycerus. The sequence goes on along the minus strand of CAKXYN010000119.1, from coordinate 4,237,953 downwards.
AGTAGGTACATTAAAACTGTGAACGTTCTTTATTGGGGCTGGGGGTGCTGTTGTTTGAAGTGACTCACTTGGCAGTGAAGAACTGTGCTAGCGGAAAGTTTCCTTTCATTTTTTTCCCTCCATTATCATGGCTGTGATCAGGTGGTGTCCCTGTTGAGCACTCTAGCCCCAATTTAATTAGAGCCTGGTTATGTTTTCTTTTTGTCCCAGAAGAATGGCAGTATATTACATCTTGGTGGTGTGCCACCTGTCCCCTTTGTTTCCTGCTCCAAGAGCCTACCCCAGCTGGTTGGGCCTTTCCAGAAGCCTCTCGTCTTTCTGCTCATCTGTTGGCTTTTTACAGCAAATGCAGCTGCTTTTCATGTAGAATATAGTGTATATTGGAAAATGTGTGGCATTACTAAAGGGTGACAAAGTCCTCCCCCCATGTTATTTTTATCCCTAGGTTGCATGGAATTTCTCACGAGAGGCAAGCAGTAGACCCAGCCCCATAGTACCATCCATATTAGGAATTTCAAGGCAGTTCTTTGCAAAAGGTTTTCATTAAGGACTTCCCAGAAGCAGGAGAGCCACATTTCAGCTTCCAACTCTCTTTCCAGAGTCAGGCTGTTGTGGAAAGAGCCTTTCCCTGTGATTGAAAAAATATGTATTATGCATGTGGCAGTTGACAGCTGGAGACTAATCCTGAACTCATCCATCCTGAATTCATTAGGTCGGGGGAGGAGGGTGGATAACAAGCCATTGAGGTATTTTATAGCTGCCCCTTACAACTTCTGCTTAGAGCAGGGAAAAAAAAAAAAAAAAACTGAGAAGAGAGTTCTTAAGAGAATGTCTCTGCCACCATTATCACTATGCTGAATTTCTCTTGCTCTTAACATTGGAAATATTGATATCTTTCCATATTTGGTTTATCTGGAGTGATTTGTCTTCTAGATTCTAAACCCAGTGTTCCAGGGTTTGTGGAAGTGATTGTTCTGTTGTGGTACTAAATGGGAAAGCATTTGGGTAACAACTCAGTCAGGGAGTATATGGCTGAATCAGCAGAATGAAAGGGGAGGGAAATCTGGGGTTTCTTGGCATTTTGTTTGCATTTCCTTTGTGAAAAGCAGATGCTGTGTAACTGTTCCCTTTTTTTTATGGAAATGGACTCATAAAATTCTAAGGGAATTAAGAGAACATTTCATGTAACTCTTCCATATTTCAGATGAGGAAACAAACCTAAGAGGGGATATTCATTGTCTAAGGTCACTGAGACAGTTAATCACAAAGTCAGTATGGGAACCCAATAATCAGTCCCACTCTTGGGCTCTGTGCAGTGTCACTGTGCTTTTCGAAAACAGTCTCTACTCTTCACCAGCCTCCTTTTTGCTGAGCCTGTGATTTTTTTAAGAATCAGTTTCAGCTTGTGAAAGAAAACAATTATTTCCTCTTCACTGCTTCTTGCCAAGAATGCACCTCCAGTGTTGATCTGAAGGCAGCCAAGCATTTCACAGACCTGAAAGAATGGAGTAGGGGAAGGTCAGGAAATCTGAAGTCACTGATGTACTTTTTCCGGTTGGCCCTTGCTTAGTAGGAATTTGATGAAATGGAAGATGAAAAAACAGACGTTCTATGATAGAACATTTACCCCTAGATTGTGGAATTTAGAGAATCCAATTACGAATGAGGAAGAAGCAACTCTAATACAAATTGAGTTGAGATTTAGGATTGGTCATGTTTGTACTGGGCAACAGCAAGGCTGGGATCCATGAACATGATCTCACTCAGTTTGACCAATTACCTGGATGTGGGCAATAGATATAGATATGGACATAAGCTAATATTTGCAGAGCACTTTATAATGTACAAGGCACTTTCACATACATATTTAACTTAATCTGGGAAGAAAAGTGTTACCTCTGTTTTATAGATGAGGAAACTAAGGCTTACAGAGTTTAAGAACTTTCATGTTGCTAGTCAGTAGTAGAACTAAGACTTAGATTTTCTGAATATTTGCACTGTTCCATTTTTATTTTATTTCCTTTAATAATGAAAGAGAATATAAGTGCTGTTCAGAGGCACATGTGATTCAGAAAGTAGAGTTATGAAGACGAGACATAGGGCCTTCTATAGAGAAATGGGAGCAGCCATTTCCAGTACACACCTCTACAGAAAGTAGCCATTAGGATAGGCTTGTAAGCTGGAGAACAGCAGTAGATGAATGGTAGCGAACAGGACCAATAGACCAGAGCTTGTGGTAGAGTTTCTGGCATCATCAAACTTGGGCTATTCTGTAAAGGTGCCTTCCGAGAAGACTGTCTAAACCAAAGTAGAGGCCTTAAAAGGAGAATTCTCTGAAGTCCGTGGAGGGGTAGGGAAGCTTCATACTGGATGAGGGAGAGTGAGATCCTAGGCTTTTTTGATTATATCTTTAGGATAGAATATAAACCTAAAATTGTAAATTAGTTAACAAGGAAGAAAAATAGGGACATATTTTAATAGGCTATTTGGTTTTTGATTCTGAAAGTTTCGTAGGTGGTACAGACATTTTTTTAGCCTAAGTTATCTGTGAATATTGAATTTTGGGGCTAATACACATCTTGTTTAAAACCAGCTTAATTCTTATGTGAAGTTATTTGTTTAAACTGTTACCATAAATAATAACATTTCATAAGAATAATAAAAGTATAACATCTTTCTTCGTATTTTTCAGTTCACCAAAGTTTGATCTCTACAACAACCCTGTGAACCAATCAAGCAGGGTACTGTTAATGTTCTTTTTATATAGATAAATTAACAAAGAGAACATAATGGTTTCACAGTTTTTTATAGATGAGGAAATTGAAGTTCAGAGTAGTTAAGTGATTTGCTTAGAGCTACTCAGCAGTGTGTGGCAAATAAGATCAAAACCCAGATATTCTGGTTCCTAAGGGATGCAAATTTTATACTATGTTCTGATGTATGCTCTGGAGAAAGGGGTCAGTACTTGTACCTTACAGGATGTGTATGGGAAGTTTGTGTCTCTGGCCTTTCCTGTATGGTACATTCCTGTAATAGTTACCTTGTTGCAGGAAGGGAGAGCCCTTCCAGGGCCTAAGAGTGGACCCTTGTCTAACACTTGGAAATGAATTGTCTGAGGATGCAAATGTGCTGAAAAAGCAAGAAACTTTACTGGGAAGGGGAGCCTTGGCAGAGAGCAGTAGGCTACGGAAACCCAGGAGACTACTCTGTCATGTGGCTTACAGTCTCAGGTTTTATGGTGTTGAGATTAGTTTCTGGGTTGTCTCTGGCCAATTATTCTGATTCAGGGTCCTTTCTGGTGGCACATGCATTGCTCAGCCAATATAGATGGCAACGAGGAGGATTCTGGGAGGTGGTAGGACACATGGCATCTCCTTTTGACCTTTCCTGAATTCTTCCAGTTGGTGGTGGCTTGTTAGTTCTGTGTTCCTTACCAGGACCTCTTGCCATGAAATAACTCATACAAATGGTTACTGTGGTACTTGCCCAGGGTGGGTGGTTTTAGTCAGTGTGTTCCTGTAACAACTTCCGCTTGAGAGACTTCATACTCAGGATGCTGCTGCTGTTGCTGCTAAGTCGCTTCAGTCGTGTCCGACTCTGTGCGACCCCATAGACGGCAGCCCACCAGGCACCCCCGTCCCTGGGATTCTCCAGGAAAGAACACTGGAGTGGGTTGCTATTGCCTTCTCCAATGCACGCAAGTGAAAAGTGAAAGTGAAGTCGCTCAGTCGTGTCCGACTCTTCGCGACCCCATGGACTGCAGCCTACCAGGCTCCTCCGTCCATGGGATTTTCCAGGCAAGAGTACTGGAGTGGGGTGCTATTGCCTTCTCTGCATACTCAGGATACTTCTTGGGAATTGGGGTGGAGGTTTCTTTCATCTGTAACTACTTACAGCTGAGAGTTGTTGTAGTCCTGCCTAGTAGAGCAGAAGTCTCCCTCTACCTGATCTCAAACAAGGTATTCTGTGCCTGAAACCAGTTTTCACCCTCGTAGTAACAGCAGTTCAGCCAGAAACTGTTGGACCCTGTCAGGGATGAAACAGATAGGGGCCAAACAGGAGGCCTAACAGGACAGTCATCACCAGGCCTAGAAAAGGAAGGCAACATTTGGAGTGAGGGATGCACGATATGTGACTTTCTTCTGATTGGTTGGTGGTGAGGTAGCAGGGTAGTACTCCAGGAATCTTGCTCTCAGCCTGGTTACCATACTCCACTTGGTTGGGAACTCCAGTTCTGCAATGAAATCAAAGGTATTGCTATGGATATTCCTTGAATAGGAACCAGGACCTTGCCCCAAGGCTGAACCACCACTTTACTGCTCCTCCCCTGTTTCTGTATCCCCTCCCTTCCCTGACCAGCAGTGGTTTGAATCTGCCCTTTGGAACTCAGGGAAGGTCAAGGATGCTGAACAAAGCCTATATCCTATGAACAAGAAACAGGGGACACAGAAAGGATTTGTGTACTGAAGAGTCCCAGAGTCCTGCTCAGTTTTAATTCAGGGAACTGGGCAACTATGGCTCTGACAACTTCCTGTCAAAATGGGGCATAGTGCTGCCTTCAGTTTGGAGAATAGACACTGAATTGGAAGTATTTGAGTTCCAAGTCCTGGATGTGAGTCTTGTATGATTAAAACCTCAATCCCTTGGTGTACCATTTTGTTGTAACAGACCCAATTAGAAGTAGTCAGAGGAGTGACAACTAGAATTTTAATAGACAAAATAAATCTCTTTTCTTTTCAGAAGAATAAGCCTGAAACCCAGTCTGGACCTGGCATTTTGGGGGGAGGGGCTTATAGCCAGGTAGCCAGTTGTTTAGTTTTGTCTGCTGCTGCTGCTGCTAAGTCACTTCAGTCGTGTCCGACTCTGTGTGACCCCATAGATGGCAGCCCACCAGGCTCCCCCATCCCTGGGATTCTCCAGGCAAGAACACTGGAGTGGGTTGCCATTTCCTTCTCTAATGTATGAAAGTGAAAAGTGAAAGTGAAGTTGCTCAGTCGTGTCTGACTCTTAGTGACCCCATGGACTGCAGCCCACCAGGCTCCTCTGTCCATGGGATTTTCCAGGCAAGAGTACTGGAGTGGGGTGCCATTGCCTTCTCCGTTAGTTTTATCTAAGTACGTTTTAACATTTAAAGTAGTATTGACATATAGATAACAGGTGCTATTGGTCATCATACATGTCTCTTCTTTTTGTTAATGTATGATCTAAAGCAATTTCCTTGTCTAGAAATGTAATACAAGAAGGAACCTTTAAAAAGTAAGGTTGCAGTTACTGGCTGCCAGCAGACATTGTTTTGAGAATATCCAGGGACATCTGGTGGGATCCACAAGTCTGACACAGCTCAGAAAACTCAAGTTCCTGTAAAGAACTTGTCTGAATTATACCCATAATGTCACCTAGGTATTTCCTTGGATGTCTGAACCGTAACTACTCCATTTTGACTTCAATTGTCCTTAGTAGCCAAGGCAGATGTCACCATTAACAATGTTAGTGTTTCTCTAGGTATGAGAAGATGCAAGAATTGGGACTCATAAAATCTCCTGAAAATATCTAACTATCTGAAGGCCTGTTCTGCCAGTGTTTCCCAGAGCACAGAGTGCCTCATTCCTGATCTCCACCCTGAAATTCTTCCAGGGAGTGTTGCAGGTCAGAAGTTGCAGTGGCCATGGTCTAATCTTTGTAGAGGTAGATGGTAAGTGCCAGTTCATGGTTTGGGTGGTGAATTTCATGACCATTTCATCCCATGATGCTGGGAATGCTCATTCTCAGGTCTGGCAAAGAATTTGCTGATGGGCCACTCAATGTGCTGTTACTGGATTAGGCCCTAAAACAGTATCCAAAATTCTCTGGACCACCTCTCTATATTAGCCTCTTACGTACAAAGGAAAATAAGAGTGGGCTCATGTATAAAATTCAGAAATGAATTGTCCAAGGTGACACATGGGCTGACAAAGCAAGAGACTTTATTGGAAAGGGGCACCCGGGTCGAGAGCAGTAGGGTAAGGATTCCCAGGAGAACTGCTCTGCCACATGGTTCGCAGTCTTGGGTTTTATGATGATGGGATTAGTTTCTGGCCAATCATTTTGATTTATGGATCCTTCTTGGTGGTGCACACATTGTTCAGCCAAGATGGATCCCAGCGAGGAGGATTCTGGGAGGTAGTAGGACACATGGCAATGGCACCCCCACTCCAGTACTCTTGCCTGGAAAATCCCATGGATAGAGGAGCCTGGTAGGCTGTAGTTCATGGGGTTGCTAAGAGTCGGGCACAACTGAGCGACTTCACTTTCACTTTCATGCATTGGAGAAGGAAATGGCACCCCACTCCAGTATTCTTGCCTGGAGAATCCCAGGGGCAGGGGAGCCTGGTGGGCTGCCGTCTATGGGGTTGCAGAGAGTCGGACACGACTGAAGTGACTTAGCAGGAGACATGGCATCTCTTTTCGACCTTTCCCAAATTCTTCCATTTGGTGGTGGCTTGTTAGTTCTGTGTACCTTACCAGGACCTCTTGTCATAAAATAACTCACACAAATGGTTACTATGATGCCAGGGTGGGCAGTTTTAGTCAGTATGTTTCCCCTAACAATTTGATTCTTCCCGATGTCTGTCTCAGGTCTGACCTGGCTTTGCATCCAGCCTTCTGCTGTTCCTTGAGCCTTTCCTCCTAACACCATCTCCAATGCAACTCATTCTCTGTGAAACCCTCAGTGTTACCTGTTGCCAGCTGCCATTTCCTTCTCCCTCCTTTTCAGTGACCTTGCCTAATGTTCCTTGTTTTTATGTCTGGTTACCTGTCCTTACTCTGATGTGTCACCTGCCAACCTCCAAATTGTGATTTAAATTCTGTTGGACCCTCTCATGCCACATGTTAGCCCCGTTTCAAAGGAGCTCAAAAATATTGGTATGCTTTGGTGCTATTTCGGACCAATTCTTTTGCCTTTGTCTTAACCCTGTGCCTTTAATCAGCTTCTGCTTCCCTGGCAGTATGGGGATAATTGGCATATTTCTTAGTCAGAGACCATTATATAGATTTCTCTGACAGCAGGCAATTTTGCCCTAGTCCATATCTGGCACTGAGTGAAAGTCACTCAGTCATGTCTGACTCTTTGCAAACACATCGACTATACAATCCGTGGAGTTCTCCAGGCCAGAATACTGGATTGAGTAGCCAGTCCCTTCTCCAGGAGATCCATCCAACCCAGGGATCGAATCCACATCTCCCACATTGCAGGCGGATTCTTTACCAGCTGAGCCACCAGAGAAGCCCATATCTGGAAGTATTACCAAGGTGACTGCTATTGTTTTATCAAGTCTAACAAGTCCAGCAGGTCTTGCTGATCGAAGCATTGCAAGGAGGCACTTGCTTGGCAAGTCTCTCCAGAGAGAATTCTTTTCTTCTAGTAGTGGTCTCATCCTCAAGGAGTTAGTAGCCCCCTTCAGGACTTACTTTCTTAAAGTGTGGCCCTCCAGGAATTTCTGGGTGTTCTGAAGGCTGCTGGCCAGTTGTAGCTTTGATGTTTCTTATGGGATGTTATCTGAATTTCTGCATCAGGCTGGAATTACTAACATGATATTTAATAAAATCCATGTGTCCTCCCATTGGCACACCAGAGAAGGTATCTCTGATCTGTCCATTGGACCAGTGGAGGTTTTTATTTTCTAATGGTGATAAGTACAATTGAGTAGAATGGATACTCACAGGCCTTGTTTACTTTGAAGTATTTTATAGCCTCTAATTTTGAGAATAACTGATTGAGGAACTTTCTAGCCTTGCACCTTTGCTCTTTGTTCCTTCTCAGGAGTTCTGGACAGAAGGACAAGAGAAAAACAAAGAGTAACTTGATTTCTCAAAAAGATCTCCTTGCTTAATTTGCACTGAAGAAGGGTCAGCATACTAGGGCCCATGAACCTAAATCTGCTCACCACCTGTTTCTGTAAATAATCTGTTTTTATAATAACATTTTATCAGCATGTAGCCACACTCACTTGTTTACATATTGTCTACAGCTGCTTTTCCTCTAGAATGGCAGAGTTGATGGCCATTATAGTTCTCAAAGACTAAATTAAGCTGTGAATTTATTGGCTGTTGTTGAATAGTGCAGGACATTGAGTTTGTTGAGTGTTTCCTGGACCTTATTATTGTTCTCCATCTTGAGCTGAGTATGTGAAGAGAGATATGCAGGGAGGTGGTTTTGGAAAAATAGCCTACTTCCTTGTAAATAATAAAGATTTTTAGAATCCATATGATGCTACTAGGTGTTTTCTTGTTTGAATGGGCAAAATCTCCATTATCAGTGATGCTTTCCTAGTACCTACCCCAGGGCCTGACATAATTTCAGCTCTGGTATCAATAAGCTATCATTCAGGGGTTCTGTTTTTCCCAGTGGCCAATCAGAAACATACTACTTCTCCAGTGTAGAAACAGTTTGCTCTTTTGATTGTCTGTTGTTATTTCGTCATGAACCACTATTTCTTTCCCATTATAGACAGTCATTGGATTTTTTACAAAGGCCCTGAATAGATTGTATACATTTATTGATTTTGAATTTTAAACTGGTCTATTAGATATTAAGCCCTAAGGTATATGGTGTATATGTGTGTTAGTAGCTCAGTTGTGTTTGACCGTTTGTGACTCCATAAACTGTAGCCCGCCAGGTTCCTGTGTCCATGGAATTCTCCAGGCAAGAATACTGGAGTGAGTAGCCATTCCCTTCTTCAGGAGAACTTCCAGACCTGGGGGGTTGAACCCAGGTCTGTCGCATTGCAGGCAGATTATTTACCATCTGAGCCACCAGGGAAGCCCAAGGTATATGAAAGTGGAAGTGAAAGCACTCAGTTGTGTCTGACTCTTGGTGACCCCATGGACTATACTCCATGGAATTCTCCAGGCCAGAATACTGGAGTGGGTAGCCTTTCCCTTCTCCAGGGGATCTTCCCCACCCAAGGATTGAACCCAGGTCTCCTGCATTGCAGGCAGATTCTTTACCAGCTGAGCCACAAGGGAAGCCCAGTATATGGTACAACTAAATAATATATAAATAATGTATGGCTCTGCTGGAAGGGAAACCCATGATTTCTGATGTATTATTTATCATAAGAGATAAATTAGATGACAGGAATCTCCTTCTCTCTCTGACAAATTTGGAAACTGCTCGTTCATTAAAGGGGCTAAACCAGCATTTCCCTTTATAATTAACAATGATGTAATATACCAAGTAGTGAAGGTGACAGGACAGGAACCACAAAAGTCACAACAGGGTTTGTTGCCTAGATGCAATTTCATATTATTGGTGGTACTTTACTAAAATGGACCAATTAGGCATCTAAAACCTGGTTGTATAGACTAACCTACATTTTATTCTCTTACATAAATAGGGCAAAGAGAATAAGAGCTATATAGTGTTGGGGTGGGGGTCTGGGAGTTCATGGAGTCCACTGGAGTGGGAGTGCTTTGTTTTCCAGGCATCAAAACCAACCAACATAGGTAAGAGCTAGAGAAGGAATTAGATTGTTGCCTTGGTGATGTTTTTCATCATTAATTTCTGTCCTTTGGGAGCACTAGAAACTAGTTTGTTAGGGAAAATATAACTTTTGGACCCAGGGCTTTATAATTAACTCTTCTCTTTTTTTAAAAAAAAATCTCACCTAAATGACATTTGGGACTAAGTGGTCAAAGATACAGTTTTGGTTGAAGTTACGGTACTGAGTTTAGGGATTTCAACATATTCTCTATCTAGGAAAGAGAGCTGGCTCATCAGTAAGGCAGCATGCTGAGGCTTAGCACAGTGGTTGCTCTTGTGGGAGTAAGTGTTGTCATTGAAAGAACACAGACCTATGTTTGTATTCCATATCTGTCATGGACTAGTTGGGTGACATTTGGCAAGCTACCAACCTCTTAAAGTATCAGCTTCTTCAACTGTAAATGGAGACAGTAATACCAACATTGGGTCATTGAGTGTATTAATAAAATAACATTTAAAAATAGCATGCCTTTAATAAATGTTAGTCTCTGTTAGCTAAGAATTTTCTTAAAAAACGTATTTTTAATTGAAGTGTAGTTGATTTACAATATCATGTTAGTTTCAGGTGAAAAACACAGCAACTCAGTTTTGTACAAACACACACACATATTCCTTTTCAGATTCTTTTTCCTTATATGTTATTGCAAAATATTGAGTATAGTTCTCTGAGTTATACAGTTAAAAGACATTTATGGCTTTACTTATAGTATGAATACACTTTAATTAGCAACTTGGTTGGAGTTTGGATATGGGCCATTTCTCCAGAATTCAAGAACATGTTTTACAAAGAGAAGAGCAAAGAATGTGAGACATATTGCTTTCTGTCATACAGCTCTGCAGTTACTCTAGTGACAATAAAGTAGGGACTGATCAGAAAACCTTCTAGGCTGTCTTATAAAAGCAACTTCATTCACAAAGAAAGTATGGGTATGCCTGGTCTTGGTCTCTTTTTCTATAATAACCATTTGAGTAAGATTAACATTGTTATTTGTAGTGCTGTTGAGTGTGATGTTATATAATACCTTTGCTTTGATTCTACTGCACTGAGAAAGAGAACACTTGGTAGGTCTGGTCAAAGTGTCTAATCCTTAGTATTCTCTAAATGTTTTATTTGAATTGAATAGTGAGACCTTATTTTACCGCAGATGAATTGAGACACAGAACAGTTAAATGGCTTATCCAGGAATTAACACACAGAGACTGTGGCCTTGTCCATATGGGACCTGGTTTCCTGCCCTGGTTTCTTAACACAAATTCTTCCGTTTCTAGCCTGTCTTTCCTCTTGCTCAAAGCATATTTTGCAGTATAAAGACTTCCTTCCCCTTTCCAGCTGGTGATTTGCTTTTACCTAAATTAGGGGAGTGGGTTTAAAATGCAGTCAGAGTGCATATGGCAATTCAAATGTTTTATATAGGATTTTGCAGTTGAAATCTCAACAAATAGGGACAACTCTTTTTTGTTTGTTTCATCAGAGCTAGGTTGAACAAAGGGTCTTGGGCGGGGCTGTGGAAAAGGATGGGTGGTCATGGCATAGATTTTTTTGGACAGATGGTATTGGCTTGGAAGAAAAACAAACTAACAGTGGTGTGTGTGTGTGGGGTTATAGAGAGTATATCTCCTCCTACAGCCTGAATCTTTGAATCTGATTACATTCCCCAGGGACTTCTCATTGATTTACTTACAGTTGCTTTTTCTGATAGAGAAAATCATAGGAGGAAGGCTAATGTACATTAATGGAGCTGTGTGTAGAAATCCTCTTTTTCAATATGCAGAAATCCTCTATCGCTAGAAAGTTGGCCTCTCTTTGAACTTATTACTATGCTCCAGTTATTGCAGAAGTAATTTAGAAGCCCCAGAAGAAATACGTTAACAAGGTCTATCATACACCAGGCTTAAGTTGGAGAGGAATAGTTTCACGTTTAATGACAGACTGTTTGGCCTGTTTGTCTTTCCTCTCCTTTTGCTTCCTGTCTCATGTTGAGTCGTTGCAACAGCTCTTTATGATTGTAGGGAACCTTGGCCAAGGAGGGAATGGAACCCAGGCATTTTGATTTCTGATCTGACATCTGGACTACCTTCAGAATGCTTCTGGAACTTGTATAAGTGCAGAAATGCTTTTAGGATTAATACTAGACAAAAAATTAAACACTTCTATATGAAAAGCCAACCTTAGTTGCTTAGTTGTTTTCTTCCCCTTTCAGGTCCCAAGTACACAGCTGAGATGGCCTTATTATCTTTCTTTTCATATACTGTTTCAGACAAATTCTTCTCTGTTCATAGAAGTTCCTTCTGATTATCAGTACTCCTTATGAGGTCAGAAAAGAGGTGTGTTTAATAGAGTCTGATGAATAATATTTCTAATTATGGTAAAATATATATAACATAAAATTTACCAGTGTAAACATTTTAAGGGTTCAATTAAGTGGGTTTTAAATAAATTCATATTGTGCAACCATGACCACCATCCATCTCCAAACTAATTTCATCTTTCAAACTTGAAAGTCTATCCTATTAAATAATAATTCCCATTCCCCTATGCCTCAGCTCCTGGTAACCATCATTCTGCTTTCTGTCTCTGTGAATTTGACTCTTCTGCTATGCTAAGTCACTTCAGTTGTGTCCGACTCTGTGTGACCCCATAGATGGCAGCCCACCAGGCTCCCCTGTCCCTGGGATTCTCTAGGCAAAACACTGGAGTGGGTTGCCATTTCCTTCTCCAATGCATGAAAGTGAAAAGTGAAAGTGAAGTCGCTCAGTCGTGTCCGACTCTTAGCGACCCCATGGACTGCAGCCTACCAGGCTCCTCTGTCCATGAGATTTTCCAGGCAAGAGTACTGGAGTGGGGTGCCATTGACTCTTCTAGCTACTCCATATTATGGACTCACACTATTTGTCTTTTTGTGACTGGCTTATTTCACTTAGCACAATGTTCTTAAGGTTTATTCGTGTTGTAACATGTATCAGAATTCCTTTTCTTTTTTAAAATTGAAGAATAATTGACTTACAATATTATATTACTTTCAGATATACAGCACGGTTATTCAATATTTTTTACACATTACAAAATGATCACCATAATAAGTCTAGTTGCCAAACAATAGTTACTTCTCTGTGATTTATTTTATAAGTGAAACTTTCTGCTTCTTAATTTCCCTCACCTATTTTACTCATCCTCCCCACTCCACTCTCTTCTGTCAACTGCCAGTGTGCTGCATGTATCTATTAATCTTTTGTGTTGTTTTATTATGTTTGTTCATTAGTTTTGATTTTGAGATTCCAACTGTAAGTGAAATCATGTGGTGTTTGTCTTTTTCTGCTTGACTTATTCCACTTAGTATAATACCCTCTAGGACCATCCATGTTGTTGCAAATGGCAAAATTTCATTCATATTTATGACTGAGTAATGCTCCACTGTATGTATTTATGTATGTATGTTGTTCAGTCATTCAGTCATGTCTGACTATTTGTAACCCCATGGACTGTAGCATGTATGTATGGATGGATGGATAAAGGTATCTTCTTTATCCATTTCTGTGCTGATCGGCACTTGGGTTGCTTCCATGTCTTGGCTATTGTAAATAATGCTGCAATAAATATAGGCATGCATATAGCTTTTTTAAAAAATAAATGTATTCATTTTAATTGGAGGCTAATTACTTTAGAATATTGTAGTGGTTTTGCCATACATTGACATGAATCAGCCACGGGTGTACATGTGTTCACCATCCTGGATCCCTCTCCCACCTCCCTCCCCATCCCATCTCTCTGGGTCATCCCAGTGTACCAGCCCTGAGCACCCTGTCCCAAGTGTCGAACCTGGGCTGGATGATCCACTTCACATATGATAATATACATGTTTCAGTGCCATTCTCTCAAATCATCAAATCCTCACCCTCTCCCACAGGGTCCAAAACACTGTTCTACACGTCTGTCTCTTTTGCTGTCTCGTATACAGCGTTATGGTTACTATCTTTTGAATTCCGTATATATGTGTTAGTATGCTGTATTGGTATTTTTCTTTCTGGCTTACTTCAGTCTGTATAATAGGCTCCAGTTTCATCCACCTCATTAGAACTGATTCAAATGTATTCTTTTTAACGGCTGAGTAATATTCCATTGTGTATATGTACCACAGCTTTCTTATCTATTTGTCTGCTGATGGACATCTAGGTTGCTTCCATGTCCTGTCTATTATAAATAGTGCTGCGATGAACATTGGGGTACATGTGTCTCTTTCAGTTCTGGCTCCTTGGTGTGTATGCCTAGCAGTGGGATTGCTGGGTCATAAGGCAGTTCTATTTCCAGTTTTTTAAAGAAACTCCACACTGTTCTCCATAGTGGCTGTACTAGTTTGCATTTCCACCAACAGTGTAAGAGGGTTCCCTTTTCTCCACGCCTTCTCCAGCATTTATTGTTTGTAGACTTTTGGATAGAAGCCATTCTGACTGGCGTGAAGTGGTACCTCATAGTGGTTTTGATTTGCATTTCTCTGATAAAGAGTGATGTTGAACATCTTTTCATGTGTTTGTTAGCCATCTGTATGTCTTCTTTGGAGAAATGTCTATTTAGTTCTTTGGCCCATTTTTTGACTGGGTCATTTATTTTTCTGGAATTGAGCTGCAGGAGTTGCTTGTATATTTTTCAGGTTAAATCTTTGTCAGTTGCTTCATTTGCTGTTATTTTCTCCCATTCTGAAGGCTGTATTTTCACCTTGCTTATAGTTTTCTTCATTGTGCAAAAGGTTTTAAGCTCAATTAGGTCCCATTTGTTTATTTTTGCTTTTATTTCCAATATTCTGGGAGGTGGGTCATAGAGGATCCTGCTGTGATTTATGTCGGAGAGTGTTTTGCCTATGTTTTCCTCTAGGAGTTTTATAGTTTCTGGTCTTACATTTAGATATTTAATCCATTTCGAGTTTATTTTTGTGTATGGTGTTAGAAAGTGTTCTAGTTTCATTCTTTTACAAGTGGTTGACCAGTTTTCCCAGCACCACTTGTTAAAGAGATTGTCTTTTCTCCATTGTATATTCTTGCCTCCTTTGTCAAAGATAAGGTGTCCATAGGTGCGTGGATTTATCTCTGGGCTTTCTATTTTGTTCCATTGATCTATATTTCTGTCTTTGTGCCAATAACATACTGTCTTGATGACTGTAGCTTTATAGTAGAGCCTGAAGTCAGGCAGGTTGATTCCTCCAGTTCCATTCTTCTTTCTCAAGATTGCTTTGGCTATTTGAGGTTTTTTGTATTTACATACAAATTGTGAAATTATTTGTTCTGGCTCTGTGAAAAATACCGTTGGTAGCTTGATAGGGATCACATTGAATCTATAGATTGCTTTGGGTAGTATACTCATTTTCACTATATTGATTCTTCCAATCCATGAACATGGTATATTTCTCCATCTATTGGTGTCCTCTTTGATTTCTTTCATCAGTGTTTTATAGTTTTCTATATATAGGTCTTTTTTTTTTTTTAGGTGTATATATATATATATATATATATTCCTAAGTATTTTATTCTTTTTGTTGCAATGGTGAATGGAATTTTTTCCTTAATTTCTCTTTCTGTTTTCTCATTGTTAGTGTATAGGAATTTCTGTGTGTTAATTTTTATGTCCTGCAATTTTTTCATTGATTAGCTCTAGTAATTTTCTGGTGGCGTATTTAGGGTTTTCTATGTAGAGGATCATGTCATCTGCAAACAGTGAGAGTTTTACTTCTTTTCCAATCTGGATTCCTTTTTTTTTCCCCCTTTTTCTGCTCTGATTGCTGTGGCCAAAACTTCCAAAACTACGTTGAATAGTAGTGGTGAGAGTGGGCACCCTTGTCTTGTTCCTGAATTTAGGGGAAATGCTTTCAATTTTTCACCATTAAGGATAATGTTTGCTGTGTGTTTGTCATATATAGCTTTTATTATTATGAGGTTCAGTTCAGTTCAGTTCAGTCGCTCAGTCGTGTCCGACTCTTTGCAACCCCATGAATCACAGCACTCCATGCCTCCCTGACCATCACCAACTCCTGGAGTTCACTCAGACTCACGTCCATCGAGTCAGTGATGCCATCCAGCCATCTCATCCTCTGTTGTCCCCTTCTCTTCCTGCTCCGAATCCCTCCCAGCATCAGAGTCTTTTCCAATGAGTCAACTCTTCGCATGAGGTGGCCAAAATACTGGAGTTTCAGCTTTAGCATCACTGCTTGCAAAGAAATCCCAGGGCTGATCTCCTTCTGAATGGATTGGTTGGATCTCCTTGCAGTCCAAGGGACTCTCAAGAGTCTTTTCCAACACCAAAGTTCAAAAGCATCAATTCTTTGGCGTTCAGCCTTCTTCACATTCCAACTCTCACATTCATACATGACCACTAGAAAAACCATAGACTTGACTAGACGGACCTTAGTTGGCAAAGTAATGTCTCTGCTTTTGAATATGCTATCTAGGTTGGTCATAACTTTTCTTCCAAGGAGTAAGCGTCTTTTAATTTCATGGCTGCAGTCACCATCTGCAGTGATTTTGGAGACCCCCAAAACAAAGTCTGACACTGTTTCCACTGTTTCCCCATCTATTTGCCATGAAGTCATGGTACCAGATGTCATGACCTTAGTTTTCTGAATGTTGAGCATTAAACCAACTTTTTTCACTATCCTCTTTCACTTTCATCAAGAGGCTTTTTAGTTCCTCTTCAAATTCTGCCATAAGGGTGGTATCATCTGCATATCTGAGGTTATTGATATTTTTTTGTGTTTTTAGACTTGCTAAAAAAATATATATTAACATTTCCTTACCTTGTGTGACTCTAAAATTTTCTATTTTCACCTATTATCCCCTAACTTTTCAGACAAAAGAATTGTAATTTTTCTATTTTCATCTCATTTTAAAATATATTAGTTTCTTGGCCAGTTTATTTTGGTCCTATCTCTGGATCATTTCCAGCTCTCATATGACGTTCTGAACATTATCCTTAGCATTCCAGCTCATTGCCAAGCCTTGGAAAGAGATTTTAGCCTTAGAAGTTTATAATCCTCTGCCTGGTGATGATCACCATTTAGTTTGGCTTGTATTTTGGGGGAAGGAGTCAATACCACCTCCTCTCTAGAACTGTAGCTGATAAAATGTTCTTCAGAGATATTGCACCTATAGAGATGCTCCAGAGTGTCCATCAGAGTCAGCAGCATGAGTGCTGGCCTGGGATTCCTAGAACCAGAATTCAAGTCCCAAATCTTTGGTAACCAGACCTTAGGTACAGCTAATCTTTTAGAATTGCAGTTTCCTTATGTTTGAAACAGGATTAAAAACACTTGCACTGTTCACCCCACAAGATTATTCTGAGAATCTAGTGAGACCATAGAAGTTAGAGTATTTTCTTATTAAGTGCTTGTAAGAAATGTTGAATAATTGAGACTTAAATGCTGTGTTGTTTCACTGCTAAGTTGTATCTGACTCTTCTGTGGCCCCATGGACAGTAGCCTGCCAGGCTCCTCTGCCCATGGGAATTTCCAGGCAACAATATTGGAGTGGGTTGCCATTTCCTCCTCCAGGGTATCTTCCCGACCCAGGGATCAAACCTGTGTCTCTTGCATTAGCAGGCGGATTCTTTACTGCTGATCCACCAGCAAGCCCCTTAAATACTGGCATCCGTGTGTACTAAGTCACTTCAGTTGTGTCTCACTCTTTGTGACCCCCTTGGCTGAAGCCTGCCAGGCTCCTCCTTCCATGGGATTCTCCTGGCAAGAATACTGGAGTGGGTTGCCATTTCCTTCCCCAGGATATCTTCCTAACCCAGGGATTGAACCTGCATCTCTTAGTCTCCTGCATTGGCAGGTGGTTCTTTACCACTAGTGCAGCCTGGGGAGTTCCCTAAAATACTGGAACTTGTATCAGATAATTTTGCTTCCCTGGCTTAATTTATTCTGGCCCGTGGACCAGTTGCTAAGAATAACCAGCTTATCATTCATAACACTGATCTCATTGCTTCATTACAGTAATAGCACTGTGCATTTGGACATCGTTATTTTAACCTTAACATCTAGAATACAACTGGTACTCTACAGCAGTTCACCCCCAAAGGCCTCAAAGACATAAAGTGATTTTCAATGGGCACTCTAATTCGTGGTAGAGGATGTGTTTTCCTACTCCTGAGAAATTTAGAAGTAGAAACTAGGGATGTGAATGTGAATTGGGAAGATGTCTAGAAACAGAACTTTGAAATAAAAAGTTATTGGCAATTGAAGTGAAATTTAGAAAGAGACTGGAAATACCTGAAAAACAGATATAAAGTCTCTAAATCATTGTCCTTTGGGCACATTTTGTGTAGGAGTCAGTAGTTCTATATACTTGAACACTCAAGTCTGTGACAAATTCAAATTAATTGTTGATGTCATTATGATGAAATTGAGTTATGTAAAATTCACTTAAGAAGATAGGAAAGTATTAAATGTTAGCTTTCCATTAAAATGGTTAAAATAAAAAAATTCTTAGTGCTTAAAAGGATAAGCTTTATTGATGTTGATAATTAGTTTTCTTTAAGTTTATTATCTCATAACATTCAATAAATAGGATATCACTGTATTAATATTTTATTAGTCATTATATTATATGAGTATTTTTATTTCTTGCAGTTGGATAATTTTGTATTGTTATTTCTAATGTATAGGTAGAGGGCATTGACAGGGTGTTATTATGCCAAGCTTATAGCATCATTTGGAGAGGAGAGGAATACATGGTTCTTTCTTCTGGTATATTACCAAACTCTATAAATTATAAATTGTATAGAACTTTCCTATAGGCATAGTCTCATTTTACATCCATCGTGATCCATTGAGGTACACGTTCAATTTTTACAAATGAGAATGCTGAGGCTTCTAGGATCAATACAGTCTGATCATATAAGTAGTAAAGCACTGGATTTAAATTTTGTCTTTGACTCTATAGCTTTTGTTTTTACCAAGTCTTCCTCATGGGTATCATCTTTTGCTTTGTGTTTTAGAACACTTCTGGAAAGGAAGTTAGGACTTATAGGCATCATTACTCTTATTTTATTGTCTGAAGAGATTGAATGGGAAGATCGATCTATGTGGATTGCCAAGGGTCACATGATGGCTAGAATCCAGGTCTACTGATTTCTGGCACATTAGCTATTTAAAAAATTTATTTTGAATTATCAATACTTTCAAACTTACAGAGAAGTTGAAAAATAATACAAAGAATTTCAGTACTTCATTCATTCAGATTCGCTGATTGTTAACATGTTGCTAATTCTGTCTCTGAATATTTCCATATTATTATTTTTTTCTCAGCCATTTGAGAATAAGTTGTGTATATCATTAGCCTTTCCCTTGAATCCTTCAGCATGTATTTCCTAATAACAAGGATGTTTAGAATAGAATCACGATGGTGGAGGAGTTGTTGGATGTGGAATGCATCTCTCTCCATGGGTGCATTACAAATATATCTACAGATACAACAGTTCTCCAGAACACTGGCTGAATACTAGTGGGAGTCCCTGACCACTGGAAAGGATTATATGAATCCACACATGGCTGGGTAGGACAAAAGAAAGAAGGGAGAAGGAGGAGGAGAGCACGTAGGACTGGACTTGCACTTTGGGGTGGGGGGAGCTGAAGTAGGGGAGAGACTCCCATAACCAGGGCAATTGGTTGGGACAGAAGCAAAGCATTTAAGGCTATCAGAGGAATGTGAAGCAGCTGATCTGTGACAGTCTGAATAGAGTGAGAATCACACAGATAATCTGTGCCATGGTCCTACACACCTTGGACAAGTTTGCGGGTCTATGATGTATGCAGGGGCTGGGAGCTGGAGCGTGGGGTTTGGAGAGAAATCCATGGGGAGATGGCTTGAGGGAACTGGAGGGAGGAAATCCACAACAGGGAATGCCTTTGGAGAGAAACTGGGTAGCCATGGAAGCAGGGAGCTACTTCTGAGTCATATGCAAGGGGTAGATCAACCACTGTAACCTCTTTCTGTCTACATGCAGGCACCAGTAGCTGCAAAATAGAGAAGGATCCCAGCAAGGGAAGCCCTTTGAGTGCCTACTGCTGGAGGCTAGAAAAGGCTCCTAAGAGAGTCATGTCTCTTGTGCCTATGGCCACTGGCTTCCTGTGCATCTGGCCCTGTTGAGTTCTCTGCAGTTCTAGCAGGCATGCCACCTCTTTGCTGTACCTTCACTGGAACAGACCCAAGTTCTCCAGGGCAGCCTCTTGGAGCAGACTGCTGTGAGTGGCCCACACACAGAGGTGGAGATAAAAAAAAATACACAATAAGCTCCAGGGGTGGAGCAACTAAGGAAGAGGATTGAAAACTTTTCCATCAGCTGCACAAGCTGCAGATTAATTCCACATGATTAACTAGGTAGACTGTATCTATGGAATATATGAAAGGACAATGAATGTTCCTCAAAAGAAAACA
The DNA here is from genome assembly GCA_935064755.1 of Tragelaphus eurycerus. Classification (NCBI taxonomy): domain Eukaryota; kingdom Metazoa; phylum Chordata; class Mammalia; order Artiodactyla; family Bovidae; genus Tragelaphus; species Tragelaphus eurycerus. The sequence continues at coordinate 4,218,011 of CAKXYN010000119.1, read as the reverse complement.
CTCTAGCTCTGGAAACTGTGGATATTAGAGGCAAACACATGTGGAAGTAGGGCCAGATTAGAGTCTGATCTGTCCCCATGCTTGGAGACCAGCTCTCCCCAGCACTGGAAGGACTCCTAGGGAAACAGAGGCGGGCTATGGCTCACAGCACGAACAAGGGCATTGAAAGCTGGGACACTAGGAAAATACATATTAGTTTTTTTGATTCATTCTCTTGTTGGCTCTGTTTTTTTTTTTTTTTCTCTTTTTCCTCTGTTGTTGTGGTTGTTGTATTTATTATTATTATTATTATTTAGGCTTTTGGGATTTTTAAAAAAATCATACTTTTGATTTACTTTATATATTTCTACAATCTTGGCTTTCTGCTATTCTGTGTCTTTAAAAAAATATATATGTATCTTTTAAAACTATACTTCTATTTTAACTTTGCTTTTCTTTCTTTCTTTCTTTTTTTTTTTTTTTTTTTACCATTTTTGTCTGTTTGTCTTGTTTGCTTTATTCCTCAGCTGGCACTCTGGTTAGGTTTTGATTTCTAATTTGTGCTTTAGTAAGATTTGTGTTTAGTCAGTTGATTTCATTTTTGGTTTCTTTTGTTCTCCAGGTTGCTCTCTTGTAATTTGTTTTCTTTGGCCTGTTTTGGTTTCTTTTGTGTGTGTATGTTCCTTCATTTTTGTTTCTGTTTGTCTGGTTTCGTTTTTACCATTTGTCTGGGTTTTGTTTTTTTATGTTTTTTGGTATTTTTTTTTATCTTCTTTATTGAAATGACAAATGGTTGGTGGGGTCTTGGTCCCTGACCAGAAGTTGGGCCTGAGCCTCTGGTGTGAGAGCACCGAGTCCAGAACTCTAGACTGTCAGAGAACTCCCTGACCCCAGTGGGTAATGATCAGTGAGAACTCCCATGAAGGCCTCCATCCAACTCTAAGACCCAGTACTACCTACCTGCCAGGAGCACCCAGCACTGGACACCTCACTCAAACAGCAAACAAGATAGCAACACAAACCCAACCATCAGAAGCCAGACAGACTGTCCAGATACCCCAAAACAAAGCATGTTATAGGGCTCTGCCCATCAGACAGAAAAAACTCACTTTCACCCACCAGAATGCAGAAAAAATTCCTTCTCAACATGAACCTACACAAGCCACTGAAACACACTCACTCACTAGGGGCAGAGGCCAGAAACAAGAACTACAACCCTATAGCCTGGGAAAAAGATACCTCACACATAGTAAGTTAGTAAAAATGAAAAGTCAGAGAAATATGATGCAGATGAAAGAACAGGGTAAAAACTAACAAGACCAAATAAATGAAGAGGAAATATGCAAATTACCTGAATAAGAATTCAGAGTAATGACAGTAAAGATCATCTAAAATCTTGAAAATAGAATGGAGAAAATGCAAGAAATATTTAACACATTTATCAAGGACCTAGAAGAAATAATGAACAAACAGTGATAAAAAACACAAAATTACTGAAATTAAAAATATTCTAGAAGGAATCAATAGCAGAATACCTGAGGCAGAAGAACAGATAAGTGAACTAGAAGATAGAATGGTGGAAATAACTGCTGAAGAGCAGAACAAAGAAAAAAATAATGAAAAGAACTGAGGACAGTCTTAGAGACCTCTAGGACAATATTAAACACACCAATAGTTGAATTATCAGGATCCCAGAAGAAGAGAAAGAGAAAGGGTTTGAGAAAATATTTGAAGAGATTATAGTCAAAAACTTTCCTAACATGGGAAAGGAAATAGTCAAAGTCCAGGATGAGCAGAGAGTCCTATTAGGGTAAACCCAAAGAGAAACACACTTATTTATCAAACTAAGGACATTTATTAAAAACCCACAGTATATCTACTAAAATCAGGATATTTAACACTGATATAATACTGCTATCTAATATAAAGTCCATATTCAAATTTCACTAATGTTCTAATATTGACCTTTATGGCTGTTTGTCCAGGTCCTAGTCTAGGATTATGAATTGATTTTATTTCTCAGTGGATTATTACTCTTTATATAATACCTTGTTGCTTCCCTTAGCCCATTTTCTCCTAAAACTTTATGAAACATTTCTTGGATGAAAGATGTACATAAAATACATTAAAAGACAATAATGGGAACGTGGGCACACTTTACTTTGTACTCACCTCAGGTTGCTTGAATCCTCTCTGGAACCTTACCTACCACCTAGACCCGATGAAGATGTTTGTGCCATCCCTCCAGTGTTCTTGAAATGTGATTATGGCACTTATCTTTTAGAATTTTCCTTGATCCTATGTGGTACAGCTGTATCCTTTGCTAAAGAAATGCTCTACTAATCAGGCATTGTTTCTGGTACAGTTCCTGATGTCATAGTGGTCAGAATGCTGCTTCAGTTGAGACTTATCACTTCTTTGCATTGTGCTCTTGAGCCTGGGATTGCATAGAGGGCATATATGAGGAAACCACCAATTGGCACAGCTCTTTCAGTGATAGCGAGTTTTCCATTTTTAGAGTTAAAAGGCACAATTGGTTTAAAAACTTTTTATTATTATTATTTTTTTAAAATTTATTTATTTTAATTGGAGCCTAATTACTTTACAACATTGTATTGGTTTTCCCATATATCAACATGAATCTGCCATGGGTGTACACGTGTTCCCCATCCTGAAACCCCCTCCTACCTCCCTCCCCTTACCATCCCTCTGGGTCATCCCAGTGCACCAGCCCCAAGCATCCTGTATCCTGCATCGAAACTGGACTGGCGATTAGTTTCTTATATGATATTATACATGTTTCAATGCCATTCTCCCAAATCATCCCACCCTCTCCCTCTCCCACAGAGTCCAAAAGACTGTTCAATACATCTGTGTCTCTTTTGCTGTCTCGCATACAGGGTTATCGTTACCATCTTTCTAAATTCCATATATATGCGTTAGTATACTGTATTGGTGTTTTTCTTTCTGGCTTACTTCACTCTGTATAATAGGCTCCAGTTTCATCCACCTCATTAGAACTGATTCAAATATATTCTTTTTAATGCCTGAGTAATACTCCATTGTGTATATGTACCACAGCTTTCTTTATCCATTCATCTGCTGATGGACATCTAGGTTGCTTCCATGTCCTGGCTATTATAAACAGTGCTGCGATGAACATTGGGGTACACATGTCTCTTTCAATTCTGGTTTCCTCAGTGTGTATGCCCAGCAGTGGGATTGCTGGGTCAAAAGGCAGTTCTATTTGCAGTTTTTTAAGGAATCTCCACACTGTTCTCCATAGTGGCCGTACTAGTTTGCATTCCCACCAACAGTGTAAGAGGGTTCCCTTTTCTCCACACTCTCTCCAGCATTTATTGCTTGTAGTCTTTTGGATAGCATCCATTCTAACTGGTGTGAAATGGTACCTCATTGGACAATCTCTTTAACAAGTGCTGCTGGGAAAACTGGTCAACCACTTGTAAATGAATGAAACTAGAACACTTTCTAACACCATACAGAAAAATAAACTCAAAATGGATTAAAGATCTAAAAGTAAGACCAGAAGCAATTGGTTTTTTTATTTAGCTGCTGAGCACCGAATCTCTCTTTAGATTTTTACAGATTTAAAACAGATATTATTTCAACATAAATTTCTCCAAATATAACACACTCCTGCACTCATGCAAAATGATTGCTGATCTGTAGAGATGAGTGACAGTTTAAAAAAAAAAATTATTTTTATATTCCAATTGTAATAATAAACACTATCATTTTCTCTAGGATATTTCCTATCAGGAGTTGTTTCTCCCTGATTTGAATTTTTAAAATTTGGTTTCCATTTTATTTGGTGCCTTTTCCTCTTTCCATAAGGATCATCTCAGTAATCTATTGTGTTAAAGTTAAAGGCATTTGACTGTTTTTTTTTTTTTTTAAACTGGTCTCTGATGCAGTGGTGTGAAAGCTTCTAACATAAGACCTCTGACTTACAGATTCATGAATAAAGTGTCCTACTGGAGTCTGCAAACTTAAAATATTTGGCATTGTTCTCCCTTTTCTATTCAGCACACAGGAACAGTTGGCAGCCGGAATTTTGTCTTAATTCTCTGTCCTAGGCTTTGTTTCCTTTATCATCTTTCCAGTTCACCCACTTCATGCTGGCCTGTTCAAGTTCTGTCTTCTAGGAAGTTATCATTTTTTCTAGGCAGGCTATCAAAAGGTTGAATTTTTATTTCAAATACTTCTGTACAACTCTTTGTAGAGTTTTGTGGAAATTCCTTTAAGTTTTATATTTTAATGTGTGAGTAAGTGCTAATGTATGTTTTTCTCAGGGAACAAGTCTATAGTGTTCAATTCCCAAAGTTTAAAAACTGCTGGCCATTCTCAGAAGTGAGTGGTATAATATATGTAAATGATGAGAGAAAAAACATACAACCAAGAATATGTACCTGGCAAGGTTTTCATTCACTCTTGAAAAATAATCAAGAGTTTTACAGGCAAGCTAACATTTTAAAAGGCCAGTACCATAAAAGCAGCTTTATAAGAAATGTGAAAGAAATTCTTCTAAGTAGAAATGAAAAGGCCACAACTACAAATATGAAAATTATGAAAGGAAAAATCTCATTGGTAAAGGCAAGTATAAAGTAAAGGTAGGACATCAATCACTTGTAAAGGTAGAAGGAAGGTTAAAAGACAAAATTGGTAAAGTCATCTATATCCACAATAAGAAGTTAAGGGATTTATAAAACATAAAGATGTAAAATATGATGTCAAAAATGTTAAATGTGGTTGAGGGTTGTAAAAATGTAGGGTTATTAAAATGCATTCAAACTTCACAGATTAGCAACTTAAAATAATCACATATATATAGATTGGTATATGTAAACCTTATGGTAATCATGCTGCTGCTGCTGCTAAGTCGCTTCAGTCGTGTCCGACTCTGTGCGACCCCATAGACAGAAGCTCACCAGGCTCCCCTGTCCCTGGGATTCTCCAGGCAAGAACACTGGAGTGGGTTGCCATTTCCTTCTCCAATGCATGAAAGTGAAAAGTGAAAGTGAAGTCGCTCAGTCGTGTCTGACTCTTAGCGACCCCATGGACTGGAGCCTACCAGGATCCTCCGTCCATGGGATTTTCCAGGCAAAAGTACTGGGGTGGGGTGCCATTGCCTTCCCCGTATGGTAATCATAAACCAAAAATTTATAGTAGATACATATATACAAAAAGAATAAGGTTTTTAAGTATAACACTAAAGATAGTCATGAAATCACAAGGGAAGAGAGCAAAAGAAGAAAAAAGGAACAAAAAAGTATCAAAATAATCCTCAAACATAATAAAATGACAATAAATACATACCTATCAATATTTACTTTAAATGTAAATAGACTAAATGCTATAATCAAAAGACATGTATTCACTGCTATATTTTAAATGGATAAACAGCAATAATAACCTACTGTACAGCACAGGAAACTCTGCTAAATGATATGTGGCAGCCTGGTTGGGAAGGGAGTTTGAGGAAGAAAGGATACATGCATATGTGTGGCTGAGTACCTTTGCTCGCCACCTGAGATGATCACAACATTGTTATTTATCTATACAGCAACATAAAATAAAACTTTTTTTAAAAAAATAGAGTGGCTGAATGGATAAAAAAGCAAGACCCATCTATATGCTGCCTACAAGAGACTCACTTCAGGGCCAAGATACATACAGATTAAAGTAAAAGGATGGAAAAGACATTCCATGTAAATGAAAACTAACAGAATGTTGGGTTACCATTACTTATATAAGACAAAATGGACTTTTAAACAAAGACTGTAACAAGAGACAAAGAGGGTCATTATATAACTCTAAAAGGATCAATCTAAGAAGATATAACAATTGTAAATATACGTGCACCCAATATCAGATCAGATCAGATCAGTCGCTCAGTCGTTTCCGACTCTTTGCGACCCCATGAATCGCAGCACGCCAGGCCTCCCTGTCCATCACCAGCTCCCGGAGGTCACGTAGACTCACACCCATCAAGTCAGTGATGCCATCCAGCCATCTCATCCTCTGTCGTCCCCTTCTCCTCCTGCCCTCAATCCCTCCCAGCATCAGAGTATTCTCCAATGAGTCAACTCTTCGCATGAGGTGGCCAAAATACTGGAGTTTCAGCTTTAGCATCATTCCTTCCAAAGAAATTCCAGGATTGATCTCCTTCAGAATGGACTGGTTGGATCTTCTTGCAGTCCAAGGGACTCTCAAGAGTCTTCTCCAACACCACAGAGCAGATATTAGTAGATATAAAGGGAGAAAATAAGAGTAACAATAATAGTAGTGGACTTTAATATTCCACTTACATCAATGGACAGATCATCCAGATAGAAAATCAGTAGGGAAGTACTGGCCTTAAATGATACACTAGATGAGATAGAATGCACATACACACATACACACATAATATTCCACCCCAAATCAGGAGAATGTACATTCTTTTCAAATGTACATTGAACTTTCTCAAGGATAGATCACATGCTAGGCCACAAAACAGGGCTCAGTTCATTTAAGAGAATGAAATTATATCAAACATCTTTTCTGAACCCATGCTGTGAGACTAGAAATCAATTATAAGAAAAAACTTGCAAAAATACAAACTTCAAGGCCAAAATATATGCTATTAAACATCCAGTGGGTCACTGAAGAAATCAAAGAAGAAATAAAAAATACATGTAGACAAAAAACACAATGATCCAACATCTATGCTGCTAAGTTGCTTCAGTCGTGTCCAACTCTGTGCGACCCCATAGTCGGCAGCCCACCAGGCTCCACCGTCCCTGGGATTTTCCAGGCAAGAACACTGGAGTGGGTTGCCATTTCCTTCTCCAGTGCATGAGAGTGAAAAGCGAAAGTGAAGTCGCTCAGTTGTGTCTGACTCTTAGCGACCCCATGGACTGGAGCCTACCAGGCTCCTCCATCCATGGGATTTTCCAGGCAAGAGTACTGGAGTGGGGTGCCATCACCAACATCTATGGGATGCAGCAAAATCATCTCTGAAAGGAAAATTTATGATGATAGAAGCCTAACTCAGAAAAAGAAGAAAACGTTCAAATAAAAAACCTAAAGTTACATCTAAAGGAGCTAGTAAAAGAAAAACAAAGGAAACCCAAAATTAGTGGAAGGAAATAAATAATAAGATCACAGCAGAAAAAAATGAAATAGAGACTAAAAAAAAAAAAAAAAAAAGGTAAGGTCAATGAAACTAATAGCTTGCTCTTTGAAAGGTAAAATTGAAAGTATTTAATCAGACTTATCAAGGAAAAAAAGAGAGGGCTCAAATCATACTTTCAGATGGTATATTTGACAATAGGTTAGCATCCAACATATACAAAAATCTCATATAACTCAACATTGGAAAACAAATGACCCAATTAAAAATGGACAGAAGAATTGAACAAAGAGTAAATCATTTAGTAAATCCAAATAATTATCACAAGGAGAAATACTTTTTTCCATTTTAATTTTCTATCTATATGAAATGATCAATAGTCATTAAACTTATTATGGTTATCATTTCATGATATATAAGTCAAATCATTATGCTGTACTATTAAGCTTATACAGTGCTGTATATCAATTACATTTCTTAAAAACTGGACAAAAAAACCATAATACAAAAAAACAAAAACAAAAACAAAAACCCTCCTTTGGTCCTTTTCACTATGAAAATGTGTGGAATTATTTGAAAACTTGATTTTATAAGAACGCATCTGAATATCTTATCAGGGCTTATTTCTTTGGTCTCTAGTTCTTGGTATAGCACTATCTATAACTCTTATTGGGCAGTTTGAAGAGTACAGATCACGATACCTGTCAAAATAAGATATGGCACAGGATTATTTATACCTGGGTTTTAATGTTTTGGTTTATGCTGACATTTAGTCAGCATTTACTTTGTCTTTGTTTTGAGTCAAACCCAGCTATGCATTTTCCCCACATCCTGCTGACTTCCTTATTTGATTCATGGCGTCCCCAGTTTTGTGAGTTGGCCAGACTTGAAACCTCAAAGACAGCTTTTCTTTCTTTGTGCCAAGAACCTCACATCCAATAAATGGCAAAGCCTGGGAAATTTACCTCCAGCAATGTCTTTTGCATATCGCTCAATCTTTCTTTCTCCTTTCCCCTCATACCACATTTCAACCAACCCCTTTTCTTTTTGCCTGAGCAAAAACTGTTCCCCAGCTGTTCCTCTCTTTTTCATTTAGTTCATTCTTTACTAATTCCAGATGAAGTATTCCAAACCAAAGCATCCATCATACCCCTTCCTATGTAGGTAGGCTAAGTGGCTTATCATTCTGTGAACATCTTTGTTTTTTAAAGGAATATTCAGCCTGACCTTCAGGAATTTCCAGATTATGCACTCAGCTGTCTTTCTCCGTCTTATTTTCTGCCACTTCCATTTCTATCCTTTGCTTCTAAGCTAAATTGGATTCCTCAGTGTTCTCCAGAACTGTGCTCAGCTTTGTTCCACTTCAGTCCTTTTTACTCAAGTCATTTATTTTTCCTGGAATGCTGTTACCTCCATCCATCTCTGTTTGTTGTAATCCTTCCATCTTGCAAGGCCCATCTCAAATCTCACCTTCTTGTATTCCTCCCAGGTACTCTCAACTGAATGTGATTTCTCCCTTATTTGAATTGTTATTTATGTCACATGATGCTTGTGTAAGCTTTGATGTTAGATATTTATACACTCATCTTCACTGCTACATTGGATGCTATCTTTGGAAGACAAGAGATGTTTCTTAATAATCTTCATGTTATTGAACAATATGTGGCCTGAAACCTTGGGACTATCCAGTTTTCAGTATATTTGCACAACCAGACTTGTTTTCTTTAGTTTTTTTATTGCTCCAAGTTTATTTTGAGTCTTTGTAGACCAGTCCCAAATACCACCTTCTGAGTTAGAATTACCACTCCCCACTTGATTGTGACTTATATGTTGTTTATATAGCCATTTATCTTATTAGTCATATTTGTGAATATCTTCCCTACCTTCATGGGAGAGGCATTGGTTCTGATTAATCTTTGTATATCTCATGCCACTTAGTACAATACCTGGCTCACAGAAAACATTCAGTTACCCTTAGTTGAACTCAGTAACTCTTTCAATACAATTATCTTAAAGTTATTATGTTGTTTTTCACTTTTTTCCAAGGTAGGTATTCTTGTAACCAATGAATTCAGGTGAAAGAGTTATTTATTGTGGTCTTGATGGTTTGCTCTTAAGTGGGAGCATCCTTATGCAGACTGCATGTGCTAGTGCCTATGGTGGGAGAGCTGTATTTGATGAGGACACAAGTCACGTCTTTCTTCAGGGTATGCTGACAGCTATCACGTTTGTAGGGTATGGGGCTGAAGATGGAGGGACTATAGCTGGATCTTGGTGTGAAGTGTGACTTCCCCTCTTCTCAGTGGCCATCACCACCCTAGTGGGAGTGCACTATAATCTCAGGTTGCTGGAGCAGTAGTCCTGAGGGCCAGTCCTGAGCGGGCTCAGTTTCCTTTAAGTGTGTGATTTCTGTCTCAACCCTGGAACTTTTGCCCTAAAGTGAGTAGTGCTGAAGCAAAGGGGACCCAGGTGGGTTCTCCACTTGTGTTGTCTGTAGACAGAGTTTTGAGATATCTCTGATGTGTTGCCTGTGCAGGCACTGGCAATTGTTCCCCTCACTATGTTCAGATGCAGCCTTGAGTCAAAGTTCCCTTTGTCCTTCATGGCCAATCACTGTACCCAGCTCCTGTCATCCCTGCCCTGTTTTGGAGCCAAACCACAAGGCAGGCAGGCCCTGCATGGACTCTAGGTATATAATGGGTCATGAACTGAGGTGACAGGCCACAGCCAGTGTTCTGGGCTATTGTTAGCACTGTTTGAGTATGTGGCAACCATGGTGGCTACCTCCCCACCCAGATGCTACCCCAGTACTGACTCGCCCCTGCTTTCAACAGCTGAGATTTTTGCTTAGTCATTGCAGTCTTAGATCCAGTGTTATGCTGTCTTGTTAAGTAAGTGGGAATGTGGTATTTGCTGGGGTGTGCAGTGAGGCAGTCACAGGTACCCTGGCAGCCAGTAGAGCAGTCGTCAGTCTGCCCAATATGTTCTGCTTCAGGGGGAAAGCTAGCATGTGCATGCTCCTCACAAGTGGAGTCCAGTCTTTCACAGCCCTTCTGGTAGTCCGAGTGACTCTCCATCTTCCCTGTGTAGGACCACAAGACTGGGATGCCCAGTCACACCCTAGGGTGTGTCTCTGCCTTTTTCTCCCTTTTCCTCCGAGATCCCCCCAGACAGAGCAGAGTTGCCAACTTGATCACTTTTTTTCTCTTCCTACCTGATTATGTGTGGATTTTTCTTACAGCCTTGGTTATACAGGAGTCCTTGTGTCAGTTTCCAGTTAATTTTCAGTGAGAATTGTTCCACATGCAGATGTACTTTTGATGTGTTTGTGGAGGGAGGTGAGTTCCATATTCTCTTACTCCACCATCTTGATAAATCTCCTCAAAGGTTTATTTATTTATATTTTTATTATCATGCATGTCCTTGGAGGTTTGGCTGTGCACTCTACTTATCATAGATTCTCAGACCGAGGTTCATGGTGCTTCATTTTTATATATGCTTTCATGATCACTGGGGAAGGGGAAAAAGAACATGAAGAATTTCTTTGTGGCTCCTAAAGCTTTTATTAGAAATGACACATCACTTCTGGTCATATTACATTTGCTAAAGTAAGTCACCTGTCCATAGCTGCCTTTATAGGAGGTGGGGGAAGTGCAACCCTAGTAGATGCCTTGATGGAGGAATCAGCAATATTTGATGAGCAGCACTAATATTTACCAGGGCTTCCCAGCTGACTCAGTGGGTAAAGAATCTGCCTGTAATGCAGGAGGTACAGGAGATGCAGGTTTGATCCTTGGGCTGGGAAGATCTGCTGGAGGAGGGCATGCTAACCCACTCCAGTATTCTTGCCTGGAGAATCCCATGGATAGAGGAACCTGGCGGGCTACAGTCCATAGGGTCACAGAGTCAGACATGACTGAGTATAGCACAGCACAGCCCACTAACATCTACCACACATGGTAGTAACTTCATGAAAGGAATATCTCAACAATCAAATTCAGGATGCTTAGGAAGGGTAGGCGAAGTGTTCAGCTCAATCAGAACTCAAGTCCTTAAGAAGTAGTTAGCAATCACCTTTTATATACTAGGCACTGGATAGTGTGGTGAACAAGACTAACATGGTCTCTGCCTTCAGGGAACTTATATTCCAGAGGCAGGCAAACAATAGGTAAGCAGACAAATAAAATGATTATAAGTTATGATAAAATTGTTAGGGGAATAAAGCCTGAGAGAATAATAGAGGGAGACCTTCTTTTGGTAGTATGGTCACGAAAGTCTTCTTAAAAGAAGTGATATTTAATTTGAGAACTGAATGATAATAAGGCACCAAACATAAAGATCTGGGTAGGATATTAGGAAGAACAATCCCAGCATAGGGAACAGTGATGCAGAGACTCTAAGCTTGCTTTTTCCCCCCTTCAAGATACTAAAAGAAGAGCAGTATGGTTGGAAGGTATTGAGAAGTTGCCTGGTCATTCAGGGCATATAGGCCAGATAGGGACATACAGTATGAACCCATCAGAACATTTAAAGCAGGAATGTTCAAGTGATGTGATTGATATTCCGAGCTTACTCTGGCTTCACTGTGGAGAATTACTTCAGGATGGGCATTAGGTGGTAGCTGCAGTAGAGAGATGATGATGGCTTAGACTAGAAATGGAAAAAAAAGTGTGTTAAAGACATATTTATAAGTTTAAATCAATGGGATTTGGTAATGGATTAGATATGGAAGGTGATGGGGAGAGAGAGATCATGGATGATTACCTGGTTTCTAGATGGATGGCAGGGCTATTCTATGAGATGAGGGATTCCTGGAGAGGACCAGTTGTGTGAGGGAAGATTGGATGTTTGATTTATATATATTGAAGAGTCTTCAAAACTCGCAGTTTGAGTAAGCACACTGCCTCATGGTCAGTGCTTTAGCTTACTATGCTATGCTAAGTCACTTCAGTCGTGTCTGACTCTGTGTGACCCCATAGACGGCAGCCCACCAGGCTTCCCCGTCCCTGGGATTCTCCAGGCAAGAACACTGAAGTGGGTTGCCATTTCCTAGCTTACTGATTCTGTGTAAATGTTATCCTCATTTAAGGCGGGAGTGAAAAGGTTGGCTTAAAGCTCAACATTCAGAAAACGAAGATCATGGCATCTGGTCCCATCACTGCATGGGAAATAGATGGGGAAACAGTGGAAACAGTGTCAGACTTTGTTTTTCTGGGCTCCAAAATCACTGCAGATGGTGACTGCAGCCATGAAATTAAAAGACGCTTACTCCTTGGAAGGAAAGTTATGACCAACCTAGATAGCATATTCAAAAGCAGAGACATTACTTTACCAACAAAGGTTCGCCTAGTCAAGGCTATGGTCTTTCCTGTGGTCATGTATGGATGTGAGAGCTGGACTGTGAAGAAGGCTGAGCGCCGAAGGATTGATGCTTTTGAACTGTGGTGTTGGAGAAGACTCTTGAGAGTCCCTTGGACTGCAAGAAGATCCAACCAGTCCATTCTGAAGGAGATCAATCCTGGAATTTCTTTAGAAGGAATGATGCTAAAGCTGAAACTCCAGTATTTTGGCCACCTCATGCGAAGAGTTGACTCATTGGAGAAGACTCTGATGCTGGGAGGGATTGAGGGCAGGAGGAGAAGGGGACGACAGAGGATGAGATGGCTGGATGGCATCACTGACTCGATGGATGCGAGTCTGAGTGACCTCCGGGAGCTGGTGATGGACAGGGAGGCCTGGCGTGCTGCGCTTCATGGGGTCGCAAAGAGTCGGACACGACTGAGCGACTGATCTGATCTGATCTGATCTGACCAGAGCAAGTGGTTTCTTCTTTTTAAAAAAAAAAAAAAAAAAAAAAAAAATTTATGTTTTAATTGGATAATTGCTTTTAAAGGATAATTGCTTTACAGAATTTTTTTTTGTTTTCAGTCAAACCTCAACATGAATCAGCCATAGGTATACATATATCCCTTCCCTTTTGAAACTGACTCCCATCTCCCTCTCTATCCCACCCCTCTAGGTTGATACAGAGCCCCTGTTTGAGTTTCCTGAGACATACAGCAAATTCCCATTGCCTATCTATTTTACATATTGTAATGTAAGTTTCCATGTTAGTTTCAACATACATCCCACCCTCTCCTCCCCTCTCTCCATGTCCACAAGTTTATTCTCTATGTCTGTTTCTCCATTGCTGCTCTGCAAATAAATTCTTTGGTGCCATTTTTCTAGATTCCATATATATGCATTAGTATATGATATTTATCTTTTGCTTTTTGACTTACTTCACTCTGTATAATAGGCTCTAAGTTCATCCACCTCATTAGAACTGACTCAAATGCATTCTTTTTTATGGCTGAGTAATGTTCCATTGTGCATATGTACCACAACTTCTTTATCCATTCATCTGTTGATGGACATCTAGGTTGCTCCATGTTCTAGCTATTGTAAATAGTACTGCAGTGAACAATGGGATACATGTGTCTTTTTCAATTTTGGTTTCCTCAGGGTATATGCCTAAGAGTGGAATGGCTGGGTCATATGGTAGTAGGAGACTTTAACACCCCACTCACACCAATGGATACCTCACCAAAACAGAAAATTAATAAGGAAGCATAAGTCTTAAATGATACATTAGATGAGATGGATCTCACTGATATCTTCAGGACATTCCATCCAAATGCAGAAGAATACACCTTTTTCTCAAGTGAATGTGAAACATTCTCCAGGATAGACCACATCTTGGGTCGTAAATCAAACCTCAGGAACTTTAAGAAAATTGAAATTGTATCAAGCATCTTTTCTGACCACAATGCTATGATACCAGATATCATTTACAAGAAAAAAAGTGTAAGAAATACAAACACATGGAGATTAAACAATACATTTCTAAATCACCAACGGGTCACTGAAGAAATCAAAAGGGAAATCAAAAAATTTCTAGAAACAAATCACAATGAAAACATGACAACTCAAAACCTATGGGATGCAGCAAAAGCAGTTCTAAGAGGGAAGTTTATAGCATTATAATCCTATCTCAAGAAACAAGAAAAACGTCAAATAAGCAACCTAAATTTACGCCTAGAACAACTGGAAAAAAGAAGAACAAAAAACCCTGCAAAATTAGAAGGAAAGAAATAATAAAGATCCAAGCAGAAATAAAAAGAAATGAAAGAAGCAATAGTAAAGATTAATAAAACTAAAAGCTGGTTCCTTGAGGAGATAAACAAAATTGACTCATCAAGAAAAAAAGAGAATAATCAAATCAACAAAATTAGAAATGAAAAAGGAGAGGTTACAACAGACAATGCAGGAATACAAAGGATTATAATAGACTATTATGAACAACTATATGGTAATAAAATGGATAACCTGGAAGAAATCGACAGATTCTTAGAGAAGTTCAATCTTCCAAGACTGAAGAAGCAAGAAATAGAAATTATGAACAACCCAATTACATGCACTGAAATTGAAACTGTGATCAAAAGTCTCCCAAAAAGCAAAAGTCCTGGACCAGATGACTTCACAGGAGAATTCTATCAAACATTTAAAGAAGAGCAAATACCTATCCTTCTAAAACTCTTTCAAAAATTTGCAGAAGAAGGAACACTGCCAAACTCATTCTACGAGGCCACCATCACCCTGATACCAAAACCAGACAACACAAAAAAGACTACAGGTCAATATTACTGATGAACATAGATGCAAAAATCCTCAACAAAACTTCAGCAAACAGAATTCAGCAACACATTGAAAAGCTCATACACCATGATCAAGTTGGGTTTATTCCAGGGATGCAGGGATTCTTCAATATATGCAAATCAATCAATGTGATACACCATATTAACAAATTGAAAGATAAAAACCATATGATCATCTCAATAGATGCAGAAAAAGCCTTTGACAAAATTCAGCAAGTGATTTCTTTACAAGCCTGGCAGCCCTGTGTTCCTATGTAGTTTATTTCCTGCCATGAAATGCATGGTCAAAAGTGTTGGAGACATTTTTGTGGGTTTGAAAATTTCAAGTGAAGAATGTTTTGGCTTGAAATCTTTGGAAACCATTCCGTAGGGTTGTTATAGCTACAGCTGACATCAATTAATGGAACAGCAAATGAAAATCCAAAACGTCCAAAGATTATTCAAATGCTGGGGCACTGTTGAAGAGGACCTTTCTCCCACTGTATAGAGCATAAGAATGTATACACGTGCAGTCATGAAAAACTATTAAAGTGTCTCCTAAGAATAATAGCAAATGAAAGCTAGTAAATGGAGGTGGAGAGAAAAGACAGGAGGCAACATAAGATCAAAATCAGCTCTGGTTTCTTTGCACTACCTTGTGTCCCAGTCTGGTAATTATCCTCCACATGCTCTAGTCTGGATAACAGCTTGCTTCTCAATCTTTCTTTGAGTCCCACTCCCCCCTGAATCCCCAAACAAAATCATGGAATTCTATTTTTGTTCATGTTACAGGATGGAATAGGAAGGAGCCAGATCTGAGAAGTAAAAAAAGTAGAAAGGAGGAACAATGTTAGATATACCAGTGCTAAAAAAAAAGCCGGTGGTGATAATGAAAAAAGTCCTGGGAATTAAGAAAGTGTTAACTAGTTAACCTAACAGAAAAATAAAAAGCCAAAAGAAACAGGCCCTAGGGCTGTGTTGAGGTCACAGTGTGGAAACTGTTCCAGCTACCTGAAAATCTGCACGTTTGCAGTGAAATGCAGTTGGCTTCACTGATAAGAGGCTGGGATATTGGGGGAAGCCTATTTTGTAAGCTTGTTGGGAATCCTATAGGAAAAACCTGTGGTCCCTAGTTTATAGCCAATTAGAAGTCAGGAGCTGGAGAAGGAAATGGCAACCCACTCCAGTGTTCTTGCCTGGAGAATCCCAGGGATGGGGGAGCCTGGTAGGCTGCCGTCTATGGGGTCACACAGAGTCAGTGACGACTGAAGCGACTTAGCAGCAGCAGCAGCAGAAGTCAGGAGCAAATAAGACAAACAAAAAAACAAAGAAAGAAAAGGTTGTTATCCTTGCTATCAGTTCAGTTCAGTTCAGTCGCTCAGTCGTGTCCAACTCTTTGTGACCCCATGAATTGCAGCACGCCAGGCCTCCCTGTCCATCACCAACTCCCGGGGTACACCCAAACCCATGTCCATTGAGTTGGTGATGCCATCCAACCATCTCCTCCTCTGTCACCCCCTTCTCCTCCTGCCCTCAATCTTTCCCAGAATCAGGATCTTTTCAAATGAGTCAGCTCTTCGCATCAGGTGGCCAAAGTATTGGAGTTTCAGCTTCAACCTCAGTCCTTCCAATGAACACCCAGGACTGATCTCCATTAGGATGGACTGGTTGGATCTCCTCGCATTCCAGGAGACTCTCAAGAGTCTTCTCCAATACCACAGTTCAAAAGCATCAATTTCTTCTGCGCTCAGCTTTCTTATAGTCCAACTCTCACATCCATACATGACCACTGGCAAAACCATAGCCTTGACTAGACAGACCTTTGTTGGCAAAGTAACATCTCTGCTTTTTAATATGCTGTCTAGGTTGGTCATAACTTTCCTTCCAAGGAATAAGCGTCTTTTAATTTCATGGCTGCAGTCACCATCTGCAGTGATTTTGGAGCCCAGAAAAATAAAGTCAGCTGCTGTTTTCACTGTTTCCCCATCTATTTGCCATGAAGTGATGGGACCAGATTCCATGATTTTAGTTTTCTGAATGTTGAGCTTCAAGCCAACTTTTTCACTCTTCTCTTTTTGCTTTCATCAAGAGGCTCTTTAGTTTTTCTTCACTTTCTGCCATAAGGGTGGTGTCATCTGCATATCTGAGGTTATTGATATTTCTCCTGGCAGTCTTGATTTCAGCTTGTGCTTCCTCCAGCCCAGCATTTCTCATGATGTACTCTGCATAGAAGTTAAATAAGTAGGGCGACAATATACAGCCTTGACATACTCCTTTTCCTATTTGGAACCAGTCTGTTGTTCCATTTTATCTAAATAGAAATTACATTGCAGGGTGAGAGGAAATTAAAAAAAAAATGTGTTGAACTGTGCTGGAGGCTATTTCCACACAGCTCCTGCTTAGCAGTCGTGGTGCTGCTCCCAAGGTGAGAGCTACTTACCATGGGGAGATAGTTTTTATTAGCCGCACAGGGAAGATTAACCACAGGATCGAGTTATTTGCAGTCTCTCTGAGCCCTTCAGTCTACAGACAGCCACATATCTCTGGGGGCAGTCTCTGAGAAGGTGGGGAGTGATGCATGACTTTCTAACCAGTTACTACTGACTGGGACTCAACCTGCAAACAAGAGTATTCATTAGTATTGAGTCAGGAACTCCCTAGTAGTAGTTAGGGAAATTTGTTTCAGCGGAGATTAAAGTAAAATGCCATTAGGCTGCAGTAGTTAAAACAGTGTGGTACAGGTACATCTGATAAAGATGGTATTGAAGATTAGTAGGGAAAAAAATGAATTATTTAACAAAGTTGTTGGGACACCTTCTTCTGGAAGAAGAGTTATTTTCATACACCTCATACTTAACACCCAAATAAGTTACAGATAAATCAAATAATTAAGTGTAAATCAAATAATTTAATGTAAAATATAGGGCCATAAAACTTCTACAAAAAGTGGGAGTGTATGGAAGGACTTTAAAAATAGGATATAAAATTAGGAAGTAATAAAACAAAAAGTTGATATCTCTGAGACCATGAAACTCAAACTTCTGTATGGAAAAAGAGCATCATATAAAGTCAAAATTGAAATGAGTGTTCTTCATACATTGCTGTAGTAGAAACTGGCAAAACCTCTGTGGAGGGAGTTCAGCAGTTTAAGTCAAAATTTTAAAATGCACATACCTTAACCCAGGAATTCTACTTTTTTGATTTTATTCTATAACTATACCCAGTATCTCCATACATGTGCACAAAGATATATGTGCAATGATGATCTTCATTGCCAGTGTAATAAATTACCACAAATTTAGTGGACTGAAACAACACAAATTTATTCTCTTATAATTTTGGAGGTCATAAGTCCAAAATCACTTTCGCTGGGCTACAATCAAGGCATAAGCAGGACTGGATTCTTCTGGAGACTCTGAGGGGAGACTCTGCTTCTTTGCCTTTCACCTTCTAAAGTTGCCTATATTCCTTGGCATGTGGCCCCTACCTCCATCTTTAAAGAGCATCATTCCAGTCTCTACTTCTGTTGTCACATTGCTCCCTTCTCTCCCATTAACACTCCTGCCTCCCTCTTATAAAGACTTTTGTGATTATATCTGGACTTATCCAGACAATTGGTGATAAATGCCCTATCCCCACATCATTGAATTAATCACATCTGTGAAATCCATTTAGGAATGTAAGGTAAGATAATAATAGGTTCTGGGGATTAAGACATGAACATCTTTGAGAGAACTTATGCAGCCTACCATAGACATGTTCTTGTATACCCTATTTCTAGAAGAATAAGAAATTGCTAATGATAAATGTTTTTTGGACAGAGAAACCTGGAGGCTGAGGGACAAAGAACAAAGGGACAAAGGACAAAGACACTACTGCAAACCTCTTGTGCTTGGAGTTCAAGGTGTAGACGGCATGGGTGAGAATCAGGATACAATAGTTATAATTAGAGATATAAAAATAATAGAACGAGGATAGCTCAGTAGGAAAATTCAGTGGAGAAAAGAGGCTGAGTAGCTTGGTTTATGCGGGGGACCAATAAAACTTCAAGACAAGAAGTTTACACCACTTACGTAGGCCGCAGGCGTCTTTCCGTTCTCCTGAAGGAGAGGAGACACTGAGGCCTCCCCCGGTCCGATCTTAGAAGCCCAGGCATAATTAGTAAGCATGGTGGGTTCCGCGCCCCAGATGGAGACTCAGCCAGAATTTGAGAGAGAGAGCGACATGGGGAGACCAGTCTTTCCAGGAACTGATCCCCATTCTTTATTTTCCCTGGTTCACTTTTATACACTGAGATGTTATACAAAAGTCACGCGGGGTCAGCAGCCCTGACTTTTATCAAAGTCAGGTGCTTAAATGTATACAGAGGTCTTAGGGGTGTTGCATCATCTTTTGGCCAGGGGGCCTGCTGACAATTTATGACCTTCTCCTTGTGATAGTAGTCAGTCACTTATTTCTCCAGGGCGATTATTCTTAAAACAGACTCCACTAGATAAGTTTACATTCCTATAGGGTGAGAGTGTAGTGGGTTTTAGTCAGGGAAAGAATTTACTTAGCCTAAAGTCTGATGTGATTAATATCAAAGGTTAATACTTATCTCTTCTATTCATTAATGTGTATAAGGGCAGGGGAAGTGGAGACTTAGCAGCAATCATTGGCTCAACAAATGAAAAACCCTTCACCAATACAATTTCTAATCAGCCCATTATACTTATGCTAATAGTTTTCTAACTTCTCTAAAGAACCTGTTTTTAGAAGGTTAAGAGCATCTTGTGCCTCCCACTGTTGGGAGGCTGTGAGTAATCACATGTGGCTGGACAAGCCTGTCAGGTGGGCTAAAGAAACTTCAGAGGAGTTTGTAGGTTAAAACACTCCTGTCACACCCAGGAATTTTTATTAACTGAAGCTTTAAGTTAACTCTTTTTTCAGAGAGAGGTAGTGGGGGACAGCCCCCCGTAAAGTCAGAGGTGTAGGTGAGAGCACAAGTAGTAAAGCAGGCAGGCTCTGGTTTTGGGGGTAGATGCTCGAGAACCTCCAAGGGGCTCCTGAGGCTTGATCTTGCGCCCTTGCGTTATTGCCAAGCCTCCTTCCTCATGACCTTTGTCACGGGCGGAGCGCTAATCCAAACCGGCTCCCAACAGTCTCTGTTTTTAAAAATGTGATATATGCTCATTGTAGAAATTTTAGAAATTGAAAAAAAGAGAAATGCATAAAATATTAATCATAATAAACCATAAAAGCTGAACAACTGTTAATGTTCTTGGTATATTTCCTTCTATCATTTTTTTCTATTCAAAATTATGTTTGTGGTAAACAAAATAAATGGCTTTCCAAATATATCCAAACCCTAATCTCCTGAATCTGTGAACATGCTGCCACACATGGTAAAAGGACTTTTGTAATGTAAGTGAGGATTGTGAGATAGGGTGGAATCAGTATAGTTACAAGGATCCTTATAAGATGGGGTTGCAAGAAGGTAAGAGAAGGCGAGAAGGTGATGTGTAAAGGAAACCAGTGGTACACTTGTGCAACAGGAGCCAAGGATAAGTACAGCTGTGAGTAGATGAAAAATGGAATGACTGAATTCTTGGACTTCTGTCCTCTAGAATTGTAAGAGAATAAACATGTCGTTTAAAAATATTGACAGTTTGGTAATTTGTTACATTTAGGAAACTAATGCAATGTCTTTAAATGATAAACATTTCCCCATGTTCTTTAACATTTTTTGTGCATACTATAATGATACCTTACTTAATATTTATGTATTTGCTTTCTCTTCTAGACACTAAATTATACAAGGTCAGGGACTTTTATGTCTTTTTCCCCCAACTTTATTAAGGTATTATTAACATATATGTCTGTTTAGGGTGCACAACATAATGATTTGATATGTGTATTTGCATGCATGCTAAGTTGCTTCAGTTGTGTCTGACTCTCCGTGACCCCATGGACAGCAGCCCACCAGGCTCCTCTGTCCCCAGGATTCTCCAGGCAAGAATACTGGAGTGGGTTGCCATTTCCTTCTCCAGATATGTGTATATATTGTGAAATTATTACTGCAATAAGGTTAGTTAACACCTTTGTCTTATCACATACTTTTGTTGGGTATGTGATGATGACATTTAAGACCTATTCTCAAAACTTTCAACTATCAATATACAATACTGTACTGTAAATTATACTATACAGTTAATATACTGGTGATGGACAAGGAGGCCTGGCATGCTGCAGTCCATGGGGTCTCAAATAGTTGGACACGACTGAGTGACTGAACTGAACTGAACTGAGCTGTTAATTATAATCACCACGCTGTCCACTTGAGCCCCAGAACTTATTCATCTTATATCTGGAAGTTGGTAATCTTTGACCAGTATGTCCTCGTTTCCCCGAACTCCTAACTTCTAGTGAGACCATCAATCTATTCTCTATTCCTTTAAAAAAAAAAAAATTATTGTTGTTATATTATCTTTTGGCCACATGTGAGATCTAGTTCCCTGACCAGGGGTCAAACTTGTGCTGCCTCCCTTGTCAGCACAAAGTCTTAACTACTCTATCACCAGGGAAGTCCCTCTCTATTCCTTTTTTTTTTTTTTTTTTTTTTTGACAGTGATACAAGTAGCTGTGTTTATTATAGTAAATCAGTAACAAATGACTTCATATTCTAATAGCTTTTTTATACCTAGTACTTTGTACCTCTTAATATCCTTCCCCTACTTTGTTCCTCCCCTCACTCCTAAACCCACTGATAACTGTTAGTTTGTTCTCTATATTTGTGAATCTGTTTCAGTTTGTTGTTATTTATTCATTTTATTTTTTATATTCCACATATAAGTGAAAGCACAGTACTTGTCTTTCTCTATCTGACTTATTTTACTAAGCATAATATTGTCCAGGTCCATCAATGTTTTTGCAAATGGCAAAATTTTATTCTTTTTCATGGGTGATAATATTACATTGTGTGTGTGTGTGTGTATCTCATCTTCCTCATTCATTCATCTGTTGTTGGAAACTTAGTTTGCTTCCGTATCTTGGCTACTGCAAATGATACTATTATAAAACATTGGAGTGCATATATTTTTTTTTAAATTTGTGTTTTTTTTTTTTTGAATATGTACCTAGGAGTAGAATTGCTGGATCATATGGTATTTTGAGATTTTTGAGGACTCTCCATACTGTTTTCCACAGTGGCTGTACCAATATGCATTTCTACCAACAATGTACTAGGGTCCCTTTGCTTCACATCCTCACCAACATTTATTATTTGTTGTCTTTTTGACAATAGCCATTCTGACAAATGGGAGGTGATATCTCATTGTGGTATTGATGTGTTTTTTCCTGATGATTTGTGATCTTGAGCATCTTTTCATGTGCCTGTTAGTGATCTGTGTTTATTCTTCAGAGAAATGTCTATTCAGGTCCTCTGCCCATTTTTAAATTGTGTTGTTTGTGTTTGTGTATTTCTTTTTTCATTTTGAGTTGTATGAGCTCTTTATTTTGGATGAAAGTGAAAGTGTTAGTCGTTTAGTCATGTCTGACTTTTTGTAACCCCATAGATGGTAGCCCTCCAGGCTCCTCTGTCCATGGAGTCCTCCAGGGAAGAATATTGGAGTGGGCAGCCATTTCCTTCTTCAGGGTATCTTTCCGAACCAGGGATCAAACTCAGGTCTCCTGCATTACAGGCAGATTCTTTACCATCTGAGCCATCAAGGAAGCCAACTTGTTAGACATATCACTAGTAAATATTTTCTCTTATTCACCAGGTTGTCTTTTCATTTGTTGATGGTTTCCTTTACTATGCAAAAGCATTTATATTTCTTAGGTTCTATTTATTTTTGTTTGAGTTGACTGAGGAGACAGATCTGAAAAATATATTGATAAAACTTAAGGTCAAATGAGTGTGCTGCCTACATTTTCTTCTATTAATTTTATGGTTTCTTGTCTTATATTTAGGTCTTTAATCCATTTTCAATTTCTTTTATATATGGTGTGAGAAAATGTTGTAATTTCATTTTTTTACATGTAGCTGTTCAGTTTTCCAAAGACCACTTATTGAAGAAGATGTCTTTTATCCATTGTATATTTTTGCCTCCATTGCCATAGATTAATTGATCATGTATGTATGGATATATTTCTGGACTCTCTATTTGTTCTATTTGTCTTTCCTAGGAATTTTATCCTTTTGATGTGATTCTAAATGGGATTGTTTTCTTGCTTTCTCTTTCTGATTAGTATATAGAAAAACAACAGATTTCTATATATTAATCTTATATCCTGCAACCTTACTGACTTTATTAGTTCTATTAGAGTTTTTTTTTTTTTTTTTGGTGGATACTTTAGGGTTATATAATTTAAAGGAAGAAGTAAAAATGTCGTTACTTGCAGATGACATGATGCCTTTTATTTTTCTTTTATGATTGCTGTGGCTAGGACTTCATGAACTCCTTATTGCCAAATTCAGACTTAAATTGAAGAAAGTAGGGAAAACCACTAGACCATTCAGGTATGACCTAAATCAAATCCCTTATGATTATACAGTGGAATTGAAAAATAGATCTAAGGGACTAGATCGTAGACAGAGTGCCTGATGAAGTATGGAATGAGGTTTGTGACATTGTTCATGAGGCAGGGGTCAAGAACATCCCCATGGAAAAGAAATGCAAAAAAGTAAAATGGCTGTCTGAGGAGGCCTTACAAATAGCTGTGAAAAGAAGAGAAGTGAAAAGCAAAGGAGAAAAGGAAAGATATAAACATCTGAATGCAGAGTTCTAAAGAATAGCAAGGAGAGATAAGAAAGCCTTCCTCAATGATTAATGCAAAGAAATAGAGGAAAACAACAGAATTGGAAAGACTAGAGATCTCTTCAAGAAAACTAGAGATACCAAGGGAACATTTCATGCAAAGATGGGCTCGATAAAGGACAGAAATGCTATGGACCTAACAGAAGTGGAAGATATTAAGAAGAAGTGGCAAGAATACACAGAAGAACTGTACAAAAAAAAGAGCTTCATGACCCAGATAATCATGATGGTGTGACCACTCACCTAGAGCCAGACATCCTGGAATGTGAAGTCAAGTGGGCCTTAGAAAGCATCACTACGAACAAAGCTAATGGAGGTGATGGAATTCCAGTTGAGCTATTTCAAATCTTGAAAGATGATGCTGTGAAAGTGCTGCATTCAATATGCCAGCTAATTTGGAAAACTCAGCAGTGGCCACAGGACTGGAAAAGGTCAGTTTTCATTCCAATCCCAAAGAAAGGCAATGCCAAACAAAGCTCAAACTGCCACACAGTTGCATTCATCTCACATGCTAGTAATGTAATGCTCAAAATTCTCCAAGCCAGGCTTCAGCAATAAGTGAACCAACGTGAACTTCCAGATGTTCAAGCTGCTTTTAGAAAAGGCAGAGGAACCAGAGATCAAATTGCCAAGAGCCACTGGATCCTGGAAAAAGCAAGGGAGTTCCAGAAAAAACATCTATTTCTGCTTTATTGACTATGCCAAAGCCTTTGACTGTGTGGATCACAATAAACTGTGAAAAATTCTGAAAGAGATGGGAATACCAGACCACCTGATCTGCCTCTTGAGAAATCTATATGCAGGTCAGGAAGCAACAGTTAGAAATGGACGTGGAACAACAGACTGGTTCCAAATAGGAAAAGGAGTTCGTCAAAGCTGTATATTGTCACCCTGCTTATTTAACTTATATGCAGAGTACATCATGAGAACTGCTGGGCTGGAAGAAGCACAAGCTGGAATCAAGATTACCAGGAGAAATATCAATATCCTCAGATATGCAGATGACACCACTCTTATGGCAGAAAGTGAAGAAGAACTAAGAAGTCTCTTGATGAAAGTGAAAGAGAAGAGTGAAAATGTTGGCTTAAAGCTGAACATTTAGAAAACTAAGATCATGGTATCCGGTCCCATCACTTTATGGCAAATAGATGGGGAAACGGAGGAAACAGTGTCAGACTTTATTTTTTTGGGCTCCAAAATCATTGCAAATGGTGACTGCAGCCATGAAATTAATAGACACTTACTCCTTGGAAGGAAAGTTATGATCAACCTAGATAACATGTTAAAAAGCAGAGACATTACTTTGCCAACAAAGGTTTGTCTAGTCAAGGCTATGGTTTTTCCAGTAGTCATGTATGGATGTGAGAGTTGGTCTGTGAAGAAAGCTGAGTGCTGAAGTATTGATGCTTTTGAACTGTGGTGTTGGAGAAGACTCTTGAGAGTCCCTTGGCCTGCAAGGAGATCCAACCAGTCCATTCTAAAGGAGATCAGTCCTGGGTGTTCATTGTAAGGACTGATGCTGAAGCTGAAGCTCCAATACTTTGGCCACCTCATGCGAAGAGTTGACTCATCAGAAAAGACCATGATGCTAGGAGGTATTGAGGGTAGGAGGAGAAGGGGATGACAGAGGATGAGATGGCCGGATGGCATCACTGACCTGATGCACATGAGTTTGATGAACTCCGGGAGTTGGTGATGAACAGGGAGGCCTGGCATGCTGTGATTCATGGGGTCACAAAGAGTTGGGCACGACTGAGCGACTGAACTGAACTGAACTGAAGTGAGGACTTCCAATACTGTATTGAATAGAAGTGATGAAAATGGACGTTCTTGTCTTATTCCTGATATTAGTGGAAACGTTTTCATCTTGTTACCATTGAGTATGATGTTAGCTGTGGGTTTATCATAAATGGTCTTTAGTATGTTGAGGTTATGGATTTTCTGCATTTGTTGAGATTGTCATGTGATTTTATTTTATCTTATCTTTCCTTTTGTTAATATGGTGCATCATATTGATTTGTGAATATTGAACCATCCTTGAGTCCCTGGAATAAATCACATGATCATGGTATATGATCCCTTTTATATATTTTTGAAATTGATTTGCTAAAAGATTTTGTGAAGATTTTTGCATCTATAGTCATCAGAGATTTGTGTGTGATGAATCCCTCAATGTGTCATCTTTGTGACTCCATGGACTGTAGCCCGCCAGGCTGCTCTATCAATGGAATTTTCCAGGCAAGGTTACTGGAAATATTACAGGGGATCTTCTGACCCAGGGAGCAAACCTGCATCTCTTGTATCTCCTGCATTGGCAGGTGAATTCTTTACCACGGTACAATCTGGAAAGCTCTATTCATCAGAGATATTGGCCTCTAATTTTCTTTTTTGGTACTATCTTTGGTTTCGGTGTATTGGTAATAATAGCCTCAAAAAATGATTTTGATAATGTTTCCTCTTCAGTTTTTTTTTTTTTTTTTTTTGCAGTAGTTTGGGAAGGAGAAGTATTATGTTTTCTTTGTATGCTTGGTATTTAATAGAATTATCCCATGAAGACTTATGGTCCTGTACTTTTTTGGAGGGGGAGTTCTTTGATTACTGATTCAATTTCAATCCTAGTAATTAGTCTGTTCAGGTTTTATCTTTCTTTTTGATTCAGTTTTGGAAGATTGTATGTTTCTAGTAATTTATGCATATCTTCTAGGTTGTCCAATTTATTGGCATATAACTGTTCATAGTATTTTCTTATGATTGTTTGTATCTCTGTGATATCTGTGGTGAATTCTCCTGTTCCATTTATTATTTTGTTTATTTGTTTCCTTGCTTTTTTCTTACTGAGCCTGGTTAAAGGCTTATCAATTTTGTTTTAAAAAAAACAGTTTTTGGTTTCATTGATCTTTTTTTTCGTTGTTCTCTATTTCACTTATTTCCACTGTGATGTTTATCATTTCATTTCTTCTTTGACTTTGAGCTTTGTTCTTTTTTGCTAATTCCTTTGGATGGTAGTTTTGGGTGTTTATTTGAGATAGGCATGTACTTACTGCTATTTTGTTACTTGTTTTCCCATTTTTTTCATTTTCTGTGTTTTTCTTATTCTTTAGGTGTTGGTCCCTGTGGTTTGATGATTTTATTTTGTGTTTTATTTGTGTTCCTTTCTAATTTTTGTGTATCTATTATACATTTCAAGCTGATTTTAGAAAAGGCAGAGGAACCAGAGATCAAATGGCCAACATCCGCTGGATCATTGAGAAAGCAAGAGAGTTCCAGAAAAACATCTATTTCTGCTTTATTGACTATGCCAATGCCTTTGTATGGATCACAATAAACTATGGAAAATTCTGAAAGAGATGGGAATACCAGACCACCTGACCTGCTTCTTGAAAAACTTGTAGGCAGGTCAGAAAGCAACAATTAGAATTGGACATGGAACAACAGACTGGTTCAAAAGAGGAAAAGGAGTATGTCAAGGCTGTATATTGTTACCCTGCTTATTTAGCTTATATGCAGAATAATTCATTTGAAATGCTGGGCTAGATGAAGCACAAGCTGGAATCAAGATTTCCGGGAGAAATATCAATAACCTCAGATATGCAGATGACACCACCCTTATGGCAGAAAGTGAAGAGGAACTAAAAAGCCTCTTGATGAAAGTGAAAGAGGAGAGTGAAAAAGTTGGCTTAAAGCTCAACATTCAGAAAACGAAGATCATGGCATCTGGTCCCATCAATTCATGGGAAATAGATGGCTGAACAGTGTAAACAGTGTCAGACTTTATTTTTCGGGGCTCGAAAATCACTGCAGATGGTGACTGCAGCCATGAAATTAAAAGACGCTTACAGAGACCTGGGTTTGATCCCTGGATTGGGAAGATCCCCTGGAGAAGGAAATGGCAACCCACTCCAGTATTCTTGCCTGGAGAATCCCGTGGATGGAGGAGCCTGGTGGGCTACAGTCCATGAGGTTGCAAAGAGTTGGAAAGGACTGAGTGACTTCACTTTACTCCTTGGAAGGAAGGTTATGACCTACCTAGGTAGCATATTAAAAAGCAGAGACATTACTTTGCCAACAAAGGTCCGTCTAGTCAAAGGTATGGTTTTGCCAGTGGTCATGTGTGGATTTGAGAGTTGGACTGTGAAGAAAGCTGAGCACCAAAGAATTGATGCTTTTGAACTGTGGTGTTGGAGAAGACTCTTGAGAGTCCCTTGGACTGCAAGGAGATCCAACCAGTCCATCCTAAAGGAGATCAGTCCTGGGTGTTCATTGTAAGGACTGATGCTGAAGCTGAAACTCCAATATTTTGGCCACCTCATGAGAAGAGTTGACTCATTGGAAAAGATCCTGATGCTGGGAGGGATTGGGGGCAGGAGGAGAAAGGGACGACAGAGGATGAGATGGCTGGATGGCATCACCGACTCGATAGACATGAGTTTGAGTGAACTCAGGGAGTTGGTGATGGACAGGGAGGCCTGGCGTGGTCCGATTCATGAGTTTGCAAAGAGTTGGACATGACTGAGTGACTGAACTGAACTGATTGTACATTTTTCGTTTAAGTTGATAATCCTTTAAGTTCAAACATATTCTAAAAATCTACATTGTTCAGTCTTGCCTCACATTTTGTGTTTTGGATGTTGTATTTTACATCCTCATGTCTACCCCTTAACTGTTTATTGTAGTTATAGTTGACTTCACAATTTTTGTCTTTTAATCTTTGTACTAGCTTAGTTAAGTGATTGAGCCACAGTTCTTTACTATATATTTGCCCTTACTTATGGGTTATTCCTTTTCTTACAATTTATTTCTTGTAACCTTTTTCACCTGGAGAAGGCAATGGCAGCCCACTCCAGTACTCTTGCCTGGAAAATCACATGGACGGAGGAGCCTGGTAGGCTGCAGTCCATGGGGTCGCTAAGAGTTGGACAGTACTGAGCATCTTCACTTTCACTTTCATGCATTGGAGAAAGAAATGTCAACCCACTCCAATGTTCTTGCCTGGAGAATCCCAGGGACAGGGAAGCCTGGTGGGCTGCCGTCTATGGGGTCTCACACAGTCGGAAACGACTGAAGCGACTTAGCAGCAGCAGCAGCAGCCTTTTTCACTTAACGAAGATCCTTTAACACTTCTTGTGAGATGGTTTAGTGTTCATGAACTCTTTTAGTATTTTCTTATCTGAGAAACTCTTTATCTTTTTCAATTCTAAATGATAACCTTGCTGGGTAGACTGCCGTAAGTTGTAGATTTTTTCCATTCAGCATTTAAAATATATCATGCATTCTCTCTGGCCTGAAAAATTTCTACTGAAAGTTCAGCTGATAGCCTTATGAGGATTCTCTTGTATGTGTTTTTTTGTTTTTTCTCTTGCTGCCTTTAAAATTCTTTCTTCATCTTTTGCCATTAACATTTTGATGCATCTTGGTGTAGGTTTCTTTGGGTTCATCTTGTTTTGGACTGTCTGTACATGAATATCTGTTTCCTTCTTCCTGTTTGGAAGTATACAGCCATAATTTCATTAAATACATTTTATATCCCTTTCTCTCATCTCCTTCTGGGCCTTATATAATATGAATATTATGCTTGATGTTGTCCCAGAGGTCCCTTAAACTATCCTCTTACAAATTTTTTCCCTTTTACTGTTTTGATTATGCTATGCTATGCTATGCTAAGTCACTTCAGTCGTGTCTGACTCTGTGTGACCCCATAGACGGTAGCCTACCAGGCTCCCCCGTCCCTGGGATTCTCCAGGCAAGAACACTGGAGTGGGTTGCCATTTCCTTCTCCAATGCATGAAAGTGAAAAGTGAAAGTGAAGTCGCTCAGTTGTGTCCGACTCTTAGTGACCCCATGGACTGCAGCCTACCAGGCTCCTCTGTCCATGGGATTTTCTAGGCAAGAGTACTGGAGTGGGTTGCCATTGCCTTCTCCGACTGTTTTGATTGGGTTATTTCAAATATTCTATCTTCCAGTTCATTTATGTATTATTTGCTTTCACCTAATCTGTTAATTCCTTCTAGCGAATTTTTAAATTCAGGTATGTTCTTCAGCTCTGACTGGTTCTTTGCATATTTTGTAGTTCTTTGTTAAAATTCTCACTGTGTTCATCTATTCTTTTCTCAGTTCATTTAGTGTTCTTATTACTATTGCTTTGAACTCTTTATCAGGTAGGTTATCTGTATCATTAAGGTTTTTTTATGTGTCCTTGTTCTTTTGTTTGAAACAGATTCCTCTGTCTTTTCATTTTGTTTAACTTTTTCTATCTCTATGATGTTAGGTGAAACAGTGACCTATCCTAGTCTTGAAAGGTGTTCTTGTGTGGTAGCTCCCTTATGCAGTCTACATGTGTCCAGTGGCTTTTGTGGGAGAGCTGGATTTTAAGTGGGCAATGGCTGCATCTTTGCCTGGGGTGCACTGGCAGCCACCACCTTGGTGGGAGGTAGGGCTAGAGTTGAAGCAGCCAGAGCCAGAGATAGAGCCATGTGTGAGCCAGAACTTCTCCGATTCTCAGTGGCCATTATTGCCACAATGGGGAAAGTGACAGGACATGAGAGGCTGGAACAGGAGTCCTGAGGGAATTGGGTTCTCCTGGATGTAATGGTATTCTTTGCCTTGGTTGGGATCCTGGTTGGGGCTTGGGACTGCAGTTTTGTGCTGGTTTCATTCTGTTGTGTGTATGCCTTGGTTAGAGACTGGTTTGGGGCTAGAGGGGTTGGTGCCCCTCTGCATTTTTTCCTGCTGCAGATGGTGGTCTCTACTCTGGAGCTAGGTTTGTTCCTATGTAATCTTGGTATGGACATGTACACTGGCAGTGACTTCCTCTGCCCTGTTTAGAGGCAAGGCTGTAGTCCAAGCTGGCTCCATTTCCTCTAAGTGTGAGCACACTCATTGGCAAAAGCATCCTCTGCCTTAGTGTGCAGCAGCACTGGAGAAAGAGGAGCTGGAGCCGGATCCTGGTATCAGTTGGGTGTGTGGTCGAGCAGTCCTACCAAGCTGGCTAGAGACCTAGGCAGCTTTGAATATGCTGCCTCTGTATGTGCGTTCTTCAAGAGCAGAGTCTTATTTTCCAGCTTTCTCGTAAACCTGACTTATTTTCAAACCAGATAAGGGGGCTCACCTTCCCAATGTTGAATCCTAAGATTGGGGTGCCTAATTTCCTACCTGTCAGACTCTATGTGGATCTTCCTTTACAGTCTTGGTTGTAAAAGAGCTGTTCTGCCAGGTTATTTTCACATGCAGTTGTATTTTGGATGTGTTTGTGAGGGAAGGTGAGCTCAGCCTCCTCCTGCTCAGTTATATTTATCTGTCTCCCCTACTCTCTAAATTCACTTTTTTTTTTTTTTTTAGATTCTACATATAAAGGAGAATATATAGTATTTGTTTTTCTTTCTGACTTATTTCACTTAGCATAATCCCTTCATGGCCCATCCATATTGCTGCAAAATGAAGGATTTCATTATTTTTAAATGGCTGATTAATATTATGTTAAATTTATCCAGGCAACATTTTGTTATTTCAGTGTCTTGGTTATTGTGAATGCAATGAACATGGGGATATAGGTATCTCCTTCAGATAGAGATCTCATTTCCTTTGGAAAAATATGTGGGAGTCAAATTGCTTGATTGTATGGTAGTTCTATTTTTAATGTTTTGACAAATTTAAATACTGTTTTCCTTAGTAGCTGCACCAATTTGCATTCCTATAAACAGTGCAAAGGGGTTCCTTTCTCTACATCCTCTCTAACATTTATTGTATTAAATTTTTTATCCATTCTAATAGGCATGAGGTGATATTTTATTGTGGTTTTGATTTCATTTCATGATTAGAGATATTATGCATTTTTTTTTTCATGAACATGTTGGGCATTTGTATGTCTTCTTTGGAAAAATATCTGTTCTAGTGCTTTGCTAATTTTTAAATCAGGTTACCTTTTTGGCTATTGAGTTGTTTGCATTCATTATACATTTTGGATAATGTCTTATCAGATGTCTCGTTTGCAGATATTTTCTACCATTTTATATGTTGTCTCATCACTCTTTTGATTGTTTCTCATGCTTTGCAAAACTTTATTAGTTTGATTTGGTCACATTTGTCTGTTTTTCTTTCACTTTTATTTTCATATCAAAAAATGTTTTAAAGACCAATGTCAAGGAGCTTTTCTCATCTGTTTTCTTCTAACAGTTTTACACTTTGAAGTCTTGCATTCAAATCTTTAAGCCATTTTGAGTTATTTTTTTTTTCAAATTTTAACATGATAAATCTTTTTTGGATTTTTAAAAAATTAATTTATTTATTGAATGATCATTACTTTACAGAATTTTGCTGCTTTCTAATTTTTGTGAGTGGTTATAAGATAGAGGCCCAGTTTCATTCCATTGCATATGTGTATTTAGTTTTCCCAACACCATTTATTGAAAAGGCTATGCTTTCCCATTGAGTATTAACTCCTTTGTCAAGTATTAGTTGACTGTGTATATACATGGGTCTATTTCTGGGCTCTTGATTCTTTTCCATTGTTCTATATGTCTGTTTTTATGCCAGTAGCATTCTGATCTGATCACTATAGCTTTGTAATAAAGTTTGAAATCAGGTATTATGATTTCTCCAGCTTTTTTTTCTTTTAGCTCAGGTCGCTTTGGCTATGTGGGTCTTTTGTTGTTCCCCATGAATTTTAGGATTTTTTTTTCTATTTTTTCTAATATGTCATTGGAATTTTGGTAGAGATTGCATTGATTCTGTTTATGGCTTTAGGTAATAATAGACATTTTAATAATACTAATTCTTGCAATCTTTGAGCAGGAGATATTTCTATTTATTTGTGTTTGTCAGTTTCTTCATCAATGTTTATAATTTTCAGTGTATAGATCTTTCATCTTTTTGGTTAAATTTATTTCTAGGTATTTCATTCTTTTTGATGTTATTGTAAATGGGATTGTTTCCTTTATTTGTATTTCTGATTAGTTCATTGTTATTATATATAGATGTAGCTGTTTTTTATATAGTGGTGCAGTATTAGAATTCCACTATCTTTTTCACAGTGGGTCCTTACTGGCTACTCATTTAATGTCAATGAATTTGGAATGTCTTACTATTATTTCATTTTAGATATTAAGATATTAGATATTTTTCCAGTGATTTGCTTTTTTTTTTTTTTAAAGTAGATCTAGCCAAATATAGCTGATACTGCTACTGCTGTTTCTACTGCTACTACTACTGAGCTCTTAAGTGCTGTAATTACTTTATTTCAACTTAATCTTTATGAAAACCTCATGGGATTGGATGCTATTATACTCTCCCTTTTTCTGGGTCACAGTAAGTGGCAGAAACCTAGTTCTGTCAGATCCAGCACTAAACTGCTCCATTCTACTGTCAACCCACAAATTGGATCGTATTGAATATGCTAATTTTGATAACTTGCTTTTTTACTAAATTAAACATCATAAATATCTCCTCATATGATTACAAAATTTTTCTATCATATAAAAATGTTGCTTAATGTTCCATTGTATGTATCTATTCTTATAGATCCAAGATCTTATTACTAAATATATTAGATTATTTCCATTGCACATGTAATTAAATTGGTTTCCAGTTTTAACATCAGATCAGATCAGATCAGATCAGTCGCTCAGTCGTGTCCGACTCTTTGCGACCCCATGAACTGCAGCACGCCAGGCCTCTCTGTCCATCACCAACTCCGGGAGTTCACTCAGACTCACGTCCATCGAGTCAGTGATGTCATCCAGCCATCTCATCCTCTGTCGACCCCTTCTCCTAATGCCGCCAATCCCTCCCAGCATCAGGGTCTTTTCCAATGAGTCAACTCTTCGCATGAGGTGGCCAAAGTACTGGAGTTTCAGCTTAACATCATTCCTTCCAAAGAAATCCCAGGGCTGACCTCCTTCAGAATGGACTGGTTGGATCTCCTTGCAGTCCAAGGGACTCTCAAGAGTCTTCTCCAACACCACAGTTCAAAAGCATCAATTCTTCCGTGCTCAGCCTTCTTCACAGTCCAACTCTCACATCCATACATGACTACTGGAAAAACCATAGCCTTGACTAGATAGACCTTTGTTGGCAAAGTAATGTCTCTGCTTTTGAATATGCTATCTAGGTTGGTCATAACTTTCCTTCCAAGGAGTAAGCATCTTTAAATTTCATGGCTGCAGTCACATCTGCAGTGATTTTGGTGCCCCAAAAAATAAAGTCTGACACTGTTTCCACTGTTTCCCCATCTATTTCCCATGAAGTGATGGGACCAGATGCTATGATCTTCGTTTTCTGAATGTTGAGCTTTAAGCCAACTTTTTCACTCTCCACTTTCACCTTCATCAAGAGGCTGTTTAGTTCCTCTTTACTTTCTGCCATAAGGGTGGTGTCATCTGCATATCTGAGGATATTGATATTTCTCCCAGCAATCTTGATTCCAGCTTGTGTTTCTTACAGTCCAGCGTGTCTCATGATGTACTCTGTGTATAAGTTAAATAAACAGGGTGACAGTATACAGCCATGACATACTCCTTTTCCTATTTGGAACCAGTCTGTTGTTCCATGTCCAGTTCTAACTGTTGCTTCCTGACCTGTGTACAAATTTCTCAAGAGGCAGATCAGGTGGTCTGGTATTCCCATCTCTTTCAGAATTTTTCACAGTTTATTGTGATCCACACAGTCAAAGGCTTTGTCATAGTCAAGAAAGCAGAAATAGATGTTTTTCTGGAATTCTCTTGCTTTTTTGATGATCCAGCAGATGTTGACAACTTGATCTCTGGCTCCTCTGCCTTTTCTAAAACCAGCTTGAACATCTGGAAGTTCATGGTTCATGTGTTGTTGAAGCCTGGCTTGGAGAAATTTGAGCATTACGTTACTAGCATGTGAGATGAGTGCAATTGTGCGGTAGTTTGAGCATTCTTTGGCATTGCCTTTCTTTGGTATTGGAATGAAAACTGACCTTTTCCTGTCCTGAGGCCACTGCTCACTTTTCCAAATTTGCTGGCATATTGAATGCAGCACTTTCACAGAATCACCTTTCAGGATATGAAATAGCTCAACTAGAATTCCATCACCTCCACTAGCTTTGTTCCTAGTGATGCTTTCTAAGGCCCACTTGACTTCCCATTCCAGCATGTCTGGCTCTAGGTGAGTGATCACACCATCATGATTATCTGGGTCGTGAAGCTCTTTTTTGTACAGTTCTTCTGTGTATTCTTGCCACCTCTTCTTAATATCTTCCACTTCTGTTAGGTCCATACCATTTCTGTCCTTTATCGAGCCCATCTTTGCGTGAAATGTTCCCTTGGTATCTCTAATTTTCTTGAAGAGATCTCTAGTCTTTCCCATTCTGTTGTTTTCCTCTATTTCTTTGCATTGATCACTGAGAAAGGCTTTCTTATCTCTCCTTGCTATTCTTTAGAACTCTGCATTCAGATGTTTATATCTTTCCTTTTCTCCTTTGCTTTTCACCTCTCTTATTTTCACAGCTATTTGTAAGGCCTCCCCAGACAGCCACTTTGCTTTTTTGCATTTCTTTTCCATGTGGATGGTCTTGACCCCTGTCTTGTGAACAATGTCACAAACCTCATTCCATAGTTCATCATGCACTCTATCAGATCTAGTCCCTTAAATCTATTTCTCACTTCCACTGTATAATCTTAAGGGATTTGATTTAGATCATACCTGAATGGTCTAGTGGTTTCCCCTACTTTCTTGAATTTAAGTCTGAATTTGGCAATAAGGAGTTCATGATCTGAGCCACAGTCAGCTCCTGGTCTTATTTTTGCTGACTGTATAGAGCTTCTCCCTCATTGGCTGCAAAGAATATAATCAATCTTATTTTGGTGTTGACCATCTGGTGATGTCCATGTGTAGAGTCTTCTCTTGTGTTGTTGGAAGAGGGTTTTTGCTATGACCAGTGCATTGTCTTGGCAAAACTCTGTTAGCCTTTGCCCTACTTTATTCCATACTCCAAGGCCAAATTTGCCTGTTAATCCAGGTGTTTCTTGACTTTATAGTAAACATCTTAATTTGTGTGAAGTAGTATCTTCTATTTTTGATTTATATTGTCCTAAATGGCTAGTGATGTTCAGAATCTTTTCATTTAGTTATTAGCGATTTCTATATGGGAGAAATATCTATTCAAGTCCTATGCCCATTTGTCATTTGGATTGTTGTTTTTTGAAAACATTTTATTGTAGTTGATTTACAATGTTGTGTTAGTTTAAGGTGTACAGAAAAGTGAATCAGTTATATATATATACATATATCCATTTTTCTTTTTTTAGGTTATTTTCCCATATCAGCCATTACATAGTATTGAGCAGAGAGGTCCAGTAGATTCTTATTAATTATACATTTTATGTATTGTAGTGTGTATATGTCAATCTCATTCTCACAATTTATTCTTTCCCCCCTTATCTCCTGGTAACCATAAGATGGTTTTCTACATCTACATTTGTTTGATTTAAATTCATTATTGTAAATCAGTTCATTTGTACCCATTTTTTAGATTCCACACAGGAGTGAGATCATGTGCTATGGCTTTCTTTGTCTGACTTACTTTACTTGGTATGACAATCTCTAGGTCCACCCATGTTGTTGCAGATTGCATTATTTCATTCTTTTTAATGGCTGGATAATATTCCATTGAATATATGTACCAAAACTTCTATATCCATTCATCTGCCATTAGACATTTTAGTTGTTTCCATGTCCTTGCTGTCTTAAACAGTGCTGTAGTGAACACTGGGGTGCATGTATCTTTAATTATGGTTTTCTCCAGGTGAATGCTTGGAGGTGGGATTGCTGGATCATATGGTAGTTCTATTTTTAGTATTTTAAGGAGCCTCCATACAGTTCTCCATAGTCTCTATTAGCAATTTACATTCCCACCAACAGTGTAGGAGGGTCCCATTTCTCCATACCCTCATTTGAATTGATTGGTTTTACATTGTTTGATGTTGGCCAGTCTGCCTGGTGTGAGGTGATACTTCATTGTAGTTTTGATTTGAACTTCTCTAATAATTAGTGATGTTGAACATCTTTTCATATGCTTTTTGGACATATGTATGTGTTCTTTGGGAGAAGGAAATGGCAACCCTTTCCAGTATTCTTGCTTGGGAAATCCCATGGACAGTGAAGCCTGGCAGGCTACAGTCCATGGGGTTGCAAATAGTTGAACACAGCTAAGCAACTAACAAACACGCACACATGTACACACACACACATACACACACACACCCTCTTCTTTGGAGAAATGCCTGTTTAGCTCTTCTATCCATTTTTGATTGGGTTGTTTTCTGATATTGAGCTGTTCTTTTTATATATGGAGATATTATTTAAATTTTAATCCATTTTGAGTTTATTTTTGTGTATGGTTATTAGGATGTATTCTGATTTCATTCGTTTACAGAAGCTGTCCAATTTTCCCACCACCACTAATTGAAGAGGGTATCTTTTCTCCATTGTATATTCTTGCCTCTTTTGTCAGAGATAATGTGCCCATAGGTGTGTGAGTTTATCTCTGGGCATTCTATCCTGTCCCATTGATTGATGTATATTTCTGTTTTTGTGTCAATACTAAACTGTCTTGATTGCTGTAGCTTTGTTGTGTCATCTGAAGTCAGGGTGCCTGATTCTTCCAGCTGTTTTTCTTTTTCAGGATGGCTTTGGATTTTTGAGGTCTTTTGTGTTTCCATAGATATCATAAAATTTTTTGTTCTAATTGTGTAAAAAATCTCATTGGTAATTTGATTAAGATGCACTGAATCTGTTAATTGCTTTGGGTAGTATAGTCATTTGCACAATATTGATTCTTCAAGTCTAAGAATGTGGTATATCTGTTTGTGTCATCTTTGATTTCTTTCATTAGTATCTTATATTTTTCTGAGTACAGTTTTGCCACCTTAGGTAGGTTTATTCTTAGGTTTTTATTCTTTTCATTGCAATGGTTAATGGGATAGTTTCCTTAATTTCTCTTTCTGATCTTATGTTGTTAGTGTAGAGGAATGCAAGAGTTTTCTATGTATTAATTCTGTATCCTGTGACTTTACTAAATTCATTGATTAGCTCTAGTAGTTTTCTGGTGGCATCTTTGGGATTTTCTGTGTATAGTATCATGATATCTACAAACAGTGACAGTTTTACTTCTTTTCCAGTTTAGATTCCTTTTATTTCTTTTTCTTCTCTGGTTGCAGTGGCTAGGACTTTAAAACTATAGTGAATAATAGTGGCGAGAGTGGGCACCCTTGTCTTGTTCCTGATTTTAGAGGAAATGCTTTCAGGTTTTCACTATTTAGAATGATGTTTCCTATGGATTTGTCATATAGGGCCTTATTATGTTGAGGTAGGCTCCCTGTATGCTCACTTTCTGGAAAGTTTTTATCATAAATGGGAGTTGCTTTTCCCTTGCTGCTTTTAATATTTGTTCTTTGTGTTTGATCTTCGTTAATTTGATTAATATATGTCTTGGGTTGTTTCTCCTTCCATTTATCCTGTTTGGGTCTCTCTAGGTTTCTTGGACTTGGGTGGCTATTTCCTTCCCCATTTTAGGGAAGTTTTCAACTATTATCTCCTCAAGTATTTTCTCATGGCCTTTCTTTTTGTCTTCTTCTTTTGGGACTCCTATAATTCGAATGTTGTGGCGTTTAACATTGTCCCAGAGGTGTCTGAGATTGTCCTCATTTCTTTTAATTCTTTTATCCTCTCTGCTTCATTTCCACCATTCTATCTTCCACCTCACTTATCCTCTCTTCTGCCTCAGTTATTCTACTGTTGGTTCCCTCCAACAGTATCCTCCCTATCTCTTTTTTTTGGTTTGATGGGCCATTTATCATGGTTTGGC
The DNA here is from genome assembly GCA_935064755.1 of Tragelaphus eurycerus. Lineage (NCBI taxonomy): Eukaryota > Metazoa > Chordata > Mammalia > Artiodactyla > Bovidae > Tragelaphus > Tragelaphus eurycerus. Next base: position 4,179,599 of record CAKXYN010000119.1, on the reverse strand, counting down.
GGGCATTCCTTTACGTGTTGAATATTTCTCTGCATTTTCATTTTGTTTAGATTGCTGTCTTTGGGGTGGCCTTTCTGTAGGCTTGGAGTTTGTGGTTTCTCTTTATTGTGAAGGTTGTTTCCTCTGGGTGGGCTTGGACTAGTGGCTTTTCAAGGTTTCCTGGTTAGGCAAGCTTATGTCTGTGTTCTGGTGGGTGGAGCTGGATCTCTTTTCTCTGGAGTGCAATGAAGTGACCAGTAGTGAGTTTTGTGGTGTCTATGGGTTTGGCATGAATTTTTCCCGCCTGTATTTTAATGCTCAGGGCTGTGTTCCTGCATTGCTAGAGAATTAGCATGGTATGTATTGCTCTGGAACTTGTTAGGTTTTGGGTGGAGCTTGGTTTCAGCGTAGGTATGGAGGCTTTTGGATGAGTTCTTGTTGATTAATGTTCCCTGGAATCAGGAGTTTTCTGGTGTTCTCAAGTTTTGGGTTTAAGCTTCCTGCCTCTGGCTTTCAGTCTTATTCTTACAGTAGCCTCAAGACTTCTCCATCCATACTGTACTGATGATAAAGCATTGAGGTTAATGGTAAAAAGATTCTCCACATTGAAGGACACCCAGAGAGGTTCACAGAGTTACATGGAGAAGAGAAGAGGGAGGAGGAAGATAGAGGTGAACAGGAGGAGAAGAGGGGGAGTCAAAAGGGGAGAGACCAGTCTAGCCATTAATCCATTCCTTAAGTGTTCTCCACAGCCCGGAACACCCAGAGAGATTCACAGAGTTAAGTAGAGAAGAGAAGGGGGAGGGAGGAGATAGAGGTGACCTGGGGGAAAAATGGGAAAGTTAAAAAGCGAGAGAGCAATCAAGCCAGTAATCACACCCCTAAGTGAAAAAGTATACTGAAGACTAGATTCTTATGGGTACAAAATTGATAACAAATACCAAAAGCAAAATTTAAAAATCTAGAGGTTAGACTCTCAGAAATAGAATATGGAAAATACAAAGCAAAATCAAGCACAAAAATTATAAAAAATATATATATATGAAATTTGCTTTAAAAATAGGGTCTTTTTTGGTAAGGTAATAAAAAGGTAGCTTATAAAAAATTAAAGGCATAATAAAGAACTTAAAAATAAAAAAATAAATTAAAAATGATAATAGTAAAATTATATCTAGGAATTTGCTTTAAAAATAGGGTCTTTTTTTGGTAAGGTAATAAAAAGGTAGCTTGTAAAAATTGTATGGTAAAAGCAATACAATATTGTAAAGTTAAGCAAAATAAAAAAATAATTAAAAAAATTAAAAAAAATTAAAGGCATAATAAAGAACTTAAAAAAATAAATTAAAAATGATAATAGTAAAAATATATCTAGGAATTTCTCTGGAGCTGTTGTGGGCAGTGTGGGATCAGATAGTTCCTTGTTCCAGCTTGTATTTCTCCAGGTCTATAGGCCCCTTCCTGGAGAAGGCAATGGCACCCCACTCCAGTACTCTTGCCTGGAAAATCCCGTGGACGGAGGAGCCTGGTGGGCTGCAGTCCGTGGAGTCACTAAGAGTGGGACATGCCTGAGTGATTTCACTTTCACTTTTCACTCATGCATTGGAGAAGGAAATGGCAACCCACTCCAGTGTTCTTGCCTAGAGAATCCCAGGGATGGGGGAGCCTGGTGTGCTGCCGTCTATGGGGTCACACAGAGTCAGACACGACTGAAGCAACTTAGCAGCAGCAGCAGCAGCAGCAGCAGCATAGTCCCCTTCCATTGCTTAGTCAATGTTAACTACAGGGTTTTAATCTCTTGCACTTGTCACTTCCAGAGTGGTTCCCTCTTTATTTATTTTGTTTTCGTTTGTTTGCAAGTCTCTTCAGTGTTTAATTTCCACCGTGACACAAGAGGGAGAAGGTGGTCACTTATTTAGGGTCACTTGTTCAGTTGTTCTGTGGAGGAACACTGCAAACAAATATCACTGGAGTGTGTGAAGAGTGCTCGCAGTGTATGGACCACACTGGGTTTATCCCAGCTCATGGTGGTGTGTGTTTTCTGTGTCTATACTGCTCAGGCACCAGGATGCTCTGCAGGGGCACTGTCCAAAGCGGGCACTGCGTTTCGTGCACTTCCAGGGTCTTAGCTGCTCAGGTTCAGATTCCTGGGTACTCCACAAGGGCATAGACTTGGTTGGGCGTGCGTTTTGCCCTTCCCAGGTCCGAGCAGCTCAGGTGACCAGGTGCTTGGTGAGCGAACTGTCCCAGGTGGGATGTGCATCTTAATCACATCCCTGGTCCTGGGCGCTCAGTTTCCTAGGTGCACCATAAGAGCACCGTCTCAGGTGTGCCATGTGTCTCTGGGGAGCTGATCTCAGGCTGAGACCCTCCTGGCGGATGTAAACCATTCAGGATCCCAGGAAGACTTGGTTAGCAACTGGAAGCCTGCTCACAGTTTGGTGAAGGTGCTGGTCTCTGGGGCCAAGAATGCCTCTTGCCTTCTGGCTCTGGCTGTGGCATGCCTGCCTCTGTGCCTCTGGCAGTGGGGAGTGGCCTGTACACAGCTGGCTAGCTCTCCTTTGGTGTTTGCTCAATCCTTTATGCTGTGGGCGGGCCAGGCTGTGCGTTACGTTAGAGCCTTTCTTGGCAAAGTTCTGTTTTTTTTTTTTTCCTCTCCCTATGGCTGTCCCACAGTTTTGGTTGCTATCTCCCATTAACTCCCTCAGATTGTCCTCAGGGCATTCAGGCCTGGTCCTTACCCTAAGTACTGATGATGCAGCCCGCGGCTATCTGTCCAGCCCCCCTCACTGGTGGTGGATGTGAGCATCTGGGCTACTTCTCTGCTGTAAGTTGCAATTAAAGATGTATTCTCTGTTTTTTTTTTTTTTTTTTCTCCTGGTTATGTTGCCCTCTGAGATTCCAAAATTCCCCACAGACTCACTGGTAAGAGGGTTTCCTGCTGTTTGGAAACTTCTCCTCCTTCACAACTCCCTCCCCAGGACTGATCTCTACCCCTAACTCTTTTATCTTTCTTTTTGTCTTTTATATTTTGTCCTATCTCCTCTCAAAGAGAATGGGCTGCTTTTCTAGGTGCCTGGTGTCCTCTGCCAGCATTCAGAAGTTGTTTTGTGGTAGTTTCTCAGCATTCAAATGATCTTTTGATAAATTTGTGGGGGAGAAATTGGTCTTCCCATCCTATTCCTCTGCCATCTTGGGACTGTTTTTGTAGATCTTTTGGGTTTGTTTTTGAAGGTCTTTTTCTTCCCCTGTGTTCTGTGTCTGGAGAAATTCCTTTAGCATTTGTTGTAATGCTGGTTTTGTGGTGCTGAATTTTCTTAGCTTTTGCTTTTCTATGAAGTTTTTGATTTCTCAGCCAAATCTGAATGAGATCCTTCCTGTGTAAAATAATCTTGCTTGTAAGTTTTTTCCTTTTATCACTTTAAATATATCTTGCCACTCCCTTCTTGCCTGAAGATTTTCTGCTGAGAGACCAGCTGTTAACCTGATGGGGTTCCCTTGTATGTTATTTGTTGCTTTCCCCTTACTGCTTTTAATACTTTTTCTTTGTATTCACTTTTTGGTTACATTGATTTACATGTGTCTCTTCATGTTTTTCATTGGGTTTATCCTGTATCAGACTCTCTTAGCTTCCTGGACTGGGTGACTATTTTTTTCCCATATTAGGTAAGTTTTCAAATATAATCTTTTCAAAGATGTTTCAGAACCTTTCTCTTGCTCTTCTTCTTCTGGGACCACAAGAATTTGAATGTTTGTGTGTTTAATGATGTCCCAGAGGTCTCTGAGACTATCTTCACTTCTTTTCAATTTTTTTCTTTTTTCTGGTCTATGGTAGTTATTTCTAACATTCTATCTTCCAGCTCACTTAGCTTATCTTCTGCATCAGTTATTCTGCTTTTGATTCCTTCTAGTGTATTTTAAATTTTAATATGTTGTACATCATTCTTTGTTTCTTCTTCAGTCCTTCTAGTTCCTTGTTAAATGTTTCCTGTATTTTCTCCATTCTATTTTCAATATTTTATATCATCTTTACTATCATTACTTTGAATTCCTTGTCAGGCAGATTGCCTATTCCCTTCTCACTTATTTGGCCTTAAACATTTTTTTTTTTTCCCTTGCTCCTCAGTGGCAACACATTTCTGTGTCTTTTCATTTTTTTTAACTTACTGTGTTTGGGATCTCCTTTCTACAGGCTTCAGGGTCTTAGTTCCTCTTCCCTCTGTTGTGTCTTCCCCCACTTGGTAACATTGGTCCAGTGGCTTGGGTAGGCTTCCTGTTGGGGGTCACTGGTGCCTGCATTCTGTTGGCTAGAGATTGATCTTGTCCCTGTGATGGGCAGGGCCATGTCAGGTCGTGTGTCTTGGGTATCTCTGAGCTTTGTATGATTTTAGGCAGCCTGTCTGCTAATGTGTGGGATTTTGTTTCTGTCTCACTAGTTGATGGGTGTGAGGCATCCAGCAGTGGAGCTTGCTGCCAGTTGTGTGAGGCTGTGTCTTGGTGTTGATATGGAAACCTTTGGGAAATCTCTTGCTGATTAATAGTCCCTGGTGCGGAGTTTGCTGGCAGTCCAGGGTCTTGCACTTGGCTTGCACAGCTCAGAGGCTCAGGCCTGACCTCTGGTCACAGAACCAAGACCCCACAAGCATCAGAGCGTGGAAGAGGAATAAAATAATCATTAAAGAAAAAGAAAAATGAAAAGAAAGCCAACAGACAAGTCCCCCAGGACAAGTGGTAAAAGTAAAAGCAAAGAAACAAAAACACTCAAAGAAACACCCACAGACACACAAACTGACAAAAAAAAGAAAGAAAAAAAGAAAACAAAGGGAGTAAACAAGCAAATAAACGAACCCCAAACCAAAAATGAACAATAAAAACTAAAGAAAAACAAAGCAGCAAGCAAATTAATAAAAAGAAAAAAAGATAAAATCAGAACTAATGAAAGAAGAAAAGAGCAGCAAAACACAAAACAAAAAATATGTAAACATGGAAAATTATAGAATATAGTTTAAAAAGGTGATAAAAACAAAAAATGAAAATAAGGAAAAACTGCCGTATAGAAAGAAGTAGAAAATAAAACAAAATAAGATATATATTACAAATAGAAGCATAGAAAAAAAATAAAAGAATAATAAAGGAAAACAACAATAGAACAGAGTGAAACAAAAAATAGTATTAATATTATTGCCCTCAGCCATCAGTTTCCTCATCCCCACATTGAGCCACAGCCAATCTTCACCTCCTCAGGAAGTCCTCCGATACTTCTAGGTAGGTCTCTCAACATGCTGTGGACATTGTGGTACCAGTTCAGAATCTGACCTAGCCCAATTCCCCCATGTACTTGCCCCCAAAGCCCACAGTTATTAATACTAGACCAGCCTCAAATTGTGGAAGCCTTCATTTGTTCAGATATTCCACAGCTGCAGGGTTTATTAAGCCAATTGTGGAGATTTAATCTACTGCACTTGCTGTTCCTGTGCTCTCTTCTCACTGAAAGAATTCCTCCGTTTCTTTGGTTGTACCATCCCTGGGGCTCAGCAGGCTGATTCGGGCACACTTAGGCAGGCTGAGGTGAGGGATGGATATGGCAGCCACAGTTGGGATGTGCCTGCAGCCTTTAGTGGGTGGCAGGAAGTTGCAACAGTCCAGGGCATGCCATGTGCTCTCCCAGGGATGTTGTCCCTGGATTATGGGACCCTTGGCAGTGGCAGACTGCAAACGCTCCCAGGAAGGTGTCAGCATTGTCTTGTGCTTGCTCACAGGACCCTTGGAGGGACTGGTGGCAGCAATAGCAATCCCTATCTTTATTCTTTTATATGTGGATGTCTAGTTTACCTAGCATCACGTGTTGAAAACCCTGTTAGTCCCCCATTGAATGATCTTGGCATTTATATTGACAATCAATTGATCATATATGCAAAGGTTTATTTCTAGGATCTCTATTCTATTCCATTGTCCTATATGTCTGTCCTTATGCCAATATCACATGGTTTTGATTACTATACCTTTGTAGTAAGGTTTGAAATCCGAAATTATGAGCACTCCAACTTTATTCTTCTCTTTCAAAATTGCTTTGGCCATTTTGGGGTCCAAATTGAGGCCATTCAAATTCCTTATGGGGTTTTTCTGTTTCTGCAAAAACTGCTATTGGGAATTTTATAGGGCTTACATTTAATCTGTTGATTACTTTGAATAGTATTGTCATCTTACCAATATTAAGTTTTTCAGTCCATGAGCATTCTTATTGGTCTTTAATCTCTTTCAGCAAATTTTAGTTTTCAGTGTGGAAATCTTTCAACTCCTTGGTTAGATTTATTCCTAAGTTTTATTATTATTATTATTGATGTTATTGTAAGTGGAATTGTTTTCTTAACTTCCTGTTTGTTTTGTGTATTACTAGTATTTAGAAATACAACTGAGTTTTGCATGTAGATTTTGTATCCTGCCACTTTGGTGAATTAATTAGGTTTAACATTTTCTTGTGTGAAATCTTTAGGATTTTCTAGACATAAGATCATGTCATCTGTTAACAAAGATAATTTTACTTTTCCAATTTGGTTGCTTTTAATTTCTTATTATTCCTTTAATGCTCTGGCTAGAACTTCCAATATTATGTTGAATGAAGGTAGTGAAAGCAGACATCCTGGTCTTGTTCCTGGTCTTAGAGGAAAAGATTTTGTGTTTCACCATTTAGTATGATGTTAGATATTGTTCATGAGGAAAGAATACTGAAGTGGTTTGCCATTCCCTTCTCCAGTAGACCACGTTTTGTCATAACTCTCCATCATGACCCATTTGTCTTGGGTGGCCCTACATGGCATGGTTAATTGTTTCATTGAGTTAGACAAGGCTGTGATCCATGTGATCAATACATTAGCCATCATTAATTTTGTTGGAGGTCTAGTTATACATTAGGTGATGCAAGAGGCAACAATCATAGAAAATAGATATAAGTAATATAGCTAGTAACATTAATAAGATTATTGTACAGCAGAGAGAGACACAAAGCATAAATAATTTGAAAACAACAAGATAACAAATTTTCAATAACTGCTATCAGTTCAGTTCAGTTTAGTCCCTCAGTCATGTCCGACTCTTTGTGACCCCATGAATTGCAGCACGCCAGGCCTCCCTGTCCATCACCAACTCCCGGAGTTCACTCAAACTCACGTCCATCGGGTCGGTGATGCCATCCAGCCATCTCATCTTTTGTCATCCCCTTCTCCTGCCCCCAATCCCTCCCAGCATCAGAGTCTTTCCAATAAGTCATCTTTTCACATGAGGCGGCCAAAGTACTGGAGTTTCAGCTTCAGCATCATTCCTTCTAAAGAACACCCAGGACTGATCTCCTTTAGAATGGACTGGTTGGATCTCCTTGCAGTCCAAGGGACTCTCAAGAGTCTTCTCCAACACCACAGTTCAAAAGCATCAATTCTCCAGAGCTCAGCTTTCTTTACAGTCCAACTCTCACATCCATATATGACTACTGGAAAAACCATAACCTTGACTAGACGGGCCTTTGTTGGCAAAGTAATGCTATCAGATCAGATCAGATCAGTCGCTCAGTCGTGTCCGACTCTTTGCGACCCCATGAACCGCAGCACGCCAGGCCTCCCTGTCCATCACCAACTCCCGGAGGTCACTCAGACTCACATCCATCAAGTCAGTGATGCCATCCAGCCATCTCATCCTCTGTCGTCCCCTTCTCCTCCTGCCCCCAATCCCTCCCAGCATCAGAGTCTTCTCCAATGAGTCAACTCTTTGCATGAAGTGGCCAAAATACTGGAGTTTCAGCTTTAGCATCATTCCTTCCAAAGAAATCCCAGGGCTGATCTCCTTCAGAATGGACTGGTTGGATCTATATAATGCTATAGGTAGTTGTAATTTGGTCACAAAGAGTTGCAAAGAGTCAGACATGACTGAGTGACTGAACTGATGATGTTAGATGTGCACTTTTCATATATGACCTTTATAATGATGAGAAAGTTTTTGTCTACTCCTATTTGAGTATTTTTATCATGAAAGAGCGTTGAATTTTGTCAAATACTTTTGCATTGATTAAAATAATCATGTGTTTATTTATTCTTTCATTGCATTGATTGATTTACGTGTGTGTGTGTGTGTGTGTGTGTGTGTGTGTATGTGTGTGTTTAAATATCCTTGCATTTCAGGAATAAAACTTATTTGGTTATGGTCTATAATCCTTTTAATATGCTGTTGAATTTGGTTTGCTTGTATTTTGTTGAAGAGTTTTGCATCAGTATTCATAATGGATATTGCCCTGTGGTTTTCTTGTAGTGTTCTTTTTTTTTTAAATAGTTAATTTATTTTAATTGGAGGCTAATTACCTTACAGTATTGTGGTGATTTTTACCGTGAAGCAGGGCACTCAAAACTGGTGCTCTGGGACAACCCAGAGGGATGGGGTAGAGAGGGAGGTGGTAGGAGGCTTCTTGTAATATTTTTATTTGGGTTTGTATCAGGGTAATGTTGGCATCATAAAATCAGCTAGGAAGTGTTATCTCCTTTTCTGTTTTTGATGAGCTTAAAACTGATTGGTCAATGAGAATTTTTAAAGCTCCCCAGGTGATTCTAATTGGCAGCCAGTGTTGATAGTTATTGCTCAGCAAAGTGTGGTTCCTGTGCCAGCTGCAATGGCACCACTTGGGAGCTTATTAGAAATGTAAAATATCGGGTTCCTCCCCACACCTACTGACACAGAATCAGCATTTTAAACAAGATCCCTAGTTGACTTCTATGCACATTAAATTTTGGGACATGTTGGTTTATATTAGAATTGTGACAAATGATTGAGATTACTTGATAAAGCTTATCTGGGGTAATTGTTTCCCAGGCTCAGATAATATCCACTGATTCAAACTCTGGAGGGGAGGAGCCTGCTAAGGTCTCTTGTGAAAAAAAAAATAATAAAAGTTCTTATTTTCTGTGAAAGTTTTGAAAAACTGCCTAGGTGATAGAGCTAAGCAGTGCAGTGATTCTCAACTCTGGGCATTCTTGAGCAAAGGGACCTAGTTGAACAGCAGGGTGGTAGGGGGTCATGGGGGAATGGTTTTAGTCCTTGATGCAGGAGGTAGGACGATAGAATGTTTCTAACTCATACCCTTCTGTACAGGTTGAGTTTTTCCTCCCACGAATATATATTGTTTTCAAAGATTAAAAAAAAACAACACGAAACCCTAAAAGGTGATTTACATTCTGAGAGATTTAAATTTGCTAGTTCTGGGGTGCAGAGAAGGCAATGGCAGCCCACTCCAGTACTCTTGCCTGGTAAATCCCATGGACGGAGGAGCCTGGTGGGCTGCAGTCCATGGGGTCGCTAGGAGTCGACACGACTGAGTGACTTCACTTTCACTTTTCACTTTCATGTATTGGAGAAGGAAATGGCAACCCACTCCAGTATTCTTACCTGGAGGATCTTAGTGACAGGGGAGCCTGGTGGGCTGCCATCTCTGGGGTTGCACAGAGTTGGACACAACTGAAGCGACTTAGGTCAGTTTCCATTCCAATCCCAAAGAAAGGCAATGCCAAAGAATGCTCAAACTACCAAACAATTGCACTCATCTCACACGCTAGGAACGTAATGCTCAAAATTTTCCAAGACAGGCTTCAGTAATATGTGAACCGTGAACTTCCAGATATTCAAGAGGAACTAGAGATCAAATTGCCAACATCCGCTGGATCGTCGAAAAAGCAAGAGAGTTCTAGAAAAACATCTGTTTCTGCTTTCTTGACTGTGCCAAAGCCTTTGACTGTGTGGATCACAATAAACTGTGTAAAATTCTGAAAGAGATGGGAATACCAGACCACCTGACCTGCCTCTTGAGAAACCTATATGCAGGTCAGGAAGCAACAGTTAGAACTGGACATGGAACAACAGACTGGTTCGAAAGAGGAAAAGGAGTACATCAAGGCTGTATATTGTCACCCTGCTTATTTAACTTCTATGCGGAGTACATCATGAGAAATGCTGAGCTGGAAGAAACACAAGCTGGAATGAAGATTACCAGGAGAAATATCAATATCCTCAGATAGGCAGATGACACCACCCTTATGGCAGAAAGTGAAGAGAAACTAAAAAGCCTCTTGATGAGAGTGAAAGAGGAGAGTGAAAAAGCTGGCTTAAAACTCAACATTCAGAAAACGAAAATCATGGCATCTAGTCCCATCACTTCATGGGAAATAGATAGGTAAACAGTGGAAACAGTGTCAGACTTTATTTTTTTGGGCTCGAAAATCACTGCAGATGGTGACTGCAGCCATGAAATTAAAAGACGCTTACTCCTTGGAAGGAAAGTTATGACCAACCTAGATAGCATATTCAAAAGCAGAGACATTACTTTGCCAACTAAGGTCAGTCTAGTCAAGGCTATGGTTTTTCCTGTGGTCATGTATGGATGTGAGAGTAGGACTGTGAGGAAATCTGAGCGCTGAAGAATTGATACTTTTGAACTGTGGTGTTGGAGAAGACTCTTGAGAGTCCCTTGGACTGCAAGGAGATCCAACCAGTCCATCCTAAAGGAGATCAGTCCTGGGTGTTCTTTGGAAGGATTGATGCTAAAGCTGAAAGTCCAGTACTTTGGCCACCTCATGCGAAAAGTTGACTCATTGGAAAAGACTCTGATGCTAGGAGGGATTGGGGCCAAGAGGAGAAGGGGACGACAGAGGATGAGATGGCTTGATGACATCACCGACCCGATGGACGTGAGTTTGAGTGAACTCCGGGAGATGGTGATGACAGGGAGGCCCGGCATGCGGCGATTCATGGGGTCAAAAAGAGCCAGACACGACTGAGCGACTGATCTGATCTGATCTGATCTGATCTGAAGTGACTTAGTAGCAGCAGCAGCAGCAGCAGCAGCAGCAGCAGTTCTGCAGTGGGGCTAGGAATCCATGATCTTTAAAAGAAAATCTCCCAGCTGAATTGGTAGCAGCTGGGCTTCCCTGGTGACTCAGCTGGTAAAGAATCTGCCTGCATTGTGGGAGACCTGGGTACAATCACTGGGTTGGGAAGATCTCCTCGAGATGAGAAAGGCTACCCACTCCAGTATTCTGGCCTGGAGAATTCCATGGACTATATGGTCCGTGGAGTCACAAAGAATCAGACACGACTGAGTGACTTTCAATTGCTTTGCCACTCTCCAGTTTGTTCCCTACTTTAGTGCACTCGTCTCCCTGTTGCCTGGGTTATCTTCCTAAAAAACAAATCTGATCAGTAGATATTTCTTGGATGGATGAATCGCTTTTACTCTTTGCTTGCAGTTGACCCCTGCCCTGTCTGATACCAAACTTCTTAATAAGACATGTTTAAGATCCTTTATAATCTGACTGCAGCCTATATCTTCAAGCTTCTTTTTCTATCATTTTCTTCTCTCTATATATGTATATTCTCTATTCCACATACCAAACTAATTACTATTTTTTGAACATAACTGGAAATCTTGTGCCCATATCCTTGCTTAAGATGCCATTCTTTGCCTGTGCTGTTCTCTTTGCCTGCCATGCCCTTCACACATTTTCTCAGTCTGGAAAATGCACTCAGTCTTCAAGTTCCAGTTCAACTTTATTCTCACCCATTGAAGCTTTATGCATCTCACCCAAACACGGTCAGGAGATTACTCTATATTGTTCCAGTGACTTTCAGTGATATATCCTTTTTTTAAATTGCGTTCACAGCATTGTGTTGTAATTATTTAATGTTAAAATCCATCCTATGACTTCTCCAGATCGTGGACCATATCTTCTTTGTCTCCATTGCACATAACACCTAGCAGAGTTTTGTCAGATAAGGGCTCACTGACAGTTTATTGAATAATCATTTATTTATTCATTCTGAAAATATTTATTGAACATATCCTGTATGCCAGGAACAGTTCTAGGTTTGTAGATACAGTAATGAAAGAAACAGACCAAGTCCTTTCTCTGTGGATCTTGGATTTTAATGGGGAGAGACATAAAATACACTAGTAAACAAGATATTTTATGATAGTTATTAGTTCTATGAAGAAAATATAACAAGATAACTTGATAGATAATATTATGTATATTGTATTTTTAAAAGAGAATTCTGGCTTCTTCAAGTTTAATGGATTGTAGAAGTAAGGGTGGAAGCAGGGAAATCATGCATAAGTCTATTGCAATAATCTGGGCAAGAGATGATGATGGCCTGGACTGACATGGTGGTGAAAGTGATAAGAAGCACCTTGGGATTCAGGATATACTTAGAAAGTGGAGCCATTATTGCTTATTCCTTATCAATGTATTAGATGCAGGGGACAGGAGGGGAAAGGAGAAAAATCAAGTATGAGTCATAAGTTTATTTGGCTTGAGCACCTGGATCATGTGTGTGTGTATCTGTGTGTGTGTGAGAGAGAGAGAGAGAGTCAGAGACAGAGACAGAGACAGAGAGATATTGAGAGTTCTGTTTGGACATAATATTGGATTAGCCAAAAGATTCCTTCAGTTTTTAGGTAAAAATAAAAGACACATTTTTTATTTTCATCAAGAACTTTATTGAACAATGTACTCACCATTTGGTTCCACTACCTTCTGACATTTTCCAGACAACTTTCTTAATTCCATCTTCCCAAAACTTTTTATCTTTTTGAGCAAAGAACTGTTCCAGGTGCCTTTTACAGTCTTCTAGTGAAATGAAATTTTTTTCCATTCTGAGAATTTTGTAAAGACCTAAATAAATGGAAATTCGAAGGTGCAGTGTCTGGTGAATATGGTGGATGAATCAGAACTTCACAGCCAAGCTGTAACAGTTTTTGTCTGGTCATCAAAGAAACTTGAGGTCTTAAGTTATCCTGATGGAAGATTATGTGTTTTCTGTTGATTTATTCCAGTTGACTAATTTCAGATACTTTTCATCAAGTTCTGCTTTCAGCTGGTCTAATTGGGAACAGTACTTGCTGAAAGTAATCCTTTGGTTATCTGGAAGGAGCTCATAATAGAGGACAACCTTCCAATCCCACCATGTACACATCACCTTCTTTGGATGGAGGCCTTTGTTGTGGTTGGTGGTGATTTATTTCACTTGCTTCATGATCTCTTGTTTCATGTTTTTGTATAGAAAACATCTCCCATCACAATCTGTTTTAAAAATGGAACATTTTCATTATGTTTCAGTAGAGAATCACATGTGGAAATACGGTCAAGAAGTTTTTTTTTTTTTTTTTTTTTGCTTAATTTACATGGAACCCAAACATCAAAGTGATGGACATAACCAAGTTGGTGCAAATGATTTTCAGTGCTTGACTTGGACATTTTCAGTATGTCGGCCATCTCCCATGTAATATAAAATTTGATTGTTCTCAATTAATGTCTCGATTTGATCACTATTAATTTCGACTGGTCTGACTGTGGAGCATTGTCCAGTGAAAAATCTCTGGCACAGAACTTCCCAAACCACTTTTGGCACATTTGATCAGTCACAGCACCTTCTATATATGCCACACAACATTTTTTTAGCCTTTTCAGTTGAGTTTTTACCTTTCCTGAGATAATTAAGCATAATATGCTGAAAATGTTTTTTCTTCCATCTTCAGCACTAAAATGGGTACATAAAAATTCACCAATTTTGATAAGTTTTTAATGCATACTGATATGATAGCTGTCACAATGCAATCTAACAAAATTGTTTCAAATGAAGTTTAAAGACAACTAAGCACTATTTATAGCCATCTTACAGAAAAAATGAAAAAAAGGATGAACTTTTGGGCCAACCTAATAAAATTTAAGATGCCTATTTGATATGAATAAAGCAAGATTACCTTTTTTCAGTCTAAAATTTCTGAAAATCAGTTTGCTGAGGCATGAAAGTTGCTAGAGTTTACCCAGGTTTCTTTAATATTGTACACTTCGCAAATGTTAGATGGAAACAAGATTTTATTTTCCCCTCCCTTTCCTTATTCAGTTTACAAAATAACCTGACTGACACAACTAGCCTTTAACAAGGGCTATTTAGGTCTATGAAGGATGTGGGTAGAATTGGCCAGGATAGGTTAACTTGTCGATGGCAGGGAAAATAGCTGAGTTGTCAGAATCAAATATGGGTATTAGTTCCCCCAGAATAGACTAGAATTTACTGGTAGCAAAATATTCTTAGATGTAAGATACTGCTAAACAGTAAGGATTATTGTTCAGTATTGGGTTTGGCCTTATTTGAAACATTAGACCCTAGAGTTTGAACAGCAGCCTAGTGAGGCCACTGGCAAAAACTACTAGCACAGCTTAGGATTTTTATATTTCTGGAATTTGAAGCTACATTGTAGGAGACTGCTGCCAAGATGGGGCTTGCCACAGAGGTCTGCTTTTTCTCCCACAGAAAATTATTGCTGTTTGAAATACACCCTTAAAAGGAAAGGGCCTTTTCACTATAGCCTCTTGTCTAGTTTCAGGAAAGGGTTAAATTTGGCTTAGATAAGCAGTGGGTTTGGATGGAATTATCACCATATGTGTCCAGAGAAATCAGAAAAGTGATTTTTTTCTCAAAGTCATATTCTCAAAAGATTCTATTTAACAGTTGACCCTTCATTGGGGTGTGAGAGGCTTTGCTTTTCTCTCTCTGGCTGCTGGTATTGTATCAATCAGTTAACTGTCTGTTTATAAGTCTGTGGTTAAAACCATGGGATTAGAATTTTTATTCCAACTGATTTACTTTCTGATTGACAAGTAGCAGACACAAGGAGTTCATTGTTTATAATCCATAAGGCAGAGTATACCATGCAGATTTGTGGGAAGAATTTCAGAGCAGACATTAAAAAGAGTAAATTAATAAGCAAAGCCTCTTCAACTCCATCCTCTTAACTCTTGGGATGCAGCTGATAAAGAAGCATTCATGCTTTTTAAATTTTATTTTATTGGACTGAAACACATGAATCCAGCAGGGTGAACATTTTGCTGTTTTATGAATTCTTTTCCAAACTTCTCTTACTTGCCCCTAACTCAGACGTACTTGAATTTCAAATGTGAACAACAGCCTAGTGGAATTCACTATTTTTTTTTTTTAAACAAATGGTTGTTAAAGAACATCTGGTTACAGTTAATAAAGTTCCTTGTGTATGTGTGTGACTATGTGTAATATGTCTCCCGTTGTAAGGTTCATTTCATTGCCAGATTTAGATCTTCTTATTGCAAAGTGGGGAAAACTACTAGACCATTCAGGTTTGACCTAAACCAAATCCCTTATGATTATACAGTGGAAGTGAGAAATAGATTTAAGGGACTAGATCAGATAGAGTGCCTGATGAACTATGGGCAGAGGTTCATGACATTGCACAGGAGACAGGGATCAAGACCATCCCCATGGAAAAGAAATGGAAAAAGGCAAAATGGCTATCTGAGAAGGCCTTACAAATGGCTGTGAAAAGAAGAGAAGTGAAAAGCAAAGGAGAAAAGGAAAGATATAAGCATCTGAATGCAGAGTTCCAGAGAATAGCAAGAAGAGATAAGAAAGCCTTCCTCAATGATCAATGCAAAGAAATAGAGGAAAACAACAGACTAGGAAAAAGTAGAGATCTCTTCAAGAAAATTAGAGATACCAAGGGAGCATTTATGCAAAGATGGGCTCTATAAAGGACAGAAATTGTATGGACCTAACAGAAGCAGAGGAAATGGCAACCCACTCCAGTTTTCTTGCCTGGAGAATCCCAGGGACAGAGGAGCCTGTTGGGCTGCCGTCTATGGGGTCGCACAGAGTTGGACACGACTGAAGCGACTTAGCAGCAGCAGCAGCAGCAGAAGCAGAAGATATTAAGAGAAGGTGGCAAGAATACACAGAAGAATTGTACAAAAAAGAGCTTCATGACCCAGATAATCATGATGGTGTGATCACTTACCTAGAGCCAGACATCCTGGAATGTGAAGTCAAGTGGGCCTTAGAAAGCATCACTACGAACAAAGCTAGTGGAGGTGATGGAATTCCAGTGGAGCTATTCCAAATCCTGAAAGATGATGCTGTGAAAGTGCTGCACTCAAAATGCCAGCAAATTTGGAAAACTCAGCAGTGGCCACAGAACTGGAAAAGATCAGTTTTCATTCCAGTCTCAAAGAATGCTCAAACTACTGCACAATTGCACTCATCTCACATGCTAGGAAAGTAATGCTCAAAATTCTTCAAGCCAGGCTTTAGTGGTGTGTGAACCATGAACTTCCTGGTGTTCAAGCTGGTTTTAGAAAAGGAAAAGGAACCAGAGATCAAATTGCCAACATCTGCTGGATCATCGAAAAAGCAAGAGAGTTCCAGAAAAACATCTATTTCTGCTTTATTGACTATGCCAAAGCCTTTGACTGTGTGGATCACAATAAACTGTGGAAAATTCTGAAAGAGATGGTAATACCAGACCACCTGATCTGCCTCTTGAGAAACCTATATGCAGGTCAGGAAACAATAGTTAGAACTGGACATGGAACAACAGACTGATTCCAAAGAGGAAAAGGAGTACATCAAGGCTGTATATTGTCACCCTGCTTATTTAACTTCTATGCGGAGTACATCATGAGAAATGCTGGGCTGGAAGAAACACAAACTGGAATGAAGATTGCCAGGAGAAATATCAATAACCTCAGATATGCAGATGACACCACCCTTATGGCAGAAAGTGAAGAGGGACCAAAAAGCCTCTTGATGAAAGTGAAAGAGGAGAGTGAAAAGTTGGCTTAAAGCTCAACATCCAGAAAATTAAGATCATGGCATCTGGTCCCATCACTCCATGGGAAATAGATGGGAAAACAGTGGAATCAGTGTCAGATTTTCTTTTTTGGGGCTCGAAAGTCACTGCAGATGGTGACTGCAGCCATGAAATTAAAAGACACTTACTCCTTGGAAGGAAAGTTATGACCAACCTAGATAGCATATTGAAAAGTAGAGATGTTACCTTGCCAACAAAGGATCATGTAGTAAGGCTATGGCTTTTCCAGTGGCCATGTATGGATGTGAGAGTTGTACTGTGAAGAAAGCTGAGCAGTGAAGAATTGATGCTTTTGAACTGTGGTGCTGGAGAAGACTCTTGAGAGTCCCTTGGACTGCAAGGAGATCCAACCAGTCCATCCTAAAGGAGATTAGTCTTGGGTGTTCATTGGAAGGACTGATGCTGAAGCTGAAAGTCCAGTACTTTGGCCACCTCATGCGAAGAGTTGACTCATTGGAAAAGACCCTGATGCTGGGAGGGATTGGGGGCAGGAGGAGTAGGGGATGGCAGAGGATGAGATGGCTGGATGGCATCACCGACCCGATGGACATGAGTTTGAGTGAACTCTGGGAGTTGGTGATGGACAGGGAGGCCTGGCGTGCTGTGATTCATGGGGTTGCTAGGAGTTGGACATGACTGAACGACTGAACTGAACTGTTTGCACTCGGTTCTAGAAAAGATTTTGTTAATTACACATTTTAGTGCATTATTAAATGTAGGATAAACTTTTCTATTTTTGACCAAGCAAAAGATAACTGATGTTTCTCCACTCTTCAGAATTAATATGACAATCACAGTGTAGCAGTTTTCCTTGGCCTATGGGGTGAAAGATTTTAAGGGCTGATGAGATCTTAATTGTTTTATCCAGTTATTTCTGGAAGGGACAAGTAATGTCCTCGACATTTTGAGCTGCCAATTCTTCACTGTCTGTGTTCTGGACATTGCTAGCTGTCCCTCCTTCCCCTGCAAAAAATGCCAGTAGCCTCTGAGTTGTGCCAAACTAAATCACCTGCACACCTTTCCAGATGCCCCATGGAGTAATACTACCGTGAGATTGAGAACTACTGCTTTACTTTAAACCCCTCATCTTTCAGAGGAGGAAACTGAGGACCAGAGAGACCTGCTCAAAGCATAGAACTATTGACAAAACTGGGATGAGACCCAGCTCCCTTGAATCCTTGCCTAGTGTCCTTTCTTGCACTTTATTTTGAAGGGCTCATTTAAATACTTCATACTGGTACCTTTAGTGGTTTTAGGGATTTTTTTTTTTTTTTTTTTTTTTTACTGCTGGTAAGGTATTCTTAGGCATTCATATGGTGAAAGGACAGTAGAGTGGAATTTAATTAAAGAATAGTATGTTGTTGTTCAGTGTCTAAGTTGTGTCTCTGTGACCCCATGGACTGCAGCCTACCAGGCCTCCCTGTCTTGCACTATCTCCCAGAGTTTGCTCAAATTCATGTCCATTGAATCAGTGATGCCATCCAGGAATCTCATCCTCTGTTGTCCCCTTCTCCTTCTGTCTTCAGTATTTCCCAGCATTAGGGTCTTTACCAATGAGTTGGTGTTCGCATCACGTGGCCAAAGTATTGGAGCTTCAGCTTCAGCATCAGTCCTTCCAATGAATATTAAGCATTGATGTCCTTTAAAATTGATTGGTTTGATCTCCCTGCACTCCAAGGGACTCTTAAGCATCTTCTGTAGCACCACAGTCCATGCAAGGATGGACAGGATAAAGGACAGAAATGATTAGGACCTAACAGAAGCAGAAGAGATTAAGAAGAGGTGGCAAGAATACACAGAACTATCCAAAAAAAGATCTTAATGACCTGGATAACTATGATGATGTGGTCATTCACCCAAAGGTAGACATCCTGTAGTGTGAAGTCAAGTGGGCCTTAGGAAGCATTTCTATGCACAAAGCTAGTGGAAGCGAAAGAATTCCAGCTGAACTATTTAAAATCCTAAAAGATGATGCTGTTAAAGTGCTGCATTCAAAATATCAGCAAATTTGGAAAACTGAGTAGTGGCCACAGTAGTGGAAAATGTCAACTTTCATTCCAGTCCAAAAGAAGGGCAGTGCCAAAGAATGTTCAGACTACTGTACAATTGTGCACATTTCACAGGTAGCAAGGTAATGATGGAAATCCTTCAAGCTACACTTCAACAGTATGTGAACTACAACAAGCTCGCTTTAGAAAAGTCAGAGGGACCAGGGATCAAAGAATAGTATATTCTAATCTTATTCAACCAAGAAATTTTGTGCATGTCTGTTGTTTGACAGTTGGAAAAATGGACCTCTCATAAGCCTCCACTCTTGACATAATATAAATTTAAATGGATGATGATATGAAGGAAATTTCCTTAAGCATCTAGAGAGTGATCTATTTTAAGTTGATATGCAATGAAATGCTTACAATCCATTTACTCCTTTCCTCTATATCGTTCCTTCCCAGTATTCAGTAGGAATCACCAGCAGCATTTTTTTTTTCTTTCAGTCACCCCTCCTCTGTAAGTTGTAGATGATGTAAAGATTTGTCCTCATTTTCTAGTTGTTTTATCCAGATCAGAGTGTAAACTGATCAGGTGCCTGGAAAAGACTGTCACTTCTGGGTCTTGGCTTTGTCACCAGTAAAACAAAGGCAAACAAGAGAAGGAATTGAAAGTGTAAGTTGGAGCTGTCTGAGGATCCTTGGGCCTTATCCCCTCTGGACAGCCTATTGTTTTTCCATTTGTTTTTTCCTTGCTTTCCATGTTGAACTTCCCTTTGGAGGACTTTCGCCCAACACTTCTGTTTAGTTACTTTTTGATCATGGCAAAACTTCTTCTGAGTGGACTTTTCCAATCTGTAGCTTATCTTTTTAAAAATCCTCTTATAAGGGTCTTTCATAGAACAAAGTTTTTTACTTTTATGGAGTACCATTTATTTAATTTTCTTTATAAATCATGCTTATGGAGTCATGGGTAAGATGTTACATAACCCTATGTCACTAAGATGTTTTCTTTTTTGTAGAAGTTTTAAAATTTTAGGTTTTATATTTAGATATATGATATATTTTGAGTTTATTTTTATATAAGGTTGTTGTTGTTCAATCTCTCAGTTGTGTCTGACTCTTGGCGACCCCATGGACTGCAACATACCAGGCCTCCCTGTCCTTCACTATCTCCTGGAGTTTGTTCAAACTCATGTCCGTTGAGTCAATGATGCCATCCAACTATCTCATTCTCTATTGTCCCCTTCTCCTCCTGCCTTCAGTCTTTTCCAACATTAGGGTCTTTTCCAATGAGTCAGCTGTTCACATCAGGTGGCCAAAGTATTGGAGTTTCAGCTTCAGCATCAGTCCTTCCAGTGAATGTTCATGGTTGGTTTCCTTTAGGATTGACTGATTTGATCTCCTTGCTGTCCAGGGGACTTTCAAAGAGTCTTCTCCAGCACCACAGTTTAAAGGCATCACTTCTTTGGCTCAGCTTTTTTTATTGTCCAGCTCTCACATCCATACATGGCTACTGGAAAACCATAGCTTTGACCACATGGATCTTTGTAGGCAAACTAATGTCTCTGCTTTTGAATATGCTGTCTAGGTTTGTCATCGTTTTTCTTCCAAGGAACAAGCATCTTTTAATTTCATGACTGCAGTCACCATCTGCAGTGATTTTGGAGCCCAAGAAAATAAAGTCTGTCACTGTTTCCGTTTTTTCCCCATTTATTTGCCATGAAGTGATGGGACTGGATGCCATGATCTTAGTTTTTGAGTGTTGAGTTTTAAGTCAGATTTTCCACTCTCCTCTTTCACCTTCATCAAGAGGGTCTTTCCTTTTTACTTTCTGCCAAAAGAGTGGTGTTCTCTGCATATCTGAAGTACAAGGTACAAGGTTTAAGTTGAGCTTTTAAAAAATTTATTTGGGCTTTTTTGACCTATGGATATGCAATTATTCCACACTATTTTTTGAAAATCTCTGCCACTTCTTAACTATAATATCTTGGGAAATGACTTAATCTCTCATGGATTCAATTTTCTCAATACTGAGGATACTAATAAGTCCTACCTCCTGAGACTGAAGTGAGGATTTTAGACTATATGTTTAAACACCTAGTGCACAGTAGATAGTTGTAGCCATTATATTTATTTTATAGAATTTCAAATTTTGAGATTTTACTTTATGATTTATAAAATTTGAGAACGTATGATACATTATTCCTTTTAATCCCTTCTAAGGGTGTTAGAGTGTATGGATGAGTGCTGAGGTGGTGTTCTGATGGGTTCAATTGAGATGATGACTGAAATAATTTATAATCAGGAAGTGATGGCAGTTTCTAATTGGGAAAGGAGCTGCGTCCAAGGCCAGTTCAATAAGGCAGGAGTATGTAGCCCAAAACAGGAAATGAAAAGTGAATTCAGATGCTGTGGAAGTCAAGAAGAATTCAAGAAATTCTTCCTCATTAAATAGGTGAAGGCAAAAGAGTTTTGGACCTCAAGTATGACCAAAGCAGGATATTGAGGTATATGGAGTACTTGCCTCATAGCTTTGTTTAATGTGTTGGCCTTGGTTTTTCACTTTAGGATGGATTTCACTAGCTGTGTATGAAGTGTTTTGCTCTCTGTTCTCCAAACAGATCTAGTCCAAGACTGTTTTGCTGTGAGCACTGTTGTTTTGGTGCCAATAGCCTGGGGATGTGCCAGGTTCCCTTTGGCTAGTCTTTCTAAAACATACTGCTCAGGAGAGTTGAAAAGGGTGAAGAACCCTCTCAGGAAGCTGATTATGCCTGTGGTAGGTCTTCATCTGGGAGCCATTTCACAAGCTGGATACCACTACCATTTTGTTATTCCTTACTATGCTCTCTGGCATTTCATGCTGTGTCAGCTCCCCTGGAAGTCTGCTTAGCCTCCCTGAGAAAGAGCTAGCACCTTCAATGTGTGTGTGTGTGTATTTTACTTCCTTTCTGATCAATGTTATGAGATCCTTAGGTGAATTAATCTTTTGTGACAAGCATGTGCAAGATTCCTTAAAAGGTATCTTGTGCTCTTAAATGGAAAAGTTGTAGTTACAACCAGTCTGACCAGAGATCCTTATCAGGCTAGTCAAGTGTAAAGTTTTACCACTTGGAGTGTTGTCATTGGAAACTTAGAATCCTGTTGAAATTGCCTGAGCTGCAGGATATGACAAAACATGTATGTTTTATTGCACAGTGCTGAAAAGCAACTTAATGTTGTAATTTAGGTATAAATCTTTAAGATAATAATGGCACTTGACTTTAACTCTTTGTAGTTTAGAAAGCCATGTGCTATTCTTTATTCAATTTGATTCTTACAAAAATATGAGAGAGAGATTACAGGGATTATTATTTATATTTTACAGATATAGTGCTATCAGTGTGTTCCAACTGGCAGGGCCTGGGATATCATCCGTGGTGGTCAAGAGCACAGGCTCTGAGGCAGATTGTTTACTCAAAACTTTATTTGCAATTTTGAACATAAGTGTACAATTCAGTGGCATTAATTGCACTTGACATGTTGTATAACTATCACCTCTGTTTCCAATTTGTTTCATCACCTCAAACAGAAACTCTGTAAGCATTAAATAACTTCCCATTGCTTTCTCCCCTCAGCCAGTAATAACCTCTGATCTACTTACTGTCTGTATGAATTTTCCTGTTCCAGATATTTCCTATAAGTGGAATCATATGCTATTTAT
Organism: Tragelaphus eurycerus; assembly: GCA_935064755.1. Lineage (NCBI taxonomy): Eukaryota > Metazoa > Chordata > Mammalia > Artiodactyla > Bovidae > Tragelaphus > Tragelaphus eurycerus. The sequence goes on along the minus strand of CAKXYN010000119.1, from coordinate 4,157,224 downwards.
TTTTTAATCTGGTTTATTTCACTTAGCATAATGTTTTTAGGGTTCATCCATTTTGTAGCACATATCTTCTTATTGCCAAATATAGGATATTTTATACACACATACTCACACACCACATTGTTTATTTATTCATCTATTGATAGGCATTTCACATACTGGCTATTGTGAATGAATAGTGCTGCTATAAACATCCATGTACAGGTTTTTATTTGAATATGTTTTAAGTCCCTTTGGGTATATACCTAGGAGTATATTTGCTGGGTCATATGATAATTCTATGTTTTGCTTTTCTGAGGATGTTGCTAACTGTTTTCTAAGCAGCTGTAACATTTTACATCCCCCAGCAATGTATATGGTTTCCAACTTCTCAATATTCTCACCAACACTTATTATTTATTTATTTTATAATTATTGCATCAGTTATGAAGGGGTTATATTTTTATAGTTTTAATTTCAATTTCCTTAATGATTAAAGATGAGTGTTTTTTCATGTTTATTGGCCATTTGTATATCTTTTTTGGAAAAATGTCTATTCAAGTCCTTTGCCCATTTTATTGCAAAATTGAGTTATTTACCTATTTGTTATTGAGTTGTAGGAGTTCTTTATGTATTCTGGATATTAACTCTTACCAGAACATGATTTCCAAATATTTTCTCCCATTCTGTAAGGGACTTAGTGTACCTATATCCACTCTTTTTTAGATTTCCTTCCTATTTAGGTCACCACAGAGCATTGAGGAGAGTTCCCTGTGCTTAACAGTAGGTTCTTATTAGTTATCTATTTTGTATATAGTTGGTGATGGACAGGGAGGCCTGGCATGCTGCAGTTCATGGGGTTGCAAAGAGTCGGACACGACTGAGCGACTTAACTGAACTGAACTGAACTGAGTGTATATATGTCAGTCCCAATCTCCCAGTCCATCCTACCCTCTTTATCGTCTTGTTAACTGTAAGTTTTTCTCCATCTGTGACTCTGTTTCTGCTTTGCAAATAACTTCATCTATACTACTTTTATACATCCCATATATAAGCAATATTAAATGATGTTTGTCTTTCTCTAACTTAACCTCACTTTGATGATGTCTAGGTCCAGTTGTGTTGCTGCAAATGGCATTATTCCATCCCTTGTTATGGCTGAGTAATATTCCATTGTATATATGTACCACATCTTCTTTATCCATTCCTCTGCTGATGGATATTTAGGTTGCTTCCATGTCCTGACTGTTGTAAATAGAGCTGTAGTGCACATCAGGTTCCATGCATTCTTTCAAATGATGGTTTTCTTTGGGTATATGCCCAGGAGTGGGATTCTTGGACCATATGGTGGCTCTATTTTAGTTTCTTAAGGAACCTCCATAGTATTTTCCGTAGTGGCACTTACCAATTTACATTACCACCAACAGTGTAGGAAAGTCCCCTTTTCTCCATACCCTCTCCTGCATTTATCATTTGTAGATTTTTCATTGATGACCATTCTGATTTGTGTGAAGTGATACCTAATTGTAGTTTTGATTTGCATTACACTAATACCTAGTAATGTTGATCATCTTTTCATGCCTTTTTTTTTTTTTTTTTTTTTTCCCATCTGTATCTTCTTTGGAGAAATGTCTATTTAGGTCTACTGCTCATTTTTTTTTATTGGGTTGTTTGTTTTTTTTATATTGAGCTGCATGAGCTGTTTAATCCCTTGTAAGCTGTTTCATTTGCAAATATTTTTTCCCATTCTGAGGGTTATCTTTTTGTTTGGCTTATGGTTTCCCTTTGCTGTGCAAAAGCTTTTTAAGTCCCATTTATTTTCGTTTTTATTTTTATTTTCAGTACTCTAGGCAGTGGGTAAGAAAAGATTTCGCTGTGATTTATGTCAAAGAGAGTTCTGCCTATTTTTTCCCCTAAGAGTCTTATAGTATCTGGCCTTACATTTATGTTTTTAATCCATTTTGAATTTATTTTTGTGTATGATATTAGGGAGTGTTCTAATTTTATTCTTTTACATGTAGTTGTCCAGTTTTCCCAGCATCACTTATTGAAGAGATTGTCCTTTCTTCCATTGTATACTTTTGCCTCCTTTGTCATAGATTAGGAAGCCAAGGTGCATTGGTTTATCTCTGAACTTTCTATCCTGTTCCTGTTTTTGTGCCAGTGCCATACTGTTTTGATTACCAAAGCTTTATATTGTGAAGTCAGATAGCCTGATTCCTCCAGGTCTGTTTTTCTTTCTCAAGATTGCTTTGGATTTTGGGGTCTTTTGTGTTTCCATATGAATCATAAAAGTTTTTGTTCTAATTGTGTGAAAAATGCCATTGATAATTTGATAGAAATTGCATTGAATCTGTAGATTGTTTTGGGGTAGTATAGTCATTTTCACAATATTGATTCTTCCAATCCAAGAACATGGTATATCTCTCCATCTGTTTGTGTCATCTTTGATTCCTTTGATCAGTATCCTCTATTAATAGTTTACTGAGTACAGGTCTTTTTAGGTAGATTTATTCTTAGGAATTGTATTCTTTCTGATGTGATTGTAAATGGAATTATTTTTTAATTTCTCTTTCTTATCTTTCATTGTTAGTGTACAGGAATGCAATAGATTTTTGTATATTAATTTTGTATCCAGCAACTTTATAAAATTTATTGATGAGCTCTAGTAGTTTTCTGGTGTTATCTTTAGGATTTTCTGTGTAAGAGTTATTTCATCTGCAAACACCGACAGTTTTACTTCTCTTCCAATTTGGATTCCTTTTAGAGGATTCTTTCAGCTCTTCACCCTTGAGTATGATGTTAGCTGTAGCTTTGTCATATACATGCTGTATTTTATGTTAAAGTTACTTTCCTTTAAGCCTACTTTCTGAAGACTTTTTTTTTTTAAAATCATAAGTAGGTGTTGAATTTTGTCAAAAACTTTTTCTGCATTTATTGAGATGATCATACAGTTTTTAATCTTCAATTTGTTAATGTCATGTATCACATTGATTGGGATTCCTCAGTGGCTCATTGGTAAAGAATCTTCCTGCAATGCAGGAGCCGCAGGAGAAGAGGGTTTGATCTGTGTCATGAAGATCTCCTGGAGGAGGTCATGGCAGTCCACTCCAGTATTCTTGCCTAGAGAATCCCATGGACAGAGAAGCCTGGCAGGTTACAGTCCATGGAGTCACAAAGAGATGGACATGACTGAGTGACCCACCACAGCAAAGCACCCACAGTATAAACTGTAGACCTGGTGATATTATTTCTTTGCATAGAGGTTAAAGCCTGTGAGAAATGCATGCAGAGCAAATTAGTGGGCTCTGCTGATTATCTAGTTTCTATTAAATAGTGATGTGACTTGGAGATGGCTTTTCTTTTTTCATTTTGTTGATCATATTCATTCAGTTTCCTTAATCACTGTTTTATAGTTTTCAGTGTATAGGATTTTCACCTCCTTGGTTAAATTTATTCTCAGGGGTTTCTTTTTGACAGAATTTTAAACGGACTTTTTTTTTTTTTTTTTTTTTTTCTGATACGTCACTGTTATTGTAAATAAATGCAAGAGATCTCTGTATATTAATCTTACATCTGCTACCTTGCTGAATTCATTAATTAGTTCTCATAGTTTTTGTGTGAAGTCTATAGGATTCCCTGTATCATGCCATCTGCAAATAAGGACAATTTTACCTCTTCCATTCCATTTGAATGATTTTTATATCTTCTTCTTGCCTGATTGCTGTGGCTGGGACTTCCAATAGTACATTAAAGGAAAGTGGTGAGAGTGGGCATCCTTCCTTGTATTGTTCCTGAATTAAATGGGAAGGCTTTCAGCTTTTCATTAAGTATTATGTTGGCTGTGGGTTTGTTATAAATGGCTTTTATTATGTTTAGGTTTAGTGACAGGTTTTTATCATGAATAGCTGTTGAATTTTATCAAATGCTTTTTCTGTGTCTATTGAGATGATAATATGGTTTTTGTCTTTTCCTTTGTTAATGTGATACATCACATTGATTTATTTGTGTATGATGAATTGTTCTTGCAACACTGAAATGAGTGCAACTTGATCGTGATGTGTGATTCTTTTTTTTTTGTACTGCAGGATTTGGTTTGCTAATACGTTGTTAAGGATTTTTGCATCTGTGTTCATCAAAGATGTTGGGCTGAAATTTTCTTTATTGTAGTGTCTTTGTCTGGTTTTGGTATCAGGATGATGATTCATAGAGTGAACTTGGGAGTGTTTCCTCCTCTTATATCTTTTGAAATAGCCTGAGAAAGATTCGTATAGGTTCTTTGTATGTTTGGTAGAATTTCCCAGTGAAACTGTCTGGTCCTGGAATTTTGTTTGCATGGAGCTTTATATTATTATTATTATAGAGTCTATTTCACTTCTGGTAATCAGTCTGTTCAAATTATATGTTTTTCTTGACCGAATTTTGACAGACTGTATGTTTCTAGATATTAAGAAGAGGTGGCAAGAATACACAGAAGAACTGTACAAAAAAGAGCTTCACGACCCAGATAATCACAATGGTGTGATCACTGACCTAGAGCCAGACATCCTGGAATGTGAAGTCAAGTGGGCCTTAGAAAGCATCACTACTAACAAAGCTAATGGAGGTGATGGAATTCCAGTGGAGCTATTCCAAATCCTGAAAGATGATGCTGTGAAAGTACTGCACTCAATATGCCAGCAAATTTGGAAAACTCAGCAGTGGCCACAGGACTGGAAAAGGTCAGTTTTCATTCCAATCCCAAAGAAAGGCAATGCCAAAGAATGCTCAAACTACCGCACAATTGCACTCATCTTACATGCTAATAAAGTAATTCTCAAAATTCTCCAAGCCAAGCTTCAGCAATATGTGAACCGTGAACTTCCTGATGTTCAAGGTGGTTTTAGAAAAGGCAGAGGAACCAGAGATCAAATTGCCAACATCCGCTGGATCATGGAAAAAGCAAGAGATTTCCAGAAAAGCATCTATTTCTGCTTTATTGACTATGCCAAAGCCTTTGACTGTGTGGATCACAATAAACTGTGGAAAATTCTGAAAGAGCTGGGAATACCAAACCACCTGATCTGCCTCTTGAGAAATTTGTATGCAGGTCAGGAAGCAACAGTTAGAACTGAACATGGAACAATAGACTGGTTCCAAATAGGAAAAGGAGTACGTCAAGGCTGTATATTGTCACCATGTTTATTTAACTTATATGCAGAGTACCTCATGAGAAACGCTGGACTGGAAGAAACACAAGCTGGAATCAAGATTGCGGGAGAAATATCAATAACCTCAGATATGCAGATGATACCACCCTTATGGCAGAAAGTGAAGAGGAACTAAAAAGCCTCTTGATGAAAGTGAAAGTGGAGAGTGAAAAGGTTGGCTTAAAGCTCAACATTCAGAAAACGAAGATCATGGCATCTGGTCCCATCACTTCATGGGAAATAGATGGGGAAACAGTGGAAACAGTGTCAAACTTTATTTTTCTGGGCTCCAAAATCACTGCAGATGATGACTGCAGCCATGAAATTAAAATATGCTTACTCCTTGGAAGGAAAGTTATGACCAACCTAGATAGCATATTCAAAAGCAGAGACATTACTTTGCCAACAAAGTTCCGTCTAGTCAAGGCTATGGTCTTTCCTGTAGTCATGTATGGATGTGAGAGCTGGACTGTGAAGAAGCCTGAGTTCCGAAGAGTTGATGCTTTTGAACTGTGGTGTTGGAGAAGACTCTTGAGAGTCCCTTGGACTGCAAGGAGATCCAACCAGTCCATTCTGAAGGAGATCAGCCCTGGGATTTCTTTGGAAGGAATGATGCTAAAGCTGAAACTCCAGTATTTTGGCCACCTCATGCGAAGAGTTGACTCATTGGAGAAGACTCTGATGCTGGGAGGGATTGGGGGCAAGAGGAGAAAGGGACGACAGAGGATGAGATGGCTGGATGGCATCACTGACTGGATGGATGTGAGTCTGAGTGACCTCTGGGAGTTGGTGATGGATAGGGAGGCCTGGCATGCTGAGATTCATGGGGTTGCAAAGAGTCCGACACGACTGAGTGACTGATCTGATCTGATCTGATCTCTGATGTTTCTAGAAACTTGTCCGTTTCTTCTAGGTTGTCCAACTTTTAGCATATAACTGTTCATATTATTTCTTACATGTTTTGCATTTATGTAAGGATAGAACATTTTAAATTAGTGCTTTCCCTTACTTTCTGGAACTATATACAGAGAAATTGGAGTTTTGTAATTCTCTTTTGAGAACACTCTTAAATGTACAGTCATTGGAGAGAAGAGAGAAAATAATGCTACTGACTTCTTAGCCTATGTTTTCCCCTTCCTGTGACAGTCAGGTAGTTGAAATCTGCTTAAGGGAAACACCAAAAGAATATCTGATAAATAAAGAAGTCACTTAAAGATAATATGTGGGCTAAGAGATTTGAAAATATGGCAGAGGCAATCTTCAGTCTTACACGTCAGTAACACTTAGCATGTTAAAGGCTCTTCCTACCATGAAAATATGATTTGGTTATTTTTTGTTTCATAAAAGTTTTTGTAGTTTGAAATTTAAATTTATTTGTGTGGCATTCAAGGCTTGTCAGTTTTTCTTCTATTTATAATACTTCTTCAGTTTTATTTCCTGTTGCTTTTCCTCATACCCCCTACTTGTCAACTGTGTTCTCAGAATCTTTCTATTCCCCAACCCCCCTAGATTCATTGTCTCTTTATTTGATATTTTCTCTGTCCGTAATTTCACTTCCTTTGTCACTTGGGTGAATATCTCTTTATCTTTTTTTTTTTTTTACCATACTTTGCAGGGGTATGTGTGGGGAGCTTTTTTGTTTGTTTTTACATTTATGCAGTTTATATTGCTTGACCCATAAGTAACACTTATAAGATTAATAGGGCCATAGTTTTAAAGAGTATTTACATAGTCCCACTGTGCATATGGGCTTCTCAGGTGGCTCAGTGGTAAAGAATCCACCTGCAATGCAGGAGTTGTAGGAGATGGCAGATTTCGATCACTGGATCAGGAAGATCCTTGGAGGAGGGAATGGCAACCCACCCCAGTATGCTTGCCTGGAGGATCCCATGGGCAGAGGAACCTGGTGGGCTACCCTCCGTGGACACGACTGAAGCCACTTAGCACTCACACGTGCACTGTGCATACTGAGCCTTTTTAATATTGAAAAATAAAGAAAAATGAATTTTCTGTCACTAGGAAATATAAATTTGACCATCTAAACTTATAAAGCCTGACTAAAATAAAAGTGACCATTTCATCTGTTCTCTGGTGGCTCAGCCTGTAAAGAATCCGCCTGCAATGCAGGACACCTGGGTTCGATCTCTGCATTGGGAAGATCCCCTGGAGAAGGGAAAGGCTACCCACTCTAGTATTCTGGCCTGGAGAATTCCATGGACTGTATAGTCCATGAGATTGCAAAGAATTGGACATGACTGAGCAACTCACTTTCACTTTCATCCATAAATGCTCTTTAGTTCCCTAAAAAATCTAGTACTACAGTGTAACAAACATCATACATTTCAGGGATATAAAAATATCAGCTTTAAAATCTGAACTGTATAGTATGTATATTAATATTTGTACCATTAAATTAGGAACACACAGGTCTATGAGGTATTGCATTATAAATAGCAATGTTCTTTTCAATCTGTAGTTGGAGCTAATACAATATAATGTTTACTTGGCTAGTGAGGGTTGGGAGGGGATGATGTGGCTTCACATGATGGAATGCACAGTGTTGGCTGGGTCACATGACTACATGCATGCCACACAACAGGACAAGCCCTTAGTACCTGGACCAACCAGGCACAGATGAATGAAAAGCACCATTGCTTTACAAAGGCAGCTCAGATTCTCCATTGTCTGAAATCAACACTCCCATCCAATCACTTCTCAACAGCTTCTTGAGGATCTCTTGAGGGTTGGAGATCAAAGCACCTGTGGTGTACCCAACAGGCACAAGAGATTCTCTTTATCTTGGAAATTACAGCCAAATATAAATCATTATTTTATGAAACCTCTCCTATGCCAAAATAGTCGCCCTCTTATTTGTGTTTTTAGCCCTATCCTGTCACATTTCCTGACACAAAATAGATACTGAGTAAATAAACACTTGCAGGAGGCTTTTTCTTCTCCCATTATAATAATAATAGTATATATTCACTAAGAAAATTTGAAAAATATAGAGGAGTATAAATAAGAAAGTAACACTCATGGACTGTCTCAGTGAAAACCACTTTTTTTGACATTTTCCTACAGTCTTTTTCTCTATACATATCATATATTTTGTAGACTGTTGGTGATTGATTGTTTTTATAAATGTTTAATAAACTGCTCCTTTTCTATTTTTTTCTTTTCAGTTTCATTATTCCTGTAATAGTTTCTTGCTCTGGTCCTATTCATACAGCTATTATGTTTCCTCTCCATCATCTACTTTCACACTTGCTAGTTCCCTTTTCAAAACTTGATTAGATACACTTCTCTCTGCCAGCTATGCTCTTCAGTTATAAAACTGCATATAAAACCATATAGGTGTTAGGAATTTGATTATGGCAGTGTTAATTTAGTTTTCACAAAATCATAGTACATTAAAGGTGAGAGAAACCTTTGAAGTCATCTCACTGTAGCTCCCTCATTTACTGATGAAGGAAATTCAGTGCAATATTACTTAGCTGTGAATAGCCGAGACAGTTCTAGGAGATCAGGCCTCCTGTCATTTGTTCTAAAAGACACTAGAGGATATGCCTAGGTAGGAGCCAGGGGGTAGGTAAAAGAGATGGGCTTTGGGTATGTGTCCTTCCTCTGACATATTATAGCAAGTATCATACTGACAAATGTCAAGTGGTCTACAGTTCTGCACTTGCTTCTTATACTCTGGTCCTGTCTTGTATATACATATGAGAGATTATTGAAGGTAGTTAAAAAAACTGGATTGTTTTCCCAGAAGAATTCTCTGGAGAGCAATAGAGATTACATTGCCTGATTTTTTACAATGAACACAATTTGGAATATAATGATTTGGAGGCTTTTGATTTCCCTTGTAAAAAATAGTAACATTCTAAGCATACAGAGCTTTGGAGAAAACAGTTGGTGTTTGTGGAAAGAGATCTGGCCTGGTATTAATTGTTAGAATACATTAAGCCAGAACTCATTGTGGACTTTTCACAAGGTCCTTCTCCTTTTATTGGCCTAGGTTTCCAACTGTGTAAAATCATAGGTTACATTGGTTCCTCTCATGGGTCTTCCTGTACTGATATTCTAGGTTCTAGGGGCATTTTTAGCATTCTGCTGAAGCAGCCACTTTTCTCAGCCACCTGCTGTATTCCAGGAAGGGTCCCCATTATCTCCTTATTGCCTAATTAGATTGTTTCATGTTATAGACTAATGGATATGTTGTGCTTGTCATTTCTATAGATCTCTTTGTCTTCTCTTGAATCACTGTTGTTTCTTTTCTTGCTCATTTCTCTTTGGACTCTGTTGTACTCCTATTAATAGTGGTTTGTCTTCTTGGTCACCTCTCTGTTCAGCTCTTCAGTTCTGAGAATTATACCTTTCATTTAGTGCTCAGGGTACTCCACTCCTTTATTGTTTCAGCTGGTTTGGCTCCACCTATAAAAGTGTGTGTGTGTTTCAAGGTCATGCAGTTGGCACTTCTGCTAATAATGGTCTCTATAGCTTCTTTATTTTTTATTTATTTATTATTATTATTATTATTTTTTACTTTACAATATTGTATTGGTTTTGCCATACATCAACATGCATCTGCCACGGGTGTACACTAAAAGAGGTATTTATTTACTATTAAAATACTCTTGTAATAACAGTGAAAACTAATTTTATGCATAAGGTAAGCTTTAAAAATTTTTATGCACTTATTTTACACATATGTGTTTATATATTTGTTTTTGAATCCCCCCAAATAAGTCAGTGCTGCAGCATAAAAATCCTTGAAATAAAGAAGAGGAAAAAAGATCACCTCAGAATGCCACCACTCTAATTTTCTTGTTAATTAATAGCATATTGTTTTATTTATTTCTGATTTTTCCCCTTCTTTTGTTTTATTTTTTAATTAATTATTTTAATTGGAGAATCATTATTTTACAATATTGTAGTGGTTTTTGTCATACATGGACATGAATCAGCCATGGGTGCACATGTGTCCCTCCCATGCTGAAACCCACTCCCACCTCCCTCCCCATGCCAACACTCTAGGTTGTCCCAGAGCACTGGCTTTGGGTGCCCTGCTTCATGCATCAAACTTGAACTGGACTTCTATTTCACATATGGTAATATATATGTTGCAATGCTATTCTCTCAAATCATCCCACCCTCACCTTCTCCCATAGAGTTCAAAAGTCTGTTCTTTACTTCTGTGTCTCCTTTGCTGCCTTGCATATAGGATCATTGTTACCATATTTCTAAATTCCATATATATGTGTTAATAAAATTTGTTGGTGTTTCTCTTTCTGACTTACTTCACTCTGTATAATAGGCTCCAGTTTCATCCACCTTATTAGAACTGATTCAAATGCATTCTTTTTAATAGCTGAGTAATATTCCATTGTGTGTATGTACTACAACTGCCATATGACTCAGCAATCCCACTGCTGGGCATAAACACCGAGGAAACCAGAATTGAAAGAGACACATGTACCCCAATGTTCGTTGCAGCACTGTTTACAATACCTAGGACATGGAAGCAACCTAGATGTCCATTAGCAAATGAATGGATAAGAAAGTTATATTTCCAGTTTTTAAGGAATCTCCTCACTGTTCTCCATGTGGCTGTACTAGTTTGCATTCCCACCAACAGTGTAAGAAGGTTCTGTTTTCTCCACACCCTCTCCAGCATTTATTGTTTGTAGACTTTTTGATGCTGGCCATTGTGACTGGTGTGAGATGGTACCTCATTGTGGTTTTGATTTTTCATATGGCAGTTCTATTTCCAGTTTTTTAAGGAATGTCCATACTGTTCTCCATAGTGGTTGTACCAGTGTGCATTCTAACCAAAACCCTCTCCAACATTTATTGCTTGTAGACTTTTGGATAGCAGCCATTCTGACTGGCATGAAATGGGACCCCATTGTGGTTTTGATTTGCATTTCTCATAATGAATGATGTTGAGCATCTTTTCATGTGTTTGTTAGCCATCTGTATGTTTTCTTTGGAGAAATGTGCGTTTAGTTCTTTGGCCCACTTTTTGATTGGGTTGTTAATTTTTCTGGTACTGAGCTGTATGAGCTGCTTGTATATTTTGGAAATTACTTCTTTGTCATTTGTTTCATTTCCAGCATCCTGCATCTTGCATTGAACCTGGACTGGCAATTCATTTCTTATGTGATATTATACGTGTTTCAATGCTATTCTCCCAAATCTTCCCACCCTCTCCCTCTCCCACAGAGTCCAAAAGACTGTTCTATACATCTGTGTTTCTTTTGCTGTCTCGCATACAGGGTTATCATCACCATCTTTCTAAATTCCATATATATGCATTAGTATACTGTATTGGTGTTTTCTTTCTGGCTTACTTCACTCTGTATAATAGGCTCCAGTTTCATCCACCTCATTAGAACTGATTCAAATGTATTCTTTTTAATGGCTGAATAATACTCCATTGTGTATATGTACCACAGCTTTCTTATCCATTCATCTGCGGATGGACATCTAGGTTGCTTCCAAGTCCTGGCTATTGTAAACAGTGCTGCTATGAACATTGGGGTACACGTGTCTCTTTCAGTTCTGGTTTCCTTGGTGTGTATGCCCAGCAGTGGGATTGCTGGGTCATATGGCAGTTCTATTTTCAGTTTTTAAAGGAATCCACACTGTTCTCCATGGTGGCTGTACTAGTTTGCATTCCCACCAACAGTGTAAGAGGGTTCCCTTTTCTCCACACCCTCTCCAGCGTTTATGGCTTGTAGACTTCTGGATCACAGCCATTCTGACTGGCATGAAATGGTACCTCATTGTGGTTTTGATTTGCATTTCTCTGATAATGAGTGATGTTGATCATCTTTTCATGTGTTTGTTAGCCATCTGTATGTCTTCTTTGGAGAAATGTGTATTTAGTTCTTTGGCCCACTTTTTGATTGGGTTGTTAGTTTTTCTGGTATTGAGCTGTATGAGCTGCTTGTATATTTTGGAAATTACTTCTTTGTCATTTGTTTCCTTTGCTATTATTTTCTCCCATTCTCAAGGCTGCCTTTTCACCTTGCTTATAGTTTCCTGATGTTCAAGCTGGTTTTAGAAAAGGCAGAGGAACGAGAGATCAGATTGCCAACATCTGCTGGATCATGGAAAAAGCAAGAGAGTTCCAGAAAAGCATCTATTTCTGCTTTATTGACTATGCCAAAGCCTTTTACTGTGTGGATCACAATAAACTGTGGAAAATTCTGAAAGAGATGGGAATACCAGACCACCTGATCTGCCTCTTGAGAAATTTGTATGCAGGTTAGGAAGCAACAGTTAGAACTGGACATGGAACAACAGACTGGTTCCAAATAGGAAAAAAAGTTCGTCAAGGCTGTATAGTGTCACCCTGTTTATTTAACTTATATGCAGAGTACATCATGAGAAACGCTGGACTGGAAGAAACACAAGTTGGAATCAAGATTGCTGGGAGAAATATCAATATCCTCAGATATGCAGATGACACCACCCTGTGGCAGAAAGTGAAGAGGAACTAAAAAGCCTCTTGATGAAAGTGAAAGTGGAGAGTGAAAAAGTTGGCTTAAAGCTCAACATTCAGAAAACGAAGATCATGGCATCTGGTCCCATCACTTCATGGGAAATAGATGGGTAAACAGTGGAAACAGTGTCAGACTTTATTTTTCTGGGCTCCAAAATCACTATAGATGGTGACTGCAGCCATGAAATTAAAAGACGCTTACTCCTTGGAAGGAAAGTTATGAGCACCCTAGATAGCATATTCAAAAGCAGAGACATTACATTGCCAACAAAGGTTCCTGTGGTCATGTATGGATGTGAGAGTTGGACTGTGAAGAAGGCTGAACACTGAAGAATTGATGCTTTTGAACTGTGGTGTTGGAGAAGACTCTTGAGAGTCCCTTGGACTGCAAGGAGATCCAACCGGTCCATTCTAAAGGAGATCAGCCCTGGGATTTCTTTGGAAGGAATGATGCTAAAGCTGAAACTCCAGTATTTTGGCCACCTCATGCGAAGAGTTGACTCACTGGAGAAGACTCTGTTGCTGGGAGGGATTGGGGGCAGGAGGAAAAGGGGACGACAGAGGATGAGATGGCTGGATGGCATCACTGCCTCGATGGATGTGAGTCTCAGTGAACTCCGGGAGATGGTGATGGACAGGGAGGTCTGGAGTGCTGCGATTCATGGGTTCGCAAAGAGTCGGACACGACTGAGCGACTGATCTGATCTGATCTGATAGTTTCCTTCCTTGTGCAAAAGCTTTTACATTTAATTATGTCCCATTTGTTTATTTTTGTGTTTATTTCCATTACTCTTGGAGGTGGCTCATAGAGGATCTTGCTATGGTTTATGTTAGAGGGTATTCTGCATAGGTTTTCTTCTAAGAGTTTTATAGTTTCTGATATTACATGTAGATTTGTAATCCATTTTGAGTTTATTTTTGTGTATGGTGTTAGAAAGTATTCTAATTTCATTCCTGTACACGTGATTGACCATTTTTTCCAACACCACTTGTTAAAGTGATTGTCTTTTCTCCATTGTATATTTTTGCCTCCTTTGTCAAAGATTAGGTATCCATACATGCGTGAATTTATCTTTGGGATTTCTATTTTGTTCCATTGGTCTATATTTCTGTCTTTGTGGTAGTTATACTGTCTTGATGAATGTATCTTTATAGTATATTCTGGAGTCAGGACGGTTGGTTCTTCAAGTTCCATTCTTCTTTCTCAAGATTGCTTTGGCTATTCAAGGTTTTTTTGTGTGTGTGTTTTCATATAAATGGTAAAATTATTTGTTGTAGTTTTGTGAAAAAATATTATTGGTAGTTGATAGCCATTGTGTTGACTCTATAGATTGCTTTGGTTAGTATACTCATTTTCTCTATATTTATTCTTCCAATCCAAGAACATGGTATATTTCTCCATTTATTTGTGTCATCTTTGCTTTCTTGAATCAGTGTTTTATGGTTTTCTGTATATAGGTCTTTTGTTTCTATAGGTAAATTTTTTCCTAAGTATTTTATTCTTTTTGTTGCAGTGGTGAATGAGATTGTTTCCTGTATTTCTCTTTCTGTTTTTCATTGTTAGTGTATAGGAATGCAAGGGATTCCTGTGTATTTTATATTCTGCACATTTACTATATTCATTGATTAGCTCTAGTAATTTTCTGGTGTCTGTTGGGTTTTCTACATGGAGGACCATATCATCTGCAAACAGTGAGAGTTTTACTTTTTCTTTCCAATCCAAATTTCTTTTATTTGTTTTTCTTCTCTAATTGCTATAGGTAAGACTTCCATAACTATGTTGAATAGTAGTGGTGAGAGTGGACACCCTTGTTCTTTTCTCATTTTAGAGGAAATGCTTTCCCTTTTTTGCCATTGAGGATAAAGTTTGCTGTGGGTTTGTCGTGTATTGCTTTTCTTATGTTCTGGTATGTTCCTTCTATGCCTGCTTTTTGTAGAGTTTTTTTTTTTTTTTTTAAGTCATAAATAGGTGTTGAATTTTGTCAGTCTTTCTCTGCATCTATTGATATATATATATCTATATATATATATCTACATATATATATATGTCTGAGGTTTCTAGGACTTTTTTTTATTTCCCTTTTGATTTCTTCAGCAAGCTGTTCATTATTTAGAAATGTGTTGTTTAATCTCCCCATGTTTGTGTTTTTTACAGTTTTTTCCTTGTAATGAAAATCTAGTCTCTTAACATTGTGGTCAGAAAAGATGCTTGATATGATTTCAATTTTCTTAAATTTACTCAGGTTTGAGTTGTGCCCCAAGATGTGGTCTATCCTGGAGAATGCACGTGAGAAGAGGTGTGTTCTGCATTTGGGTGGAATGTCCTGAAGATGTCAATGAGATCCATCTAGTCTAATATATCATTTAAGACTTGTGTTTCCTTATTAATTTTCTGTTTTGATTATCTGTCCATTGTTGTAAGTGGGGTGTTAAAGTCTCCTACTATTATTGTGGTACTATCAATTTCTCCTTTTACGTCTGTTAGTATTTGTCTTATGTATTGATGTGCTCCTGATAGCTTATGGTGAATGATGTTGGATTTGTGATCTCTGAAGATTTAGTTTCAGGACCAGGGAGCGGGCTTGATCACTCAGGAGCTTTTGTGTAGCAGAGTTTTAATAAAGTTTCCCCTTATTTATTTATAATATTTGTAAAAAAGAGTTCTGAGCATTAGAATTTGTTTAGTTTTAACAATCTTTGCATGAAGGCAATGGTAGATGACAAATATAATTATGAAGACAATCATTAAAATTACAGTTCCAGACCTGATGTTGTGAATAATGCTTTGAAACCATCCGTGTGGTTCTAGCCCAGATAATTGATTAGCTAGTTGTTCAGCTAAAGTTTTCAAATTAGTGAAAGAAGGCAGATTATTAGAAAAGGTTTCAAATATTTCTTTTTGTAATAATTGTACATTCAGAGAGACATTATCATGTATGTTTTGTAAATGAAATTTGATTTGTTCCCAGTTATAGGCATTATTATTGAAATGAACAGGAGTAACGTAAAATTGAGTAGAATTCCAATCACATTTTAACATTACCTATTTTTGTACATCTGTTAATTGATCTCCAACCCACATGATGGCTGTTTTTAGTTCCTGTATTTCCTCTTGAATATCATCTATCTGAGACTTAGTGGCCCACATAGTATGGGCATCTTTAGTCCAATTTTGAATAAAATTACGTGTTTGAATTGAGTTTTTAAAGCAACACCAGGGACAGCAGCAGTGGTGCAAATAGCTATTGATCTCAAAATGCCAAAAATTTGTTATCCAATGAATTGTTTAGATCGTTGGAGCAATTTGGTAAGTAACTGGGAAGCAAGTCCAGCCATGGGACCTTCTTCCTAGGGCTGTTGGAGATTTTGGTAACCATGGATTATGTTGAAATTTAAGAATCAAAAGGGAGTCATTTCTCAAGGAAATAGAGGAGTTAAGGCAAGTATATAATTTACAATTTATGCAAGTTACAGAATGTAAAGTCTTATTGAATTTTAAATTTCTTATAGTTACAACAGAAGGAAGTGGAACCCAGGCTTGTATAAAATATGCTTAATTATAACGAAAGAAATAATTGCTATGGCTACAATTAGTCCTTGTGAAATGTCCAGTCCAAGTCCCAAGTTCCTCGATGCTTTCAGCAAGTTTCCACATGTCCCATTGTTCAGGCCCAATCTGTTTATCAAGAACAATTCTAGAACGAGGGGGGCCACTCCATCATCAAGCCATCCAAAAGTCCTCTGTCATGGTTATGCTCCATTGTAGTACTAGTAACTTTCTCTGTTATTTAAGTTATATAATCATATATAGTGTTATTAATATCATCTGAGCAGTTAGATAACCACATACCATGGGGTCCTCAATCAACAATTGTATGATTAGCCACAAACATTAATTTTCTTGATTTGGCCTTACATTTGTCCCAATGAACAGGAATATATTTAAAGTTCGTATTAGTAAACCTTTTTCATAGTGTTCTTTGTTTTTTCCTTAACTCTTTCCCTAAAGTTTGGTTCATGGACAAAGAAAGGGTAGTAAATATTCCAAGCAGTATCTGAAAGTCCTCTTTTAGAGGCAGGGTCGAAAGCCCAAGTTTGTCAGCTAACATTTATGCATAATTCTGTTGGGCCCATATACCAAAAAAGGACTTCATAACCTAGAGAGATATTAATTAGTTTTTCTTCTTCTTTAAGATGAGAGGGCCCCTCCAAGTTCCAAGGAGGCATTATGTGTTGAGTCATTATCATATGTGTTGAGTCATTAGTGGCTATGATTAGTCTTATATCTGTCCATTTTATCAGATCAGATCAGATCAGATCAGTTGCTCAGTCGTGTCCGACTCTTTGCGACCCTATGAAGCGCAGCACGCCAGGCCTCCCTGTCCATCACCAGCTCCCGGAGGTCACTCAGACTCGCATCCATCGAGTCAGTGATGCCATCCAGCCATCTCATCCTCTGTCGTCCCCTTCTCCTCCTGCCCTCAATCCCTCCCAGCATCAGAGTCTTCTCCAATGAGTCAACTCTTCGCATGAGGTGGCCAAAATACTGGAGTTTCAGCTTCAGCATCATTCCTTCTAAAGAAATTCCAGGATTGATCTCCTTCAGAATGGACTGGTTGGATCTTCTTGCAGTCCAAGGGACTCTCAAGAGTCTTCTCCAGCACCACAGTTCAAAAGCATCAATTCTTCGGCACTCAGCCTTCTTCATTAGATTCCAACAAAGGGGAGACTTTTGGAGTTGCGCATGTTGGGAGGGGAGGAGCATTTGGAGCAGCTGGGGCAGGGCTAGTAAGAAAATTTTGAAATATTTTATGTTGTTCTAATTGGGCCTTCTGTAAAGTTTTATCATCTAATTCATATTCATGCAATAAGTGTTCTGTCTGTTGCTGAATATTAGGAGGGTCAGAATTTACCTTGAAATGGCCAGAAATCAATTGGAATGTTTTTTCCTTGCTTGGTGGCTTGTTCAACATTTTCTTTGATCTGGTACCAAATTTCTAAATCAAAACTTCCTTTATCAGGGAACCAAGGATTATATTAACCAGTGTTTGAAAGTAAGCCTCTATTCATTGGCATGAAACCAAAAGTCCCTGAGCTTTAAACAAATGGTGAAGTAAAGTAGAGAAATGATGGGGCTTTCCAGCCGTATAACCCATGTTTTAGTACTTACTGACCTCAATAGGTCCTGACCTCAGTAGGTCCTGAGTCCCTCAGCCATTTGACCCTTGTCTTAATACTTACCAACCTCAATAGGTCTTGAGTCCCTCTGACCGAAATGCCACGTACACCAGTGTCCCTGTTCGGACGCCACTTGTTGGGGTCCTTTAATGGACCAGGACCTGGAGGTCTAGAGGTGACGATAAGGAAGTGAAAGAGAAGAAAAGGCTGATGCTCTCTGGTTTACGCAGAAAACCAATAAAGTCCTTGACACAGGACTTATGTCTCTCAAGAAGGCACCAGACACCCTCTCGAGGCGGGGTGAAGGCACAGGGTGCCTTCTTCAGAGAGTCTTAGAAGCCTGGGTAGGAGAGTGAGCAAGACGGGTTTCTGCGCTCCAAGGAATCAGCTGAAGAGAGAGAGAGAGAGAAAGAAAGACACGGGGACCCAAGCTCTGATGGAGCAAAGGTCCTTTAATGATTATTCTGTGAGTATATATATATATGCTATAATACAAGAAGTTTCTTTTGTCAATGATAAAGATCAGAAAACCAAATGTATAGTAACCGTTACCAAGGGAACAAGGGATGATGATGGTCACGAGGTCAGGAGACAATCCATATCTCAAGAAAGGGGATCGAGACTAAGCATAGTAAAGAGAATGTTTACTAAAGGAGAGTCAAGCCTGTCTCACACAATGACCCCAGTTGCTGGGAGCAGCATGCTGTTCCGCTCCGCTTAAAAAGAAACAAAGGACTTGTGAGAAACAACACATAGGAATCCTCCTGTTAAACATTCCCTGACAGTAAACGATGTTGGATTCGTGATCTCTGAAGATTTAGTTTCAGGATCAGGGACCAGGCTTGATCACTCAGGAGCTTTTGTGTAGCAGAGTTTTATTAAAGTTTAAAAAGGACAGAGAAAGCTTCTGACATAGGTATCAGAAGGGGAATGGAGACTGCCCCTTTCTCTAGTATTAGCAAGGGAGTTATATACTTTTTCTATTGTTTATTAACAATAAATCAAGAGAATGTCTCAAGGTTGTAAAGGTCTTTCAGACCCACTCCTACAACTTACATTTTGAGATAATGG
This sequence comes from Tragelaphus eurycerus, assembly GCA_935064755.1. Taxonomy (NCBI): domain Eukaryota; kingdom Metazoa; phylum Chordata; class Mammalia; order Artiodactyla; family Bovidae; genus Tragelaphus; species Tragelaphus eurycerus. The sequence goes on along the minus strand of CAKXYN010000119.1, from coordinate 4,138,303 downwards.
GAGTAGACATAACAATAGAAAGATCTTACTGGACCTGGTCCCACAATATACATATTAAGATGACAGGATTAGTCAGAAAGTTCTTAAGAAGGAGAAACATATCCTAGAGCAGGATACATTGTTATTATATAATCATTGGTACAGAGTTTAAGGAAAACCATATCCTTGAGCAAGATGAGTTGTTTTGTTGTGTAATCATTAGCTCTTGGCTTAAAGAAAAAAACCTTTTATATGACTGAGAGGAAGGAGTGTAGAAAAAATGTTTGTCCTTTTCTCCTCCTTAAGAGCCCCACACCCCTTTCTCCTCCTTGGGGATCCCAGACTTCTTATCAACCTACCTAAGCATTAAGTCTCATATTCCTCCTGTTTCTTTTAGAAGTATGTTGCCAAGGGTTGGCATTTTGATTCTATAACTACTTCCTACTGGGATGTGGTGCTGTCCCTAAATTGTTGAGGCAAAATATTTTCCTAACCCTCATATTGAGCATTTCTGATCCAGGGCCCCAAGTACTAGTTGGAGGAGGCTGTGGCATTGCTAGAAGCCTGGACAACCATTTGTAGCTTAACGCTTTTGGACGGTTAGAAACAAATCCAGTTACACTGTTACAGATGCAGGGAGCAAATAGTTAAAACAGAACAATTATAATTATTACGATTAAGATAGTTTTCCACCATGGGGAGTTAGTTAATATTTCCCAAAGTGAGGTGACTGAGGCTTCACAGGAGTATCCATAGCCTGAATCATCTTGTTTATGTGTTTAGTAAAGTGAGTAACATTTGTGCTCATATCTGGTATATATATACAACATTGCATATGAATAATGACACAGGTTCCTCCTTGTGCAGCATTCTCTGGAAGCTTTGAAATATGAGGCCATGAGTAAAATCTAGACCTAGGGTGGATCTCCCTATCCAGCCAGGGGGAAGCCATGCCCATAGTTAAAGCCACATATCCAGTATGTCCTGTTTGGAGCAAGTCAGACTGAGGGATCCAGTCCCAATCAGTGCCTGGCTAGCCAAAAGGAGGAACTGAACTGGGATTGGAAAATAGGAATGATTACATTGCTTATTTCCTGAGGCAAAAATCTCAATTGTTTCCTGTCATTATAATTAAGTTGTTCGCTAACTTCTGGGAATGGCTTTATTTGTTCCTAGTATATGGGGGTGTTAGATAGTAGGCATCCCTTTTCAGGAGTTAGCCATATGACCTCATCTCTTATTTGATAAACATCAGGTAGAAAACCACCAGATCTAGACCTGTTTACCTTCTTATATGTAGCAAAATAGTCATTAAACCAAGATAATGTATAATCAAAGTTAAAAGTCACATTAAGTCCATCAGATCAGATCAGATCAGATCAGTCGCTCAGTAGTGTACGACTCTTTACAACCCCGTGAACTGCAGAACGCCAGGCCTCCCTGTTCATCACCAACTCCCGGAGGTCACTCAGACTCACATCCATTGAGTCAGTGATGCCATCCAGCCATCTCGTCCTCTGTTGTCCCCTTCTCCTCCTGCCCTCAATCCCTCCCAGCATGAGTCTTCTCCAGTGAGTCAACTCTTCGCATGAGGTGGCCAAAATACTGGAGTTTCAGCTTTAGCATCATTCCTTCCAAAGAAATCCCAGAGCTGATCTCCTTCAGAATGGACTGGTTGGATCTTCTTGCAGGCCAAGGGACTCTCAAGAGTCTTCTCCAACACCACAGTTCAAAAGCATCAATTCTTCTGCGCTCAGGCTTCTTCACAGTCCAGCTCTCACATTCATACATGATCACAGGAAAGACCATAGCCTTGACTAGGCGAACCTTTGTTGGCAAAGTGATGTCTCTGCTTTTGAATATGCTATCTAGGTTGGTCATAACTTTCCTTCCAAGGAGTAAGCGTCTTTTAATTTCATGGCTGCAGTCACCATCTGCAGTGATTTTGGAGCCCAGAAAAATAAAGTCTGACACTGTGTCCACTGTTTCTCCATCTATTTCCCATGTAGTGATGGGACCAGATGCCATGATCTTCGTTTTCTGAATGCTGAGCTTTAAGCCAACCTTTTCACTCTCCACTTTCACTTTCATCAAGAAGCTTTTTAGTTCATCTTCACTTTCTGCCATAAGGGTGGTGTCATCTGCATATCTGAGGTTATTGATATTTCTCCCAGCAATCTTGATTCCAGCTTGTGTTTCTTCCAGTCCAGCATTTCTCATGATGTACTCTGCATATAAGTTAAATAAACATGGTGACAATATACAGCCTTAACGTACTCCTTTTCCTATTTGGAACCAGTCTGTTGTTCCATGACCAGTTCTAACTGTTGCTTCCTGACCTGCATACAGATTTCTCAAGAGGCAGATCAGGTGGTCTGGTATTCCCATCTCTTTCAGAATTTTCCACAGTTAAGGTAAAATATGTTATACCAGTCCATCTTAGGATTCTTAGATGTCATCACAGAGTTGAGGAAAGTCTTTTCCTTGAATTTGAGAAACCCACAATGGGAAGCTTTCAACTGATGAAGAGGGGTGTGCTCCACAGACTCAGCAATTAGCCCAATTGTGGACTGCAGAGTAAGAATGAGCCCAGGACAGGAAGGTGTTGTCTTGAGGGTCAAATGGCAGACTCAGGACTTTTGGAGTCTGTAGAAGCAAGCTTATATATGTTATCAAACCCATCTCTGTTCCTGGCTCAAACAGTGGCTTGCTTGACTCAGCAGCTGGGTCAGGAGTCACCTCCCGGAGTTCCTCTAATGTCTGTTGAAAATCTAAAAGCTGAGTCACATGGTTATTTCTGGGGCTTCAGGATCTATAACAATATCTGTGTGTAAAAACAGTCTGTTATAGAGACAGTCCCTTCTTCTTAGGGGCAGTTCAAGCCCTCATTAAAACTATGGGTAAAATTTTAAACCAACCATCTTGGGTTTCCTGAGTTAGCTTATGCAGATGCCTGTTATTAATGTCATTAACCTTTTCAACCTTTCCTGAAGATTGGAGTGTCCAGGAATAGTGTAAGTGATAATCTATTCCTAGAGTTTTGACACCCCTTTAGTTACAGCAACTTTAAAGGTGGAGCCATTGTCACTCTGAACTTTAGAGTTTAAGATTCTGCTCACATCATGAGAAATCAGTACAGTAAGATCTCACCCACTAGTAAACTTAAGAGCTTCAGGCACTGGCATGGCAATAGAAGCTACAGGTTGTTGGTGAGAGCCTTGGGGTTGTGTCATAACTCCCAAAGCCATACCTTTTCTTTCAGTAACAAACAGATTAAACTTTAATCCTGTGGGCAGGTTTAAAGCAACCTAGATCACTTTTACTATCATTATTCTGAATTATTTTTCAAGTAGTTTGCTTATTTCATCTTCATTCATTTAGACTTGTGAATTTCTATGTTGTTCCTTCATTTGTGCAGTGTTTCTTTGCCTTTTCATGATTTTTTAAAAATTTATTGTGTTTGAGGTCTCCTATCCCAGGGTTTGAGGTTGAATTCTTTCTTCCTTTTGGTTTCTGCTCTTGTGGGTTGGTCCAGTGGTTTGTGCAAGTTTCATGTAGGGTGTGACTCCCTCTGTAGGGAGTAAGTGAGTTTTTTTTTTTTTTTCCCCTCTGATGGGCAGGGCTGAGTGAGGTTGTAATATTGTCTACTGATGACTGAGTTTGTATTTTTGTCTTGTTTGTTGTTTGGATGAGGCATCCTGCACAGGATGCTACTGGCAGTTGGGTGATGCTGAGTATTGTAGGCAAGTGGTTGCCTCTCTGGGAGTTCTCATTATTGGATACTTCCTAGGGTTAAGAGTTCTCTGGCAATCTAGGGACTTGGAGTCAGTGCTCCCACTCCAAAGGCTCAGGGCTTGATCTCTGGTTGTGAATGGAGATTCCAAAGGTGGTGTTATGGCATTAAATGAGATTAAAACAAAGACCCAAAAATGATAAACAAAAGATTCACCCTAGACAAATGGGAATTACAAAATCAGGCAAATAAAAAGTAAAATAATGGAATATACACAGATACATATACACCTATAAGCAAAATCAAAACAGTCCAAAAAAAAAAGTACAATAGATTGACCTGGCAAATAAAGGAAACCAAAAATGATATCCACCAGTTAAGAACAAAACTATCAAAAGCACAGACCAGAAAACAAACTAAAGCAATGTGCTGAATGGGGAATAAAGCAACAAAAATAAAACAAACTAACAAATATGGTGAGAAAGAGAAAGGAAAGAAAGAAAAGAAAGAATAGAAAGAATAGAAATGCAAAGTTAAATAGAGGTAGATAAGGAAGATTTATATATATTAAAGATTATCTGCAAGGGGAAAAGAACACTAGTAAAAGGAAACAAAGTAATAAATGTAGAAAAATTAATAACTTTAAAAATTCAAAAATTAAAATTAAAGAGAGAGGAAAAAAGAAAAAAAAGGAAAATTCCACAGAACTTCAAAAGGCCAACTAGATATAAAAAATGTGATTGAAAAAAAAATTCTCAAAAGCTCAATTACATTTGATAATACTAATAAATTCAACAACTACAACAACAGAGGGGGGAAAAGGGGGGAAAACAAAAGAAAACAAAAAATCCAGAATAAATTACAGAACAAGTCAAAATATAAGAATAATAAAGGTTTTTCTTGAGATTGCTGTCAGCGTCCTTTTCCTTGCTGGGAGTTACAGTCTACCTCACCTCCCTAGAATGCTCTCCAAACTTCTCTGGTCTCTGAATCTGCTGTGGGGGCAGCTCAGACTCTAATCTGGTCCTACTCCTGTGTGTTTTTGCCTCCAATGTCCACAGTTGTCGCAACTAGTGTGTTTTCTTTCGTGAGAACTCTAATTGTCCTTTTATATATTCCATAGACACAGAGTCTGCCTAGTTGATCATGTGGATTTAATCTGCAGCTTGTACAGCTGGTGGGAAGGTTTTGGTTCCTCTTCTTTAGCCACACTGCCCCTGGGTTTCAATTGTGGTTTTATCTCCACCTCTGCATGCAGGTCATCCACAAGGGTTTGCTCCTAAAGCTGCCCTGGAGGACTTGGTTCTTCCCCAGAGAGTGCCAGGTGTGGAGATGGTATAGCTGCTTGGGTAGCAGGAGCCCTGGCAGCACCAGGTACTCAGGTGAGTTCGTGGCTAGGGCAGCAGTAAATTTGGTGCTCTAGAAGGATATGGCTACCCATGCCAGTATTGCTGCCTGGAGAATCTGCCAGACAGAGAAGCCTGGCAGACCATAGTCCACAGGGTTGCAAAGAGTTGGATACGACCAAAGCAACCCCGAATGCACAGAACTTTTTCTCCCCTGTGTCACCTCTGCCCCAGTGAGGATTGAGTGTGAGGGTGGTGCAGCTGCTTGGGTCGTGGGGACCTTGGCGGTGCCAAGTGTGTGCGGACACGGACTGCTTCAGCCACAGGAGCTATGGCCCTATCAGAGTTTTTTTCTAGCCTCTGGCAGCTGGAGATCAGAGGGTCTGTTTGGCTAGTCCTCTGTTGTTCCGGCCATTCAGGCATTTAGAGGGCTCCCCTGCCTGTGGTCCTTCTCTCTTGCTCAGCTCGTCAGGTACCTAAAGGGGCCCCCTGGCTGGGGTCCTACTCTGCTGGTGTTTGACAAGTCAGGCACTAACTGGGGTCCTTCTCTGTGGTTTGGTGCGTCAGATACTTAAAGGGGCACCCTGGCTGGTGTCCTCCTCTGTTGCTCAGGGCACGTCAGGTGCTTGAAGAGTCAGCCTCTGTTGTTCAGCTGTGGATGCAGGTGTGTGAGGAGAGGGAGGCTATGGTAGTAACTCCACCCCATACTCATGACTCAGCATTATCACGTTCCTTCCATGGTTGCCTGGCTTTCCTCTGCAGGCATTTCCCACCACAATCACCTTCCTCATGTCTCCTTGGGCTGTCTTCCTTCAGTCAACAGCGGACCTCGCCCTTGGATTTCTCTACAGTCTCTATGCTCCAGCTCCCAATTGATGTGCCTTGTATGGGACCTGTTCCCTGTCCAGGGTATGTATGACTGTGGCAAGGATAGTCTGTGTCATTCTTATTCCATTTAGGTTGCCACAAATCAGCTGCTTCATTCTCAGCCTCAAATGTTTCTACTCTGACCAAAACAGTTGCCCCAATGTGGGGATCGTACCCCTGCTTCAGTTCCCCAACTCACCAAGGGCAGGTCTAGTCCTGCTAACTATTTTGTTTTTCCTCCTGATTCCTTCCTCCTACCCAGTTTTAAAAGTGAAAGTCGCTCACTTGTGTCCAACTCTTTGCAACCCCATGGACTATATAGTCCATGGAATTCTCCAGGCCAGAATACTGGAGTGGCTAGCTTTTCCCTTCTCCAGGGGATCTTCCCAACCCAGGGATCCAACCCAGGTCTCCTGCATTGCAGGCAGAACCACAATGTGGTTCTTTACCAGCTGGACCACAAGGGAAGCCCAGGAATACTGGAGTGGGTAGCCTAGGAGAATATCCTTCTCCAGCGGATCTTCCCGACTCAGGAATCGAACCAGAATCTCCAGCATTCCGGGTGGGTTCTTTACCAACTGAGCTATTATGGAAGCCCACTGAGTTTTGCATGGTTCTATATATTATTTTCTGGTGGCCAGGTACTCCTGACCACTCTCAGCTGGTGTTCTGCAAGCACTTCTGTGTCAGAAGGTGTGGAGAGATGTACTCCACATCCACCTGTTCCTCTGCCATCTTGTTCCTCTCCAACTTTTATTCTTGAATTATTTCTCCCTTCAATTTTGTCACTATTTGCTCCATGTATTTTGATGACTCTATTGTTAAGCACACATAGGTTTATAGTTTTTATAACTTCATGATGGATAAGGCCTTTTATCACTGTGCAGTGTTTTTATTTCTAGTATCATTTTTTTTGCTTTGAGATATGTTTTGTCTGATATTTATATAGCCACTAAAGCTTTTGTGTATCGATTACATCTTTTTACTTTTGACATGTTTGTATCTTTGAATGTGATATGTGTGTCCTGTAAAGAGCATACAGATGATTTTTTCAAAATCCATTTTGTCACTCACTATCTTTTATTTTATTTATTGATGTATAGTTGATTTACAATGTTGTGCCTATCTCTGCAGTACAGCAAAGTGACTCAGATATACACATATAAGATGTTCTCTTTTTATATATCACTCACCATCTCTTGATTCGGTTATTTAATTAATTTACATTTAATGCTGTTATTTAAATAGTTGGATTTCTATCTGCCATTTTACTTTTTAAATATATTTCATATCTTTTTTGTTCATATATTTCTCACTGTTTTTTTTCTGTTTTAAATACCATTTTTGATATATGTGTCTGTATATTTAGAAAACTAACAATTCGTGTTATAATTACCTTTTAAAGAAGTTGAGAGAAGAAAGGAGAATAAGCATACATTTATGGAGTTCGCTATATTGACTTTCTTGGGTGTGATTTCTTGTTCTCTTCATTTGTTTTTTGTTTTTTTTTTTTTTTGAAAGTTACCATTTAGTGTCATACTCTATTAAAGCTTTGCTTTCACGTTCCTTCTTTGTGATTATATTCTAAAAAATATGTTTTTGTATGTTACAGTCCCCTAAATGCAATCATATGCATAAAGTTTTATGCAAATGCTTTTTGTGTCAGATAAGAGTAGAAAGGAGAAGATAAGCATCGTAGTTATTATTTATTTATAATCATTTATAATTGCAAAATTACTGTTGCAGACAATCTCAGTTTTTCATGAGAATTTGGATTACTCTCAATTGTCTATTGCTTTTTAAAATTTTATTTTCTAAAATTCAACTGAAGATATGTATATATATATTTTCTTCTGGTTTTATTGAGATATAATGGACATATAGCACTCTATAAATTTAATGTGTACAGCATAAAACATGTATAGCACTTGCACACATCATGATGTGATGGTCACAGCATGTTTAGTGAATATTTATCATATCATATAGAGGCAAAATTAAATAGTAAAAATCTGTTTTCCTTGTAATGAAAATTCTTAGGATTTGCTCTTTTAACTACTTTCATATATAACATATAGCAGTGTTAATTATATTTATCATCCTGTACTTTATATCTCTAGTACTTATTTTTTTTGTGTGTGTGATAGTAATTAAAATTTTATTTGTAGAACCATCATTGTTTTATTAATATTACAGTGCAGAGCATGCAGTAAATGGTATTAATTATAGACTAAACATAAAGTATTAGTACTCAGATATAAAATGTCTCCTTGACGTATTGTGGAAATTGGCCATGAATCACTTCCCATGGACATACAAAAATAAGCTCACATTCATTTATTTTTATTAATTTTATTGGAGTATAGTTGATTTACAATTTTGTATTACTTTTTGCTGTTCAACAAAGTTAATCAGTTATACATACACTCTTTTTAGGGATTCTTTCCCCATATGATCATTACAATGTATTGAGTACAATTCCCTGTGCTATACAGTAGGTTGTTATTAGTTTATCTATTTTATGTGTGTGTGTGTGTGTGTGTGTGTGTGTGTGTGTCTTAGTCACTCAGTAATGTCTGATTCTTTATGACCCCATGGACTATAGCCTGCCAGGCTTCTCTGTCCATGGAATTTTCCAAGCAAGAATACTGGAGTGGGTTGCCATCTCCTACTCCAGTGGGTCATCTTGACCCAGGGATCAAACCCATGTCTCTGGCATCTCCTATACTGGCAGGCAGATTCTTTACCACTGCACCACCTGGGTAGCCCTATTTTATGTATATTAGTGTGTATGTGTTTGGATCTCAATCTTCCATTTATCTCTCCCCCCACCTTTCCCTCAGGAACCATAAGATTGTTTTCTGTATCTTTATTTTATAAATATGTTCATTTGTACCACTTTTTAAGATTTAACATATAAGCGATATCATGCAATATTTGTCCTTCATTGTCTCACTTCACTGAGTATGACAATCTCTAGGTCCATCCATGTTACCAGAAATGGCATTATTTCATTCTTTTTTTTTTTTTAGTGGCTGAGTGATACTGGGCTTCCCTGGTGGCTCAATAGTAAAGACTCTGGGTAATATTTATGGCTGAATTATATTGGGGTTCCCTGGTGGTTCAGTAGTAAAGAATGTGCCTGACAATGCAGGAGATATGGGTTTGGTCTCTAGGTTGAGAAGATACCTTGGAGATGGAAATGGCAACCCACTCCAGTATTCTTGCTTAGGAAATCTCATGGACAGAAGAGTCGGGGTCTCAAAAGAGTCAGAGATGACTTAGCGACTAAACAATAACAGCATATACACTTATAATAATATATTTGTTGTGTGTATATATATATATATATATATATATATATACACATTGTGGCAGTATTTGTAATAGCCATATATATATAGTCATATATATATATATATATATATGTTGCTGCTGCTAAGTCACTTCAGTCGTGTCCGACTCTTTGCGACCCCATAGACAGCAGCCCAACAGGCTCCCCCATCCCTGGGATTCTCCAGGCAAGAACACTGGAGTGGAGTGCCATTGCTTTCTCATATATATATATATGTTATTCAGCCATAAAATATTATTCCACCATAGAAAAATAATAAAATAATGTCATTTGCAGTAACATCCATGGATTTAGATATTGTCATACTGAGTGACATGTCAGACAGAGAAGGACAAATATCAAGTGGTAACATATATATATATATATACACCACATCTTTATCTATTCCTCTGTCAATGTACATTTAATTTGCTTCCATGTCCTGGCTATTACAAATACTGCCACAATGAACACTGGAGCACATATATCTTTTCAAATTGTGGTTTACTCTGGGTATATGCCCAGGACTGGGATTGCTGAATCATATGGTAACTCTATTTTTAGTTTCTTAGGAATATCCATACTCTTCTCCATAGTGGCTGTATCAATTTACATTTCCACAAGCAGTGTAGAAGTGGCAACCACCTTTTTGTTCTCTGAATGTAAATGTATGACTTTCTGTTTTGTAATTTCATTTGTTTTATAGATTCCACATACAGATGAAATCATGTAATATTTGGGTCTCTGTCAGACTTATTTAGTATAATACCTTCTAGATGTATGCATGTTACTGCAAATTGCAAGATTTCATTATTTTGTGGCTGAGTAATATTCCATTGAATGTATATCCCACATCTTCTTTATCGGTTACTTATTGATGGGCACTTAGGTTACTTCTTTATCTGGGCTATTGTAAATAATGCTTCAGTATACATAGGGTTGCATATATCTTTGTGAATTAGTATTTTTGTTTTCTTCAAATAAATTCCCATGATTAGAATTAGATCATATGCTACTTTTATTTTTTGAGGACTGCCCATACTTTTTCCATAATGACTGCACCAATTTACATTCCTACCAAGTGCATGAGGCTTCCATTTTTTCCCACATCATTGCTGACATTTGTTGTCTTTTTGAAAATAGTCGTTCTGACAGGTGTGAGGTGTAAGGTGATGTTTCAGTTTGGATTTGAATTGAATTTCCTTGATGATTAGTTATGTTGGGCATCTTTTCATGTGCCTATTGCCCACCTATATGGCTTTGTTAAAATGTCTACTCTTCTGTTTTTTAAATTGGATGGTATATATTTTTTTAATTGTATGAGTTCTCTGTGTATTTAAGATGTTAGCGCTCAAACTGGTGAGAATGGGCATCTTTGTCTTGATCTTAGAGGAAATGTTTTCAGCTTTAATCATTCTTTATGTTGTTATTTGTGTGCATATCATATATGGTCTTTGTTGTATTGCTGTATGTTCCTTCTATACCCACTTTGTTGAGAGTTTTTTTTTTTTTTAATCATAAATGAGTATTGAATTTTGTCAAAAGCTCTTTCGGTGTCCATTGAGATGATCATATGATTTTTATTCTTCAATTTGTTAATGTGATGTATCACACTGATTAATTTGTGGACATTGAACCACCCTTGCATCCATGGGATAAATCCCAATTTATCATGTTGTATGATCCTCTTACAGAGAAGGCAATGGCACCCCACTCCAGTGCTCTTGCCTGGAAAGTCCCATGGATGGAGGAGCCTGGTGGGCTGCAATCCATGGGGTTGCTAAGAGTCAGACACGACTGAGCAACTTCACTTTCACTTTTCACTTTCATGCATTGGAGAAGGACATGGCAACCCACTCCAGTGTTCTTTCCTGGAAAATCCCAGGGATGAGGGAGCCTGGTGGGCTGCCGTCTATGGGGTCGCACAGAGTTGGACACGACTGAAGCGACTTAGCAGCAGCAGCAGCTGCAGCATGATCCTCTTAATGTATTGTTGAAATCAGTTTGCTAATATTTTGTTAAGAATTTTGTGTATATGTTCATCAGTGATTTTGAGCCGTAATTTTCTTTGATATCAGGATGAGGCTGGCTTCATGGAATGATTTCATGAACATTCCTTCCTATGCATTCTTTGATAATAATTTCAGAAGAATAGGTGTTAACTTTCCTCTAAATGTTTGGTAGAAATTATCTGTATTGAAATTGAGTCAGTAATAAAAACAACTCCCAACAGACAAAAGTGAAAAGTCCTGCACTTTTGCTTGCTGGGAGTTGTTTCTAACTACTGTTTCAGTTTCATTACTGGAAATAGGTGTGTTCATATTTTCTATTTTTCCTGGTTCAGTCTTGGGCTATTGGACATTTCTAGAAATTTGTCCATGTCTTCTATGTTGTCCATTTTGTAGGCCTGTAAGTATTGGTAGTTATTGATTATGACCTTATGTATTTATGTGGTGTTGGTTGTAATGTCTCCTTTTTAATTTCTGATTTTACTTATTTGGGCTTTCTCATGTTTTTAGTGAAAAGTTTATCGATTTTTTTTTTTACATTAAAAAAGCCAGCTTTTAATTTAATTTTTCTTTTATATTATTTTTTAGCCTATATTTTATTTATTTTTATTCTGGCCTTTATGATTTTTTCCATCTATTAACTTGTGGTTTTGTTTGTTCTTTTTTTCCCTAGTTCCTTTAGTTATAAGGTTAGGTTGTTTATTTCAGCTTTTTTATGTTTCTTGTGGTAGCCATGGTTTCCTGTAAACTTTCCTCTTAGAAATACTTTTTCTGTATCCCATAGATTTTGGACCACTCTGTGTTCCCTTTCACTTGTCTTTAGATATTTTAACTTTCTAATTTCTTTAGTGGTCAATCACATGATTAATAGCATATTGTTTAACCTCCACATGTTTATGTTTTCTGCAAGTTTTTTCTTCTGCAGGTTTTTTCTTATTATGTTCTAGTCTCATAAGGTTATGGTCAAAGAAGATACTTCATGTGCTTTCAGTTTTCTTAAATTTATGGAGACTTGTTTTTTGGCATACCATGTGATGTATTTTGGAGAATGACCCATGTGCACTTGAAACAAATGTAAATTCTACTTTTGTGTAGAATATCCTACATATATCTATTGAGTCCAATGGTGTAATGTGTTGTTAATGAGTTTTTTGTTGTTAATGTTTCATTGTTCATCTTCTGTCTGGATTACCTGTCCATTTGCTATAAGGGGGATGTTTAAATCTCCTATTATTATTTTGTGACTATAAATATCTCCCTTAGTATCTATTAATATGTGTGTTATGTATTTAGGTCCTTCTATCATGGGTGCATATGTATTTATAATTTTTTTTCTTTGATGAATTGATTATTATGTAATGCTCTTCTTTTGCTCTTGTTACCTCCTTTGTTTAGAAGTCATTTTTTTATGATAGCATTATTGCTACTCTGGCTTTATTTTTATTTCCAGTTGCATGGAATTTATTTTTCTTTTTCTCACTTTTAGTCTCTGTGTGTTGTTAGATCCGAAATGAGATTCTTGTAGGCAGCATATATATAGATCTTGTTTTTGTATCCATATAGATTGGCCTTGTTTTTATATCCATTCAAGTATTCTTTATCTTTTGATTTGACTTCTACTGCTAAGTCACTTCAGTCATGTCCGACCCTGTGCGACCCATAGACGGCAGCCCACCAGGCTCCCCCATCCCTGGGATTCTCAAGGCAAGAACACTGGAGTGGGTTGCCATGTCCTTCTCCAATGCATGAAAGTGAAAAGTGAAAGTGAAGTCACTCAGTCATGTCCGACTCTTAGCGACCCCATGGACTGCAGCCTACCAGGCTCCTCTGTCCGTGGGATTTTCCAGACAAGAGTACCCGAGTTGGGTGCCATTGCCTTCTCCTTTGATTTGAATATTTAGTCAATTTACATTTAAGGTTGTTTTTCTTACTGTCATTTTGTTGTTTTTAGTTGCTTTTGAGCTTCTTTTTTTTTTCTTTCTTCTTCTTTCACTATATTCCCTTATGATTTGATGACTGTCTTTAGTGTTATGATAGAATTCCTTTCTGCCATATTTGTGTGTGTATCTAATATGGATTTTTGGTTTATGGGAATCATGAGGTTTATGTACAACAATCTATATGTATATCTGTACCTATATATGTGATTATTTTAAATTGCTCATCTTTTAAAGTCAACTACATATTAATAACTATATCTTTTTGCTCCCCCACTCTGTTTACTGGCCTTACCCAGTGACTCAGTGGTAAAGAATCTGCATGCTAGTGTAGGAGATGTGAGTTCAATCCCTGGGTCAGGAAGGTCTCCTGGAGAAGAAAATGGGAACCCACTCCAATATTCTTGCCTGGGAAATCCCATTGACAGAAGAGCCTGGCATGCTAAAGTCTATACGGTTGCACAAGAGTCAGACACGAATTAGCGACTAAACAACAACAACCCCATTTACTGTTTTTGACATCATATTTTGTATCTTTTTCTTTTAGGTTTCCTTTATAAACTTATTCTGGATATAGGTTATTTTACTGCTTTTGCTTGTAACTGTCTTACTCGCTTTATACATCCATGATTTACAAACTTTACTATGTATCTGCCTTTATCAATGAGATTTTCAATTTCATAATTTTCATATTTCAAGTTGTAGCTTTTCTTTTGCTTGTAGAAATCCCTTTAACGTTTCTTGTAAGGCTGGTATGGTGGTGCTGAAGTCTTTTAACTTTCACTTGTCTGTAAAATTTTTTAATATCTCCATCAAATGTGAATGAAAGCCTTTCTGGGTAGAGTATTCTTAGTTGTAGATTTCCCTCTTTCATTCCTTTACATATATTGTGTTACTCCCTTCTGAACTGCAGAGTTTCTGTTTAAAAGTTTTTCTGTCAATAAATGTGTCCAACTTTTGCACCCTCGTGAATGCAACATGCCAGGGTTCCCTGCCCTTCACTGCCTCTCAGAGTTTGCTCAGAATCATGTCCACTGAGTCAGTAATACTATCTAGCCATCTCACCCTCTGTTGCCCCCTTACTCTCTTGCCTGCCATCTTTCCCAGCATCAAGGTCTTTTCCAGTGCGTCTGTTCTTTGCATCAGGTGGCCAAAGTATTGGAGCTTGAGTTTCGTGCATCAGTCCTTCCAATCAATATTCAGGGTTAATTTCCCTTAGAATTGACTGGTTTGATCTTCTTGGTGTCTGAGGAACCCTCAAGAATCTTCACCAGCACCACAGTTGGAAAGCATCAATTTGTCAGTGGCACCCCACTCCAGTACTCTTGCCTGGAAAATTCCATGGATGGAAGAGCCTGGTAGGCTGCAGTCCATGGGGTCGCTAAGAGTCGGGCATGATTCAGCGACTTCACTTTCACTTTTCACTTTCAGGCATTGGAGAAGGAAATGGCAACCTACTCCAGTGTTCTTGCCTGGAGAATCCCAGGGACGGGGGAGTCTGGTGGGCTGCCATCTATGGGGTCACACAGAGTCAGACACGACTGAAATGACTTAGCAGTAGCAGCAGCAGCCTTCTTTATGTTCCAATTCTCACATCCATACATGACTACTGGAAAAACCATAGCTTTGGATATATAGTCCCTTGTCACAAAAGTGATGTCTCTGCTTTTTAATGTACTGTCTGGGTTTGTCATAACATTCTTCCCAAAGAGCAAGTGTCTTTTAATTTCATGGTTGCAGTCACTATGCTCAGTGATTTTGGAGCCCAAGAAAAAAAATCTGTCACTGTTTCCACATTTCCCCCATCTATTTGCTATGAAGTGATGGGACCAGAGCCATGATCTTAGTTTGTGTTGAGTTATAAGCCAGCTTTTTCACTCTCCTGTTTCAGCCTCATTAAGAAGCTCTTTTCCATATATGTGCATTCATATATGCTATTCATCTTTCTCTTTCTGACTTCACTCTGTGTAATAGGCTCTAGGTTAATCTACCTCATTAGAAGTAACTCAAATGCATTCTTTTTTATGGCTCGGTAATATTCCATTGTGAGAAGTCAAGTGAGCCTTAGGAAGCATCACTATGAACAAAGCTAGTGGAGGTGATGAAATTCCGGTTATGTTATTTTAAATCCTAAAAGTGCTACACTAAATATGCCAGCCAATATGGAAAACTCATCAGTGGCCACAGGACTGGAAAATGTCACTTTTCATTCTAATCCCAAAGAAGGGCAATGCCAAAGAATGTTCAAACTGCCGCACAATTGCACTCATTTCACATGCCAGGAAACTAATGCTCAAAATTCTCCAAGCTTCAACAGTACATGAACTGAGAACTTCCAGATGTTCAAGCTGAATTTAGAAAAGGAAGAAGAACCAGAGATCAAATTGCCAACATCTGTTGTATCATAGTAAAATCAAGAGAATTCCAGAAGAACATCTACTTCTGCTTCATGACTACACTAAAGCCTTTGACTGTGTGGATCACAACAAACTGGAGAATTTTTAAAGACATGAGGACTACTGGACCACCTTATCTGTCTCCTGCAAAACCTATATGCAGGTCAAGAAGCAACAGTTGGAACCAGACATGGAAAAATGGACTGGTTCAAAATTGAGAAAGAAGTACATTAGGGATGTATATTGTCACCCTGCTTATTTAGCTTATATGCAGAATGCATCATGCAAAATGCCATGCTGGATGAAACACAAGCTGGAATCAAGATTGCAGGGAGAAATATCAGTAAGCTCAAATATGCAGATGACACATTATGACAGATAGCAAAGAGGAAGTAAAGAGTCTCTTGATGAAGGTGAAAGAAGAATGTGAAAAAACTGGTTTAAAATTCAACACTCAAAAAACTAACATCATGGCATCTGATCCCATCACTTCATGGCAAAGAGATGTGAATACAATGGAAACAGTGACCAACTTTATTTACTTGGGCTCCAAAATCACTGCAGATGGTGACTGCAGCCATAAAGATGCCTGCTCCTTGGAAGAAAAACTATGACCAATCTAGACAGCATATTAAAAAGCAGAGACATTACTTTGCAGACAAAGGTCCATCTAGTCCAAGCTATGGTTTTTCCAGTAGTCATGTATGGATGTGAGAGTTGGACCATAGGAAAGCTATGCACCAAAAAATTGATGGTTTTGAAGTGCAGTGTTGGGGAAGACTTTTGAGAGTCCCTTGGTCTGCAGAGAAGATGTAACCAGGCAATTCTAAAGGAAATCAATCCTGAATATTCATCGGAAGGACTGATACTGAAGCTCCAATACTTTTGCTACCTGATGTGAAGAGCCAGCTCTTTAGAAAAGACCTGATGCTGGGGAAGATTGAAGGCAGGAGGAGAAAGGGATGACAGAGGACAAGATGGTTGTATGCTATCACCGAGTCAATGAACATGTGTTTGAGCAAACTCTGGGAAATGTTGAAGGACAGGGAAACCTGGCATGATATAGTCCATGGGGGTGCAGAGTTGGACACAACTGAGTGACTGAACAACAACAATATTCCATTGTATATGTAGCATAGCTTCTTTGTCCATTCATCTGTCGATGGACATCTAGGTTGCTTCCATGTTCTACCTATTGTAAATAGTGCTGCAGTGAACACTGGTGTACATATATCTTTTTCAGGTTTGGTTGCCTCAGCCTAGTGGGATTGCTGGGTCTTACAGTGGTTTTATTCCTAGCCTTTAAGGAATCTCTGTAATGTGTCCATAGTGGCTGTATCAATTTACATATGCACCAGTAGTGCAAGAGGTTCCCTTTTCTCCACACCCTGTCCAGCATTTATTGTTTGTAGACTTTTAATGATGGCTCTTCTGACTCGTGTGCGGTGATATTTGATTGTAGTTTTGATGTGCATTTCTCTAAAAATGAGCAATGTTGAACATCTTTTCATGTGTTTGTTAGCTATCTGTATGTCTTCTTTGGAGAAATGTCTGTTTAGGTCTTTTCCCCACTTTTTGATTGGGTTGTTTGCTTTTCTGGTATTGACTTATATGGGCTGCTTGTATATTTTGGAAATTAATCTGTTGTCAGTTGTTTCATTTGCTCTTATTTTCTCCAATTCTGAGGACTGTCTTTTCACCTTGTTTATAGGTTCTTTTACTGTGCCAAAGTTTTTAAGTTTCATTATGTCCCACTTGTTTATTTTTGTTTTTATTTCCATCACTCTAGGAGGTAAATAATAGAGGATCTTGCTTTGATTTATGTCATTGTGTGTTTTGGCTATGTTTTCCTCTGAGAATTCTATAGTTTCTGGTTTTACATCTAGGTCTTAATCTATTTTGAGTTCATCTTTGTGTATGATGTTAGAAAGTATTCTAATTTCATTCTTTTACATGTAGCTGTCTAGTTTTCCTAGCACCACTTATTGAAGAAGGTATCTTTTCCCCATTGAATATTCTTACCTCTATTTTCAAAAATAAGGTACTCATAGGTGTGTGGGTTTACCTCTGGGCTTTCTATCTTGTTCCTTTGGCATATATTTCTGTTTTTGTGTCAGTACCATACTGTCTTGATGGCTGTAGCTTTGTAATATAGTCTGAAGTCAAGAAGGTTAATTCCTCCAGGACCATTCTTTCTCAACTTTGCTTTGGTTTTTCTGAGACTTTTATGTATCCATATGAACTGTGAAATTTTTTGTTCTAGTTCTGTGGAAAATGCCATTGATAATTTGATAGGAAACACATTGAATCCATAGACTGAATTTGTTAGTTTAGTCATTTTCACAATATTGACCCTTACAGCCCATGAACATGGAATTCCAAGCCAGGCTTTAGCAATATGTGAACCGTGAACTTCCCAGATGTTCAAACTGGTTTTAGAAAAGGCAGAGGAACCAGAGATCAAATTGCCAACATCTGCTGAATCATCAAAAAAGCAAGGGAGTTCCAGAAAAGCATCTATTTCTGCTTTATTGACTATACCAAAGCCTTTGACTGTGTGGATCACAATAAACTGTGGAAAATTCTGAAGGAGATGGGAATATCAGACCACCTGACCTGCCTCTTGAGAAACCTGTATGCAGGTCAGGAAGCAACAGTTAGAACTGGACATGAAACAACAGACTGGTTCCAAGGAGGAAAATGAGTACGTCAAGGCTGTATATTGTCACCCTGCTTATTTAACTTCTATGCAGAGTACATCATGAGAAATGCTGGGCTGGAAGAAGCACAAGCTGGAATCAAGATTGCTGGGGGAAATATCAATAACCTCAGATATGCAGATGACACCACCCTTATGGCAGAAAGTGAAGAGGGACCACAAAGCCTCTTGATGAAAGTGAAAATGGAGACTGAAAAAGTTGGCTTAAAGCTCAACATTCAGAAAACAAAGATCATGGCATCTGGTCCCATCACTTCATGGGAAATAGATGGGGAAACAGTGGAAACAGTGTCAGACTTTATTTTTCTGGGCTCCAAAATCACTGCAGATGTTGATTGCAGCCATGAAATTAAAAGATGCTGACTCTTTGGAAGGAAAGTTATGACCAACCTAGACAGCATATTCAAAAGCAGAGACATTACTTTGCCAACAAAGTTCCATCTAGTCAAGGCTATGGTTTTTCTAGTAGTCATGTATTGTTAGAGTTGGACTATAAAGAAAGCTGAGTGCCGAAGAATTGATGCTTTTGAATTGTGGTGCTGGAGAAGACTCTTGAGAGTCCCTTGGACTGCAAGGAGATCCAACCAGTCCATCCTAAAGGAGATCACTCCTGGGTGCTCATTGGAAGGACTGATGTTGAAGCTGAAACTCCCAATACTTTGGCCACCTGATGTGAAGAGGTGACTCATTGGGAAAGACCCTGATTCTGGGAAAGATTGAGGGCAGGAGGAGAAGGGGACGACCGAGGATGAGATGGTTGCATAGTATCACCAAATCAATGGACATGGGTTTGGGTAGACTCTGACAGTGATTGACAGGGAGGCCTGGCATGCTGCGGTTCATGGGGTTGCAAAGAGTCGGACACGACTGAGTGACTGAACTGAATTGAACTCAACTCTACATAGAAGTTAAATAATCAGGGTGACAGTATACAGCCTTGACATATCCCTTTCCTAATTGAACCAGTCCATTATTCCTTGTCTGGTTCTACCTGTTGATTGTTGACTTGCATACAGGTTCCTCACAAGATAGGTAAGGTAGGCTGGCATTCCATCTGTTTTTAAAAATTTCCCACAATTTGTTGTTATTCACACATTCAAAGGCCTTCATGTATTCAGTGAATCAGAAATAGATGCTTTTTTTTTTTTTTCTGGAACTCCCTTGCTTTTTCTATGATTCAACAAATGTTGGCAATTTGATCTCTGGATCCTCTGCCTTTTCTACATCTATCTTGTACATCTGGAATTTCTTGATTCACATATTCTTAAAGTCTAGCTTGAAGGATTTTGAGCATTACCTTGGTACCATGTGAAAATAACTGCTATTATATGCTAGTTTGAACATTCTTTAGCATTGTCTTTCTTTGGGATTGGAATGAAAACTGATATTTTCCATTCCTGTGAACACTATTGAGTTTTCCAAATTTGCTGAAATATTGAGTGCAGCACTGTAAAAGTATCATCTTGAAAATTTTAAATAGCTCAGCTTGAATTCCATCACCTCTGCTAGCTTTGTTCTTTGTAATGCTTCCTAAGGCCCACTTGACTTCACACTCCAGGATGTCTGGGTCTAGGTGAGTGACCACACCATCATGGTTATCTGGGTCATTAAGAGCTTTTTTGGATAGTTTTGTGTATTCTTGCCACTTCTTAATCTCTGTTGCTTGTGTTACATCCTTTCCATTTCTGTCCTTTATTGTGCCCATGTTTTCATGAAATTTTCCATTGATGTCTCCAGTTTTCTTGAAGAGATCTGTACTCTTTCACATTCTGAATTTTTTTCTGTATTTCTTTGTATTGTTCACTTAAGAGGGCTATCTTATCTCTCCTTGCTATTCTCTATAACTCGGTATTGAGTATATCTTTAACTTTCTCCTTTGCCTTTTGTTACTCTTCTTTTCTCAGCTATTTGTTAGGCTTCCTTAGACAACCAGTTGTTCTTCTTGCATTTTTTTTCTAGGGAATGATTTTGGTTACCACCTCCTGTACAATGTTATGAACCTCTGAGAATTGTTCTGTTTTTAAATTAAATTATTTATTTTAATTGGAGGCTAATTACTTTACAGTATTGTGGTAGTTTGACATATATTGACATGAATCAGCCATGGTGTACATGTGTCTCCCATCCTGAAAACCCATCCCACAGCCCTCCCCATCCCATCCCTCTGGGTTGTCCCAGTACATAGGCTTTGAGTGCCCTGTTTTAGGCATCAAACTTGGAATGGTTGGTTATTTCACATATGGTAATATACATGTTTCAATGCTATTCACTCAAATCATCCTACCCTCACCTAGTCCTACAGAGTCAAAATGTCTGTTCTTTATATCTATGTCTCTTTTGTTGCTTACATATAGGGTCATCGTTACCATATTTCTTTTTTTTTCATTTTTTTTAAAAATTTTAATTGGAGACTAATTAGTTTACAATATTGTAGTGGTTTTTGCCACATTGACATGAATCAGCCATGAGTTTACATGTGTTACCATCTTTCTAAATTCCAAATATATGCATTAGTATACTGTATTGGTGTTTTTCTAACTTACTTCACTCTGTATTAATAGGCTCCAGTTCATCCACCTCATTAGAGCTGATTTAAATATGTTCTTTTTAATAGCTGAGTAATGTTCCATTGTGTATTTGTACTACAACTTTCTTATCCATTCATCTGCCAATGGCCATCTAGGTTGCTTCCATGTCCTGGCTATTGTAAACAGTGCTGTGATGAACATTGTAATATACATGTCTCTTTCAATTCTGGTTTCCTTGGTGTGTGTGCCCAGCAGTGGGATTGCTGGGTCATATGGCAGTTCTATTTCCAGTTTTTTAAGGAATCTCCATACTGTTCTCCATAGTGGTTGTACTAGTTTGAATTCCCACGAACACCCTCTCCAGCATTTATTGTTTGTAGACTTTTTGATAGCAGCCATTCTGACCGGTGCAAGATGGTACCTCATTGTGGTTTTGATTTGCATTTCTGTGAAATGAGTGATGTTGAGCATCATTTTATGTGTTTGTTAGCCATCTGTATGTCTTCTTTGGAGAAATGTTTGTTTAGTTGTGGCCCATTTTTTGATTGGGTCGTTTATTTTTCTGCTATTGAGCTGCATGAACTGTTTGCATATTTTTGAGAGAAATTCTTTGTCAGTTGCTTCATTTGCTGTTATGTTCTCCTATTCTGAAGGCTGTCTTTTCACTTGGCTTATAGTTTCCTTTGTTGTGCAAAAGCTTTTCAGTTTAAAAGGTCCCAATTGTTTATTTTTGCTTTCATTTCCATAACTCTGGGAGGTGGGTCATAGAGGATCCAGCGGTGATTTATGTCAGATAGTGTCTTGCCTATGTTTTTTTCTAGGAGTTTTATAGTTTCTGATCTTACATTTAGATGTTTATTTTTGTGTATGGTGTTAGAAAGTGATCTAGTTTCATTCTTTTAGAAATGATTGACCAGTTTTCCCAGCACCACTTGTTAAAGAGATTGTCTTTTCTCCTGTGTATATTTCTGAAAGACAAGGTATCCATAGGTGTGTCAATTTAACTCTGGGCTTTCTATTTTGTTCTATTGATCTATATTTCTGTCTTTGTGCCAGTACCACACTGTCTTAATGACTGTAGGTTTGTAGTATGATATGAAGTCAGGCAGGTTGATTCCTCTAATCCCATTCTTCTTTCTCAAGATTGCTTTGGCAACTTGATAAATTTTTTTTTTTTTTGTATTTCCATACAGATTGTGAAATTATTTGTTCTAGTTCTGTGAAAAATACTGTTGGTAGCTTGATAGGAATTGCACTCAATCTGTAGATTGCTTTGGGTTGTATACTCCTTTTCACTATATTGATTCTTCCAATCCGTGAACATGGTATATTTCTCTATCTATTTTTGTCATCTTTGATTTCTTTCAGCAGTGTTTTATAGTTTCCTATATATAGGTCTTTTGTTTCCTTAGGTAGATTCATTCCTAAGTATTTTACTCTTTTTGTTGCAATGGTGAATGAAAATGTTTCCTTAATTTCTCTTTCGTTTTTATAATTTTTAGTGTATGGGAATGCAAGGGATTTCTGTGTGTTGATTTTATATCCTGCAACTTTACTATATTCATTGATTAGCTCTAGTAATTTTCTGGTCATGTCTTTAAGGTTTTCTATGTAGAAGATCATGTCATTTGCAAACACTGAGAGTTTTGCTTCTTTTCTAGTTTGGATTCCCTTTATTTCTTTTCCTTCTCTTATTGCTATGCCTAAAACTTCCAAAACTATATTGAATAGTAGTGGTGAGAGTGGACACTTTTGTCTTGTTCCTGACTTTAGGGGAAATGCTTTCAATTTTTCCCCATTGAGAATAATGTTTGCTGAAGGTTTATCATATATATCTTTTATTATGTTGAGGTATGTTCCTTCTATGCCTGCTTTCTGGAGAGTTTTGATCATAAATGGTTGTTGAATTTTGTCAAAGGCTTTTTCTGCATCTATTGAGATAATCATGTTTTTTTTTTTTTTAATTTTTCTATTTGTTTCTGTGTTGTATCCCATTGATACAACAATATTTGGAAATATTGAAGAATCCTAGCATCCTTCAAAAGCCCACTTTATTGTGTTATTGGATTCTCTTTGCTAGAAATTTGTTGAGGATTTTTGCATGTATGTTTATCAGTGATATTGGCCTCTAGTTTTCTTTTTTTGTGACATCTTTGTCTGCTTTTGGTATTAGAGTGATGGGGGCCTTGTAGAATGAGTTTGGAAGTTTACCTTCCTCTGCAATTTTCTGGAAGAGTTTGGGTAGGATAAGTGTTAGCTTTCCTTTAAGTTTGTGGTAGAATTCACCTGTGCTGCCATCTGGTACTGGGCTTTTTTTGTTGTTGTTGGAAGATTTTTGAATATAGTTCGATTTCTGTGCTTATAATGTGTCTGTTAAGATTTTCTATTTCTTACTGGTTCAGTTTTGAAAGGTTATACTTTTCTAGGAATTCATCCATTTCTTCCAAACTGTTCATTTTATTGTCATATAGTTGTTGATAGTAGTATCTTATAATCCTTTCTATTTCTATTTTTTTCTGCTGTGATTTCTCCATTTTCATTTCTAATTCTGTTGATTTGATTCTTCTTCCTTTTTTATTTTTTTGATGAGTCTGACTACTAGTTTGTCTATTTTATTTATCTTCTCAAATAACCAGCTTTTAATTTTTGTTGATTTTTGCTCTAGTTTCATTTGTTTCTTTTTCATTTATTTCTGCCCTAATTTTTATTACTTCTTACCTACTACTAACCCTGGGGTTCTTCATTTCTTCTTTTTCTAGTTGCCTCAGGTGTAAAGTTAGGTTATTTATTTGATTTTTCTTTTGTTTCTGAGGTAATCTTGTATTGCTCTGAACCATCCCCTCATCACTGCTTTTACTGAATGCTATAGTTTTGGGCTGTTGTGTTTTCATTTTTGTTTTTTTTCTATGCATATTTTGATTTCTTTTTTGATTTCTTCTCTAATTTGTTGGTTATTCAGAAATGTTTTCTTTAGCCTCCATATCTTTGTATTTTTAATAGTATTTTTTTTATGTTGTTGACATCTAATCTTCTGCATTGTGATTAGAAAAGATGCTTGAAATGATGTCATTTTTAAAAATTTTCCAAGGCTAGATTTATTGTCCAGGTTGTGGTCTATCCTGGAGAATGTTCTGTGTGCACTTGAGAAAAAGGTTAAATTCATTGTTTTGGGGTGAAATGTCATATAGGTATCAATTAGGTCTAACTGGTCCATGTATTATTTAAAGTTTGTGTTTCCTTGCTAATTTTCTGTTTGGTTGATCTATCCATAGTGTGAGTAGGGTATTACAGTCTCCCAGTATTGTGTTTCTGTTAATTTCCCCTTTCATACTTTTTAGCATTTGCTTTACATATTGTGGTGCTCCTATGTTGGGTTCATATATATTTATAATTGTTATATCTTCTTCGATTTATTCTTTGATCATGGTGTAGTGTCCTTCTTTGTTTCTTTTCATGGCCTTTATTTCACAGTCTATTTTATCTGATATGAATATTGCTACTCCTGCTTCCTTTTGGTCTCCATTTCCATGAAATATATTTTTCCAGTTCTTCACTTTAGGTCAGTGTGTGTCCCAAGGTTTGAGATTGGTGTCTTGTAGACAGCATATTTAGAGGTCTTGTTTTTGTATTCATTCAGCCAGTCTTTGTCTTTTGGTTTGGGCATTCAGTCCATTTATATTTCAGGTCATTATTGATAAGTATGATCCCATTGCCATTTGTTTGTTATTTTGGGTTCCAGTTTATACACCTTTTCTGTGTTTCTTGTCTAGAGAAGACCCTTTAGCATTTGTTGAAGAGCTGGTTTGCTGGTGCTGAGTTCTCTCAGCTTTTGCTTGTCTGTAAAGCTTTTAATTTCTCCTTCATATTTGAATGAGATCCTTGCTGGGTTTAGTAATCTGGGTTGTAGGTTTTCTCTTTCATCACTTTAAGTATATCCTGCCATTCCCTTCTGGCTTGAAGAGTTTCTGTTGAAAAATCAGCTGTTATTTTTTATGGGGCTCCCCTTCTATATTATTTGTTGCTTTTCCCTTGTTGCTTTTAATATTTTCTCTTTGAACTTGATCTTCATTAGTTTGATTAATATGTGTCTTGGGGTTTTTGACAGGGACACCCAGTGAGGGATATCCTGAGAGGTTCACAGAGTTACATGGAGATGAGAAGAGGGAGAAAGGAGATAGAGATGTCCAGGAGAAGAAGGGGATTCAAAAGGGGAAAGACCAATCTAGCCAGTAATCAGTTCCCTAAGTGTTCTGCACCACTCAGAACACCCAGAGAGATTCACAGAATTAAGTAAAGAAGAGAAGGGGGAGGGAGGAGATAGAGGTGACCTGGGGGAGAAATGGGAGAGTCAAAAGTGGAGAGAGCAATTAATTCAGTAATCACACCCCTAAGTGAAAATGGATACTGAAGATTAGATTCTTGAAGGGACAAAAGTGATAACAAATACCAAAAAGCAAAGATTAAAAATCTAGAGTAGAGGTTTGGCACTCAAAAAAAAATATTAAAATTCAAAACAAAATCAACCATAAAAATCATTAAAAAATATATATGTATGAAATTTACTTTAAAAATAGGGTATTTTTTGCAAGGCAATGAATGAATGAAATTGCTCAGTCATATCCGACTCTTTGTGACTCCATGGACTGTAGTAGGTTATAAAAATGAAAATTAAAGGAGTAATAAAGAACTTAAAAAATTAAAAAGTGATAATAGTAAAAATATATCTAGGAATTTCTGTGGAGCTATTTTGGGCAGAGTGGGGTCAGTTTAGCTTCAGATAGTTCCTTGTTCCTTCTTGTACTTGTTCTCAAGGTCGATAGGCCCCCTCCAATGCCTGCCGCTGCTGCTGCTGCTGCTAAGTTGCTTCAGTTATGTCAGACACTTCCATAGACGGAAGCCTACCAGGCTCCCCCTGTCCCTGGGATTCTCCAGGCAAGAACGCTGGAGTGGGTTGCCATTTCCTTCTCCAATGCATGAAAGTGAAAAGTGAAACTGAAGTCACTCAGTCGTGTCCGACTCCTAGCGACCCCATGGGCTGCAGCCCACCAGGCTCCTCCATCCATGGGATTTTCCAGGCAAGAGTACTGGAGTGGGGTGCCACTGCCTTCTCCACTCAATGCCTAGTCAATGTTAACTTACAGGGTTTTAATCTGTTTCACCTGTCACTTCCAGAGCAGTTCCCTCTTCTTTGTTTACTTTGGCTTCCTCTGTTTGCAGTTCTCTTCAAGGTCTAATTTCCACCCTGACACAAGGGAGTGAAGTGGTCACTTATTTAACCTCACTTTTTCGGCTGTGTGGAGGGAGGGACGCTTCAAACAAATATTGCTGTCATGTGTGGGGTGTGCTCACAGTGTATGGATCACACTGGGTTTGCCCCAGCTCAAGGCAGCTTGTGTTTCCTGGGTCTGCATTGCTCAGGCTCCGGGGTGCTCCGCAGGGGCACTGTCCAAAACAGGCCCTGCATTTTGTGCAGTACACAGGTCTAAGCCACTCATGTTGTCGGGTACTTCACAAGCGCACAGACTCAGTTGGGCATGTGTTTTGTGCCCTTCACAGATCTGAGCATCTCAGGCGACTAGGTATTTGGTGAGTGCACTGTCCCAGGTGGACTGTGCATCTTAATCACCTCCCTGGTCCCAGCCACTCAGTTTCTGGGGTGCACCATGAGAGCACTCTCTCATGTGTGCCGTGTGTCTCCTCTGGGGAGCTGATCTAAGGCTGCGACCCTCCTGGTGGATGTCAACTGTTCAGGATCTCAGGAATACATGGTTAGCAACTGGGAGCCTGCTCAGAGTTTGGTGGAGGATACTGGTCTCTGGTGCCGAGATTGGAGCAGCCCTTGTCTTCTGGCTTTGGCTGTGGCATGCCTGCCTCTGTGCCTCCAGTTGGGTGGCGGGGGGCGGGGGGTGGGGGTGGGGAGAGGCGGGGAGGGGGAGGCGGGGGAGGGGGAGGGAGGGGGGAGTGTGCTGTATGCAGTTGGCTAGCTCTCCTTTGGTATTTGCTGAGTCCTTTGTTCTGTGGGCAGGCCAGGCTGTGCATTAGAACCTCTAGTGGGTAAGTTCTCTCTCTCTTTTTCTCTTTGGTGATCCCACAGTTTGGGCTGTTATCTCATGTTAGCTACCTCTGATTGTCCTCAGGGCATTCAGGCCTGGTCCTTACCCTAAGGACTGATGATGCAGCCCATGCCTCCCTGTCCAGCCCCCACTTGCTGGTGGCGGACGTGAGCGTTTGGGCCACTTCTTGGTTGGCATTTGTGGTTAGGCACATATTTTGTGGTGGTGTATTTTTCTCCTGGTTATGTTGCCCTCTGAGATTCTAAAACTCCCCAAAGTCCCACCTGTGAGAGGGTTTCCTACTGTTTGGAAACTTCTCCTTCACGACTCCATCCCCAGCATGGGTCTCTATCCCTAACTCTTTTTGTCTTTTATATTTTGTCCTACCTTCTTTAAAAGAGAATGGGCCGCCTTTCTGGGTGCCTGGTGTCTTCCGCCAGCATTCAGAAGTTATTTTGTGGAAGTTGTTCAGCATTCAAATCATCTTTTGATGAATTTGTGGGGGAAAAAGTGGTCTCCTTGTCCTACTCCTCTGCCATCTTCTCTACATCTGTCCATTGTTCTTCAGGCAGTCTGTCTACCAGATCTAATCCTTTGAATCCATTCATCACCTCTATTGTATAATCATAAGGGATTGAATTTAAGTCATATCTGAAATGTCTAGTACTGTTCTCTACTTTCTTCAATTTAAGCCAGAATTTTTCAGTATGGAGCTCATGATCTGTGCCACAGTTTAAAAGTTAACTGATAGCGTAACAAGAGTTCCCTTGTATTTAATGTGCTGCTTTTCCTGTGCTAATTTTAATATTTTCCCTTTCTCTTTATTTTTTTCAATTTTAATTAAAATGTGTTTTGATTTCGTCACCATTAGCCTGATCCTGTTTTGGATTCTATTTTTCTTGCAACTGGATACTTGTTTCCTTTCTCATGTTGGGTACTTTTTCAGTTACTGTTTTTTCAACTATGTTCTTTACCCCTTCCTTTTCTGGGACTCTTATAATGCAAATGTTAGGACACTTGATGTTGTCACTGAAGTCTCTTTTATTGTCCTTATTTCTTTTCATTCTTCTTTTCTTTTTCTTCTTCAGCTTCAGTAATTTCCACTACTTTATTTTCTAGGTTGCTATTTACTTCCTGTGTATCATTTAATCTGCTGTTTTTTTTCTTTCTGTTTTTTTTTTTTTTTAATTTCCATGAGTATATTCTTCATCTCTGTTTGGTTCCTCTTTATATTTTTAGCTCTTTGTTAAGACTTCTAACTTTTCCTCTTTTCATCCCTTCTTCTGAATTCTTTGGATATCTTTATTTTCATGAGTTTGTACTGTTTATCAGATTGATTACCTATCTACACTTCACTTAGTTCTTCTTAAAGGATTTTATTTTATTCATTACTTTTAAGATATTCTTTTGTCAACTCATTTTGACAACCTTGTTGTTTTTATTTTTATCTATCTGGTTGTTTGGTTGCATTTCCCACTTTGGAGAAATGACCTTTTATAGGAGATGTCCTGTGTATCCCAACAGTGCATTTTTCACTCATCACCTGAACTAGATGCTCTGGTGGTGACTTTTTTGTCATCTTTGTGGATCCTTCGGTTGTGGGGCACTGCCTACTGTGGGCTGTCTAGTAGATGTGATTGGCCCCTGGTATAGTTGATGCCAGGCCCTACCTTGTATGGAGGCTGAAGGCTACTGGTTGGTGGGATAGGTCACAAAGTTTCTTATTGTGAATTCCTTGGTGGGGTAGTGCTGGTCCAGTTTGGGGTGGAGCTGGATTCTTGGGTTGTGGTTGTGGATTTGGGGGTTCCAGGACTATTGTCACCCTGCTGGCAAGCAGGCCAATTCTTGATACCACTGATTGTGGTGTTCAGTGTTTCCCAAAACTCATGAGTGCTGTTGGATCCAGGGGCAGCTGACTGAGGGTTCCAGGGTGTTTCACAGTTGGTGTTGGCCTGCTAATGCATAGTGCTGGTTTCTGGGACCAGTGACTGAGTGTTCCTCTGCTGATGGGTAGTTCCTAGTCTTGGTGAGTCCCTGGGCTGATGCCTGGTGGATGCTGATCCACAGTTCAGTGGATCCTGGTGCTGATGCCCATCCAGTGGTATGTGAAGCTGGTCCTGGGGCTTATGTCAGCCAACATTTGGGTAGAGTCAGGTCCTGGGGTCTCTGATTGCAGGACCCTTGGTTTCCTGGAGTTGTTGCCAGTCTACTTTTGGGTGAGTCCATGTCCCAGTATCTGCCTGTAGATCGTAGGTGGTTGCAGGAATACTGATGGTGCACTGCTATGTGGACCTTGATCCTGGGCCTTCTGATCAACAGGGCTGGCTTGTGGTATGACTATGGACTGAAAGGGTGTTCAGGTTGGTGGACTGCTGGAGAGTTGGGCTATGTCCCTCTCTGGATAGCTGCTTGACTTCAGGCAGCCCAAGACTCATGTTGAGACACTAGTACATAGGCCTTTTTCTTTTTCTAATAAGCTAGAGAGAAGTTTTCAAAATAATGATTGCCAGCACCAGTGTTCTCATGGTAGAATGTGCTACCCCAAATAGCTGCCATCAGTGTCTCTGTTCCCAGGGTTAGCTTCAGTTTCTACCTGCTTATCCAGGAGCATCTCAAAATCAGCAGTTTGTTCCTTTCACATTGCTGCTTTTACCAGGGGGTCCCAGAGTGTGTGAGTTTCTGGCACATCTTAAGAGGGGAATCTCTATTTCCCACTGTCCTTGGCATCTCTCAAAAGTATGCCTTGCTGGCTTTCAAAGCAAAATATCCTGGGTGTTTATCTTTCCCATGCAGAACACCTGGGTTAGGGAGCCTGACATGGGATTTGGATCCCTTGCTTCTTGGGGAGAACCTCTGTAATTTAGTTATCCTCCCAATTGTTGGTAACCTACCCAGGGTTGTGTGTCTTGAGTATACCTGTCTGCCCCTCTTATCCATCTCCTTGTGGTTCTTTCTTTAGTTGCAGAAGATATTTTTTGCTAGTCCTCAGGTCTTTCTCATGGATAGTTTCTCTGCAAGTCTAATTTTGGTGTGCACTATTGTTTCTCTTGACTGTTCTTCCTTTGTCTCACATCTCCTACCTTCCCTGCTGTTTGAACTCCTTCCCTACTCCTACTGTTTGAACCTGCCCCTTGGAATTCAGGATAGGTCATGGAGGCTATATGAAGCCCATTTTCTGTAATCAAAGAAATGAGGGACAAAGGAATGCTGCTTTTGTGCCCAGGAGCCCCACAGGGTTCTGCCTGGTATCCATGTCCCTTTGTAGACTATTGATATTAAGCCTGTATGCATATGTAAGACATCACTGTGAACAAATGAAACTACAATTTTTTGAGCATATATTCTGAGAAACTGTATATGTTATCTCACTTAGTCCCCAACTGTTTTACAAGTAGTGATAGAATAAGTTAGCAATTTATTTTCCAACTCTCTTGGAATACAAACATTGAAATCCAACATTAAAAACCAATTATATAAAAATCCAACTACACTGAAATCCATAACTAAATAAAAATTGAAGTATATCAAATCCAATAGGAGAGATAGATGAGGAGTGGTGTTTAGTAAGGGTGTTAATAAGAGCATTTTATTGCACTCTTCTACCTCTTCAGCAAGAAAAGCACACAATTGTGACTTGTCTTATCATTAGCTAGAGTCTGTTAAAATTTAGCTATGATACTACACTAATTATGTTTTTAATTTAGGGAAAATCATGCTTCCTTCCTATACTTCAGTCTTTTCATTTTAAAATAAGCTGTTTTACCAAAAAATTTTTAAAATATCCTTTTTAAGGATAAAATAAAATATACTTTTCATTTTAAAATAAGATATTTTACCAAAAAATCTTTAAAATATCCTTTCTGAGGATAAAATAAAGGATAAAATATCCTTTTTAATTTCATCTGTTTGTTTAAGATGCGCTAAGGTGTGAAATTTAGTGATTATTAAAAGCTATAAGAACTTTTTCCATAGTGAACTTTAAGAATTAGAGAAGCAAGTATCTTTCTGGTATGGATTATCTACCAGCATCAGTATCAAATTAAGATTTATTGGATTGTATTGGACTGAAGTAGAAAATGACAGCTGAATTAGGGAAAATTTCCCTGTCAAAATTGGGCCTTAGAGTATGATTAGAGGCTCTTACAAGTGAGAGATAAGCCTAAAATTAATGATACTTGTTTTCTGATATAGAGTTTAGTACGTTCAGTCAGTTCAGTTGCTCAGTCCTTTCTCACTTTGTGACCCCAGCACGCCAGGCTTCCCTGTCCATCAACAGCTCCTGGAGCTTGCTCAAACTCATGTCCATTGAGTCGGATGACAACATCCTTTGTTGTCCCCTTCTCCTCCTGCCTTCAATCTTTCCCAGCCTCAGGGTCTTTTTCAATGTCAGTTCTTCTCAACAGGTGGCCAAAGTACTGGAGCTTCAGCTTCAGCATCAGTCCTTCCAGTGAATATTCAGGACTGATTTCCTTTAGGATGGACTGGTTGGATCTCCTTGCAGTCCAAAGGACTCTCAAAAGGCTTCTCCAACACCACAGTTCAAAAGTATCAATGCTTTGGTGCTCAGCTTTCTTCATAGTCCAACTCTTACATCCATACATGACTCCTGGAAAAACCATAGCTTTGACTAGACAGATCTTTGTTAGCAAAGTAATGTCTCTGCTTTTTGATATGTTGTCTAGGTTCATCATAGCAAGCGTCTTTTAATTTCATGGCTGCAGTCACCATCTGCAGTAATTCTGGAGCCCAAGAAAATAAAGTCTGTCATGGTTTCCACTTTCTACCCATCTATTTGCCATGAAGTGATGGAACCAGATGCCATGATCTTTGTTATTGGAATGTTGAGTTTTAAGCCAGCTTTTTCACTCTCCTCTTTCACTTTCACCAAGAAGCTCTTTAGTTCCTCTTCATCTTCTGCCATAAGGGCGGTATTATCTGCATATCCGAGATTATTGTATTTCTCCCAGCAATCTTGATTCTGGCTTGTGTGTCATCCAGCCTGTTGTTTCACATTATGTACTCTGCATAAAAGTTAAACAGGGTGACAATAGATTGCCTTGACATACTCCTTTCCCAATTTTGAGCCAGTTCATTGTTTCATGTCCAGTTCTAACTGTTGCTTCTTGACCTGTATACAGATTTTCATAAGGCAGATGAGGTGGCCTTGTATTCCCATCTCGAAGAATTTTCCACAGTGTGTCATGATCCAAACAATTAAAGGCTTTGTCATAGTCAATAAAACAGAAGTAGATGTTTTTCTGGAACTCTCTTGCTTTTTCTATGATCCAATGGATAAAGAGTTACTTTTTGTGTGATGAGTTACTGTCAGTGTGATGATGCTCATTTTCTATATTTTATCACAGCCCTTTAATATTTAGGTTGTGAGTGTGTATATGTGTACATGTATATAGATGCTTTGAAGTACCAGTATTGTTGGCTGTATAGTATTACATTATATGTAATATTTATATGCATTTCTTGGTCACAATTACATATATATATATTTTGTAATATTACTTTAATGGGAGCTAGAGTGTGAACTTGAAGCTACAGCATTTTGGTTCATTTCTCTGTAAGCTTGAATAGACTAAAAACTAGCTGATTGATAGAGTAGTCAGTCTCTGAAGAAACTGTCTTCCTGTAGTAAAGAAACACGTTGGACCCCAAGGGATATTTGCTATTGTCCTTGAATTCAGACAGCAGAATCTGTTCACTTTACCTTCTGTAGATATGTATATAGGTATAGCAACAGCCTAAGTTCTTATGGTTTGAAGACTTTAATCTTTCTGCTTAAAATAAATTCTACAAATGAAAAATTAGAGTAGGAAAAATATTGGAGTGGTTATAAAGATTTCCCCTCTATCCTCTTTGGCCCAGAATTCTCCTCCTTTGTTTTCTCAAAAACTGAATCTTTTGCAGAGGCTTTGCCAAGCAGAATTGGAGTTTTCCCTTGGGAATCAGGAAAGGCGTAGTACTCAGCAAGTTTGAAGAAAGAAAAGCTTTTCAAATGTTAATAAGTCTAAGCAGGACCCAAGACTCTTTGTGTTTTAGGGGGCAGATTAAATACATAAGCAGTCTAACCTTTCCCTGGCCTATAGCCAGGTTCTTAGTATTGTTGGTGATAACTGCAATAAAGGATTACAAAGGTAGAAATCCCCCAGATGGCATCACTCTGAACTTGGAATTCAGTACAACTCCCAAAAGTCAGTGAGTGAAAAAGTACTGACAACACCAGGCAGCTTTTTGGGTGCCAAGTTTTCACATTTTCTTTGGTTTTCTCTATGTTCCTAACCTTGGCTGTTAGTGAGTGCTGACTGCCAACTGCTGCCACAAACATTATATAGGAAACTTGAGGGGAAAAAACTCTTGCTTTGGAAAGAGCACAGGAGCTCAGGGAAACCCAGTTACTTGTTTTATTATTATCATCAATATTTATACTATTGATGCAAATTTAAAAGCACAAAGAGTCATATAGAAAAAGATTTTTGGATCTACCCCTGAAGATGAACACTTTGTCATGTTTGCTTCATTGCTCTCTTTCTCTCAAAAAAACATTACAGAGATAGTGAAATATGCTTTTAACCCTATCACCAGTATTTGATAAAAGGAATCACAGCCCTGAATTGTGTGTTTATACTTCTTGGTCATATTCTAGGGGATATATATATATATATATATATATATATATATATATATATATACATGCATATATATTTCTAGGATATACACACATATGTCTAGGATTACTTTATATATATATTTTTTTTTCTCAAGTGGCATCATAAAACAAGTACCACTGAACTTAATTATTTTACTTAGCATTATTCCTTTTAGATATTTTAACATTGAGATACATATATATATGCATATATAATCCCTTTTATTTTTATATAATGAAAATACAACTGTTATGAATGCTGTTGGGGAAAATTAAAAAATAAAATTTTCTGCCAATCCAGGAAGTATTTTCATAGATGTAGAAAAGAAAGAAAACCATTTTATGATTCAGTTCAGTTCATTGCAGTTCAGTCGCTCATTCATGTCCAACTCTTTGTGACCCCATGAATTGCAGCATGCCAGGCCTCCCTGTCCATCACCAGCTCCCGGAGGTCACTCAGACTCGCATCCATCGAGTCAATGATGCCATCCAGCCATCTCATCCTCTGTCGTCCCCTTCCCCTCCTGCCCCTAATCCCTCCCAGCATCAGAGTCTTTTCCAATGATTCAACTCTTCACATGAAGTGGCCAAAGTACTGGAGTTTCAGCTTTAGCATCATTCCTTCCAAAGAACACCCAGGGCTGATCTCCTTTAGAATGGACTGGTTGGATCTCCTTGCAGTCCAAGGGACTCTCAAGAGTCTTCTCCAACACCACAGTTCAAAAGCATCAATTCTTTGGTGTTCAGCTTTCTTCACAGTCCAACTCTCACATCCATACATAGCCACTGGAAAAACCATAGCCTTGACTAGACAGACCTTAGTTGGCAAAGTAATGTCTCTGCTTTTGAATATGCTATCTAGGTTGGTCATAACTTTCCTTCCAAGGAGTAAGCGTCTTTTAATTTCATGGCTGCAGTCACCATCTGCAGTGATTTTGGAGCCCCCCAAAAATAAAGTCTGACACTGTTTCCACTGTTTCCACCATAAGAGTTGGACCATGAAGAAGGCTGAGCACCAAAGAATTGATACTTTCAGACTGGTTTTGGAGAAGACTCTTGAGAGTCCCTAACCAGTCAATCCTAAAGAAAATCAATCCTGAGTATTTACTGGAAGGACTGATGCTGAAGCTCAAGCTCCAATACTTTGGCCATCTGATGCGAAGGTGGTCAACTCATTAGAAAAGACCCTGGTGCTGGGAAGGATTGAAGGGAGGAGGAGAAGGGAATGACAGAGGATTAGATAGTTGGATGGCATCACTGACTCAATGCACTTGAGGGTGAACAAAGTCTGGGTGATGATGAAGGACAGGGAAGCCTGGCATGCTGCAGTCCACTGGGTCACAAAGAGTTGGACATGACTGAGTGACTGAACAACAACAAAGCATTAAACCAAACTGGGTTGCAAGTGACAAGCAGCCCAAGAAGACTGCAATGATAGAAAAAAACTTAACGCTATTAAATAGCTGACCAAATATAATCCATTATGTAGATGTTCCAAGATAAACCATAAACTGACCTCAAGTAAAATGACTTGACAGCACTATTTGCTGTACAGAGTTTAACCAAAGTGCATCTGGCAATTGGGATGGCCATGAATTAGTCAATTCCCTTTGTCCAAAGGAAGGAAAAAAATGAAACTTTTCTTATCTCTATGATAAGAAGGCAATTAAGATTTAACTAGGGTCCTAGGCAAAACTCCCAGGTTACAAGGAAATAGGACCTGTCTTCCTTGTTGTTGCCATTCAGTCACTAAGTCATATCCGACTCTTTGTGACCCCAGGGATTGCAGCATGCCAGGTTTTCCTGTCCTTCCCTATCTCTCGGAGTTTGCTAAAGTTCATGTCCATTCTGTCAGTGATGCTATCTAACCATTTCATCCTCTGCCACTCCCTTCTCCTTTTGCCTTCAATCTTTCCCACCCTCAGTGTGTTTTCCAATGACTCGGCTCTTTGCTTCAGGTGGCCAACGTGCTAGAGCTTCAACTTCAGCATCAGTCTTTCCAATCAATATTCAGGGTTGATTTCCTTCAGAATTGAATGGTTTGTTCTCCTTGCTGTCCAGGGGACTCAGAAGAGTCTTATCTAGCTCCACAATTGGAAAGCATCAATTCTCCAATGCTTCACATCTCTGTGGCCCAACTTTCATATCTGTACATGACTCCTGGAAAAACTATAGCTTTGAGTCTATAGACATATATTGGAAAAGTGATGTTTCTGCTTTTTAATAAGCTCTATAGTTTTGTCATAGCTTTCCTTCCAAGAAGCAAGTGTCTTTTAATCTCATGGTAGCAGATACCGTCTGCAGTGATTTTGGAGCCCAAGAAAATAAAATCTATCACTGTTTATACTTTTCCCCCTTCTATTTGACAAGAAATGATGGGACTAGATACCATAATCTTAGAGTTTTGAATGCTGAGTTTTAAGCCAGCTTTTTCACTCTCCTCTTTCACCCTCATCAAAAGGCTCTTTGGTTCCTCTTCACTTTCTGCCATTAGAGTGGTATCATCTGCATATCTGTGGTTATTGATATTTCTCTGAGCAATCTTGATCCCACCCTGTGCTCCATCCAGCCTGGCATTTCATATAATATACTCTACATAGAAGTTAAATAATCAGGGTGACAGTATGCAGCCTTGTCATACTCCTTTCCCAATTTTGAATCAGTCTGTTTTTCCATGTCTGGTTCTACCTGTTGCTTCTTAACCAGCATACAAGTTTCTCAGGAGACAGGTAAGATGGTCTGGTATTGCCATCTCTGTAAGAATTTCTCACAGTTTGTTGTGATCCACACAGTCAAAGGCTGTGGCTGATGAAGCAGAAGTTGATGTTTTTGTAGAATTCCCTTGATTTCTCTATGGTCCAGCGAATGTTGGCAATTTGATCTCTGGTTCCTCTGCCTTTTCTGAATCTAGCTTGTACATGCTGTCTTGATGACTTCATGTCTTGATGAATGTAGCTTTGTAGTATAGCCTGAAGTCAGGAAGCTGGATTCCTCCAGCTCTGTTTTTCTTTTTCAACATTGCTTTAGCTATTTGGTGACTTTTTGTTTTCAATCAGATTGTAAAATTTTTTGTTGTGGTTCTCTGAAAAATGCCATTGTTAATTTGCTAGGAATTGTATTGAATCTGTAGATTGCTCTGGGTGGTATAGTCATTTACAGGACATTGATTCTTCCAATCCAAGAAGAAGGTGTATCTCTCCATCTGTTTATGTCGTCTTTGAATTTTTTTCATCAGTATCTTACAGTTTTCTGCGTGCAGGTCTTTTGTCTCTTTAGGTAGGTTTATTCCTAGGTATTTTATTCTTTTTGTTGTAATTTTGAATGAGATTGCTGTCTTAGTTTCTCTTTCTGATTTTTCATTGTTAGTGTATAGAAATACACTATGTATTAATTTTATATCCTGCAATATTACTATATTCATTGATCAGCTGTATTTTCTGGTGGCTTCTTTAGGGTTTTCTATGTATTGTATCTTGTTGTGTGCAAATAGTGTGAGTTTTACTTCTTCTTTTCCAATCTGTATTCCTTTTATTTCTATTTCTTCTCTGATTGCCATGGCTTGGACTTCCAAAACTATGTTGAATGATAGTGGCAAAAGTAGGCACCCTTGGCTGTTCCTGATCTTAGAGGAAATGCTTTCAATTTTTCAACACTGAGAATAATGTTTGCTGTTATCTTGTCATATGTGGCCTTTAATATGTTGAGGTAAGTTCCTTCTGCACCAATTTTCTGTAGACTTTTTATCATATATGTGCATTGAATTTTGTCAAAAGCTTTTATCTTCATCTATTGATATGATCATATGGTTTTTATGTTTCACTTTGTTAATGTGGTGTATCGCATGTATTAATTTTTGTATATTGAAGAATTAGTATATCTCTGGGGTAAACCCCACCAGCCACATGACACAGAAGAGAATGAAAAAGAAAGAAACAAAAAAGAACGAACAGACAAAACTCTAGGAGAAATGGTAAAAGCAAAACTAAACAGACAAAAGCACAGAAATAAGTTCACACACTCAGACTCAGTAAAAGACAAGAACTGAAAAGAAAAGAGAGAAGATGAAAAGCACAAAAGGGGAAACAAAAGAGAAGAGAGCAATCAAGCCAATAAGGAAACCCATAAATGAAACAAACACTAAAAACTAAAGTAGCAAAAAACCAAAACTGAAATTTAAAGAAATGCAGAAAGCCAACTAAAAAATTGCAAGGAAAACATAAAACAAAGCCATCAATGCAATGATAAGGAAAAATATAGAAATAAAAGAGAGATGAAAACAAAAGCAAAGTATAAATTATAGATAAAAATAAGGAAAAAAACCAGAAACACGGAAAAAATGCAATGTATTTAAATATACTGTGGAGTTAGTAAATAAAGTAAATTTATTTAAAAATAAAAGCATGAAAACTGAAAAGGTAAATAATAAAAATTAAAGAATAATACAGCAAAAGAACAATGAAACAAAATGAACAAAAAAGTATATATGTAGTGGGCTTCCCTCATAACTCAGTTGGTAAAGAGTCTGCCTGTAGTGTGGGAGCCCTGGGTTTGATTTCTGGGTTGGAAGATCCCCTGGAGAAGGAAATGGCAATCCACTCCACTATTTTTGCCTATAAAATCCCATGGACAGAGGAGCCTGGCGGGCTACAGTCCATGGGGTAACAAGAGTCAGACACGACTTAGCGACTAAACCACCACCAAAGTGGTAGTAAGAATATTTTCCTGTTGCCTCTCTTGTCAGTGTCCTCACCACCACAGTGATCTCCAGCTAATCTGTCATTTCAGGAAGTCCTCCAGTATTTCTAGGAAAGTCTCTGGACCTGCTGTGAGCACCTTGGGACCAGCTCAGACTCAGATCTGACCTTAGTCCTGATTGTAGTTACTAAATCCATAGTTGCCCCCAGTGTCCACAGCCTCAATGTGGGAACCATCATTATTTATTCTGACAATTCACAGATTCAGGGTTAGGAAATCAATTGCAGAGATTTAATCTGCGACTCCTGTGGCTGCCCAAGTAAAATCCCTTTCTGTTCTTTGGTCACACAGCTCCCGGTTCTTAGCTTCAGTTTTGGCATAGTCTCTTTTTGTATGTTGCCCTCTGGTGTCTGTTTCCTCCCCTACCCAGACAAAAGGGGGCTAATGCAATGGCTGATTAAAGCTTACTTGCTCACTTGGGCCAGGGAGAGGGAAGAATATGGTGGACACATGTGGGATGTGTTGGGAGGAATGCCTGTTTCGGTAGAGGCCTGCAGGAATTGCTACAGACTAGAATGGGTTGTATGCTCTCCCAGGGGAACTGGCCCCAGGTCATGGGTCCCTCAGCAATGTCAGGCTGCACAGGCTCCTAGGAGGGTATGGGCAATGACCTGCACTTGCTCACCACTCAGTGGCAGTGGCGGGGCTGTTGCTCCCACCTCTAGGTTGTTGCTTCCACCTCTAGGTCAGAGACCACAGCCATGGGTCACCCCACATCTGGCACTCTGGAAAGCAGTGCCCTGCCATCTGTGAGTGTACCGAGTTAGAACATCCCTGGCTGACCCGCCCTTCTTGCCTACCTGGCATTGACAACTCTTGCATCTCTGGCACCCCCAGTCTTTTTTCAGCACTCTCTGAGCTGTTTCATAATACCCCTCAGACAGTCTTCATGGCAGTCAACCTCAGTCTTCTCCCTGAGGTCGGTCTCTGAAGCCTGAGCCTCAGGACCCAGCCCCCACCAGCCCTGGTGTGCATGCAGACAGTCATTTCAGAGTGGGGAATGATAGTCTGGCACTGATCTCTGTGCAGAATTCTCTCTGCTTTACCTTCTGTACACGTTACTGCACTCTCCTCTGAGGTTCTGAAGCTCTTGCATGAGGGGGTTTCCAAGTGTCAGAAAAATTTCCTCCTTCACAGTTCCCTCCCAGGGGTGCAGGTCCCATCCTGATTCCTTTGTATTTTTTTTCTTATTTCTTTTGCCCTACTACATTGTGTGGAGATTAGCTTACTTTTTTGGAAGTCTGGGGTCTTCTGCCAGCATTCTATAGGTGTTCTATAGGAGTTGTTGCACGTGCATATGTATTTTTGATATATGTGCTGAGGGAAGTTGATTTCCACATCCTACTCCTCTGCCATCTTGAAGGCCTTCCTCTCTTTTTTTTTTACATGTGTTAAAGTTTTGCTCTCCACATTTAGGTTAGAATCCATCTAGTTTTATTTTTGTGTACAATGTGAATAGGTATCTAAATTTTTGTATGGATAGACAATTGTCCTAATATATTTTATGTAATAACATATCCTTTTTGCACTAGTTTTTCATGTCCTCTGTGTCATATACTGTTTTTCCATATATATGTGGATCTGTTTCTGGGATTTATATTTCTACTCTTATCTAGTTACTTGCCTCTCCTTGTACTTATACTGTCCTAATTATTATAGCTTGTAACAACTCTAACCTATTGATAGGGAGAGTCTGACTAACTTGTTCTTAAATATTCTCCTGACTGTTCTTGGTTTGGGACTTCTCTATTGAATGAATGCATTTATCAAGTTCTATAAAAAATCTACTCATTATAATTGCATTAAGCTTATAGACTTACCCTTTATTATATCATGCTTTCCCATGTTTGGAAATGGATAATTATTTTCCCAATCAAGGGGCATTTATTTCTTTCAATATTGTTAAAACATTTTTTCATGAAATTCATGCACATCTTTCCTTAGATGTATTTCAAGGTAGCTTTTTCTTTTAGTTATTATAATCAATCCCTTTAAATTATGTTTTCTAATAGTTTATCTTTGACATATAGGAATTCTATTGAGCTTTCATGTTTATTTTTAAATTTTCTATTGAAGTACAGTTGATTTACAATATTATATTAGTTTCAGGTATACTGTATAGTGATTCAATTTTTTTTTAATTTTTAGTTTGTACACCACTAAATGTTATCATAAGATCGTTGTGGGTGTAATTCCTTGTACTATATAATATACAGTATCCTGTCGTTTACCTATTTTATACATATTAGCTTTTATCTCTTCATATCATACCTCTAATGGGCCCCTCCAGCTTTCCCTCTTCCTGCTGGTAACCACTAGTATGTTTTCTATAACTGTGAATCTGATTCTGTTTTAGTATATATTCATTTTATTATTTTTTTACATTCCATGTATAAGTGGTATCATACAGTATTTGCCTTCTCTGTCTGATTTATTTCATTAAGCATATCGCCTAGGTTCATCCTCATTGCTGCAAATGGCAGAATTTCTTTTTCATGACTAATATTTCATTGTATATATGTATTTTTATACCTACCGTATCTTCTGTATAGGTTAGGTTGTTGATGGGCACTTAGATGCTTCCATATCTTCATTGTTGCTGCTATGTTGTGCATGTATCTTTTTGAGTTGGTATTTTAGTTTCTTCCAGATACATATCCAGAAGTGGAATTACTGGGTCACATGGTAATTCTATTTTTAGTTTTTTGAGGAACCTCCATACTGTTTTTCATAGTGGCTGTGCAAATTTACATTCCTACCAACAGTGTACAGGGTTCCTTTTTCTCCACATCCTCTCCAATATTTGCTATTTGTATATATTTGTAGCCATTCTGACAGGGATGAGGTAATATTGTTTGGATTTGTATTTCTCTACTAATTAACAATGTTAATCATCTTTACATGTCCCTGTTAGCCATCTGTGTGCCTTCTTTTGAAAAAGTATCTGTTCAGGTCTTCTGCCCATTTAATTTGGCTGTTTAGGATTTTTGGATATTGAATTGTGTGAACTGTTTATATATTTTAGATACTATCCCTTGCCAGGTACACCATTTGTAAATATTTTCTTGCATTCAGTAAGTTGTCTTTTTATTTTGTCAGTGGTTTCCTTTGCTGTGCAAAAGCTTTGAATTTTAATTAGGTCCCTTTTGTTTATTTTTCTTTGTTCCTTTTGTCTTAGGAGACAGATTAAAAAATATTGCTACCATTTATGTCAGACTGTTCTGCTTATATTCTCTTCAAGGAGTTTTATGGTTTCAGGTACTACATTTACATATTTAATCCATTTTGAGTGTATTTGTGTATATAGTGTGAAGAATATTCTAATCTTATTCTTTTACATGGAGCTGTCCAGTTTTCCCAGCACCACTTACTGAAGAGACTGTCTTTTCCTCAATTGTATATTCTTTTTTCCTTTGTTGTAGTAGACTAGTTGACTAATAGGTGCATGACTTTATTTCTGGATTCTCTATTCTGTTCCATTGATTTTTGTGTCTGTCTTTGTGCCAGTACTGTGCTGTTTTGATTACTGTAGCTTTGTCATATGGTCTGAAGTTTGGGATTTTTCACATGTCTAGACTTTTTTCTTTTTTTTTTTCCTGAAGATTGCCTTGTCAATTTGGGTTTTTAGTGTTTCCTTAAGAATTTCAGGATTGTTTGCTCTGGTTCTGTGAAAAATGTCGTGGGCATTTTGAAAATGACTGCATTGTCTGTAGATGGCTTTGGATATTATGGCTGTTTTAACAGTATTCTTCCAATTCAAGGGTACAGATTATCTTTTCATTTCTTTGTATCATCTTTAATTTCCTTCATCAGTGTTTTATAGTTTTCAGAGAATTGTTCTTTCTGTTCATTGCTTAAGGTTATTCCTAGATATTTTACTCTTTGATGAAATTTTAAGATATATTCTTAACTTTCTCTTCTCTGATGTTGCATTATTAGTGTATAGAAACAACAGATTTCTGTATGTTGATCTTATATCCTGTAACCTTCCTGAATTTATTAGTTCTAATTGTTTTTTGGTGGATATTTAGGGTTCTTCATATAATATCTCATGTTCTCCTCAAATAGTGAGAATTGTTCTTCTACCCTTCCAATTTGGATAACTTTTATTTCTTTCTCTACTTTGACTGCTATAGGTAGGACTTCTAATTAATATGAATTTTTCTTGGTTCAGCCTTTGCTTGGTTGTAATAAACCTTTGACTGTTTCTCAGAGCTCCTACATAGTTGGTTTAGACAGCTTCTGCTTGTTTTCGTTTGTTTGTTTGTTTTGAAGTTCCTCTGGTAGACTAAGAGCCTGGAGTTTCCCAGCCTGTCATTTTGCTGACCTCTACCCCCATCCCTTTTACTCTCTTCTTTGTTATTCTTATTAGGGCCTCTTGTCTTTCTGCCTCTTCCATTTCCTTTTTGAATAAACATAAACATTTTTTTATGTTTATTTTTCTATGCTCTTCTGGGGGTTATATTCTCAGATCTGTTTTCCAGTTCAGTACCAGTAGGTTGATTGTTATTTTCTCTTATCGTGTTAAAATTAATACTTCATTTTATTATTTATATTGGTTGTTATTAAATGGTATGTTTGATTATTGTCCCTTCTGAAATAATCTGCACATGGATTCTATTTTTTACTTTATCTCTGAATATTATAAATATACCTATTAAAATATCTTTTAGATTGTACTGTAATTCTAGTTCTCTCAGAAAATAGTATTCTGATTTATTTTGCCTCGTGTTACTTTCCTAGTATCAGTTGTAATTTTTGACTATTGAATTCTCCTGGGTGTGAGTTCTTTGAAATTTCCTCATGTACTCTGGATTCTGGAGGCATCTTTAATGGGGCAATTATCCTTTTACTTTTTGAAGCTTGTGGTGTGGGTTCATGATCAGTTTTAAAGTTAATTTCTTTTAACCTATTTCCAAAGTACAAATTTGAACCTCAACCAACAAAAGCTTATGGTTCTTGATTACTGTTAATTTTACCTCTGTGTTTGACTGTCTGCTGTATTCCCTGCAACATTTTAGGCCAGTGGGTTTCATGTAGAAACTTCATTCTAGCTTTCACCTCCTACAGAATATTACCCCTGCTTGTTGATAAAATCCCAATCCC
Source organism: Tragelaphus eurycerus (assembly GCA_935064755.1). NCBI lineage: Eukaryota > Metazoa > Chordata > Mammalia > Artiodactyla > Bovidae > Tragelaphus > Tragelaphus eurycerus. The sequence continues at coordinate 4,094,883 of CAKXYN010000119.1, read as the reverse complement.
CACATATAGTCACTTCTTTTTATTCATGGTAATTATCTTTTTAAAGTCATTAGAAACACTGACTTTGTGAATACGGAGCCACTGCTCCTTGAGGAAATACAGAGGTTTCTTTAGTTTTCTTGTCACAACATATTTATCAAATGATCAACACATACCTTGCTTTTTGCGTTTCCTTTTAAAAACGTTGAACTCATGACCAATAACACTATAACTCATGCCCAATTGAAGCTTATCTAATATATGAAATTCCTTTGTAAGGCACATCACAACCTTCTTATTTTTATGAACATGAGACTACATTTAAGCACTATGCTTAGGGGCAATATTAAACAGCTCAATCACCAACAAAAAGCAGAAAAAACACGAAAAGCATGCCAATAAACAGACCACAAAAAGGATACTTGTTTATGATATGAGAGTTGAAACAAGAAAGCAATGTTGACTTTCATGATCTCTGCTAGGAATTGTATGTCAGTAAGTAGGCAAATATGCAGTTAGAGAATCTGCAAAAGATGAGAATCAACTGTATCTAGTTCTCATACCCTTCCACTGGCTACTTGGCCTCAGCTACTGTTCTATGCTCTGGTTCTGAATTTCCTCTTTTATTTCTACAATTTGAGAGTTTCTTTTTCTTGCTTTTCCGGTCTATTGGTTATTTTAAAAGACACACAGAGGCACTCACTTGTTGTGTTTAACTCAGCATTTTTATGTGTTTGGATTAGGAACAGGATTTATTGGTCAAACCAGTCTTAGTGAGTGGGTTCTTTATTTAAAAGAGGCAAAATCATGCACTCAAGGCTGTGAGAGCTAAAAGGAGACCATAAAGATTATCTTGCAGAGTTCTTAAAGTAGACATCAGAATTTCTGTGAACTTGAAATTCTGTATATTTTATCATTCTCTTGACAAGTCCATAATCCTTTATTTGTTTATTTATTTTTTTTTAATGTAGGAGCCACTGATCGTCCAATTCGATTTTATTTATTATTTTTTTAAAACATTTATTATTATTATTTTTTACTTTACAATATTGTATTGGTTTTGCCATACATCAACATGCATCCGTCATGAGTGTACACATGTTCCCCATCCTGAAACCCCCTCCCTCCTCCCTCCCTGTACCATCCCCTCTGGGTCATCTCAGTGCACCAGCCCCAAGCTACCTGTATCCTGCATCGAACCTGGACTTGAGATTCGTTTCTTATATGATATTATACATGTTTTAATGCCATTCTCCCAAATCGTCCCCCCTCCCTCTCCCACAGAGTCCAAAAGACTCTTCTATACATCTGTGTCTCTTTTGCTGTCTCACATACAGGGTTGTCATTGCCATCTTTCTAAATTCCATATATATGCGTTAGTATACTGTATTGGTGTTTTTCTTTCTGGCTTACTTCACTCTGTATAATAGGCTCCAGTTTCATCCACCTCATTAGAACTGATTCAAATGTATTCTTTTTAATGGCTGAGTAATACTCCATTGTGCATATGTACCACAGCTTTCTTATCCATTCATCTGCTGATGGACATCTAGGTTGCTTCCATGTCCTGGCTATTATAAACAGTGCTGTGATGAACACTGAGGTACACGTCTCTTTCAATTCTGCTTTCCTCGGTATGTATGCCCAGCAGTGGGATTGCTGGGTCATATGGCAGTTCTATTTCCAGTTTTTTAAGGAATCTACACACTGTTCTCCATAGTGGCTGTACTAGTTTGCATTCCCACCAACAGTGTAAGAGGGTTCCCTTTTCTCCACAGCCACTCCAGCATTTATTGCTTTTAGACTTTTGGATTGCAGCCATTCTGACTGGCGTGAAATGGTACCACATAGTAGTTTTGATTTGCATTTCTCTGATAATGAGTGATGTTGAGCATCTTTTCATGTGTTTGTTAGCCATCTGTATGTCTTCTTTGGAGAAATGTCTATTTAGTTCTATTAGTCTATTAGTTAAAATGTCGATTTTAATTTTTACAAGACAAGAGTAAATGTTTTAATTAGATGTTCATAGCTGTCTTATTAATAGTAATAGTAGCCCAATTTTAAAATAAAAAGAATTGCATTCATAAAGTGATTTCTAGTTTTTATGTTATGACATCTTAATCTCCACAATAACTCTCTGAGATAGATGATATTACAGTGTTATGTATAAACTGAAAGCAAATCACAGTAACTATTAAATAGTGAGGATTTTTTAAAATCAAGGCCCAGAGATATGAAGTTACTTGCCCAAACCCACAAAGCTGATTAATTCCAGAGCCAAGATTTAAAATTCCAGTCTTAGTGATCTTTCCACTACCTCATTGTGCTTTGGAAAACTACACAGCACTAACAGATGTTAATATGAGGATTCATTTAAGCTATTAAATTTGTAAGTGTAAAGGGAGGCATATATTAAGAGAACAACTGTTTTTTTGAAAGCATCCCAAACCACCACGCCTGGCAATCCCTTGGGCATTCCATTGTTTAATATGCTTGTTTTTGATGTAGTTCAGTTGCTCAGTACTGTCTTGACTCATTGTGGCCCTGGGGACTGCAGCACACCAGGCTTCCCTGTCCTTGACTATCTCCCGGAGTTTGCTCAAGCTCATGTCCACTGAATTGATGATGCCATCAAACCATCTCATCCTCTGTTACCCTCTTCTCCTCCTGACCTCAATCTTTCCTAGCATCAGGGACTTTTCCAGTGAGTTGGCTGTTCATATCTAGTGGCCGAAGTATTGGAGCTTCAGCTTCAGCATCAATCCTTCCAATGAATATTCAGGGTTGATTTCCTTTAGGATTGACTGGTATGATCTCCTTGCTGTTCAAGGGACTCTCAAGAGTCTTCTCGAGCACCACAATTCAAAAGCATCAAGTCTTCAGTGCTCAGCCTCCTTTGTGGTCCAAATCTCACATCCATACATGACTACTGGAAAAACCAGAGCTTTGAATATATGGACCTTTGTGATGTCTCTGCTTTTAATATTCTGTCTAGGTTTGTCATAGCTTTTCTTCTAAGGAGCAAGCATCTTTTAATTTCATGGCTGCAGTCACCATCTGCAGTGATTTTGGAGCTTAAGAAAATAAAATCTGTCACTGTTTCCATTGTTTTCCCATCTATTTGCCATGACATGATGGGACCAGATGCCATGACCTTAGTTTTTTGAATGTTGAGTTTTATGTCAGCTTTTTCAGTCTCCTTATTCACATTCATCAAGAGGCTCTTTAGTTCCTCTTCTCTTTAAGAAGTAGACTGCATCTATCAGGTTTTGAGTCATAATGAGACTTAGCTTCTTGAGTTTTATCTCAATTGAAAAGTAAATGCAGTCTTTATTTCATTTATTTCTGCTCTAATTTTTTCATGATTTTGTTCCTTCTCCTAGCGCTGAAATTTGTTTGTTCTTTTTTTCTTGTTCCTTTAGGTGTAACTTTAGATTGTTTATTTGAGATTTTTCTTGTTTTCTGATGTAAGCCTGTATTGTTGTAAACTTCCCTTGTGCTTTTGCTGCATTCCATAGATTCTGGATCATTGTATTTTTAATTTATAAATCCATTTTACCACTTCATGAATTTGGAATCTTTACTACATTTATGTTTAATTTAATATTGACAAGGTGGGGTTTACATCTACCATTTGCTGCTTATTTTTGCTATACATTTCTTATTCTTCTGTTCTTTCACTATTGTCTTCTTTTGTGGAAAAAATTCTTAGTACACTATTTTATTTAGTTTGTTGTTTATTTTACTATATATTTTCAGCTGTTTACTTATGGGTTGTCCTGGGATATACAATTGCTATCTTAACAATGTAGGATTGATAAATACTAATTCTTTAATCTATAAAAACTTTTCTCCAAAATAGCTATGTTACCTCCCTTTTCTTTTGCACTAGTATTTTCATATAAATTGCAATTTATACATTATAATTACTTCAATGTTGTTTTAGAATTATTTCTATACACAGTTTTATTTTGATTCATACACAAAAAGACAACAGTTACGAACAAAATATATTTACTCTGTCTTCTATATTTTCATATATTTCCTTTCCTGGTGCCATTTACTTCTTCATATGGGTCAAATTACTGTTTAGTGTTCTTTGATTTTCACTTGGAAGACTCCCATGAATGTTTATTGTAAGGCTCTTTTGCTCGCAACAGATTCTTTCAGTTTTTGTTAATATGGAAATATCTTAATTTTCTCTTAATTTTTGAAGGTTAATTCTGGTAGATATAGAATATTTTTTGATAGTTTTTTTTCCCCCAGAACTTTGATTATGTCACTTCACTCTTTGGGATCCTTCATGATTTTTTATGAAAAGTCAGGTGTTAATCTTATCGAGACTTTCTTGTGCATGATAAGTCAATTTTTCTTGATTCTTTTAAAACTTTCCTTTCTTCCTATTTCAGTAGTTTGGCTGTGAAGTTTCTAGATATGTATATCTTTGAGTTTGTCTTCCTTCAAATGTGTTGAGCTTGTTGGGAGTACAGATTAGTATTTTTCATCAAATGTGGCAAATGTTCTTTCTCTCCCTTTTCTCTCTCTCTCTCTCTTCTGGGATTCATACTATGTATGTGGTGTCATGCTGGTTGGTGTTACACAGGTCTCTGAGGCTTTGCTGATTTTTTCTTCATTTTTTTTCCTTCCCCGTTTCCATAAACTGGGTTATCTCACTTGACCTGTCTTCAAGTTCACTGACTCTTTCTCTTTTAAATTTCTGCTCAAATTTAATCTTGAGCCTTTGTAGTAAAATTTTTGTTTCAGTTATTGTGCTTTTTAGGTACAAAAATTGTAATTAGTTCTTATAAAATTATCTCCAACTCTCTATTGATAATTATCTATTTGCTGACACATCTTTCTCATTCTTTCCTTTAATTATTTAGACATGGTTTCCTTTAATTCTTTGAATATATTTAAAATAGCTAATTTAAATTCTTTGTTTTTAATAAGTCCAATGTCTGGGCTTCCTCATGGATAGTTTCTCTTATAACATTATTTTCCTTAAGTACAGGCCAGTGTTCTCTGTGTGTCTAAATTTCTTGTTGGAAAGGATACATCTAAAATAATATAGTGTGACAACTCTGAAAGTTAGATCATATGCCAATCCCCAGGTTTTGTTGTAAGTGACTGTTGTTTGTTTGTGTTTTGAACTCCTGGACTATTTCTGTGTTAAAGTCTGTAGTTTTTGTTGTGCAAAGCCATTGAAGCCTTTGATAGATTAGCTTAGTGTTCAGCTAATGATTGGGCAGTGAATTTATGAAATAATTTGAACCTGTAAGTCTCCAAGCTTTGCCAAAGGGCTTTCTGTATGTGTTGAGGCATTTCTTAAATATTCAGCCAGTAAATTTACAACTCTTCCTTACTAGTCTCTTCCTGCTCATATAGGGCCTCAAATTCAGGCAGAAGAGAAAGAGAATTCTTTCATAGGCAAACACACAACCCAGAGTGTGCATGTTTTTCTTTGCATGAATGTGTCTTTCTAGATTTCTGGGAAGAGTTTGAATCTTTGTTAAGACCCCTTTGGACATGTCATTCTCTAATCTGTCACCCCCGCCCCCTTATTTAACTAATTATTTTGGTCCATCTCTTTATAACTCCAATTTGTACATTGCCCTAGGTCATCATAGTCTTAAATGATTTCAGATTATTGTTTTTTATAAATGCTCCAATGGCAGCATTGTTTACAGAGAATAAACTTTGGGTTAAGGCAAGCAAAGATAAACTCTTAAGACTGGAGCTTTCTATACCTGTCAAATTGGACAAATAGTGATAATTTTCTGAGAGTGGGGCCTTGTGAACCTCTAACACCCTTCTGCCTTCTCCAGTGGCTGCTAAACTGTTGATTTCATAGCTACTATAGTTATGAGGCTGTTGGTTTTCAGTGGTTATTACAGAGCTGGAAAGAAGGTGATTTGATTAATGTAATTTTATATACCAAAAAGTTGGCTGGTTTTTTAAATCAAAATTCACTCATTTTTCTTCAATAGGCAGCCCTCAGATTGTTAAAACTTTAGTTAATTTAAATAGTATCTGAGATACATATATATATGTATAGAAAACTTATATTCAAAATATATAAAGAAATTTTATAGCTCAATAATAAAACAAGCAACATAATTATAAAAGTCAAAAGTTTGAACAGACCCTTCATGAAAAAAATATGACAAATGCCCAATAAGTATATGATAAGATACTCATCACCATTAGTCATCCGGAAAATGCAAAGTAAAACTTTTTAAATACCACTATATACCCATTGCTGCTAAGTCGCTTCAGTCGTGTCCGACTCTGTGTGATACCATAGACAGCAGCCCAGTAGGCTCCTCTGTCCCTGGGATTCTCCAGGCAAGAATACTGGAGTGGGTTGCCATTTCCTTCTCCAATGCATGAAAGTGAAAATGAAAGTGAAGTCGCTCAGTCGTCTGTGACTCTTAGCGATCCCATGGACTGGAGCCTACCAGGCTCCTCTGTCCATGGGATTTTCCAGGCAAGAGTACTGGGGTGGGGTGCCATTGCCTTCCCCGATATACCCATTAGAATAACTAAAATTAACATGCAGAAGTAACCAGATGCTGGAAAGTATGTGCATCAACTGAAATTCTCATATGTTGTTAATAGGAATACAAAATGGTACAATTGTTTTGGAAGACAGTTTGACCTTTTCTTGTATAGTTTAATTAATAGGCACTTACCAATTAACCATTCATTGCACTCCTAGAGTGGACTCCTTGGGAAAAGTGAAAGCATATGAACCAGAAAGACTTTTACATGAGCGTTTATACCAGCTGTTATTCACAATAACGAAAAGCAAGAAACATTGCAAATGTCCCTGAATAGGTGAATGAATGAATTATGGTATATTTATGCAATGTGATACCGCTTATCAACAAAAAGAATGAATTACAGGTTAATAAATTACCAAGACATTGTGCAGACTTAAACAAGTTAGAAATAAAAGAAGATATTCTGTATAATTCTGTAGAAAAGTATAGTGATAAACAAATTGTAATCTGTGTAACATGAATTAATTATTAACTAATCAATCCCATTATGTTCTACCTCATTCTCATAAAACTTCAATTGCCTCATAGGCACTATTAAACTACATTCTTAAATGAATTAGAAAAAGATGAGGGTAAAACATTATAGAAGACACATGAATAAATAAGTAGTTGATGGAGAGAGAACCGACAAAGATAGTTTGAAAAATTATGAGAGAGTGGCTTTTTGGGTGGGGATGGGGAAATATCAGGGAGGATATAAGGGTGAGCTTATATGGTTTGCAGTGATACAGTGAACTTTAGAATGATAAGAAAATAAATGTCCTTTCCATGACAAGCCTTTCCAAGTTATCTGTTGATTCTTTGTAGTCAAGAAATTTCTCAACAGTTTTATCTAAAATATGAGTCTTTCCTGGCACTTCCCTCGGTACAGAGGCCAAATAAATGAGACACTGTTTTCATGAAGAGCTGTTAATTTATGTTTGTATTTTTGTGCTGCATTGTCTCATTTTCTGGGTTTGTTTATAAGGTGAGGATGGTAATAACAATCTTTAGATACTTGGGGAGGGTAAATGAAAGGTATTTGTGCAAAGCCTTTCATAAACCTTTTCAAGCTCTGTGCAGATATAAGAGTAGTGTTTTGAAGTCCCAGAAATGTGGAGAAGAGTGTTGGTGCAAATAATGAAAAGGGGAATGAATGTAACTCCATTCTCACTCCATGCCTTTACTTACAAAATACTGTAAATGTTGAAAATTGTAATATTTGTGGTTTTTTTAAATGTTCATATAATTCTAAATGAGAAGTCATTTATAACTATACTTAGCTTAGCTCAAATTATGAAATCCTGGTGTTTGTGAAAGAGCAATATAATGAATATTATATTTAATTTCCCAGAGTCAAGCAGAGTGCATGGGAACTTCTGGGGTTGCTTTTTTTTTTTAATTGCTGCTGGCCAAAGAGGCTAAAGAAAAGGTTTTCAGATAGGGAACCAGTTTTGTTTTTTCTTTGCTGATGAAATGTGGAAGGCAGTGTATGCATACTCCTCTCATATTTATGTGGCCTAGATTTGAAGTGGAAATGTGATTCTAAAATGTGGAAGTTTGAAAAGGCATGGTAACCTGGTCTTCAGTCTCCAATCTCTGTGAAGTATTATTATTATTGCCATTGATGTGTTCAAAGGATCAAGGTTCTAAATAATGAAAAAAAGAACTTCTGAAAACAGGACATAGACAAAAAGATAATAAAACTCTTTTCAGGTTTATCTGTTCCAAACAAATGCTTGAGCATGTTTTATTGTGTTTAAACATGATAGTCTAACCATGATAGATTTTCACTGAAAGGGATAGGTACTGTTGTTTGTATTGTCTCTCTTTCTGTTAGGGTGAGAGCAAAATCTTTCTGTAGCTTGTATATCTGATAGATATGAAGTTGGGGGATGGTGAAACTAAGGAGTGAAAGGAGAAATAGGAAAGGGGGAACAAAAATTACAAGAAGCTTGATATTTCCTAGAATATGGTCTTAATGTATTACTTTAGTTGGTGAAAGTAGTGCTCTTCAAACTCTAAAGAGCATGTGAATCCCCTAGGGATTATATAAAAATGCAGTTTCTGATTCAGCAAGTCTGGGGTGTGACCTGGGAATGTGTATTTCCATTAAGCTCCCAAATGATGATGATACTCTTAGAGTAACAGATTTGGAGGTTTGACTGGAGATCTTGGTGAAGGTCATATTTTAAAATTTTCAATAAGGATAATTTGTCATAATGGTAGCTAATTGTGTTTAATTTTACATCAATAAACTTTTGTATAATAAAATTTAAAATCATTGACGAAAAATCACATACATATGTCTGGCATACCACCCTCAATTTTTTCATCAACTATTTCCTTATTTTAGATCCCTTAGTAAATACTCAGTGAGGAAGTTAAATTTGTGTTTCTGCCAGATAGTACCTTCACCAAAGCTGCCATCTGGTTAATGTGTAAAATGTTAAAGTGTTGTTTATATGGTCATTGGAAAGTTCCCAGAAAGGCAGACAGACCACTAGGCTTATAGTTCAGCTCTCCCAGCTAGCTGTGGAACCTGGAGCTCTTTTTTTTTTCTTTTGTAAAATGACTGTGAATATTTGTTTAGTAGACTAGAGAAAGTATCTACTCCATTGTCCATAATAGGTACTCAAAAAAGCTTAAGGAGACTCTTAAGAGTAGAACTAAGCAGCTTTAGGTCTTACAGGTTGGTCACATGGGACAGGGACTGAGGATAAAGCATGTTCAATAATTTAAATGGAGGACTTCACTAAGCTGCCCTACTTCATCTTTAATGTGTGATTTTAATTGCTCACATCTTCTGTGGAAGGTCTGATCTTTTCTTTAAGGTCTTCCAATGCAATTTGCTACCTGCTGGGAGCACTTCCCTTTGTTTTTCTCCTGTCTGTCCTAACAGAGATGAGGAAATCAGGCAAAAGGCTGCAGCATTGACCATTTCTCCCATTTCTGTTCCTTTGCAGATTATTCCTCTGCGGTTCAGAAATTTTCTCAGACATTGCAGTCCTTTCAGTTTGATTTCATTGGAGATACGCTGACTGATGACGAGATTAACATTGGTAAGTCTTCAGCTATTTGTGGCCATGTAACTCTCAAAGCAGGTCTGAGAAAAAGCAGCCTCCTTGGTGAATATAGAGAACTTGGGAATCTTTGATCCCCCTTTGTCACCTGTTGTCCTAAGTTCCTGGGAGACTGCTCAAGAAACATAAAGAAACATTCCCTCCTAGTCCCATTTCTTCCTCATACAAAAGCAATCAAAAGATATCCCTTTGGACTTCCCTGGTGGTATAGTGGATAAGAATCTGCCTGCCAATGCAGGGAATATGGATTCAATCCCTGGTCCCAGAAGATTCCACAAGCCTTGGAGCAACAGGGCCATGTGCTGCAACTACTGAGCCCATGTTGTAGAGCCTGTGAGCCACAACTACTACTGAGCCCATGTGCTGTACCTACTGACGCCTGTGCTCCTAGAGCCTGTGCTCCACAACAAGAGAAGTCCCCACAATGAGAAGCCCATGTACCACATGAAGAATAGCCCCTGCTCACCACAATGAGAGAAAGCCTATACACAGAAAGAAAGACCCAGCACAACCAAAAATAAATAAATAAATAAAATATATTTTAAAAATATCCCTTAAGCTTCCATTTATGTCTTTGACTCAGTCTGCAGGGGAATTTTTCTTTTAAAAAATCTAAAACATGAAAATGGGGCTTCCCAGGAGGCACAGTGGTAAAGAATCCACTTGCCAATGCAGGAGATGCAGGTTTGATCCCTAAGTCAAGAATATCCTCTGAAGAAGGAAATGGTAAACCATTCCACTATTCTTGCCTGAAAAATTCCATGGACAGAGGAGCCTGGTGGGCTACAGTTCATGGGATCACAAAATTGGATACAACTGAGCAAAACACATGAAAAAATATATTTTTTGGTGAAGGATTAAAATTAATTTCTTGGTTTATTTCCCAAAATAATTCAGAATAAAGTTCTTCTAAGGAACAAATCCCCTAGAAAGTTTAATATTAGCATTTATGTATGTATACTTTTCAGGCAACAGGAGATTTGACATCTCCCTTGGGAACTGAATTTAAGGACTTGGCTTAGTGTTTTCCTCTGTAAAATGTGGTTAATATGTATCTCTCAAAGATGTTATAATTAGGAAATTGAACAGTGGAAATAAAAAGAGCTTTGTGTTTGTGTCAGTTATGAAGTTAAAGTAGTATCAGCAAAGTATAAGTCTTCCCTGGTAAAGAATCTGCCTGCAATGCAGGAGACTGCCATCGTAGGAGATGCAGGTTCAATCCCTAGGTCAGGAAGATCCCCTGGAGAAGGAAATGGCAACCTACTCTAGTATTCTTACTAGAATACTGGAAAATCCCATGGACAGAAGAGGTTGGTGGGCTACAGTCCATGGGGCAAAATATGGCCCACAGACTTAACTGAAATACAGTTAAATATTGTTTATGGGTGGTTTTGTGTTATAACAGCATTGAGTAGTAGTTGCAGAGACTACATGGTTTTCAGAGCCTCAAATATTTGCTGTCTGGCCATTTAAAAATATTTTGTAACCACTGAGTTAGAGTTAGTGCAAAACATTTGCTAGATGAGAGCACAGAACTATTATGAATGATCGAATGCCACTGAAATAATTATGTGTATGAACCCAAGAAATAAAATATAAAAATGCATTATTATTATATTGAATGCTTGTGCAGTAAATATGAATAATATATAAGTGTGTAAAATATAAAATTACCTATACTTATAAGGTATTTCAACATAGAACTGTTTTGTGTGTATGTAATTTAGTTCATACTAAATACATAATTTTATATAATTTTAATCTAACATTTCATTAAGCATTTTCTCATATCATTTAAAAATCTTTGAATGCTTCATGGGAGTGTAGGACAAGGACATTGTTTCAGTCATTTCCATTTCCCTAGCATGTAGCGGAGTACCTAGCATATAGTAGATACTCAATACATGTTTGTTGAATGAATGAGTAATGGATGCATTTGAGATTCATTATTATAGGAGCTATACTTTTCATACTGTTCAACTATTGTTAGAAATTTGGCTTATTTCTAATTTTTAATGATTATAAATAACACTGCAATGGATATTTTTATGGGTTGATGACTAATACTTTGCATAAATGAGGCAGTATAACTAGTGAGACAGACATTTGTATTTGGCTTATTTCTTTACTCATGCCACTTCATTCTACTTTTGCATATCTATCTTGGTCTGAGGGCATGGCTTATTTAAAGGTTAATATTGTGAGGGTTTGATAGCCCAAGTTTGAACTCTAGTTTCTTGACGTATTAGCTATGTAACCTTGGCAAGTAACTTCACCTCTATGAATGTAACATTTCTCATCTGTAAAATGGGAGTGAGGTTATCAATGCCAAGTGTTCACAGTGTCTAAATAAATGTTAGCTATTTAATCATTGTTAATATGCTATGCTATGCTATGCTAAGTCACTTCAGTCGTGTCCGACTCTGTGTGACCCCACAGACGGCAGCCCACCAGGCTTCCCCATCCCTGGGATTCTCCAGGCAAGAACACTGGAGTGGGTTGCCATTTCCTTCTCCAGTGCATGAACGTTAAAAGAGAAAGTGAAGTCGCTCAGTCATGTCTGACTCTCAGCGACCCCATGGACTGCAGCCTACCAGGCTCCACCGTCCATGGGATTTTCCTGGCAAGAGTACTGAGGTTTGACTACTTTATACTTCTTAATGGACTGAATGTTTTTGTATCTCCACAAATTCATAGGTTGAAATTCTAACCTCCAGTGTAACAGTAATAGGAGGTGGGTTCTTTGGGAGTTAATTAGGTCATGAAGGTGAAGCCCTCATGAGTGGTATTAGTATCCTTATCTCTGTGACAGTCTAGAAGGGTGGGGTGAGGAGGGAAATGGGAGGGAGGGGATATGGGTGTACAGCGGGCTGATTCTTGTTGATGTATGACAGAAAACCACAAAATTCTGTAAAGCAATTATCCTTCAATTAAATTCTTTTAAAAAAAAGAGAGAGGGAAAGTAAAACAAATTCCAGAGCACTCTCTCACCCACTTTCTATCATGTGAGGATACAGTGAGAAGTTGGTAGTCTGCAGCCTGGAAGAGAATGCTCATGAGAAACTGACCTTGATCTCAGACTTTTAACCTCCAGAACTGTGTGAAATAAATAAGCCCACCCAGTCTATGGTATTTCCCTATGGCATCCTGAACTAAAAACAAAAACAAAACAAGAATTTGTACTGAGATTTGGAGGGTGTTGCTATAATGAATACCTGAAAATGTGGAAGTGGCTTTGGAACTGGATAATGGACAGAGGCTGGAAAAGTTTTCAGTGCATGATATAGAAAGCCTAGATTGCTGTGAATAGAATTTTAAGGGTGATTCTGGAGAGATATATGAAAGAAGACAGAGGGTAGAGAAAGCTTCAATATTCTTAGAGAATACTTAAGTAATCTTAGATGAAATATTGGTAGAATATAGATGGTAGAGTCCATTTTGATGAAGTCTCAGACAAAAATGAGGAACATGTTATTGGACATTGGAGAAAAGGTGATCCTTGTTATAAAAAGACAAATACTAGGCTACATTTTTTTGTATTCTAGTGTTTGGTGAAAGGCAAAACTTGTAAGCAATGAAACTGAAAATTCAGCTTATGCAATTTCTAAGCAAGTGTTAAAAGAGAGGTTTGGTTTCCCCTGGCTAATTATACTAAAATATGAGAGGAAAGAAATGAACATAAGGTAAAATTTTTAAGGAGAAAGGAACCATAACTTAAAGATTTGTCCATATTACAAAAAATGAGGAAGTTTATTTGGAAGAAAACACTATTGCACTTCCCAGGTGGTGCAGTGGTAAAGAATCTGCCTGTCAATGCAAGAGTCTGGGGTTTAATCCCTGAGTCAGGAATATCCCCTGGGGTAGAAAATGGCAACTCACTCCAGTGTTCTTGCCTGGAAAATTAAATGGACAGAGGAGCCTGGAGGGCTACAGTTCATGGGATCACAAAGAGTTAGACACCACTGAGCAACTAACTGAGCATACATACACATGCTTCAGTTCAGTTCAGTGACTCAATCGTGTCTGACTCTTTGCGATCCCATGGATTGCAGCATGCCAGGCATCCCTGTCCAACACCAACTCCCAGAGCTTACACCAACTTATGTCCATCGAGTTGGTGATGCCATCCAACCATCTCTTCTTCTGTCTTCCCCTTCTCCTCCTGCCTTCAATCTTTCCCAGCATCAGGGTCTTTTCCAATGAGTAAGTTCTTCACATCAGGTGGCCAAAGTATTGGAGTTTCAGATTCAGCATCAGTCCTTCCAATGAATATAGAGGACTAATTTTCTTTAGGATGAACTGGTTGGATCTCCTTACAGTCCAAGTGACTCTCATGTCTTCTCCAAGACCACAGTTCAAAAAAAGCATTCTTTGGCACTCAGCTTTCTTTATAGTCCAACTCTAACATCCATGCATGACTACTGGAAAAACCATAGCTTTGACTAGATGGACCCTTGTTGGCAAAGTAATGTCTCAGCTTTTGAATATGCAATCTAGGTTGGTCATAGCTTTTCTTCTAAGGAGCAAGCTGCATGGCTGCAGTAATCGTCCCTCAAACTTAGGGACACATGCAGACTGAAAGTGATCAGATCAGATCAGTCGCTCAGTCATGTCCGACTCATCGTGACCCCATGAATTGCAGCACGCCAGGCCTCCCTGTCCATCACCAACTCCCGGAGGTCACTCAGACTCACATCCATCGAGTCAGTGATGCCATCCAGCCATCTCATCCTCCACCGTCCCCTTCTCCTCCTGCCCCCAATCCCTCCCAGCATCAGAGTCTTCTCCAATGAGTTAACCCTTCACATGAGGTGGCCAAAGTACTGGAGTTTCAGCTTTAGCATCAGTCCTTCCAAAGAAATCTCAGGGCCGATCTCCTTCAGAATGGACTGGTTGGATCTCCTTGCAGTCCAAGGGACTCTCAAGAGTCTTTTCCAACACCACAGTTCAAAAGCATCAATTCTTCAGTGCTCAGCCTTCTTCACAGTCCAGCTCTCACATCCATACATGACCACAGGAAAGACCATAGCCTTGACTAGGCGAACCTTTGTTGGCAAAGTAATGTCTCTGCTTTTGAATATGCTATCTAGGTTGGTCATAACTTTCCTTCCAAGGAGTAAGTGTCTTTTAATTTCAGGGCTGCACTCACCATCTGCAGTGATTTTGGAGCCCAGAAAAATAAAGTCTGACACTGTTTCCACTGTTTCCCCATCTATTTCCCATGTAGTGATGGGACCGGATGCCATGCTGGAAAAAGATATTTCACGCAAATGGAGACCAAAAGAAAGCTGGAGTAGCAATACTCATATCAGATAAAATAGAGTTTGAAATAAAGGCCATGAAAAGAGACAAAGAAGGACACTACATAATGATCAAAGGATCAATCCAAGAAGATATAACAATTATAAATATATATGCACCCAACATAGGAGCACTGCAATATGTAAGGCAAATGCTAACAAGTATGAAAGGGGATATTAACAGGAACACAATAATGGTGGGAGACTTTAATACCCCACTCACACCTATGAATAGATAAACTAAACAGAAAATTAGCAAGGAAACACAAACTTTAAATGATACACTGGACCAGTTAGACCTAATTGATATCTATAGCATATTTTACCTTAAATAATGAATTTCACCTTTTTCTAAAGTGTACATGAAACCTTCTCCAGGATAGATCACATCCTGGGCAATAAATCTAGCCTTGGTAAATTCAAGAAAATCGAAACCATCTCAAGCATCTTTTCTGATCACAATGCGGTAAGATTAGATGTCAACTAGAGGAAAAAATTGTTAAAAATACAAACATATAGAAGCTAAAAAACACAATTCTGAATAACCAACAAATCACAGAAGAAATAAAAAAAGAAATAAAAATATGCATAGAAACAAATGAAAACAAAACAATGCAAAATTTATGGGATTCAGTAAAAACAGTGCTAAGGGGAAGGTTCATAGCAATACAAGCTTATCTCAAGAAAGAGGAGAAACATCAAATAAATGACCTAACTGTACACCTAAAGCAACTAGAAAAAGAAGAAATGAACTACCTCATTGTTAGTATAAGGAAAAAAATCGTAAAAATTAGAGCAAAAATAAATGCAAAAGAAAGGAGGGCATAGCCAAAATTAAGAAAGCTAATGCTGGTTCTTTGAAAAGATAAATAAAATTGACAAACCATTAGCCAGAGTCATCAAATTATAAAGGAAGAATCAAATCAACAAAATTAAAAATGAAAATGGAGAAATCACAAGAGACAACACAGAAATACAAAGGAACATAAAGACTACTATCAGCAGCTATATGCCAATAAAATGGACAACTTGGAAGAAATGGACAAATTCTTAGAAAAGTACAACTTTCCAAAACTGAACCAGGAAGAAATAGAAAATCTTAACAGATCTATTACAAGCATAGAAATCGAAACTGTAATCAGAAATCTTCCAACAAACAAAAGCCCAGGACCAGACGGCTTCACAGCTGATTTCTACCAAAAATTTAGGGAAGAGCTAACACCTATCCTACTCAAACTCTTCCAGAAAATTGCAGAGGAATGTGAACTTCCAAACTCATTCTATGAGGCCACCATCACCCTAATACCAAAACCAGACAAAGATACACAAAAAAAGAAAACTACAGGCAAATATCACTGATGAACATAGATGCAAAAATCTTTAACAAAGTTCTAACAAACAGAATCCAATAACATATTAAAAAGATCATGCATCATGACCAAGTGGACTTTATCCCAGGGATGCAAGGATTCTTCAAGATTTGCAAATCAATCAATGTAATACACCACATTAACAAATTAAAAGATTAAAAACCATATGATTTTCTCAGTAGATGCAGAGAAAGCCTTTGACAAAATTCAACATCCATTTATGATAAAAAAAAAACCCTCCAGAAAGCAAGAATAGAAGGAACATACCTCAACATAATAAAAGCTATATATGACAAACCCACAGCAAACATTATCCTCAATGGTGAAAAATTGAAAGCAGTTCCCCTAAAGTCAGGAACAAGAAAAGGGTGCCCACTCTCACCACTACTATTCAACATAGTTTTGGAACTTTTAGCCGTAGCAATCAGAGAAGAAAAAGAAATGAATCCAGATTGGAAATGAAGTAAAACTGTTACTGTTTGCAGAATACATGATCCTTCACATAAAAAACCCTAAAGACTCCACCAGAAGATTACTAGAGCTAATCAATGAATGTAGTAAATTTTCAAGATATAAAATTAACACACAGAAATCCCTTGCATTCCTATACACTAACAATGAGAAAACAGAAAGAGACATTAAGGAGACAATTCCATTCATTCACCATTGCAACGAAAATAATTAAATACTTAGGGATATATCTACCTAAAGAAACTGAAGACCTATATATAGAAAAGTATAAAACACTGATGAAAGAAATCAAAGAGGATACAAATAGATGGAGAAATATACCGTGTTCAAGGACTGCAGGAATCAACATAGTGAAAATGAGTATACTACCCAAAGCAATCTATAGATTCAATGCAATCCCTATCAAGCTACCAATGGTATTTTTCACAGAACTAGAACAAATAATTTCATAATTTGTATGAAAATACATAGAACCTTGAATAGCCAAAGTAATCTTGAGAAAGAAGAATGGCACTGGAGGGATCAACATGCCCTATTTCAGGCTATACTACAAAGCTACAGTCATCAAGACAGTATGGTACTGGCACAAAGACAGAAACATAGATCGATGGAACAAAATAGAAAGCCCAGAGATAAATCCACGCACCTATGGACACCTTATCTTTGACAAAGGAGACAAGAATATACAATGTAGAAAAGACAATCTCTTTAAGAAGTGCTGGGAAAACTAGTCAACCACTTGTAAAAGAATGAAACTAGAACACTTTCTAACACCATACACAAAAATAAACTCAAAATGGATTAAAGATCTAAATATAAGACCAGAAACTATAAAACTCCTAGAGGAAAACATAGGCAAAACACTCTGATGTAAATCATAGCAGGATCCTCTATGACCCACCTCCCAGAGTAAAGGAAATAAAAGAAAAAATAAACAAATGGGACCTAATTAAACTTAAAAGCTTTTCCACAATGAAGGAAACTATAAACAAGGTGAAAAGAGCCTTCAGAATGGGAGAAAAATAGCAGCAAATGAAGCAACTGACAAAGAATTAATCTCAAAAACATATAAACAACTCCTTCAGCCCAGTTCCAGAAAAATAAGTGACCCAATCAAAAAATGAGCCAAAGAACTAAACGACATTTCTCCAAAGAAGACATACAGATGGCTAACAAAGGCATGAAAAGATGCTCAACATCACTCATTATCAGAGAAATGCAAATCAAAACCACACTGATGTACCATCTCATGTCAGTCAGAATAGCTGCTCTCCAAAAGTCTGCTGCTGCTGCTGCTAAGTCGCTTCAGTCATGTCCGACTCTGTGTGACCCTATAGACGGCAGCCCACCAGGCTCTCCTGTCCCTGGGATTCTCCAGGCAAGAACACTGGTGTGGGTTGCCATTGCCTTCTCCATTGTATGAAAGTGAAAAGTGAAAATGAAGTCGCTCAGTCGCGTCCGACTTGTAGCGACCCCATGGACTGCAGCCTACCAGGCTGCTCCATCCATGGGGTTTTCTAGGCAAGAGTACTGGAGTGGCTTGCCATTGCCTTCTCCTGTCCAAAAGTCTACAAATAGTAAATGCTGGAGAAGATACAGAGAAAAACGAACCCTCTTACACTGTTGGAGGGAATGCAAACTAGTACAGCCACTATGGAGAACAGTGTGGAGATTCCTTCAAAAACTGGAAGTAGAATTGCCATACGACCCAGCAATTCCACTGCTGGGCATACATACTGAGGAAAAATAAAATTGAAAGAGACACATGTACCCCAATTTTTATCGCAGCACTGTTTACCATAACCAGGACATGGAAGCAACCTAGATGTCCATTGGCAGACAAATGGATAAGAAAGCTGAGGTACATATACACAATGGAATATTTTTCAGCTATTAAAAAGAGTGCATTGGAATCAGTTCTAATGTGGTGGATGAAACCGGAGCCTATTATTCAGAGTGAAGTAAGTCAGAAAGAATAACACCAATACAGTAGATTAACATGCATATATATGGAATTTAGAAAGATGGTAACGATGATCCTATATGTGAGACAGTGAAAGAGACACAGATGTAAAGAACAGACTTTTGCACTCTGTGGGAGAAGGCGAGGGTGGGATGATTGAGAGAATAGTATTGAAGCATGTATATTATCATATGTGAAATAGATCACCAGTCCAGGTTCAATGCATGAAAGAGGGTGCTCAGGGCTGGTGCACTGGGATGACCCTGAGGGATGGGATGGGGAAGGAGGTGGGACGGAGGTTCAGGATGGGGAACATATGTACACCCATGGCTGATTCATGTGAATGTATGGCAAAAACCACTACAATATTTTAAAGTAATTAGCCTCCAATTAAAATTTAAAAAGAGAGAGAAAGCGGAAAATACAGCCAAAGAGATTTATTCTCAAAAGTTAAGATCACCTGGAACTTGCCTTGCTAGATTTTGGGCTTGCTTGGGACCTATCACTCTGTCCTTCTTGCCTTTTTCCCTTTTGGAGCGAGAATGTCTATCTTAGGCATGTCCCATCATTGTATTTTGGAAGCACATAACTTGTTTGTTTTCACAGGTTGACGACTAGAGAGCAATTTTGCCTCCATATAATTTGTACCTTGGGTCTCAACCATATTTGATTTAGATATTTAGATAAAATTTGAACTTTTGACTTAAGAGCTAATGTTGGAATGAGTTAAGACTTGTAGGGCTGTGGAAACTGAATTAATATATTTTACATAAAAGAAGGATGTGGATTTTGTCAAGCATGGTATGGGATGTAACAGGCTGAATGTAACTCCCCCAAATTCATTTTGAAAGCTTATCCTCAATGTGATGGTTCCAGGAAGTAGAACCTTTGGGAAGTGATTAGATCATGAGGGTGGAGCCCTCATGAATGGGATTAGTGCCCTCATAAAAGGGATCCCAGAGAAATTTCTAGCCCACTTTCCATCTTATTTGGATACAATGAAAAGTTAGTAGTTTATAAGCCAGAAGAGGGCATGCTCTAGAACCCAAACATGCTGGCAGTCTGATATTGGTCTTCTAACCTCCAGAACTGTGAGAAATTTCTATTTTTATACACCATCCTATCTATGTTATTTTGTTATAGCATCTCAAAATAAGTATATTATTTTCTTAAAAATACCTACTGCTTGCCTGTCAATTGGGCTTCCTAATGGTGCTAGTGTTAAAGAACCCACCTGCCAATGTTCTTTGGAGACTGAGACGCAATCTTCAAGATCCTACTGGGAAGCTGTTGTTGGGAAAGAACAGTTGTTTGGTAAGTGGAAAGAGGAGAGTTTTCCATGCCCTCTAATGTGCCAGCACTACTGACTCTGAGTCACTACATCTTTGTTTACTGGCAAACTGGTAAAAGTATAGTTACTTTTACTATATAGAATGGAATGGAATTTGGAGTTGGGCTTTTAGATTTCACATTACATGTGAAGAGGATTTTGCAGTTCTTTCCATATCTGATGTTTCATGATTGCTGCAAGAGTTCAGTCAGTCAGTCAGTTCAGTCGCTCAGTCATGTCCAACTCTGTGACCCCATGAACCACAGCATGCTGGGCCTCCCTGTCCATCACCAACTCCCAGAGTTTACCCAAACTCATGTCCATTGAGTCGGTGATGCCATCTAACCATCTCATCCTTTGTCATCCCCTTCTTGTCCTGCCATCAATCTTTCCCAACATCAGGGTCTTTTCAAATGAGTCAGCTCTTCGCATCAGGTGGCCAAAATATTGGAGCTTCAGCTTCAACATCAGTCCTTCCAATGAACACCCAGGACTGATCTCCCTTAGAATGGACTGGTTGGATCTCCTTACAGTCCAAGGGACTCTCAAGAATCTTCTCCAACACCACAGTAAGCAGTAGCATTAACCACATTGTAGATACCAGCTGAGCAATGGAGATGGTAATGATTTCTAGGGAAAGTCTGAAGCTTCTCTGAACAGTTTCTTCCTTTGTTGATCAATCTTTAGGTCTCAGAGTCTATATATAAAAGAGACAAGTGAGAGGAAGTGTCTGCCCTGACTATGACATTTGTCACTGTTTTAGAGTATGACATGTATACTTTTAACTGGCATTGCCTGACCTTTTCTCTACCTCTATGACCCAGTAACTAGAGGAAATTCTAAGTATTTAGGTAGTGTGTGTCTGCTTCAGGTTTGAAGTTTAGTTATTGGCTATTAGATCTTGAAAAAATTACTTGAGTCTCTGTTTTCCTCATTTGTAAAGTAGAGAGTATAATCTACTTCCCAGAATTGCAAGGAGTAAATCATATAAATAAATATATCAGAGGGTTTATATAAATCCTTTTTCTCAGTGTCTGGTGATCCTACTAGGAAGGTAGAGAACCTAATTTTTGGAGAAAGATGTTAGTTTGAAATTATTGCCTGAGTTTACTACAAAATGAAAAGATAAAAAAGTCAATGTTTAAAGGGACCTTAGGAAGCATCTAGTTCAGTTAATCTTAATACAGCTTTGTATCAGAATTACCTGGAAAGCATGTTGATCCAGAGTCTCAGGACCCATCTTGGGTGAAATGAATCAGTTTGTTTATTTATGCGTGGGGAAAGAAAAAGCAGTATGTTCAAGTCTCAGACTGCAAATCAAATTTCTAATCTCGTCATTGTAATATATTTGACACAAGTCTTTTGCAGACCAAGCAGATTGATTTAAAATCAAACTTGCAAGTAGAAGTTCCATCAGCCACCCATTACTGCTTTATAGGAGCACAGGACTCAGGAAGTTCTACATTGTCTATTCCCCCTAGCCCCCACACTTATATTCAACGTGAATATTATTAATTGCTAACAACTCACAGGTAATCATAAACCTGATTGGGATAAAGCTGGGCTTAAGAAATAGTCTCTTGAGGATATTTGTTAGTGTTTTTCTATAAAATTAGTTAGACCATCTTTTTAGATTGTGAAGGTCAGTTGTTTTAGGGTCCTGAAATTCAGCTGTCCTAAAAGAAGAGGGATGCCCTAAATGAAAAAAAAAAATAATATAAAAGTTAAAATTATTTAAATTTTATTTTTAGTGAAGTATAGTTGATTTACAGTATTGAATTAATTTCTGGTATACAGCAAAAGATTGTGTTATATATGTGTATACATATAATCTTTTTCCTATTCTTTTCCATTATGGTTTATTATAAGAAATTGAGTTGAGCTATTTCAAATCCTGAAAGATGATGCAGTGAAAGTGCTGCACTCAATATGCCAGCAAATTTGGAAAACTCAGCAGTGGCCACAGGACTGGAAAGGTCAGTTTTCATTCCAATCTCAAAGAAAGGCAATGCTAAAGAATGCTCAAACTACCGCACAATTGCACTCATCTCACATGCTAGTAAAGTAATGCTCAAAATTCTCCAAGCCGGGCTTCAGCAATACATGAACCATGAACTTCCTGATGTTCAAGCTGGTTTTAGAAAAGGCAGAGGAACCATAGATCAAATTGCCAACATCCTTTGGAGCATTGAAAATGCAAGAGAGTTCCAGAAAAACCTCTATTTCTGCTTTATTGACTATGCCAAAGCCTTTGACTGTGTAGATCACAATAAACTGTGGAAAATTCTGAAAGAGATGGGAATGCCAGACCACCTGACCTGCCTCTTGAGAAATCTGTATGCAGGTTAGGAAGCAACAGTTAGAATGGGACATGGAACAACAGACTGGTTCCAAATAGGAAAAGGAGTACGTCAAGGCTGTATATTGTCACCCTGCTTATTGAACTTCTATGCAGAGTACATCATGAGAAACACTGGACTGGAAGAAACACAAGTTGGAATCAAGATTGCCGGGAGAAATATCAATAACCTCAGATATGCAGATGACACCACCCTTATGGCAGAAAGTGAAGAAGAACTAAAAAGCCTCTTGGTGAAAGTGAAAGTGGAGAGTGAAAAGGTTGGCTTGAAGCTCAACATTCAGAAAACGAAGATCATGGCATCTGGTCCCATCACTTCATGGCAAATAGATGGGGAAACAGTGGAAACAGTGTCAGACTTTGTTTTTCTGGGCTCCAAAATCACTGCAGATGGTGACTGCAGCCATGAAATTAAAAGACGCTTACTCCTTGGAAGGAAAGTTATGACCAACCTAGATAGCATATTCAAAAGCAGAGACATTACTTTGCCAACAAAGTTCCGTCTAGACAAGGCTATGGTTTTTCCTGTGGTCATGTATGGATGTGATAGTTGGACTGTGAAGAAGGCTGAGCGCCGAAGAATTGATGCTTTTGAACTGTGGTGTTGGAGAAGACTCTTGAGAGTCCCTTGGACTGCAAGGAGATCCAGCCAGTCCATTCTGAAGGAGATCAGCCCTGGGATTTCTTTGGAAGGAATGATGCTAAAGCTGAAACTCCAGTACTTTGGCCACCTCATGCAAAGTGTTGACTCATTGGAAAAGACTCTGATGCTGGGAGGGATTGAGGGCAGGAGGAGAAGGGGACGACAGAGGATGAGATGGCTGGATAGCATCACTGACTCGATGGACATGAGTTTAAGTGAACTCTAAGAGTTGGTGATGGACAGGGAGGCCTGGTGTGCTGTGATTCATGAGGTCACAAAGAGTCGGACACAACTTAGCAACTGAACTGAACTGGAGTGAGTATATTTACAGTTGCCTTTTGTATACAGTAGGACCTTGTCGTTTAATGCAAAAGTTTCTATTACAGAAAAGAGATGTGAGTTGAATCCTTAGGGTCCAGTGATTTCTAAGTGGTCAGTAGTAGACATTTATTTTTGATTACGTAGTGTCACTCATTGGAGTTTCTTGAAGCTCTCAAGGTAGAGCTAACTACTCACACTCCACTAACTACTCCACTAACAAGAGGTGCAACTGTTCAGCTAGCTCAAAGACAAAGAATAGGGCAAACTTCTGATAATCCAAAAGGATGTGATCTAGATAATGTATCATTTTCCATTGAAACACAGAAGTTCTCCTTTTGATGAAAGTTAATCTCAAAGAAAAAATATTCTTTATTAAAAAATAAGGCTGGTCTCGTTAGATTTGGCCTAATTATTTGTAGTTGCAACAAGGATAATCATTTGCTATATGAGTCTTTTTAAGTTTGCATTACTGAAAGTTTTCAAGAATTGTAGATTGGATTTTTTAATGTAAATTTATTTATTTTAATTGGAGGCTAATTACTTTACAATATTGTATTGGTTTTGCCATACATCAACATGAATCTGCCACGGGTGTACACGTGTTTCCCATTCTGAACCCCCCTCCCACCTCCCTCCTCATACCATTTCACCGGCAGAACCTAAAAATTTGAGTGAGTTTTTCTCTAGATAGGCAAAAATATCCTGAAGTTTTCAGTTCTGCCAGGAAGAGACTTTCCTTACTCAAATATAAGTCCAGGAACTCTGCAAGGCAGGTATTAACCTGGTTTTCCCAAGAGGGCTTTGAATCTTTGTTGGCCACATAGTCAACCTTGCTCATTAAAAGTATCTGGTCATATCCACGTCAATGAGCATCATTTCAGATATGTCATTGCAGGTAAGGCCTTGGTTGCATAAACTAATGTTTCCAATCATTTTCTAATAATAAAGAGGACAGACCCTAATTTAACCTATGTAAATAATAATACTGTTGTGTAAATGAGAGTATTTATTTTCAGTTTCTGAATCCTGAGGGGATTTGGCAGACATAATTTGACTTACAAATATAATTTATAGGTGAAAGTCATTTCATTCCCACTTACAATAGAATAATCTAAATTGTTATGAGTTATAATATTACTCATATTATACTCATATATTATAACTTACCAAATCTATATATGTAGTTACAGAATAAGAGAAATGTGTTCCTTTATATATCCATAAATAGAACTTTATATTATCAGTATTTCCATGGACAGAGGAGACTGGTAGGCTATAGCCTCATGGGATCGCAAGTATGAGACATGACTTAGCAACTAAGTCACAGCCACATCAGTAATATTCTAGACAAAACCCTCAGTCATCTTTCATTAATCCATTCAGTCCTATGTAGTACTTGTTTTACTAAACCTTGCATTAGCAAACCCATAAATTCTCAGAATCCTGACTTAGTTCAGTGGTATGATCTCAAAGTATTTTAAAGGGTTCAGTCAGAAGCCTGTACACAAAAGGATTGGTATAGTCCTTTTCTTTGGGGTTCTGAGAAAGTCCTTCTTTGTTAACAGTGAAGTACTCTGGCCTGTAAACAATTGCAAGTGCTTTCAGGGATGTATTAAATTAAAATATAAAGTTATATCTATAGATGAAGAAAAGATTCTCATAGCTGTGGATAACTTTTCACTAGGCATTTTCAAAAGTGAGAGATATGATGAGAGTTCATTATAAGAATAATAATGCAACAGATAAGGACTTGTGATTATTTCTGTAATATACAGAACAAATAAAGTCAATCCAAAAAAAGCTTTTGAGCAAAATATTTATTTACATAATGATTTCTATCTCCAAGGAATGGTGGATGTTACATCTAATTTATAAAATGGGTGAATATAATCTTTATAAAAAAGTCTTCAGGTACAAGGTAATAATAATGATATAATATACCAACCATATAGTTAGAATATACCACAAATACATTAAAAATATCACGGAAAGAGAATCAATATTCTGTGGTAGTCCTAAACATCTCTATATTAATAAGATTCCAACAGTAAGAGAAATGAGTCCCAAATTGAAACCACTGATTTGAAGACACTAAAATCAAATTAAAGAATTAACATTACATTCAAGTTAACATTTAAAAAAATAGATTACAGATGATAAGACTATACTGTTTTCTAGTATTAGGCAGGGAGAAGGAAATGGCACCTGACTCCAGTATTCTTGCCTGGAGAATTCTGTGGACAGAGGAGCCTGGAGGGCTGCTGTACATAGGGTCACACAGAGTCTGACATGACTGAAGCGACTTAGCATGCATGCCTGCATTGGAGAAGGAAATGGCAACTCACTCTAGTATTCTTGCCTGGAGAATCCCGGGAACAGAGGAGCCTGGTGGGCTGCCGTCTATGGTGTTGCACAGAGTCAGACACGACTGACGCGACTTAGCAGCAGCAGCAGCAACAGCAGTATCAGGCAAGGAAGCACCAAGAAGCACCAAGAAACATATCATGGATAATGAGAGCATTGACAATTTTCTAGGAACTTCCCATACAGCATATAATGTCTGAAATATGTGTAATAAAACATTTTACCCACACATATTTAACCCAGAGAACGCTAAGCATTTCTTTGATTTGACAGTGCTTCCTATGCAACACAAATGATAAAATCAAAAGTACCCAAACTGTGCACTGGCCAGTTTAAGAAGGCCATTGTATGCAAACTCTTGTCCTAGGGAAAACCTTCATTAATGAGGAACATTTTAAAGAAAAAGAAGGGTACTTGGGGGTATTGTAGAGGCAGGTAAACAAGAAAATCATCTGTGAGTCTTATGGTAGTCATGAGGAAAGATGGAGATAGGCCTTGTATGTGAGGGCAGGATGGTCCTTTGTGGTTTGTCATTTTTCAGAACATGAAAGGGTATTTTTAATAGTCTCTGCTGTCCTGGATCCCAGAGCTCAGAATAAGTTCAATGTTGTCAGTGTTCTAGGATTCACAGTGCAGGGCATAACCCAGAGTGCTTCCAAAGGGAAGTACCAGCTCTCAGGGCCTTCTTAATTCCCATGGTGGTGTTGACTGAAGAAGATGACACCTTTGCAGAATGAGGAGACTGCAAAGCATGAGTGTCACCCTCTCCAATTCTCATGCTATGCTTCCCACCTGACTTATCTGTAGACTGCTGCTTAGGTGACAGCTAGGGATGAGTAAATGGTCTAAAACAATGCCAACAAGGTTGGACGGGGAGATCAGGTGAAGACAATGTCAGTTTCTCAGGAACATCCTTCAAGAGGCTCAGTCTTCAGGCCTGCCTGCCATTCACTCCTGCCTCATCATAAAGGTCACATAGACTTTTTTTTTTAAGATACATTTATTTATTTATTTTGCTGCATTGGGTCTTAGTTGCAGCATGCAGGACGATCATTGCATCATGTGGGATCTTTCTTGTGGTGCATGGACTCTCTAGTTGTGGTGAGCAAGCTCGGTAGTTGTGGTGCATTGGCTTAGTTGCTCTGCAGCATGTGGTACTTTAGTTCTCTGAGCAGTGATCAAACCCACATCCCTTGCATTGCAAGGTGGATTCTTAACCACATGACCACCAAGGAAGTCCCCACATAGACTCTTGTAATTGCAGACTCTCATCTTTCCTCTCTATCCTGTGCTTGCCACTATCTTATATCCCTGGTAATAACACTTCTAACACCTTGGCTTACTGGTTCACTATGGAGAGTTGATAAGAGTTAGGCATATGGTCCTTTACTTGGCTGCTGCTGCTGCTAAGTCGCTTCAGTTGTGTCTGACTCTGTGTGACCCCATAGACGGCAGCCCACCAGGCCCCGCCGTCCCTGGGATTCTCCAGGAAGAACACTGGAGTGGATTTCCATTTCCTCCTCCAATGCATGAAAGTGAAAAGTGAAAGTGAAGTCGCTCAGTCGTGTCCGACTCATAGTGACCCCATGGACTGCAGCCTACCAGGCTCCTCCATCCATGGGATTTTCCAGGTGCTGGATATGGGTAAAGATTTTGACTTATCCATTTATTAACTATGTGATCTTAGTTTTCATTTAAAAAATGAAGATTGAATTTATTGGGATTTGTGTATTATAATAGAAATATGGAAATAAAGAAAACTGAATATTAAAGGCTTCATATACTGATTACCTACTATGTGTAAAAAGGTTTGCATATATTATCTGAGTTTCAGAGCAATTCTTAAGAGATTGAGACTAAGTTGAGATTTTTTCAGATGACATGATGCTATACGTTGAAAGATGCCACCAGTAAACTACTAGAGCTCATGAAAGAATTTGGTAAACTTGAAGGATACAAAACTAATATACAGAAATCTGTTATGTTTCCATATGCTAACAACCAATTATCAGAAAGAGAAATGAAGGAAATAATCCCATTGAAACTATTGCATCAAATTATTGGTCTTCTCCAACACCACAGTTCAAAAGCATCAATTCTTCAGGGCTCAGCTTTCTTTATTGTCCAATTCTCATATCCATACATGACTACTGGAAAAACCATAGGTTTGATCAGATGGACCTTTGTCAGCAAAGTAATGTCTCTGCTTTTTAATATGCTGTCTAGGTGCATCATGGATTTTCTTCCAAGGAGCGAGCACCTTTTAATTTCATGGCTGCAGTCACCATCTGCAGTGATTTTTGAGCCCAAGAAAATAGTCTGTCACTGTTTCCATTGTTTGCCCATCTATTTGCCATGAAGTCATGGGACCAGATACCATGGTCTTAGTTTTAGAATGTTGAGTTTTAAGCCAACTATTTCACTCTCCTCTTTCACTTTCATCAAGAGGATCTTCTGTTCCTCTTCAATTTCTATAGTAAGGGTGGTGTCATCTGTGTATCTGAGGTTACTGACATTTCTTCCGGCAATCTTGATTCCAACTTGTGCTTCAGTAAGCCTGGCATTTCACATGACATACTCTGCATGGAAGATAAATAAGCAGGCTGACAGTATATAGCCTTAACATGATCCTTTCCCAATTTGGAACTAGTCTGTTGTTCCATGGACAGTTCCAACTGTTGCATCCTGACCTGCATACAGATTTCTCAGGAGGTTGGTAAGGTGGCCTGGTATTCCCATCTCTTGAAGAATTTTCCACAGTTTATTGTGATCTACATAGTCAGAGTATTTGGCATAATCAATAAAGCAGAAGTAGATGTTTCTCTGTAATTCTCTTGCATTGTCTATGATCCAACAGATGGTGGCAATTTGATCTCTTGTTCTTCTACCTTTTCTAAATCCATTGAACATCTGGAAGTTCATGGTTCACATTCTGTTGAAGCCTGGCTTGGAGAATTTTGAGCATTACTTTATTAGCGTGTGAGATGAGTGCAATTGTGTGGTAGTTTGAACATTCTTTGGCATTGCCATTCTTTGGGATTGGAATGAAAACTGACCATTTTCAGTTCTGTCACCACTGTTGTTTTCCAAATTTGCTGGCATATTGAGTGCAGCACTTTAACAGCATCATCTTTTAGGATTTGAAGTAGCTCAACTGGCAGTCCATCACCTCCAGTAACTTTGTCCATAGTGATGCTTCCTAAGACCCACTTGACTTTGCATTCCAGGATGTCTGGCTCTAGGTGAGTGATCACACCATTGTGATTATCTGGGTCAGGAAGATCTTTTTTGTATAGTTCTTCTGTGTATTCTTGCCACATCTTCTTAATATTTCCTGCTTCTGTTAGGTCCATACCGTTTCTGTCCTTTACTGTGCCCATCTTTGCATGAATATTCCCTTGGTATCTCTAATTTTCTTGAAGAGATCTCTAGTCTTTCCCATTCTATTGTTTCCCTCTACTTTCTTTGCACTGATCACCGAAGAAGGCTTTCTTATCTTTCCTTGTTATTCTTTCAAACTCTGCATTCAAATGGGTATATCTTTCCTTTTCTCCTTTGCCTTTAGCTTCTCTTATTTTCTCAGCTATTTTAAAGTCTCCTCAGACAACCATTTTGCCTTTTTGCATTTGCTTTTCTTGGAGATGGTATTGATCACTGCCTCCTGTATAATGTCACAAACCTCTGTCCATAGTTCTTCAGGCACTCTGTCTATCAGGTCTTTAATGTATTGAATCTAATAGAATCTCTTGAATCTATTTGTCTCTTCCAGTGTATAATCGTAGGGGATTTGGTTTAGGTCATACCTGAAGGGTCTAGTGGTTTTCCCTCGTTTCTTCAATTTAAGTCTGATTTTTGCAATAAGGAGTTTGTGATCTGAGCCATAGTCAGCTCCTGATCTATTTTTACTGACTGTATAAAGCTTCTGTGTTTGGCTGCAAAGAATATAATCAATCTGATTTTCAGTATTGACCATCTGATGATGTCCATGTGTAGAGTCTTCTCTTGTGTTGTTAAAAGAGGTTATTTGCTGTGACCAGTGTGTTCTCTTGGCAAGACTCTGTTAGCCTTTGCCCTGCTTCATTTTGTACTGGTCCATTTTGTGGATCACAAAAAACTGGAAAATTCTTAAAGAGATGGAAATACTAACCAGTTTACCTGCCTCCTGAGAAACCTGTATGCAGATGACGTATCAACAGTTAGAACCAGACAAGGAACAGCAGACTGGTTCCTAATTAGGAAAGGAGTATGTCAAGGCTGTGTCTTGTCACCCTGCTTATTTAACTTCTCTGCAGAATGCATCATGTGAAAAGTTAGGCTTCATGAATCACAAGCTGGTATCAAGATTGCAGAGAATCATATTAATAACTTCAAATATGCTGATGATACTACCCTAATGATAGAAAATAAAGAGGAACTTAAAAGCCTCTTGATGATGGTGAAAGAGGAGAGTGTAAAAGCTGGCTTAAACTCAGCATTTAAAATCTAAGATCATGGCCTCTGGTCCCATCACTTTATGGCAAATAGATGGGGGAAAAAATGGAAACTGGTAGATTTTATTTTCTTGGCCTCCAAAATCCCTGTGGACGGTGACTAAAGCCATGAAATTAAAAGACATTTGCTCTTCGGAAGAAAAAGTATGACAAACCTAAATGGCACATTAAAAAGCAGCGACATCACTTTGTTGACAAAGGTCTGTATAGTCAAAGCTTTTTTTTTTCCAGTAATCATGTAAGGATGTTAGATTTGGACCATAAAGAAGGCTGAATGCTTAAGAATTGATAATTTCAATCTGTGATACTGATGAAGACTCTTGAGAGTTCCTTGGACAGCAAGGACATCAAACCAGTCAATCCTAAAGGAAATCAACCCTGAATATTCATCGGTAGGAATGAAGCTGAAGCTCTAGTCCTTTGGCCACCTGATGAGAAGAGCCATCTCATTGAAAAGACCCTGATGCTGGTCAAAATTGAAGAGAAAAGGAAAAGAGGACCAGGATGAGGTGGTTGTGTAGCATCATCAACTCAATAGACATGAGTTAGAGCAAACTCCGGGAGTGAGTAAAGGTCAGGGAAGCTTGATGTGCTGCAGTCTGTGGGGTTGCAAAGAATCAGACATACTGAATGACTGAGCAACAAACAGCAGTGAATAAAACAGTCAACAATATTTGTATAGAAATGTTTGTCTGGATATGTTTTCAGTTCTTTTGCGAATATACCCAGGCATGGAATTGCTGAATCATATGGTAACTATATGTTTAACCTTTATTTTTTTAGCACTTGTCAAAGTCACTTTAAACGTACAGAATGTTATAGGTCAATTATATATCAATAAAACTGCATGGAAAAGCTGAGATAGGAGCATTCCCCCAAGAAAAGAGAAGGAAAAAGGAAATCAATATTGAATTGAATAGGTACTGAACTTTTCTTCTTTTGTCCTTAGATTTGACACCTTCCTGTAGTGGTGCCGTTGGTTTGTGGCACTGGTTTCTACCTCTTTTCCCTTAACCTCTGCCCACTTGCCTATCAAGTACCATAATTAATTTGGTTTATCTTTTATTCTGTCTTTTCAGCTGAATCCTTCAAAGAATTTGCAGAATTGCTCAATGAAGTAGAAAACGAGAGGATGATGATGGTAGGTCATTAACACTTGGCCTGGAGCCAAGATCATGGCTGACTTTGGACATTTTTTCTGTCCTCATTGGTTGGAGTGTTGCTTTTTTGTTTGAGTTTCTGTCTCATTACTACCTGGGTACAATAAAGACTGGAATTTGATTTGATTATTCTATCTCAAGTTCCCATTCTGAGAGTTTAAAGGGAAATCACTGTATTCATTTCAGTCAGATAAGACTTGAGAGTACATTAAATTTGGTTGTTGAACATATTAACAAAAATTGTGGTCTTTAGTGTTCTTAAATTATTTATTTGTGTTTATCTGCTTTTAGAAATAGTGAGTTTATATGTTTACATTTAAACATGTGATAGTTTTATTTATATCTATGTGATAACTTTTTTCCTTACATTTAAAATCTAATTCATTAATATTAATAGACTTGGTATTTAGAGCAGTTTTAGTTTTGTAGAAAAATTGAGTGAAAATACAGAGATTTCATATACAGTTGCCCTTTGAACATGTGTTTGAGCTCTGTGAGTCCACTTATATATGGGTACTTTTCAATGAATACTACAGTATTACATGATCTGACTTTGGTTGAATCTATGGGTACTCCAGTACTCTTGCCTGGAAAATCCCATGGAGGATCCTGGTAGGCTACAGTCCATGGAGTCGCTAAGAGTCAGACATGACTGAGCGACTTCACTTTCACTTTTCACTTTCGTGCATTGGAGAAGGAAATGGCAATCCACTCCAATGTTCTTGCCTGGAGAATCCCAGGGACGCAG
Source organism: Tragelaphus eurycerus (assembly GCA_935064755.1). NCBI lineage: Eukaryota > Metazoa > Chordata > Mammalia > Artiodactyla > Bovidae > Tragelaphus > Tragelaphus eurycerus. The sequence goes on along the minus strand of CAKXYN010000119.1, from coordinate 4,062,760 downwards.
GAGCCTGCTGGGCTGCCGTCTATGGGGTCGCACAGAGTCGGACACGACTGAAGTGACTTAGCAGCAGCATGGGTACAGAACCTCAGATACTGGAGAACTGACTGTAAAGCTATATGCAGAGTTTTGACTGCACAGGATTGGGGCTAATGCCCTTAACACTTACACTGTTCAAAGGTAAACTGTATTCCATTTCTCCTTGGCACCACTCCCCATATAGTTTCCCTTATTATTAACATCTTGCATGTGTGGTTTCCCTTATTATTAACAACTTGCATTTGTTCTAATTAATGAACCTCTATCAACACAATATTATTAGCTAAAGTCCATAGTTACTTTAGGGGTCAATTTTTGTGTTGAATATTTTATCACTTTTGACAAATGCTTAATGACATATATCAGAGAAGGCAATGGCACCGCACTCCAGTACTCCTGCCTGGAAAATCCCATGGATGGAGGAGCCTGGTGGGCTGCAATCCATGGGGTCGCTAAGAGTCGGACATGACTGAGCGACTTCACTTTCCCTTTTCACTTTCATGCACTGGAGAAGGAAATGGCAACCCGCTCCAGTGTTCTTGCCTGGAGAATCCCAGGGACGGGGGAGCCTGGTGGGCTGCCATCTACGGCGTCGCACAGTGTCGGACACAACTGAAGTGACTTAGCATAGCATAGCATAATGATATATATACAACGTCAAAGTTTTATCATAAAAAATATTTTCACTGCCCTAAAAATCTCCTGTGATTCCCCCTACCTTTTCTGACACCCAAACCCCTGACAAACACTTATCATTTTACTGTGTTTTGCCTTTTCTAGAATGTCATATAATTGGAGTTGTATAATATAGCTTTTTCAGATTGGCTTCTTTGACTTAGCAACATGCATTTAAAGTTCCTCTATGTCTTTTCATGGCTTCATGACTTGTTTCTTTTGGTCAGTGAATAATATGTATGTGTATATTATAGTATATATTCCATTATATGGATGTGCCATGGTTTCTTCATTGTTTCACCTTATGAAGAATATATTGGTTACTCCCAAGTTTTGGCCATTATGAAAAAACTTCCATATACATTTGTGTACAGATTTTTATGTAGATATAAATTTTCAGCTCTTTTCAGTAAATTCTAAGGGATACAATTTCTAGACTGTGTGATGAGTAGGTCTGGATTTGTAAAAAACTGCCAAACTGTTTTCCAAAGTGGCTATACCATTTTGCAGTCTCACCAGCCATGAATGACAGTTCTTGTTGCTGCACATCATTGCAAGTTTTTGATGTTGGCTGTGATCTGGATTTCACCCACTCTAATATGTATTTTCATTGTTGTTTAGTTGCTAAGTCATGTTCAACTCTTTGTGACTCCATGGACTGCAGTGTGCCAGACTTCCCTGTCCTTTACTATCTCCTGGAGTTTGCCCAAACTCATGTCCATTGAGTTGATGATGCTATCTAACTATCTCATCCTCTGTTGCCCCCTTCTTCTCCTGCTTTCAAAATTTCCCAGCATTAAGTCCTCTTCCAATGAGTTGGCTCTTTGCATCAGGTGGCCAAAGTATTAGAACTTGAACTTCAGCCTCAGTCTTTCCAGTGAATATTCAAGGTTGATTTCCTTTATGATTAACTGCAAGGTCTGATTTTTGTGCAGCCCAAAGGACTCTGAAGAGTCTTCCCCAGGACTAGAATTTGAAGGTATTAATTCTTCAGCACTCACCCTTCTTTATGGTCCAACTGTCACATCTGTACATTACTACTGGAAAAGCCGTAGCTTTGGCTATACAGATTTCTGTTAGCAAAGTGAAGTTGCTGATTTTTAGTACACTGTCTAGGTTTATCATAGCTTTATTTCCAAGGACCAAGTGTCTTTTAATTTCATGGGTGAAATCACCACCCACAATTATTTTGGAGCCAAAGAAAATAAAATCTGTCACTGCTTCTATTTTTCTGTCTTCTATTTGCCAGCAAGTGATGGGACCAGATGCCATGATCTTAGTGTTTTGAATGTTGAGTTTTAAGCTAGCTTTTCACTCTCCTCTTTTACCCTTATCAAGAATCTCTTTAATTCCTCTTCAGTTTTTGCTATTGGTGGTATCATCTGCATATTTGAGGTCATTGATATTTCTCCCAGCAATCTTGATTCTAATTTGTGTTTTATCCAGTCTAGAATTTCTCATGAGGTACTCTGCATACATGTTAAATAAGCAGGGTGACAATATACAGCCTTGAGATACTCTTTTCCCAATGTTGAACCAGTCCATTTTTCTATGTCTGGTTCTAATTGTTGCTTCTTGAACTGCATAGCAGTTTATCATGAGACAGGTTAGGTGGTCTGGTAGTCCCATCTCTTTAAGAATTTTCCACAGTTTGTTGTTGTCCACACAGTCAAAGACTTTCGTGTAGTCAATGAAGCAGAAGTAAGTATTCTTCTGGACCTCCCTTGCTTTCTTGATGATCCAGCAAATGTTGACAATTCAATCTGTGGTTCCTCTGCCTTTTGCAAATCCAGTTTGTACATCTGAAAGTTCTCAGTTCACATACTGCTGAAACTTAGCTTGAAGGATTTTGATCATTACCTAGCTAACATGTGAAATGAGTGTAACTGTACATTAATTTGAATGTTCTTTAGCATTGCCCTTCTTTGCAGTTGGAATGAAAATTGACCTTTTCCAATAGTCCTGTGGCCACTTGTAGGTTTTCCAAATTTGCTGACATATTGAATGCAGCACTTTAACAGCATCATTGTTCAGGATTCGAGATAGCTCAGCTGTAATTCCATTGCTTCCACTAGGATTCTTCATAGTAATGCTTCCTGGGGCCACTTGATTTCACACCCCAAGATGTGTGGCTCTGAGTGAGTGACCACACCATTGTGGTTATCTGGGTCATTAAGACATTTTTTTTTATAGTTCTTCTGTGTATTCTTGTCACTTCTTCTTAATGCCTTTCTGCTTCTGTTAGGTACTTATCGTTTCTGTCGTTTATCATGCCCATCTTTATATGAAATGTTCCTTTGTGTATAATGGTATATGTTTGCTGTTGTAATTTGCTTTTTCCTGATAACATTTGATTTGGAACATATTTGCATATGCTTATTTGCTGTCTATACATCATCTTTCATGAGGGACGAGTTCACGTCTTTTGCCTACTTCTTGCAAGTGAAAGTCTCTCAGTAGTGTTCGACTCTTTGTCTTAATTGTTTTTTTTTCCTATTGTTAAGTTTTAAGATTTCTTTGTATAGTTCGAATGCCAGTCCTTTATCAGAAATGGGTTCTTTGCACAAAATATTCCAGTCTTTGGCTTACCTTTTCATTTTTTAAGAAAGTCTTTTGCAGAGCAGAAGTTTTGAATTTGAATGAAGCCCATTTTCTCAGGTCTTTCATCAATCATGCTTTTGGGGTTGTATCTAAAAGGCATTACCAAACAAAAAGTCATCTATATGATTTCATATGTTATTTTGTAAGGATTCCCTAAGGCTCAGTGGGTGGAGTATCTGCCTGTAATACAGGAAATACAGGAGATGAATGTTCAATCCCTGGGTTGGGAAATTCCCCTGGAGGAGGAAATGGTAACCCATGCCAATATTCTTGCCTGAAAAATTCCACGTGTTGAGGAGCCTCATGGGCTACAATCTAAAGGGTCACAGAGAATTGGACACACTTATGCACTGGCACAAGATCTTGTAGGAGTTTTATAATTATGTTATACATTTAGGTCTATGATCCCTTTTGACTAATTTTTTTTGTTTGTTTTCTTTTTAAAAAATTTATTTATTTTTAATTGAAGGGTCATTGCTTTATATAATTTTATTTTCTGTTAAACATTAACAAGAATCAGCCATAAGTATATCCACATCCCCTCCCTCACAGGGGTCTCTCCCATGTCCCTACCAATCCCACCCTTCTAGATTGTCACAGAGCCCCTGTTTGAGTTCCTTGAGCCATACAACAAATTCCCATTGGCTATCTATTTTACATATGGTATTGTAAGTTTCCATGTTACTCTCTTCATAAATCTCACCCTCTCCCTCCTCTCCTTCCCTCATGTCCATAAGTCTGTTTCTCCATTGCTGCCGTGCAAATAAATTCATCAGTACCATCTTTCTAGATTCCATATATATGCCTTAGTATATGATATTTATATTTCTCTTTCTGACTTACTAGAGAGTTCCAGAAAAACATCTATTTCTGCTTTATTGACTATGCCAAAGCCTTTGACTGTGTGGATCACAATAAACTGTGGAAAATTCTGAAAGAGATTGGAATACCAGACCACCTGACCTGCCTCTTGAGAAATCTGTATGCAGGTCAGGAAGCAACAGTTAGAACTGTCCATGGAACAATAGACTGGTTCCAAATAGGAAAAGGAGTACGTCAAGGCTGTATATTATTACCCTGCTTATTTAACTTATATGCAGATTACATCATGAGAAACGCTGGACTGGAAGAAACACAAGCTGGAATCCAGATTGCCAGGATAAATATCAATAACCTCAGATATGCAGATGACACCACCCTTATGGCAGAAAGTGAAGAGGAACTCAAAAGCCTCTAGATGAAAGTGAAAGAGGAGAGTGAAAAAGTTGGCTTAAAATTCAACATTCAGAAAATGAAGATCATGGCATCCAGTCCCATCACTTCATGGGAAATAGATGGGGAAACAGTGGAAACAGTGTCAGACTTTATTTTTCTGGTCTCCAAAATCACTACAGATGGTGACTGCAGCCATGAAAGTAAAAGATGCTTACTCCTTGCAAGAAAAGTTATGACCAACCTAGATAGCACATTGAAAAGCAGAGAAATTACTTTGCCAGCAAAGGTCCGTCTAGGGAAGGCTATGGTTTTTCCAGTGGTCATGTATGGATGTGAGAGTTGGACTGTGAAGATAGCTGAGCACCGAAGAATTGATGCTCTTGAACTGTGGTGTTGGAGAAGACTCTTGAGAGTCCTTTGGACTGCAAGGAGATCCAACCAGTCCATTCTGAAGGAGATCAGCCCTGGGATTTCTTTGGAAGGAATGATGCTAAAGCTGAAACTCCAGTACTTTGGCCACCTCATGCGAAGACTGACTCATTGGAAAAGACTCTGATGCTGGGAGGGATTGGGGGCAGGAGGAGAAGGGGACGACAGAGGATGAGATGGCTGGATGGCATCACCGACTCGATGGATGTGAGTCTGAGTGAACTCTGGGAGATGGTGATGGACAGGGAGGCCTGGCGTGTTGAGATTCATGGGGTTGCAAAGAGTCAGACATGACTGAGCGACTGAACTGAACCAAACTGAATATTCCATTGTATGTATGTACCGCAGCTTCTTTATCCTTTCATCTGTAGGTGGATATCTAGGTTGCTTCTATGTTCTAGCTATTGTAAATAGTGGTGCAGTAAACATTGGGATACATATGTCTTCTACAGTTTTGGTTTCCTCAGGGTATAATCCTTATAATGGTATTGCTGGGCCATGTGGTGGTTTTATTCTTGGTTTTTTAAGGAATCCTCATACTGTCTTCCATAGTGGCTGTATCAATCTACATTTCTCCACACCCTCTCCAGTATTTATTCTTTATAGTCTTTTTGATGATGACTATTCTGACTGGTGTGAGGTGGTATCTCGTTGTTTTGATTTTCATTTTTCTAATAACGAGTGATTTCTCTAGTTTTTCTAAATCTCTCTGATTTCTCTCATTAGCATTTCTCTAATAACGAGAAACGTATTTGATTTGCATTTCTCTAATAACGAGCGATGTTGAGCATCTTTTCATGACTTTATTAGCTATCTGTATATCTTCTTTGGAGAAATGTCTCTTTAGAGAGACATTTTCCCACTTTTTGATTGCACTGTTTATTTTTCTGGTATTGAGGTATATGAGTGAATAGTATATTTTCAAAATTAATTCTTTGTCAGTTGTTTCCTTTGCTATTATTTTCTCCCATTTTGAAGGGTTTTCTTTTCACCTGGTTTTTAGCTTCCTTTGCTGTACCAAAGCTTTTAAGTTTAATTAGGTCCCATTGTTTACCTTTATTTTTATTTCTGTTACTCTAGGAAGTGGGTCTTAGAGGATCTTGCTTTGATCATGTTTTCAAGTATTCTGCCTGTGTTTTCCTCTAAGCGTTTTATAGTTTCTGGTCTTACTTTTAGATCTTTAATTCATTTTGAGTTTATCTTTGTGTATGGAATTCAAAAGTGTTCTAATTTTATTGTTTTATATGTAGCTGTCCAGTTTTCCCAGGACCACTTACTGAAGAGGCTATCTTTGCCCCATTGTATATTCTTGCCTCCTTTGTCAAAAATAAGATACCCATTGGTGCATGGGTTATTTCGGGGCTATCTATCTTGCTCAGTTGTTACATATTTCTGCTTTTGTGCCAGTGCCATACTGTCTTGATGACTGTAGGTTTGTAGTATAGTCTGAAGCCAGAAAGGTTGATTGCTCCAGCTCCATTCTTTGTTCTCAAAACTGCTTTGGGTATTGGGGCTTTTTTGTGTTTCCTTATGAATTGTGCAAAGTAATGTCTCTGCTTCTGAATATGCTATCTATGTTGGTCATAACTTTCCTTCCAAGGAGTAAGCATCTTTTAATTTCATGGCTGCAGTCACCATCTGCAGTGATTTTGGAGCCCAGAAAAATAAAGTCTGACACTGTTTCCACTGTTTCCCCATCTATTTTCCATGTAGTCATGGGACTGGATGCCATGATCTTCGTTTTCTGAATGTTGAGCTTTAAGCCAACCTTTTCACTCTCTGCTTTCACTTTCATCAAGAGGCTTTTTAGTTCCTCTTCACTTTCTGCCATAAGGGTGGTGTCATCTGCATATCTGAGGTTATTGATATTTCTCCCAGCAATCTTGATTCCAACTTGTGTTTCTTCCAGTCCAGCATTTCTCATGATGTACTCTGCATATAAGTTAAATAAGCAGGGTGACAATATACAGCCTTGACGTACTCCTTTTCCTATTTTGAACCAGTCTGTTGGTCCATGTCCAGTTCTAACTGTTGCTTCCTGACCTCGCCTAGTCAAGCCTATGGTCTTTCCTATGGTCATGTATGGATGTGAGAGCTGGAATGTGAAGAAGGCTGAGTGCTGAAGAATTGATGCTTTTGAACTGTGGTGTTGGATAAGACTCTTGAGAGTCCCTTGGACTGCAAGGAGATCCAACCAGTCCATTCTGAAGGAGATCAGCCCTGGGATTTCTTTGGAAGGAATGATGCTAAAGCTGAAACTCCAGTATTTTGGCCACCTCATGCGAAGAGTTAACTCATTGGAGAAGACTCTGATGCTGGGAGGGATTGAGGGCAGGAGGAGAAGGGGACGGTGGAGGATGAGATGGCTGGATGGCATCACTGACTCGATGGATGTGATTCTGAGTGACCTCTGCAAGTTGGTGATGGACAGGGAGGCCTGGCGTGCTGCGATTCATGGGGTCACAAAGAGTCGGACACGACTGAGCGACTGATCTGATCTAATCTGATCTATGAATTGTGAACTTTTTTGTTTTATTTCTGTGAAAAATGCCATTGGTAATTTGATACGAAACACATTGAATTTGTAGATTGAATTTGGTAGTATAGTTATTTTCACAATGTAGATCTTCTTACCCAGGAACATTGAATATGTCTCCATCTGTTTATGTCATCTTTGATTTCATTCATCAGTATCTTATAATTTTTGATATACAGTTCTTTTGTCTCCTTAGGTAGATTTATTCTTAGATATTTTATTCTTTTTGTTGCAATGGTGAATGGGATTGATACCTTAATTTCTCTCTCTGATTTTTCATTGTTACTATATAAGAATGCAAGTGATTTCTGTGTATTGACCCTGTATCCCACGACTTTGCTACATTCACTGATTAGCTCTACTAATTTTCTGATAATTTCTTTTGGCTTTTCTATGTATAGTATCATGTCTTCTGCAAAGAGTGAGAACTTTGCCTCTTCTTTTCCAATCCGGATTCCTTTTATTTCTATTTATTCTCTAATTGCCATAGCTAGGCAAAATTATGTTGAATAATAGTGGTGAGAGTGGACACCCTTGTCTTGTTCCTGATTTTGGAATGCTTTCAGTTTTTCATCACTGAGAATGTTTGCTGTGGGCTTATCATATGTGATCTTTACTATGTTGAGGTAGGTTCTTTCTTTGCCCATTTTTTGATGCATTTTAATCATAAATTGGTGGTGAATTTTGTCAAAGACTTTTTATACATCTATTGAGATTATCATATGGTTTTATCTTTCAGGTTTTTTTTTTTTTAGTGGTTCACATTGATTGATTTGTGTATATTGAAGAATCCTTGCATCTCTGGAATAAACCCAACTTGGTCATGGTGTATGAGCTTTTTAATGTGTTGTTGAATTCTGTTTGCTAGAATTTTGTTGAGGAGTGAATGTATGTTCATCAGTGATATTGGCCTGAAGTGTTCTTTTTTTGTGTATTGCCTTTGCCTGATTTTGTTATCAGGGTGATTTTGGCCTTGTAGAATGATTTTGGATGTGTTCCTTCCTCTGCAATTTTTTGGAATACTTTCAGAAAAATAGGCATTAGTGCTTCTTTAAATGTATGAAAGAATTCTCCTGTGAAGTCATCTACCCCTGGGTTTTTGCTTCCTGGGAGAGTTTTGATCACAGTTTTGATTTCAGTATTTGAAATTGCCTTGTTCATAATTTGTATTTCTTTCTGATTCAGTCTTGGGAGGTTGAACTGTTCTGATTATCTGTCCATTTCCTGTAGGTTTTCCATTTTATTAGCATATAATTGCTCATAATATTCTCTTATGATCCTTTGTATTTCTGTGTTGTCTGTCGTAACCTCTCCTTTTCATTTCTATTTTTTAATTTGATTTTTCTCCCTGTTTTTCTTGATGAGTCTGGCTAGTAAATTGTCAATTTTGTTTATCTTCTCTAAGAACCGGCTTTTAGTTTTATTAACCTTTGCTTTTTTCGTTCATTTCTTTGTCATTTATTTCTGCTCTAATGTTTATTATTTCTTTCCTTTTGATTAATTTGTGGTTTCTTTTTCTTTTTCCAGCAGATTTCGATGTAGAATTAGGTTGTCTATTCAATGCTTTTCTTGTTTCTTAAGGTAGGATTGTATTACTATAAACTTCCCTCTTAGAACTGATTTTGATGAACCTCATAGTTTTTGGCTCGTCATGTTTTTGTTTCCATTTGTTCTAGGAATCTTTTGTTTTCCATTCTTATTTCTTCAGTAACATCTTCGTTATTTAGTAATGTATTGTTTAATCTCTTGCCAACAAAGGTTCGCCTAGTCAAGGCTATGGTCTTTCCTGTGGTCATGTATGGATGTGAGAGCTGGACTGTGAAGAAGGCTGAGCGCCGAAGAATTGATGCTTTTGAACTGTGGTGTTGGAGAAGACTCTTGAGAGTCCCTTGGACTGCAAGAAGATCCAACCAGTCCATTCTGAAGGAGATCAATCCTGGAATTTCTTTAGAAGGAATGATGCTAAAGCTGAAACTCCAGTATTTTGGCCACCTCATGCGAAGAGTTGACTCATTGGAGAAGACTCTGATGCTGGGAGGGATTGAGGGCAGGAGGAGAAGGGGACGACAGAGGATAAGATGGCTGGATGGCATCACTGACTTGATGGGTGTGAATCTGGGTGACCTCCGGGTGCTGGTGATGGACAGGGAGGCCTCGCGTGCTGCTGTTCATGGGGTCGCGAAGAGTCGGACACGACTGAGCGACTGATCTGATCTGATCTGATCTGTTTAATCTCCACGAGTTTGTGTTTTTTGCAGGTTTTTTTTTTTTTTTGTAGTTGATATCTAATCTCAGTGTTGTGGTTAGAGAAGATACTTGATATAATTTCAATTTTCATAAATTTACTAAGGCTTGATTTGTGACCCAAAGTATGGTCTATCCTGAAGAATGTGCTGTATGCACTTTAGAAGAAAGTGTATCCTACATTTGGTTGTAAAATCCTGAAGATATCAATTGGGTCCATTTGGTCTAATGTTTCATTTAAGGTTTGTGTTTCCTTATTGATTCTGTTTCCTTATTGATTCTGTTTTGATGATCTGTCCATGGGTGTAAGTGAGGTTTTTAAGTCCCCTACTATCACTGTGTTGCTGGCATTTTCCCCCTCTTATGCTTGTTAGTGTTTGCCTTCTGTATTGAAGTGCTCCTGTGTTGGGTGCATACATCTTTGCAATTGTTATGTCTTCTTGGATTGATCCCTTTATCATTATATCCTTCATCATTATGTCTTTCTTTATCTCTTGTAATAAGTCTGTTTTGTCTGAATTAAGGATTTCCACTCCAGCTTTCTTTTGGTTTCCATTCTCGTGGAATATCTTTTTTCATGCTTTTATTTTCATCCTTTTACTTTAGGTCTGAAGTGGGTCTCTTGTAGACAACATATATATGAGTCTTGTTTCTATATCCATTCAGTCATTTTGTATTTTTTGATTTGTGCATTATATGTTCCCATTGGCATTTTCTTAATCATTTTGGGTTTGTTTTTATAGGTCTTTCCTTTCTCTTGTGTTTGCTGGTTATATAAGTCCCTTTAGTATTTGTTGTAAGGCTGGTTTGGTGGTGCTAAACTCTCTTAACTTTGGCTTGTCTCTGAAGCTTTTGGTTTCTCCATCAGTTTTGAATGAGATCTTTGCCAGGTATAGTAATCTTGGTTGTAGATTTTTTTTCTTTCAGTACTTTAAATATATCCTGCCATACCCTTCTGGGTTAGAGTTTCTGCTAAATGATCCTCTGTTTATCATATGGATTTTCCCTTGTATGTTGCTTTTCTCTTGCTGCTTTTAATATTCTTTCTTTTTGTTTAATCTCTGTTAGCTTGATTGATATGTGTCTCGATGTGTTTCTCCTTGCGTTTATCCTCTAAGGGACTCTCTGTGATTCTTAGATTTGACTGACTATTTCTTTTCCCATGTTGGGGAAGTTTTCAACCATAATTTCTTCAAAAATATTTCTCAGTGCCTTTCTTTCTTTCCTTCTTACTCTGGGACACCTATATTTTGAACATTGGTGCATTTATTGTTGTCTCAAATGTCTCTGAGAATATCCTCAATTCTTTTCATTCTTTTTCCTTTATTCTGCTCTTCAGCAGTTATTTCCACCATTCTGTCCTCCAGCTCACTTATCCATTCTTCTGCCTCAGTTATTCTGCTATTGGTTCCTTCTAGAATATTTTAACTTCAGTAATTGTGTTATTCATTATCTGTTTGTTTATTCTTTATTTTTTTCTATGTCCTTGGTGATTGTATTAACTGTGTTGTTCCTTGCATTTTCTCCATTCTATTTTCAAGTCTTTGGAACATCTTTACTCTCATTGTTCTGTATTCCCTTCCAAGTAGATTGCCTATTTCCTCTTCATTTATTTTTTCTTGTGAGTTTCTACCTTATTCTTTCATTTGTTCTCTATTCCTCTGTCTTTCCATGCTTTTTTCTAACTTGCTCCATTTGAAGTCTTCTTTTCACAGGTTTTAGAATTGTATCGGGGAAGGCAATGGCACCCCACCCCATTACTCTTGCCTGGAAAATCCCATGGACAGAGGACCCTGGTGGGCCGCAGTCCATAGGGTCGCTAAGAGTCGGATACAACTGAGCGACTTCACTTTCACTTTTCACTTTTATGCATTGGAGAAGGAAATGGCAACCCACTCCAGTGTTCTTGCCTGGAGAATCCCGGGGATGGGGGAGCCTGATGGGCTGCCGTCTATGGGGTTGCACAGAGTCAGACATGACTGAGGTGACTTAGCAGCAGCAGCAGCAGCAGTAGCAGAATTGTATTCCTTCTTCCTTTTTGTTTTTGCCCTTGGAGAGAAAGGTTGGTTGAGTGGTTTGTGTTGACTTTTTGTTGGGGGTGACTTGTGCCTGTGTTCTAGTTGGAGGAGATCAAGCAGATAATTACAGAAATAATGGGACACATACATACTTCCACACACAGAGTTCTAACCAAAATATTCTAAAGAAAAGAGTACAGGTGACTGACTTAGTGAACAAGGGAAACCAAAGTTGATAATGATCAATTAAAAGCAAAGCTCACTAATGTTCAGTATTTAAAGCTGAGCCTGGGCAGAGTGCCAACTGGGGAATATTGCAAAGATAGTACAACAATTTAAATTACATAATGAAAAAAGAAAGTGACGGAAGGGAAAAAGGGAGAGGAGAAAGATAAAAGAAAGAGAAGAAGGGAGAGAAAAGAGAAAAGGAAGTGCATGGAAGACAGGGTAAATAAAAGAGAAAAAAATAGCAAAGCAAAGATAAATAGACACATGTGACAAAGGTTTATATATATTCAGGAATAGCTACAGCTGGTAAAGAAGTTTAAGAAAAGCAGTCAAATATATCAAAAACAAAATCACAAAAATCACAAAAAATGGTGAAAAAAATCTTAAAAGAATTTTTTTAACAAGAAAAACAAAGAGGAAAACTCCACAGCATTGAAAAAGTGTAATGTGAACATGGAAGTATGTAGGGGGAATAAACAGTGTGATTCATAAGAAAAAAAAAGTTTTCAAGATGGTAGTTCTTGGTTGTGGAGTCTGCCTCCATGGATGGGGTTGGATTAGTGTCCTGTGATGTTTTCCTGGTTAGGGGAGCTTGTGCCTATGTTCTTCTGATTGATGGAGCTGGATCTTGTCTCTCTGAAGGGCAGTGCAGTGTACGTTGGTCAGTTTGGGGGATGTCCGTTGATTCAGTATACCTTTGGACAATCCTTCTGGCTTTGTCAGTGTTAGACACATCTATTTCCACAGCTGTTTCGAAGTGGCCCTCTCAGGATATTTTTACTGTCACCAGCCCCCTACTTGTCCCTGGAATCTTCGCTGGTGCTTCTGTTTCCTGGTCTTGCCTTGGATAGCAGACCAAAGCTTGCTAGGTTGGGGCTTGTATGGGTCTTTTCTCTGCTCTCTGACCCTTCCCTTTGCATCACGGAGACGTGTATGGGCTTCCCTCAGTCCCTTGAGGTTGTCCTATATGTCACAGGGCTTGTGTGCATTTGCTTGGTTCTATTAGATCCACCCTCTATGTTGTGAGATTGTGTGCACTTGTCTTGGGCCCACTCTCTGCATGGAGCAGGTGGAGGGGGGAACCTGTGTGCACTTGTCTCGTCTCACTTGGCCTGCCTGCCGGAGTCCAGCTCCAGCAGCCAGGGAGTCAGCCTGAAGGGATGAGCAGTGTCGGTGGATGATGATGTAGCCTCTGACTCAAAGTGTGGGGCTACATGTTTATTTCATGCTTTAGGTTTTCTTTTATACTTTGACAAAAGCATTAGGTCAGACATTTGACATTTTTAGTTTCCCCCACCCAGATTTATCGGAAAAGGCAATGGCACCCCACTCCAGTACTCTTGCCTGGAAAATCTAATGGATCGAGGAGCCTAGTGGGCTGCCGTCTCTGGGGTCACACAGAATCGGACATGACTGAAGAGACTTAGCAGCAGCAACACAGATTTATTGTCTCCAGAAATCATTGTTTCCCTACAAACAGAGTTCCTGCTTCAGCAATTCTCTCAGAATCAGCTTTACTATTATCTACTTCCTCTTATGTGTCCTATACTTGTGATTACATTGTAACTCATGCTACATTTCTCAGTTTATTTCCTATCTTTCTAAATCCTGTTTGCCCCTAGCATCTTAAGATCACTATCTCCTAAAAAGTCTTCTAGCTATTAATATCTCTAAAATTCCTAATCTCTATAAGCTATAGTAAAATATGCTAACACTACAACATTCCTTAAACTTTTAGCTTCTAACTATTCTTAATTACTCCTAAACCCTAAACTCAGCAAACTTCTTTTGCCATAAATATTTCCCTCACAAACAGGTCTCAGATAACAATCCTTCCCATGGCCTCAAGCTATGTACTCATCCTGGAACATTCTTTGTAAAGATCCTTGAACAAATGTCAATGGTTACTTTATAGATTGTTTTCTGGGCACAACTGCAGAAGGCTTTGTGCTTTCTGATGCTTCTCTCAAGAACAATATGCACCTTAACATTCTTTCCAGCCAACTCAACTGAAGAAAGGAAAGAACAAGACCTAACTCTTTCATCCCAGGACCGTGCCTGCTGGGTGAGGAGAGGGGTTGGGGCCATGCCTCCATTTTGTCAGTAATGCCTAACGCAGCTCCCGACACCTGACCTCTATGTCGCAGGGCTTGTGTGTTCTTTTGGCTCCCTGGGCCTGCTCTCTATGCTGTGAGGTTTGTGTGTGTTACAGAGGTTTGTATGCCATGCCACTCTTGGGACCCTGGGCCCGCCCTCTGTACCACAGGGCTTCTGTGGGCTTGTTTCAGTTCCCGGAGCCCACTGTCTGGTTGGGGCCAGTCTGTGAGCTGTCTATGCCTGAGAGGTGCAGCCTTCTCTGTTCTCCGACCTCCAAGTCTCTGCTTTGCCCAGCCTTCTGAGATTGTGCAGATACCCATCCCCACAATGAGGTTGCCTCCCAGCTCATGGCAACTGCCCCTGTTTCAGAAGTCCCTCCCTCCCTCTCTTGGTGCACGAGCTCCCATCCAGATGTTCTGTGCCTTTTCCTTTTTATGTCTCCATCTTCTCTCCTACCTCATTCCAGGGAGCTTAGCCTGCGCCTTGGAGGCTTGAGGTCTTCTGCTGTCGCCTAGAGGTTGATTTGTAGGAGTTTCATATCTTATTGAGTTTTTGATATATTTGTGGGGAGGCTGTCCATCTCCCTATCTTACTCCTCTGCCATCTTCTTCCAGCCTTTTTCCCCTTTTGAGCTAATTCTTGAGAAACTGTAAGAATTGTCTCCAGATTTTTTTTTTTTTTTTTAAATGTGGATATCTGGTTGTTTCATCACTATTTCTGAAAAGACTGTCCTTTCTCCATTGAATTACTTTAGCTTCTTTGGCAAAGGTCAATGGATTATTTTTGTGTGAATCTATATCTGGGCTCTGTTCTCTTCCATTGATCTATTTGTCTATTTCTTCAGCAATATTATACTTTTTTTTTCAAAATTAAAAAATATTGAAATATAATTAATTTAAATATTGTGTCAGATATATGTTGCTCTTGTTTAGTCACTTAGTCATGTCTGAATCTTTTGTGACCCCATGGACTGTAGCCTGTCAAGCTCCTTTGTCCATGGGATTTCCCAGGCAAGAATCCTGGAGTGTATTGTTATTTCCTTCTCCAGGGGATCTTCCTGAATCAGGGACTGAACCCATGTCTTCTGTATTACAGGTAGATTCTCTACTCCCAAGCCACTGGGCAAGTCCATGATTCAGATACATATATATTAAAATTATTTTCTATTATCAGTTATTACAAGATGTTCAATATAGTTCCATTTGCTATACAGTAAATCCTCATTGCTTATCTATTTTAGGTATAGTAGTTTGTGTGTGTTAATTCTATATTCCTAATCCTCCTCCCATCCTGTTCCTCTTTGGTAACTGTAAATTTACTTTTTATGTCTGTGAGTGTGCTTCTGTTTTGTATATAGATTCACTTGTATTATTTTTTAGCTTCCACATGTAAATGATATTATATGATACTTGTCTGACTTACTTCACTTAGTATGGTTATCTCTAGGTCCATCCCTGTTGTTGCAAATGGCAATATTCCAGTCTATGAATCTATGCTTATAAGTTTATATATACATATGTTATATATAATATATATATATATATATATATATATATATATATCTCACATGCGTATGGGCTTCCCTGGTGGCTCAGACAGTAAAGAATCCAACTGCAGTGTGGGAGGTCTGAGTTCGATCCTGAGTTGGAAAGAACCCTTGGAGGAGGGTATAGCAACCCACTCCACTATTCTTGCCTGGAAAATCCCTATGGACAGAGGAGCCTGATGGGCTATAGTCCATGGTGTTGCAAAGAGTCAGACATGATTTATCGACTAAGCACAGAATGAATATATATATAATATGTGTAAGATGTGATATATATATCACATCTTCTTAAGCCAAACATATGTTGATGGGCACTTTATGTCTTGGCTGTTGTAATAGTGCTGCTATATACATTGGGGTACATGTATCTTTTGGAATTAAATTCTCAATTTTTTTTTTGGATATATCCACAGGAGTGTGATTGCTAGATCATATGGTAGCTCTATTTTTAGTTTTTAAAGGAACCTCCATACTGTTTTCCATAGTGGATGCACCACTTTACATTTCCACAAACTGTGTAAGGGTTCCCTTTTCTCTGTATCCTCTCTAGCATTTATTATTTGTAGAATTTTTAATGATGACCATTCTGACCAGTTTGAGGTGATGTTGTTCACTTACCCCCTTGTGTCTAACTCTTTGCAACCCCATGGACTGCAGCACACCAAGCCCCCCAGTCCCTCACCATCTCCCAAAGTCTGCTCAAGTTCATGTCCATTACATTGGTGATGCCATCCAGCAATCTCATCCTCTGATGCCCTTTTCTCCTTCTGCCCTCAATCTTTTCCAGCATCAGGGACTTTTCCAATGAGTCAGCTGTTCATATCAGATGACTAAATTACTAGAGATTCAGCTTCAACATCAGTCCTTCTAAATGAGTATTCAGGGTTGATTTCCCTTAAGATTAACTAGTTTGATCTCCTTGATGTCCAAGGAACTCTCAAGAGTCTTCTCCAGTACCACAGTAGGAAGGCATCAATTCTTCAGTGCTCTGCTGTCTTTATGGTCCACCTCTCACAACCGTAGATGACCATTGGGAAGACCATAGCCTTGACTATATGGACCTTTGTCAGCAAAATGATGTCTCTTCTTTTCAACACACTGTCTAGGTTTGCCATTATTTTCCTACCAAGAAGCAAACATCTTCTGATTTCATAGCTACAGTCACCATATGCAGTGATTTTTAGAGCCCCAAAAGAAAAAAATCTGTCATTACTTCCACTTTTTGCCCTTCTATTTACCATGAAGTAATGGAGCTGGATGCCATGATCTTAGTTTTTTTTAATATTTAGTTTTAAGCCAGCTCTTTCACTCTCCTCCTTCACCCTCATGAACTATTTAGTTCCTCTTTGCTTTCTGCCATTAGAATTGTATCATCCAGATATCTGTGGTTGTTGATCTTTCTCCCACCTATCTTAATTCCAGCTTACAACTTATCCAGCTTGATATTTCTCATGATGTGCTCAGCATATGGATTAAACAAGCAGGGTGACAGCAGACACCGCTGTTGTACTTCTTTCTCAATCTTGAACCAACCAGTTGTTCCATACGGAGTTCTAACTGTTGCTTCTTGACTTGCATATAGGTTTCTCAGGAGACAGGTAAGATGGTCTGGTATTCCCATCTCTTTAAGAGCTTTCCACAGTTTATTATGATCCACACAGTCAAAGGCTTTTGTGTAGTCGATGAAACAGAGGTAGATGTTTTTCTGGCATTCCCTAGCTTTCTCTATGATCCAGCGAATGTGTGAGGTGATACCTCATGGCTTTGATTTGCATTTCTCTAATTATTTAGTGATATTTAGTACCTTTTCATGTGACTGTTGACCGTCTATAGTTCTTTGGGAAAATGTCTATTTAGATCTTTTGTTTAGTTTTTAATTTTTTAATATTAAATTATTTGAGCTGTTTGTATATTTTGGCTATTAACTCCTTGTTATTCACATTGTTTGCAAATAATTTCTTCTATTCTGTAGGTTGTTTTTTCAGTTTGATGATTTCTTTTGCTGTACAAGAGCTTTTAAGTTTCATTAACTCTCATGTTTATTTTTGCTTTTATTTATTTTGCTTTCAGAGACTGAGCTAAGAAAACATTGCTGATTTATGTCAGAGAATGCTTTGCCTATGTTCTTTTCTAGAATTTTTATGGTGTCATGTCTTATATTTAGATCTTTTTACCATTTTTGAGTTCATTTTTACATAGAGTGTGAGAGGCATTCTAATTTCATTGATTTACTTGGAACTGTCCAGCTTTTCGAACACCACTTATTGAAGAGACTATATTTTATCCACTGTATATTCTTCTTGCATCTTTTGTTATAGTTTAATTGAGTGTGTGTCTGTAGATTTATTTCTGGGCTCTCTATTCTTTTCTTGTTGTTGTTCAGTGGCTAAGTTGTATCTGACTCTTTGTGAACCCCATGAACTGCAGCATGCCAGACTTCCCTGTCCTTCAGTATATCCTGGAGTTTGCTGAATCTCATGTCCATTGAATCAGTGATGTCATCCAACATCTCATCCTCTGTCACCCCATTCTCCTCCTGCCTTCAGTGTTTCCCAGCATTAAGGTATTTTACAATGAGTTGGCTGTTTGCATCAGGTGTCCAAAGTATTGAAGCTTCAGCATCAGTCCTTCCAATGAATTGATATTCCTTTCTATTGATCTGCATTTGTGCCAATACCATGCTGTTTGGATAACTGTAGGTTTATAATGTTGTCTTAAGTCTGGGTGAGTTATGTCTCTAGCTTTGTTCTTTTTCCTCAGGATTGTTTTGGAAATTCTGAAACTTTTGTCTATTATATGTTCTAGCTCTGTGAAAAGTGTTATGGACCAATACCACACTCTCTTGATTTAATGTAACTTTGTAAATAAATTGTGGAGTTGGGTAGGAACTTTAGAACCTATTTATCAATATCCACAAAATAAATTGCTGGGATTTTGGTATTATGTTGAATCTATAGATTAAGTTGGGACAAACTAACATCTTAAAAATATTGTCTTACTATTCATGAACATCAATTATCTCTTCATTATTTATACCTTCTTTGATTTCTTTCATCAGAGTTTTATAGTTCCCTCCTATTAGATTTTTTTTTTAGATATATTTTTTGTGAACTATTGTAACAGTTGAAAAAAAAAAAACAAAACTCTAGACCCACACCAGCAGTGTCACCTGGAAAAATTGGTAGAAATGCATGTCTTTAGCCACACTCCAAAGTTATTTGAGACTTAAATATGGAAATACCTATGTTGTTCAATATTTATTTTTATTAGGAGCATGTGGTTGAATTGGAAGCAATGTAACAGACCACAAAATGGTCTATCTTCCCTTTCTGTCATTAGATGACTTTCTATTGGCAGCTCAGTTTTGTTAAACCCATTTATTCTGATAGCAAGAGCTCTTTAATCTTCCTGCTTCAACAGGAAGTAATCACTCTTCCTTTACAACAGTGTGATTTCTCAGAATACTGCTACCATTTTGTCTTGGCTCCTGGAGAGTTAGGATTGAAATCAGGGCCTTTAAGCAGGGAAATGATTGCTGTGCCAATAACTTGGTTGTTGACGTCACACTAATCACTTTATTTCTTCTAGTCTCCCTTTTATAATATGTAGAATGAGAAAATACTTCCCACCTCCCAAGTTTGTTGTATATACGCCGAATGATAAAATGAATATGGAAGTGTTGCATAAATAGAATAAACACTGATCATATAAATGTTTCTAGTTATCTTTTCTTGCCTAAAAGATTAGGCTTGTGGAAATTTGACTTTGGGAATTTTCTTCATTTAAGAAATTTGCTTTTAAAAAGATACTTAAGGGTTCAATATGAGTAGTCTTCCTGGAGCCTATTAGATGCCCCACTAGTTTAATGTTTTCTTCTATCACAAGAGTTTTTGGACTGCTGCAAATTTGATCTCAAAGACATTCACTCCCATTTCACTCAGATGCCACTAGAAATGTCATCTGTACAGCTCTTAAGCCCTATTTGTTTCTTGACCTCTTTTATTTACCCCAAAGCTCTAAAATATGCACCTTTTGAGATGTTTTCCTTACCATTCTTCTGACTGTTTTCTACAGGGCTAGCTAATTTTCTTCTGTCTTTAATTATAGTGTGCACGTTCAATTCTTCAATCATATATTGAGTGTTGGCTTCCCATTTCCCATTTAATTCCAGGAATGCTGCTGTGAAGGTAGGGCTAAATGAAAGCCTTTTACAACATGCCAGGAATTTATTGCTTGACTGCATCTCTTTCATCTCCTGGAAGTGTAGTAAAAGTACTTGTGTACCTCAGTATGGTAGCTGTTAAAGAGCTTTTTATCATTTCTCTAAGAAGAGGCCAAAAAGAGCTTTAGTAGAAGAGGGAGGAAGATCACAGTCCTAGCATGTGACAACTACAAATATCTAGTCATTCTCATAAATAAGTTTTAAAGTGTGGAAGAAAGTATGGAGAAAACAAACAAAGAGAAGCTTTGCAGCCTTTATTTCTTAACAAGTACAGTGGAGGAGGTAGTAGTACCTCTGAAAGTGTCCTTTAAAAATCTTGCTAACAGACTTTCTCTATAATTAAAGGTAGGAGGCTTGCCTCTGAAAGTGTCCTTTAAAAATCTTGCTAACAGACTTTCTCTATAATTAAAGGTAGGAGGCTTGCCTAGGTGCCGTTCTGACTCTGAAGGGAACTTTATTGGCAACGGTAAGGTCTGTTTTTGAGAACTGCAAAAAATGAACTTAAACAGTGTACTTTCAATGCCTTCTCTTTGTAATATGTTAACCATCAATGACTCATTTACTAATGATCTATTGCTATGTAACACCCTATTCTAAAACTTATCAAGTTAAATTAAACTATTTAATTTTATTTCATGTTTTTGGGGGAGTCAAGAATTCAGACAGGGGTCACCTGGGAGAGTCTTCTGCTCTATGTGGTGGTATTCACTTGGGATATGGGGTGGTATGGAAGATAAAAAGTAGCTTCACTTACATATCTGACTCCTTAGTGACTGGAAGCCTGAACTCAGCTGGACTACTGACAAGAATGTCTACATTTGACCCCTCTAGCTTGGTAGTGGCAGGCTATTTCAACTTCTTATACTATGGCTCAGGTCTTATGAGGACTGTTCCAAGGCAACCAGGTAGAAGTTACTGGCTTTTTATGACCTAGCCTGAGATGTCATGTAGTATCACTTCTGTTGTATTTTGTTGGTTCAGAACAGGAACAAACTCACTTGTATTCAAGGTAGAGGGAATAAGGGCCTTTCTTCTCACTGGGAGGAGTATCATAGAATTGGTGGCCACGCTTTAAAACTTCCACTGTAGTAAAGAAAAAAAAATTACTCCCTGTATCTATGACACCAATGACTTAGTTTATTTCCAGATGGGTACACAAAGTTGATAGCACATAATTCATAGTCCATGGAAAAGTAGCATGTATCAGGCAAGAGAGACAGGCTGGTACTTTTAGTAAGAATATTATTGTTTTCAATTGAAGATAGTCATCGAGCTTTGATTGGATGAGAGTTTGCCCATTTATTTGAACCTTAAATCATACCTGGATGCAAAATAAGAGGTCCTGCTTGTATGACCTTAATACAATATGTATTAATGCCTCAACTTGCTTGCTCTTTGTTGATAGTTTAAAAATTGCTTCTTAGTTTAGAAAATAAGGGGTTCCCTGATAGCTCAGTTGGTAAAGAATCTGCCTGCAATGCAGGAGACCTGTGTTTGATCTCTGGGTTGGGAAGATCCGCTGGAGAAGGGAAAGGCTACCCACTGTAGAATTCTGGCCTGGAGAATTTCCTGGACTGTATAATCCATGGGGTTGCAAGGAGTCAGACATGACTGAGGGAATTCACTTTTGGAAAACATAGGACTGGTCAAAACTGGCTTTCTACTCTGTCTTCTGTTTTTGCTATAAAAATATTTCTTGTCTTACTGACACTTCAGTCTCATCAGATAAGGAAACCAGTCCCTCTTTTTTTTTTTTTTTTTCTTGTCTTGTAATAGATCAAAATTAAAGCATAGCTAACTTGCACCTCTGGAAAAACAAACCCTGCTTGTTGCATTGGATAGGTGCAAATTCCCAAGAGGTTTATATGAAAAAGCTTTGTATATCTCTGCCTTCCCAGTGTACAAGGGCTCCAGTTTGGCTATGATGTTTTTAATTTCCCAAACCAATATTGCCAATATTTTTAGTATGTGGAAAGGCTGTTCCTATCAGGTTCTAAGCATACAGTTATGTCTTTTGAAGGTCTGGTCCAGTATTCTCTGTGATGCTGTAATAGATTCCTAGTTCTGAGGGAAATGTTCTGGCTTTATGACAAACTAGGGCAGGGCTAAAAATAGTTTATACTGGGATCTTTCCTGGTGCTATTACTGTTAACTCATTTGCTTCCCATGAAATGATTTGTACTTGGTGCAATTGCCCTTTTCATGTGTTTTTGCATTCCCCTTTTCTTCTCTTTTCCACACATACTTCAGGCTTCCTGTGTCTGTTTCTAGTCATGTCTCTGGATATTTATCAATTAAAAACTCAGATCATACTACCAGTAAAGTTGCAGAGAAAGGCCCCTAATGTTTCTTTTCTCATTTTCTGTGAAAGCATTTGATTTTAAAAGACCAATATGGGAAAACAGTAACAAAACCCAACAAACCAGCAAACTAGTTAACATTTTGCACTAATACACATTGATGATGTATTATAAGGAAATACCTAGTAACAATGAATCTTGACTCTGAACCTTGCTAATTTGAAAGTTATTTTGTGTGTTTTTTTCTTTTTCTCTAGGTACACAATGCTAGTGATTTGCTGATCAAACCCCTGGAGAATTTCCGGAAGGAACAAATAGGCTTCACAAAGGTACATTTTCTCTACGTGTGTGGATATTTTTTTATAGCATGTGAATAGTTGTTTGGGCTACCACCCTTTACCCTTCAAGCTTGAGGAGGATTCATCTCTATAAGAAAACTTCTTATCAGAAAGTGAGAAAATCTGAATTTGGCTCCTGACTGTGCTTCCAGCTACCTCTGTAACTGTGGACAAGATACTTTTCCTTTTGGAGCTTCAGATTCTCCATATGGAAAATGGGAACTTGATAATAATAGATATTATTTAAAGATGACTTACTATGTGCCGTGGAGAAGGAAATGGCAACCCACTCCAGTATTCTTGCCTGGAAAATCCCATGGACGGAGGAGCTGGGTACACTACACAGTCTCAGTCTGTGGGGTCGCAGAGTCGGACACGACTGAGTGACTTCACTTTCACTTTCACTACTATGTGCCGAGCCCTGGGCTAGGTGTTTTACATTCATTCTCTTAATCACAACAAACCTGTGAGGTTCTGGTATTATCCCCATTTTACAAATAAGGAAACTGAAGTTTGAACAAGATAAAGACCATGACCAAAATTATTGTGATGTAGTTAGTAACTGACAGTCACTAAGATTTAAAACTGAGGATCTATTTAGCTTCAAATCCCACATGCTTTCCATTAAACTATACTGTCTATATCTGTGCTATCCAATATGGTAGCCAAAAACTATATAAAGAAAATAAAATTAGTTTCTCAGACATGCTAGTCACATTTCAAATGCTTAGTGAGTCACATGTGGCTAGTGGCTGTTGTATTGGATAATGCAAACATAGAACATTTCCATTATTGTAGAAATTTCTACTGGGCAGCATTGTACCGGATAATGTCAAATTCCCATGGATCTCTCTAATTCCCCAGTGTCTCATGAAGGGGCATGAATAATTATCAAATTTCTTCTTTTTCATGAGAATATTTGGAGAAACTTTATTCATAATAGTCCCCAAACTGGAAACAGCCCAAAGGTTCATCAATGGATAAATTATTGCCAATGAGTTTTCTAAGATGCTTCCATGTCCTATTGTTGTTGTTGTTGTTGTTCAGCTGCTAAATTGTGTTCAATTCTTTGCAATCACATGGACTGCAGCCTTCCAGGCTTCCTGTCCTACACATTCTCCCAGAGTTTGCTCTAATCCATTTCCACTCATTTGGTGATGCTATCTAATGATCTAATCCTCTGCCACCCCCTCTCCTTTTGCCTTCAATCTTTCCCAGCATCAGGGTCTTTTTCAATGAGTCAGCTCTTTGTATCACGTACAAAGTATTGGAGCTTCAGCTTCAGCATCAGCCATTGATTTCCTTTAAGACTGACTGGTTGATCTCCTTGCAGTTCAAAGAATTCTCAAGAGTCTTCTCCAACACCACAGTTCAAAAGCATCAGTTCTTCAGTGCTCAGCTTTCTTTTTTTTTTAATTAAATTTTATTTTGCTTAACTTTACAATATTGTATTGCTTTTACCATACATCGAGATGTATCCACCACCAGTATACACGTGCTCCCCATCCTGAACCCTCCTCCCTCCTCCCTCCCCATACCATCCCTCTGGGTCTTCCCAGTGCACCAGCCCCAGGCATCTGTTATCAGGCATCGTACCTGGACTGGTGACTCGTTTCAGATATGATATTATACATATTTCAATGCTATTCTCCCAAATCATCCTGCCCTCTCCCGGACCCAGAGTCCAAAAGTCTGTTCTATACATCAGTGTCTCTTTTGCTGTCTCGTAAACAGGGTTACTGTTGCCATCTTTCTAAATTCCATATATATGCGTTAGTATACTGTATTTGTGTTTTTCTTTCTGGCTTACTTCACTCTGTATAATAGGCTCCAGTTCCATCCACCTCCTTAGAACTGATTCAAATGTATTCTTTTTAATGGCTGAGTAATACTCCATTGTGTATATGTACCACAGTTTTCTTATCCATTCATCTGCGGATGGACATCTAGGTTGCTTCCAAGTCCTGGCTATTGTAAACAGTGCTGCTATGAACATTGGGGTACACGTGTCTCTTTCAATTCTGGTTTTCTCAGTGTGTATGCCCAGCAATCGGACTGCTGAATCATAAGGCAGTTCTATTCCCAGTTTTTTGAGGAATCTCCATACTGTTCTCCATAGTGGCTGTACTAGTTTGCATTCCCACCAACAGTGTAAGAGGGTTCCCTTTTCTCCACACCCTCTCCAGCATTTATTGCTTGTGGACTTTTGGATCGCAGCCATTCTGACTGGTGTGAAATGTAGGGGGTTTTGATTTGCATTTCTCTGATAATGAGTGATGTTGGCTTTCTCTATAGTCCAACTCTCAGATCCATACATGACTACTGGAAATACCACAGCCTTGACTAGACGGAACTTTGTTGGCAAAGTAATGTCTTTGCTTTTTAATATGCTGTCTAGATTGGTCATAACTTTCCTTCCAAGGAGTAAGCGTCTTTTAATTTCATGGCTGCAGTCACCATCTACAGTGATTTTGGCACCCAAGAAAACAAAATCTGCCATTGTTTCTACTTTTCCCCCATCTATTTGCCATGAAGTGATGGGACTGGATTCCATGATCTTCGTTTTCTGAATGTTGAGTTTTAAGCCAGCTTTTTCATACTCCTCTTTCATCTTCATCAGGAGATCTTTAGTTTGTCTTCACTCTCTGCCATTATATTTGTATCATCTGCATATCTGAGGTTGTTGATATTTTCCCTGACAATCTTGATTCAGCTTGTAATTCATGCGGCCTGTCATTTTACATGATGTATTCTGTGTATAAGTTAAATAAACAGGGTGACAATATACAGCCCTGTCATACCATCTCTTGCCATCTCTGGGTTGTCCCAGAGCACCGACTTTGAGTGCCCTGCTTTATGCATCAAATTTTAACTGGTCATCTATTTTACATATGATAATATACATGTTTCACTGCTATTCTCTCAAATCATCCAATCCCTGCCTTCTCCCACATAGTCCAAAAGTCTGTTCTTTACATCTGTGTCTCATTTGCTGCCTTGCATATAGGATCGTCATTACCATCTTTCTATTTTCCATATATATATGCATTAATATACTGTATTGGTGTTTCTCTTTCTGACTCACTTCACTCTGTATAATAGGCTCCAGTTTCATTTACCTCATTAGAACTGACTCAAATATGTTCTTTTTTTATAATTGAGTAATATTCCATTGGTCCCATCACTACATGGGAAATAGATGGGGAAACAGTGGAAACAGTGTCAGACTTTATTTTTCTGGGCTCCAAAATCACTGCAGATGGTGACTGCACCCATGAAATTAAAAGACGCTTACTCCTTGGAAGGAAAGTTATGACCAACCTAGATAGCATATTCAAAAGCAGAGACATCACTTTGCCAACAAAGGTTCGCCTAGTCAAGGCTATGGTCTTTCCTGTGGTCATGTATGGATGTGAGAGCTGGACTGTGAAGAAGGCTGAGCGCCGAAGAATTGATGCTTTTGAACTGTGGTGTTGGAGAAGACTCTTGAGAGTCCCTTGGACTGCAAGGAGATCCAACCAGTCCATTCTGAAGGAGATCAGCCCTGGGATTTCTTTGGAAGGAATGATGCTAAAGCTGAAACTCCAGTATTTTGGCCACCTCATGCGAAGAGTTGACTCATTGGAGAAGACTCTGATGCTGGGAGGGATTGGGGGCAGGAGGAGAAGGGGACGGTGGAGGATGAGATGGCTGGATGGCATCACTGACTCGATGGATGTGAGTCTGAGTGACCTCCGAGAGCTGGTGATGGATAGGGAGGCCTGGCGTGCTGCAGTTCATGGGGTCGCAAAGAGTCGGACACGACTGAGTGACTGATCTGATCTGACTATTCCATTGTGTGTATGTACCATGACTTCCTTGTCCATTCATCTTCCAATGGACATCTAGATTGCCTCCATGTCCTGGCTATTGTAAAGAATGCTGCAATGAACACTGCGGTACATGTGTCTCTTTCAATTCTGGTTTCCTTGGTGTGTATGCCCAGCTGTGCGATTGCTGGATCATATGGAAGTTCTATTTCCATTTTTTAAATGAATCTTCACACTGTTCTCCATAGTTGGCTGTCCTGGTTTGCATTCCCACCGAGTGTAAGAAGGTTCCCTTTTATCCGCACCCTCTTCAGTGTTTATTGTTTGTAGACATTTTGATGGCAGCCATTCTGACCAGTATAAGATGATACCTCCCAGTGGTTTTAATTGGCATTTCTCAAATAATGAGTGATTTTGAGCATCTTTTCATGTGCTTATTAGCCATCTGTATGTCTTCTTTGGAGAGATGTCTGTTTAGTTCTTTGGCCCACTTTTTGATTGGGTGTTCATTTTTCTGGTATTTAGCTGCATGAGCTGCTTGTATATTTTGGAGATTAATTACTTTTCAGTTGCTTTGTTTGCTATTATGTCCTGCCATTCTGAAGGCTGCCTTATCACCTTGCTTATAGTTTCCTTCCTTGTGCAAAACCTTTTAAGTTTAATTAGTTCCCATTTGTTGAATTTTGGTTTTATTTCCATTACTCTGGAAGGTGTATCATAGATGACCTTGCTGTGATTTATGTCAGAGTGTTTTGCCTTTGTTTTCCTATAAGAGTGTTATAGTTTCTGGTCTTACATTTAGATTTTTAATACATTTTGAGTTAACTTTTGTGTATGGTGTTAGAAAGGGTTCTAGTTTCATTCATTTACAAGTAGTTGACCAGTTTTCTCAGTACCACTTGTCAAAGTGATTGTCTTTTCTCTATTGTGTATTTTTGCCTCCTTTGTCAAAGATAAGGTGTCCATAGGTTCATGGATTTATCTCTGATATTTCTATTTTGTTTCATTGATCTATATTTCTGTCTTTGTGCCAGTACCATACTGTCTTGATGACTGTAGCTTTGTAATATTTTCTGAAGTCAGGAATGTTGATTCCTCCAGGTCCATTTTTTTCTGAAGATTGCTTTGGCCATTCAGGGTTTTTTGTGTTTCCATACAAACTGTAAAATTATTTGTTGTAGTTTTGTGCAAAATACTGTTGGTAGCTTAATAGTGATTGGTTGACTCTATAGATTGCTTTGGGTAGTATACTCATTTTCTCTATATTGATTCTTCCAATTAAAAAACATGGTATATTTCTCCACCTATTTGTGTCATCTTTGCTTTCTTGCTCAGTGTTTTATAGTTTTCTGCATATAGGTCTTTTGTATCTTTAGGTAAATTTATTCCTAAGTATTTTATTGGTTTTGTTGCAATGGTAAATTATATTTGTCAGGGAACATTTAACAGGAGGATTCCTGCATGTTGTTTTCTATTCCTCAAAGATTCTCTGTTCCCTATCAGTTCCTATTCCGAGAATGAGTAAAGCTACACATAGTTCTCAGGACTGAGGTCATAGGATGAGACATGCAGTGACTCTTTTCAGCGTCAGTGACCTTGTATGTATTAGACTATCCAGTACTCTTGCCTGGAAAATCCCATGGATGGAGGAGCCTGGTAGGCTGCAGTCCATGGGATCGCAAAGAGTTGGACACAACTGAGTGACTTCACTTGTACTTTTCACTTTCATGCATTGGAGAGGGCAATGGCAACCCACTCCAGTGTTCTTGCCTGGAGAATCCTGAGGATAGGGGAGCCTGGTGGGCTGCCTTCTATGGGGTCGCACAGAGTCGAACACAATTGACGTGACTTAGCAGCAGCAGCAGCAGCCGCCCCCTCAGACAACCATTTGCCTTTTTGCATTTCTTCTTCTTGGGAATGAATCACTGCCTCCTGTACAGTGTCACGAACTTCAGTCCATTGTTCTTCAGGCATTTAATCTATCAGATCTAATCTCTTGAATCTATTTGTCACTTCCACTGTATAATCGTAAGAGATTTGATTTAAGTCATGCCTGAGTGATCTAGTGGTTTTCCCTACTTTCTTCAATTTATGTCTGAATTTGACAATAAGGAGTTCACATTCTGAGCCAAAGTTAGCTTCCAATCTCTTTTGTGCTGACCATATAAAGCTTCTCCATCTTCACTTGCAAAGAATATAAAGAATCTGATTTTCGTATTCACCATCTGGTGATGTCCATGTGTAGAGTCTTCTCTTATATTGTTGGAAGAGGGTGTTTGCTATGAGCAGTGGGTTCTTTAGGCAAAATTCTGTTAGGTTTTTCCATTCTTGCTGTGATATTGAATGGTTTGCCTCGGAAAGAAGAGAGATCATTTTGTCGTTTTTGAGATTGCAATGAAAAACTGCATTTTGGCATCTTTTGTTGACTTTAAGAGCTACTCCCTGTCTTCTAAGGTATTCTTGCCCGCAATAGTAGATATAATGGTCATCTGAATTAAATTTGCCCATTCCAGTCCATTTTAGTACATTGATTCCTAAAATGTGGATGTTCACTCTTGCCATCTCCTGTTTGACCACATTCAATTTACCTTAATTCAGGGACATAACATTCCAGATTCCTATGCAATATTGTTTTTCACAGTATTAGACTTGCAAATGGGGTGATCCTCTTCAAACAACACTGATGTTATCAACTCTTGAAATAATAAATGTCTTATGTGAAATTTGTGAAATGGTGCTGGGGCAAGCATCATGAAGGGTGACTTGTGATACTCAATAATCTCTTGTGGCTCCTGTATGGACAGATTTTGAGCTGTTGCTCAGGGACGCTTTTGCTGGATAGTGCAAATTGACCCACTTGCAGAATTAATTTATATTCCACTTGAATCTATTGTCAGTTTAACTTGTTTGTTTAGGCCCCAGTGGATAGGCTCTTTCAATGCTCTGAATGTCAGAAAGCTGTTGTGTAGCTGAGTCATTTCACAAAGACAGTGGTTTCCATCACATTAGCCAATAAGATACCTTCTGTAACACAGTTCAGTTAAGTCGCTCAGTTGTGTCTGACTCTTTGTGACCCCATGAATGGCAGCACGCCAGGCCTCCCTGTCCATCACCAACTCCCGGACTTCACTGAAACTCACGTCCATCGAGTCAGTGATGCCATCCAGCCATCTCATCCTCTGTCGTCCCCTTCTCCTCCTACCCCCAGTCCCTCCAAGCATCAGAGTCTTCTCTAATGAGTCAACTCTTCACATGAGGTGGCCAAAATACTGGAGTTTCAGCTTTAGCATCATTCCTTCCAAAGAAATCTCAGGGCTGACCTCCTTCAGAATGGACTGGTTGCATCTCCTTGCAGCCCAAGGGACTCTCAAGAGTCTTCTCCAACACCACAGTTCAAAAGCATCAATTCTTCAGTGTGCAGCCTTCTTCACAGTCCACCGCTCACAGCCATACATGACCACAGTAAAACCCATAGCCTTGACTAGATGGAACTTTGTTGGCAAAGTAATGTCTCTGCTTTTGCATATGCTATCTACGTTGTTGCATAACTTTCCTTCCAAGGAGTAAGCGTCTTTTAATTTCATGGTTGCAGTCACCATATGCAGTGATTTTGGTGCCCCAAAAAATAAAGTCTGACACTGTTTCCACTGTTTTCCAAATATTTACCATGAAGTGATGGGACCGGATGCCATGATCTTCGTTTTCTGAATGTTAATCTTTAAGCCAACTTTTTCACTCTCCAATTTCACTTTCATCAAGATGCCTTTTAGTTCCTCTTGACTTTCTGCCATAAGGGTGGTGTCATCTGCATATCTGAGGTTATTGATATTTCTCCTGGCAATCTGGATTCCAGCTTGTGTTTCTTCCAGTGCAGCGTTTCTCATGATGTACTCTGCATATAAGTTCAATAAGCAGGGTGACAATATACAGCCTTGATGTACTCCTTTTCGTATTTGGAACCAGTCTGTTGTTCCATGTCCAGTTCTAACTGTTGCTTCCTGACCTGCATACGGGATTCTCAAGAGGCAGGTCAGGTAGTCTGGTGTTCCCGTCTCTTTCAGAATGTTCCACAGTTTATTGTGGAAATACAGTCAAAGGCTTTGGCATAGTCAATAAAGCAGAAATAGATGTTATTCTGGAACTCTCTTGATTTTTCCATGATCCAGCAGATGTTGGCAATTTGATCTCTGGTTCCTCTGCCTTTTCTAAAACCACCTTCAACATCTGGAAGTTCATGGTTCACATATTGCTGAAGCCTGGATTGGAGAATTTTGAGCATTACTTTATACCTTGTGAGATAAGTGCAATTGTGCGGTAGTTTGAGCATTCTTTGGCATTGCCTTTCTTTGGGATTGGAATGGAAACTGAGCTTTTCCAGTCCTGTGGCCACTGTTGAGTTTTCCAAATTTGCTAGCATATTGAGTGCAGCACTTTCACATCATCATTTTTCAGAATTTGAAATAGCTCAACTGGAATTCTATCACCTCCTCAGGTTTGTTCGTAGTGATGTTTTTTAAGGCCCACTTGAATTCACATTCCAGGATATCTGGCCCTAGATGAGTGATGACACCATCCTGATTATCTGTGTCATGAAGATCTTTTTGTATAATTCTTCTGTCTACTCTTGCCACCTATTCTTAATATCTTCTGCTTCTGTTAGGCCCGTACCATTTCTTTCCTTTATCGAGCCCATCTTTGCATGAAATGTTCCCTTGGTATCTCTAATTTTCTTGCAGAAATCTCTAGTCTTTCCCATTCTGTTGTTTTCCTCTATTTCTTTGCATTGATCACTGAGGAAGGCTTTCTTATCTCTCCTTGCTCTTCTTTGGAACTCTGCATTCATATGCTTATATCTTTCCTTTTCTCCTTTGGTTTTCACTTCTCCTCTTTTCATATCTATTTGTAAGGCCTCCCCAGACAGCCATTTTGCTTTTTTGCATTCCTTTTCCATGGGGATGGTTTTGATCCCTATCTCCTGTACAATGTCACGAACATGAGTCCGTAGTTCATCAGGCAGTCTATCTATCAGGTCTAGGCCCTTAAATCTATTTCTCACTTCCACTGTATATCATAACGGATTTGATTTAGGTCATACCTGAATGGTCTAGTGTTTTCCCTACTTTCTTCAATTTAAGTCTGAATTTGGTAATAAGGAGTTCATGATCTGAGCCACAGTCAGCTCCTGGTCTTGTTTTTGCTGACTGTATAGAGCTTCTCCATCTTTGGCTGTAAAGAATATAATCAATCTGATTTTGGAGTTGACCATCTGGTGACGTCCATGTGTAGAGTCTTCTCTTGTGTTGTTGGAAGATCAAATCAGATCAGTCGCTCAGTTGTGTCCGACTCTTCACGACCCCATGAATCGCAGCACGCCAGGCCTCCCTGTCCATCACCAACTCCCGGAGGTCGCACAGACTCACATCCGAGTCAGTGATGCCATCCAGCCATCTCATCCTTTGTCGTCCCCTTCTCCTCCTACCCCCAATCCCTCCCAGCATCAGAGTCTTCTCCAATGAGTCAACTCTTGACATGAGGAGGCAAAAATACTGGAGTTTCAGCTTTAGCATCATTCCTTCCAAAGAAATCCCAGGGCTGATCTCCTTCAGAATGGACTGGTTGGATCTCCTTGCAGGGCAAGGGACTCTCAAGAGTCTTCTCCAACACCACAGTTCAAAAGCATCAATTCTTCGGCGCTCAGCCTTCTTCACAGTCCAGGTCTCACATCCATACATGACCACAGGAAAAACCATAGCCTTGACTAGGCCAACCTTTATTGGCAAAGTGACGTCTCTGCTTTTGAATATGCTATCTAGGTTGGTCATAACTTTCGTTCCAAGGAGCAAGTGTCTTCTAATTTCATGGCTGCAGTCACCATCTGCAGTGATTTTGGAGCCCCCAAAAATAAAGTCTGACACTGTTTCCCCTTCTATTTCCCATGTAGTGATGGGACCAAATGCCATGATCTTCGTTTTTTGAATGTTGAGCTTTAAGCCAACATTTTCACTCTCCACTTTCACTTTCATCAAGAAGCTTTTTAGTTCCTCTTCACTTTCTGCCATAAGAGTGGTGTCATCTGCATATCTGAGGTTATTGATATTTCTCCCAGCAATCTTGATTCCAACTTGTGTTTCTTCCAGTCCAGCGTTTCTCATGATGTACTCTGCATGTAAGTTAAATAAGCAGGGTGACAATATACAGCCTTGACGTACTCCTTTTCTTATTTGGAACCAGTCTGTTTGTCCATGTCCAGTTCTATCTGTTGCTTCCTGACCTGCATACAAATTTCCTAAGAGGCAGATCAGGTGGTCTCGTATTCCCATCTCTTTCAGAATTTTTCACAGTTTATTGTGGAAATACAGTCAAAGGCTTTGGCATAGTCAAGAAAGCAGAAATAGATGTTTTTTCAGGAACTCTCTTGCTTTTTCCATGATCCTGCAGATGTTGGCAATTTGATCTCTGGTTCCTCTGACTTTTCTAAAACCAGCTTGAACATCAGGAAGTTCACAGTTCACATGTTGCTGAAGCCTGGCTTGGAGAATTTTGAGCATCCCCTTACTAGCGTGTGAGATGAGTGCAATTGTGCCGTAGTTTGAGCATTCTTTGGCATTGCCTTTCTTTGGGATTGGGATGAAAACTGACCATTTCCAGTCCTGTGGCCGCTGCGGAGTTTTCCAAATTTGCTGGCATCTTGTGTGCAGCACTTTCACAGTATCATCTTTTAGGATTTGGAATAGCTCAACTGGAATTCCATCACCTCCACTAGCTTTGTTCATAGTGATGCTTTCTAAGGCCCACTTCACTTCACATTCCAGGATGTCTGGCTCTAGGTCAGTGACCACACCATCATGATTATCTGGGTCATGAAGATCTTTTTTGTACAGTTCTTCTGTGTATTCTTGCCACCTCTTCTTAATATCTTCTGCTTCTGTTAGGTCCATACCATTTCTGTCCTTTATCGAGCCCATCTTTGCATGAAATGTTCCTTTTGTATCTCTGATTTTCTTGAAGAGATCCCTTGTCTTTCGCATTCTGTTGTTTTCCTCTCTTTCTTTGCATTGATCGCTGAAGAAGGCTTTCTTATCTCTTCTTGCTATTCTTTGAAACTCTGCATTTAGATCTTTATATCTTTCCTTTTCTCCTTTGCTTTTCGCTTCTCTTCTTTTCACAGCTACTTGCAAGGCCTCCCCAGACAGCCATTTTGCTTTTTTGCATTTCTTTTCCATGGTGATGATCTTCATCCCTGTTTCCTGTACAATGTCACGAACCTCATTCCATAGTTCATCAGGCACTCTATCTATCAGATCTAGGCCCTTAAATCTATTTCTCACTTCCACTGTATAATCGTAAGGGATTTGATTTAGGTCATACCTGAATGGTCTAGTGGTTTTCCCTACTTTCTTCAATTTAAGTCTGAATTTGGCAATAAGGAGTTCATGGTCTGAGCCACAGTCAGCTCCTGGTCTTGTTTTTGCTGATTGTTTAGTGCTCCTCCATCTTTGTCTGCAAAGAATATAATCAGTTTGATTTTGGTGTTGACCATCTGGTGATATCCATGTATAGAGTCTTCTCTTGTGTTGTTGGAAGAGGGTATTTACTATGACAAGTGCATTTTCTTGACAAAACTCTGTTAGTCTTTGCCCTGCTTCATTCCGTATTCCAAGGCCAAATTTGCCTGTTACTCCAGGTGTTTCTTGACTTCCTACTTTTGCATTCCAGTCCCCTATAATGAAAAGGACATCTTTTTTTGGAGTTAGGTCTAAAAAGTCTTGAAGGTCTTCATAGAACTGTTCAATTTCAGCTTCCTCAGCATTACTGGTTGGGGCATAGACTTGGATTACTGTGACATTGAATGGTTTGCCTTGGAAACGAACAGAGATCATTCTGTCGTTTTTGAGATTGCATCCAAGTACTGCATTTCGGACTCTTTTGTTGACCATGATGGCCACTCCATTTCTTCTGAGGAATTCCGGCCAGCAGTAGTAGATATAATGGTCCTCTGAGTTAAATTCACCCATTCCAGTCCATTTTAGTTCGCTAATTCCTAGAATGTCGACATTCACTCTTGCCATCTCTTGTTTGACCACTTCCAATTTGCCTTGATTCATGGACCTGACATTCCAGGTTCCTCTGCAATATTGCTCTTTACAGCATCAGACTTTGCTTCTATCACCAGACACATCCACAGCTTGGCATTCTTTTTGCTTTGGCTCCATCCCTTCATTCTTTCTGGAGTTATTTCTCCACTGATCTCCAGTAGCATATTGGGCCCCTACTGACCTGGGGAGTTTCTCTTTCAGTAGCCTATCATTTTGCCTTTTCATACTGTTCATGGGGTTCTCAAGGCAAGAATACTGATGTGGTTTGCCATTCCCTTCTCCAGCGGACCACACCCTGTCAGATCTCTCCACCATGACCCGCCCATCCTGGGTTGCCCCACGGGTATGGCTTAGTTTCATTGAGTTAGACAAGGCTGTGGTCCTAGTGTGATTAGATTGACTACTTTTCTGTGAGTATGGTTTCAGTGTGTTTGCCCTCTGATGCCCTCTTGCAACATCTACCATCTTACTTGGGTTCCTCTTACCTTGAGCGTGGGATATCTCTTCCCGGCTGCCCCAGCAAAGCTCAGCCATCGCACCTTACCTTGCATTCTCTTGGCAAAACTCTATTAATCTTTTCCCTGCTTCATTCTGTATTCCAAGGCCGAAATTCCTGTTACTCCAGGTGTTTCTTGACTTCCTACTTTTGCATTCCAGTCCCCTATAATGAAAAGGACATCTTTTTTGGGTGTTAGTTCTCAATGCTCTTGTAGGTCTTCATAGAGCCGTTCAACTTCAGCTTCTTCAGCATTACTGGTTGGGGCATAGAGTTGGATTACTATGATACTGAATGGTTTGCCTTGGAAATGAACAGAGATCATTCTGTCATTTTTGAGATTGCATCCAAGTACTGCATTTCAGTAGCTTCTAAATGGTCGTCAGATGGTTCCCTTCCCAAGTATCATATAGATGCCATGCAGGGCACTGTTGGGTTCCTGGACATGGAAGACTTTTTGTTCCCTATTTCTTGTAGGCAAGACTCTAGCCTCCATGACCTTCCCTGAGTTCCAAAGGTCAAATTAAAACCCTTGCTAATCAGGTGAGGCGCGCCGGTCGCGGGCAGGCGAGGTCGCTCTTAAATGGCGCGCCGGTCGCGGGCAGGCGAGGTCGCTCTTAAATGGCGCGCCGGTCGCGGGCAGGCGAGGTCGCTCTTAAATGGCGATTATGTGATCACTGACCTAGAGCCAGACATCTTGGAATGTGAAGTCAAATGGGCCTTAGAAAGCATCACTACTAACAAAGCTAGTGGAGGTGATGGAATTCCAGTGGAGCTATTCCAAGTCCTGAATGATGATGCTGTGAAAGTGCTACACTCAATATGCCAGCAAATTTGGAAAACTCAGCAGTGGCCACAAGATTGGAAAAGGTCAGTTTTCATCCCAATCCCAAAGAAAGGCAATGCCAAGGAGTGCTCAAACTACCGAACAATTGCACTCATCTCACATGCTAGTAAAGTAATGCTCAAAATTCTCCAAGCCAGGCTTCAGCAATATGTGAACCGTGAACTTCCTGATGTTCAAGCTGGTTTTCGAAAAGGCAGAGGAACCAGAGATCAAATTGCCAACATCCGCTGGATCATGGAAAAAGCAAGAGAGTTCCAGAAAAACATCTATTTCTGCTTTATTGACTATGCCAAAGCCTTTGACTGTGTGGATCACAATAAACTATGGAAAATTCTGAAAGAGATGGGAATACCAGACCACCTGATCTGCCTCTTAAGAAATCTGTATGCAGGTCAGGAAGCAACAGTTAGAACTGGTCATGGAACAACAGACTGGTTCCAAATAGGAAAAGGAGTACGTCAGTGCTGCATATTGTCACCATGTTTATTTAACTTATATGCAGAGTACATCATGAGAAATGCTGGACTGGAAGAAACACAAGTTGGAATCAAGATTGCCGGGAGAAATATCAATAACCTCAGATATGCAGATGACACCACTCTTATGGCAGAAAGTGAGGAGGGGCTAAAAAGCCTCTTGATGAAAGTGAAAGTGGAGAGTGAAAAGGTTGGCTTAAAGCTCAACATTCAGAAAACGAAGATCATGGCATCTGGTCCCATCACTGCATGGGAAATAGATGGGGAAACAGTGGAAACAGTGTCAGACTTTGTTTTTCTGGGCTCCAAAATCACTGCAGATGGTGACTGCAGTCATGAAATTAAAAGACGCTTGCTCCTTGGAAGGAAAGTTATGACCAACCTAGATAGCATATTCAAAAGCAGAGACATTACTTTGCCAACAAAGGTTCGCCTAGTCAAGGCTATGGTCTTTCCTGTGGTCATGTATGGATGTGAGAGCTGGACTGTGAAGAAGGCTGAGCGCCGAAGAATTGATGCTTTTGAACTGTGGTGTTGGAGAAGACTCTTGAGAGTCCCTTGGACTGCAAGAAGATCCAACCAGTCCATTCTGAAGGAGATCAATCCTGGAATTTCTTTAGAAGGAATGATGCTAAAGCTGAAACTCCAATATTTTGGCCACCTCATGCGAAGAGTTGACTCATTGGAGAAGACTCTGATGCTGGGTGGGATTGAGGAGCAGGAGGAGAAGGGGACGACAGAGGATGAGATGGCTGGATGGCATCACTGACTCGATGGATGTGAGTCTGAGTGACCTCCGGGAGCTGGTGATGGACAGGGAGGCCTGGCGTGCTGCGGTTCGTGGGGTCGCAAAGAGTCGGACACGACTGAGCGACTGATCTGATCTGAATCAGGTGAGGAGCAGCCCAGAAACCACCTGAGGCAATATTTAAGGAACCAGAGAAGTTCATCAAGATTAGGAGACCTGCTCATAAGAGTTGCTGTAGACATTGTAATTTTGTCAGCAGTCACACCCTTTTGAAACTCTGCAGAAGAAAGAAGAATGCAAGACTGTTACTGACTTGATCCTTATCACATTAACTGAGACCAGGAGTCCTAACTATATAACCTTTCCCTATTCCGCAGTGAGTGGGGAGCACAGTTTTTGAGTTGCTGGCCTACTGTGATCCCCCTTTGCATAGCAAAGGAATACAGCCACACTTTCTGTCTTCTCTATAGCTCTATATCCATATTTCTATTCAGAATCGATGCACAAAGAGCCAAGGTTTTGGCATCAAAATTCTGGGTCAAGTGATCTCACATGTGTCCTCTTTATTGTAGTTTTTTTGCGTAGATGTAATCTTTTGATTGGAGCTCCTTATTTTCTCCTTCAAGCAGGGGAGTTTCCTTTGGGTCTTTTTTACAAACTGTTTTTAGAGCAATATTTGTTTTTAAATAGAACTCTATTAGGTAAAAAGTTAATAAACCACTTCTTTTTGCTAAAATCTGATACATTTCAGTTTTCCAATTAAATAGCATGTGTCTTTCAACCTCCATATGGCAATTTGTGTATTTATGCAATTAGAAAGACATTTGTTTTCTTCTAATTTTAATGTGTCATTTACAACTTTATAAGACTTCAGTTCCTCAATAGTGCCCGACTCTTTGTGACTCCATGAACCGCTACACGCCAGGCCTCCATGTCCATCACCAACTCCCGGAGTTTAGCCATACTCAGGTCCATTGAGTCGGTGATGCCATCCATGTCATACTCTGTTGTCCCATTCTCCTTCTGCCTCAGTCTTTCCCAGCATCAGGGTTTTTTCAAATGAGTAAGTTCTTCACATCAGGTGGCCAAAGTATTGGAGTTTCAGCTTCAACATCAGTCCTTCCAATGAATACCCAGGACTGATCTCCTTTAGGGTAAACTGGTTGGATCTCCTTGCAGTCCAAGGGACTCTCAAGAGCCTTGTCCAACACCACACTTCAGAAGCATCAATTCTTCTGCACTCAGCTTTCTTTATGGTCTAAATCTCACATCCATACATGACTAATGGAAAAACCATAGCCTAGATTAGATGGACCTTTGTTGACAAATTAATGTTTCTGCTTTATAATATCTTGTCAAGATTGGCCATTTCTTCCAAAGGAGTAAGCATCATCTTTTGATTTCATGGCTGCAGTCACCATCTGCCGTGATTTTGGAGACCAGAAAAATAAAATGAGCCACTGTTTCCACTGTTTGCCATGAAGTGATGGGACTGGGTGCCATGGTCTTAGTTTTATGAATGTTGAGCTTTAAGCCAACTTTTTCACTCTCCACTTTCACTTTCATCTAGAGGCTTTTTAGTTCCTCTTCACTTTCTGCCATAAGGGTGGTGTCATCTGCATATCTGAGGTTATTGATATTTCTCCCGGCAATCAGGATTCCAGCTTGCGTTTCTTCTAGTCCAGCATTTCTCATGATGTACTCTTCATATAAATTAAATAAGCAGGATGACAATATATAGCCTTGACGTACTCCTTTTCCTATTTGGAACCAGTGTGTTGTTCCATGTCCAGTTCTAACTGTTGCTTCCTGACCTGCATACAGGATTCTCAAGAGGCAGGTCAGGGGGTCTGGTATTCACATCTCTTTCAGAATTTTCCACAGTTTATTGTGATCCACACAGTCAAAGGCTTTGGCATAGTCAATAAAGCAGAAGTAGATGCTTTTCTGGAACTCTCTTGATTTTTCCATTATCCAGCAGATGTTGGTAATTTGATCTCTGGTTCCTCTGCCTTTTCTAAAACCTGCTTGAACATCAGGAAGTTCACGGTTCACATATTGCTGAAACCTGGCTTGGAGAATTTTGAGCATTACTTAACTAGGGTGTGAGATGAGGGGAGCAGTGTGGTAGTTTGTACATTCTTTGGCATTGCCTTTCTTTGGGATTGAAATGGAAACTGAGTTTTTCCAGTCCTGTGGCCACTCCTGAGTTTTCAAAATTTGCTGGCCTATTGAGTGCAACACTTTCACAGCATCCTCTTTCAGGATTTGAATTAGCTGAAATTGAATTCTGTCACCTCCACTAGCTTTGTTCGTAGTGATGCTTCCTAAGGCCCATTTGACTACACATTCCAGGATGTCTGACTCTAGGTCAGTGATCACACCATCATGATTATCTGGTCGTGAAGATCTTTTTTGTACAGTTCTTATGTGTATTCTTGCCACCTCTTCTTAATATCTTTTGCTTCTGTTAGGTCCATACCATTTCTTTCCTTTATTGAGCCCATCTTTGCATGAAATATTCCCTTGATATGTCTAATTTTCTTGAAGAGAACTCTACTCTTTCCAATTCTATTGTTTTCCTCTATTTCTTTGCATTGATCATTGCGGAAGGCTTTCTTATCTTTCTTTGTTATTCTTTGAAACTCTGCATTCAAATGGGTGTGTCTTTCCTTTTTTCCTTTTCTTTTCATTTATCTTCTTTTCACATCTATTTATTAGCCTCCTCAGACAACCATTTTGCTTTTTGCATTTCTTTTTCTTGGGGATGCTCTTGATCCCTGTGTCCTCTACAATGTCATCAACCTCCGTCCATAGTTCATCAGGCACTCTGTCTATCAGATCTAGTCCCTTAAATCTGTTTCTCACTTCCACTATATAATCATAACAGATTTGATTTAGGTTATACCTGAATGGTCTAGTGGTTTTTCCCACTTTCTTAAACTTCAGTCTGAATTTGGCAATAAGCAGTTCATGATCTGAGCCACAGTTAACTCCCAGTCTTGTTTTTGCTGACTATATACAGCTTCTCCATTGTTGGCTGCAAAGAATACAATCAGTCTGATTTTGGTGTTGACCATCTGGTGATGTCCATGAGTATAGACTTCTCTAGTTATATCAGACTAATCCCGTTTTATAATGCTTCACTTTTGAAAAAAATAATTTGCAGGTTTTGCATTCTGAAGATTGAAAATACATATAGTCCCCCCCAACTTATATAATTTCAATTATATAGTATTGTTGACTGAAAAAAATGCACCACCTGAATTTTGAAAAGACACTGCTCTGAACAGGTAAGACAGGAGCCAGGATGTATTCGGGGTTTTGCAGCAACATTCAGCCAGTTAGAACATAAAAAGATTACTGTTAATTAAAGAAAAGTGGACATCTCAGGTTAATTAAACTAGCATATGGTTTTTCTACTGTATGGAAAGAAGCAATAGCCTGGGCTCATTGAAATTATTCCTTTGATATGTATCATAACTATTAGGACCAGTATCCTGTTTTTATCAATCGTAAATTCCCTCAGAGTGCAGTTGGAGGTGGATGCCACGGCTGATGACTTGATGGCTGCAACAGCTTTTGTTTGCTGAAATGGCAGGAGACTTTCTTAGTCAACAGTATAATAAGATCTGAAAGAGACTCAGTAGTCTCCTCTCTTTCCTTCCTTCTCAGAGGCATCTTTTTATTTTTTCTTTCTTTTCCATTATGGTTTGTTACAGTGTATTAAATATAGTTCCCTGTGCTATCAATAGGACTTTGCTGTTTATCCATTCTATATATAATAGTTTGCATTTGGTAGTCCCAAACTCCCAATCCAATTTTCTCTTCTTCCCCACCCCCCTTGGCAACTACAAGTGTATTCTCTATGTCTGTGAGTGTATTTCTGTTGTGTATATGAATTCATTTCTAAGAGTTTTTCAATTCCACCTATAAGTGATATCACTTGTCTTTCTGTGATTTACTTCAATTAATATAATAATCTTTATGTGCATCCATGTTACTGTAAATGGAAACATTTCATTCTTTTTTTATGGCCAGGTAATACTTAAAGAGATGTGAATACCAGACCACCTGACCTGCTTCTTGAGAATCCTGTATGCAGGTCAGGAAGCAACAGTTAGAACTGGACATGGAACAAGAGATTGGTTCCAAAGAGGAAAAGGAGTATGTCAAGGCTGTATATTGTCACCCTGCTTATTTAACTTACTTACACTGGGCTGGAGGAAGCACAGGCTGGAATCATGATTGCTGGTAGAAATATCAATAACCTCAGATATGCAGATAACACCACTCTTATTGCCAAAAGTGAAGAAGAACTAAAGAGCCTCTTGATGAAAGTGAAAGAGGAGAGTGAAAAAGTTGGCTTAAAGCTCAACATTCAGAAAACGAAGATCATGGCATCTGGTCCCATCAGTTCATGGGAAATAGATGGGGACACAGTGGAAACACTGTGGTTTTCTGGTCTCCAAAATCACTGCAGATGGTGATTGCAGCCATGAAATTAAAAGATGCTTAGTCGTTGGAAGGAAATTTATGACCAACCTAGACAGCGTATTAAAAAGCAGAGACATTACTTTGTCAACATAGGTCCATCTAGTCAAGGCGATGATTTTTCCAGTGGTCATATATAGATGTGGGATTTGGACTATAAGGAAAGCTGAGCACAGAAGAATTGATGCTTTTGAAGTGTGGTGTTGGAGAAGACTCTTGAGAGTCCCTTGGACTGCAAGGAGATGCAACCAGTCCATCCTAAAGGACATCAGTCCTGGATGTTTATTGGAAGTACTGATGTTGAAGCTGAAACTGCAGCGCTTTGGCCACCTGATGCGAAAAGCTGACTCATTGGAAAAGACCCTAATGCTGGGAAGGATTGAGAGCAGGAGGAGAAGGGAATGACAGAGGATGAGATGGTTGGATGACGTCACTGACTCAATGGACATGGGTTTTGGTGGACTCTTGGAGTTGGTGATGGACAGAGAGACCTGGTGTGCTGCAGTTCATGGGGTCACAAAGAGTTCAACACGACTGAGTGACTGAACTGAACTTAACTGAATACCTCGTTTTATACACGTACTGCATCTTCTTTATTCATTCATCTGTCAATGAGCATTTAGGTTGCTTCCATGTCTTGTCTGTTGTAAAAAGTGCTGCTATGAACATAATGATGCACATATCTTTTTGAGTTATAGTTTTATTCAGATATATGCCATGGAGTGGGATTGGTGGACAACTCTCTTAGTTTTTTGAGAATCGTTTATAATATTCTTTGTAGGGGCTGCACCAGTTTATATTCCCACAACAGTGTGGAAGTCTTCCCTTTGTCTCCACCCTCTCCAGCATTTTTTATTTGCAGAATTTTTAATGATGGCCATTCTGACCAGTGTGAGTTGGTATCAAAGTGTAGTTCTGATTGACATTTCTCAGAGCCATTTATTTTTAACCAGTTTCGTTTGTACTCTCTTGGTGATTATTTTCGTATTTAAAATGTAGTTGTATTGCTATTTCTTGATTTATCAAAATTAGAAATTATTTCGTCATGCTCTAAATACAAGAACACATTGTTGGCACCTGTCTTTTCCTCCGTTTATAATTTTTTTTTTTACATTGCATGGTTTCTTTGTCTTTATTTTTTTTATTTTTTATTTATTTATTTACTTTACAATATTGTATTGGTTTTGCTATACAATAATTTTTTGAATAATTATAAAACCCTTTTACTTCCTCTGTTGCTTAACTCTGATACTTTAAA
Source organism: Tragelaphus eurycerus (assembly GCA_935064755.1). Taxonomy (NCBI): domain Eukaryota; kingdom Metazoa; phylum Chordata; class Mammalia; order Artiodactyla; family Bovidae; genus Tragelaphus; species Tragelaphus eurycerus. Next base: position 4,020,054 of record CAKXYN010000119.1, on the reverse strand, counting down.
TAATATAATTAAACAACTATTTCCTACTCATCAAATTGTCTTTTTGTGTGTGTATCAATATTCCTTTTCATACCTTTTTTCTTACAGTTTTCTTGAGGTATAATTGACAGCACTCCATAAGTTTAAGGTTTATACCATAATGACTTACATCATGAAATGTTTATTACAATAAGTTTAGGGAATATCAGTCAACTTCACATAGATACTAAATTAAAGAATTTTTTTCCTTATGGTGAGAACTCTTAGGATTTACTCTCTTAACAGCTTTCATATATAACATACAGTATGTTAATTATATTTATTATGTTGTATATTACATCTCCTGTACTTATTTTATAAACAGATGTTTGTACCTTTTGACTGAATACATCCAATTCTTCCCATCTTTCATATAGCCTCTGGTAGCCACAAAACTCTCTTTTTCTATGAGTTTGTTTATTGATTAGTTAGTTTTTTTTTTTTTTTTAATTTAATTTTATTGTATTTAACTTTACAATATTGTATTGGTTTTGCCATATATCAAAATGAATCTGCCACAGGTATACATGTGTTGCCCATCCTGAATCCTCCTCCCTCCTCCCTCCCCCATACCATCCCTCTGGGTCGTCCCAGTGCACCAGCCCCAGGCATCCGGTATCAGGCATCGAACCTGAACTGGCAACTCGTTTCAGATATGATATTATACATATTTCAATGCCATTCTCCCAAATCATCCTGCCCTCTCCCTTTCCCAGAATCCAAAAGACTGTTCTATACATCAGTGTCTCTTTTGCTGTCTTGTATACAGGGTTATTGTTACCCTCTTTCTAAATTCCATAAATATGCATTAGTATTCTGTATTTTTGTTTTTCTTTTCTGGCTTACTTCACTCTGTATAATAGGCTCCAGTTTCGTCCACCTCATTAGAACTGATTCAAATGTATTCTTTTTAATGGCTGAGTAATACTCCATTGTGTATATGTACCACAGCTTTCTTATCCATTCATCTGCTGACGGACATCTAGGTTGCTTCCATGTCCTGGCTATTATAAACAGTGCTGCGATGAACATTGGGGTACACGTGTCTCTTTCAATTCTGGTTTTCTCAGTGTGTATGCCTAGCAGTGGGATTGCTAGATCATAAGGCAGTTCTATTCCCAGTTTTTTGAGGAATCTCCATACTGTTCTCCATAGTGGCTGTACTAGTTTGCATTCCCACCAACAGTGTAAGAGGGTTCCCTTTTCTCCACACCCTCTCCAGCATTTATTGCTTGTAGACTTTTGGATCACAGCCATTCTGACTGGCGTGAAATGGTACCTCATAGTGGTTTTGATTTGCTTTTCTTTGATAATGAGTGATGTTGAGCATCTTTTCATGTGTTTGTTAGCCATCTGTATGTCTTCTTTGGAGAAATGATTAGTTTGTTTTTAAAGTGTGCCATTGGCTTAGTTTGTGGTACATAGTGATTTGATTTTTCTGTATGTTCAAAATAATCGCCATGATAAGTCCAGTTGTCATCTGTCACCATAAAAAGATTATATTGTTGTTGACTATATTCTCCATATATGTCGTATGTCATGACAATGGGTATATGTCATGCCCATTACTCATTTATTTTGTATTTGGAAGTTTGTACCTCTTAATCTCCTTCACCTATTTTTTTCCTCCTTCAACTTCTCTCCCCTCTAGCAACCATCTGCTTGCTCTCCAGATCTAGAACTCATTTTCATTTTGTTACATTTGTTCACTTGTTTCAATTTTTAGATTCCACATATAAGTAAAATTGTACAGAATTTGTCTTTCTTGGTCTGACTTATTTCACTTATCATGATACTCTCTAGGTCCTTCCATGTTGACATAAATAGCAAGAATTCATTTATTATGGCAGAATAATATTTCATTGTGTGTATATGCTACATCTTCATCTGTTCATCTATTGATGGGTACTTAGGTTGCTTCCATATCTAGGCTGTAGTAAATAATACTGCAAGGAAATTAGTGTTTTCATATTTTCAGATATATACCCAGGAATGGAATTGCTGGGTCATATTGGAAGCTTACTATTTAAATTTTTGAAGAATGTTCATACTGTTCCTCATAGTTGCTGAACCAATTTACATTCCTACCAACAGTGCATGATGGTTTCCTTTTCTCCACATTGTCTCCAAAATTTGTTATTTTTTGCCTAGAACTCATCAATAAATTTGGTAAGGTTGTAGCATACAAAAGTAATATATAAAAATCTGTTGCATTTCTATACATCAACAATGAACTATCAGGAAGAAAAATAAAGAGAACAATCCTATTTAGAATCAAGCAGAAAGAATGAAATACCTAGGAATAAATCTAAGTGAGGAATTAAAAGACTTAAAACTGGGAAATAATTCAGATACCAATGGAATAAACTGAAGATGGAACAGAGAGAAAAATATACTGTGTTCTTGGCTGTAAAGAATTAATATTATTAAAATGTCCATATTACCCAGGCCAAGCTACAATTAAGTGCAGATCAGATCAGATCAGTCGCTCAGTCGTGTCCGACTCTTTGCGACCCCGTGAACTGCAGCACGCCAGGCCTCACTATCCATCACCAGCTCTCGGAGGTCACTCAGACTCACATCCTTTGAGTCAGTGATGCCATCCAGCCATCTCATCCTCTCTCGTCTCCTTCTCCACCTGCCCCTAATCCCTCCCAGCATCAGAGTCTTCTCCAATGAGTCAACTCTTCGCATGAGGTGGCCAAAATACTGGAGTTTCAGCTTGAGCATCATTCCCTCCAAAGAAATCCCAGGGCTGATCTCCTTCAGAATGGACCGGTTGGATCTCCTTGCAGTCCAAGGGACTCTCAAGAGTCTTCTCCAACACCACAGTTCAAAAGCATCAATTCTTCGGCGCTCAGCCTTCTTCACAGTCCAGCTCTCACATCCATACATGACCACAGGAAAGACCATAGCCTTGACTAGGCGAACCTTTGTTGGCAAAGTGATGTCTCTGCTTTTGAATATGCTCTAGGTTGGTCATAACTTTCCTTCCAAGGAGTAAGCGTCTTTTAATTTCATGGCTGCAGTCACCATCTGCAGTGATTTTGGAGCCCAGAAAAATAAAGTCTGACACTGTTTCCACTGTTTCTCCATCTATTTCCCATGTAGTGATGGGACCAGATGCCATGATCTTCGTTTTCTGAATGTTGAGGTTTAAGCCAACCTTTTCACTCTCCACTTTCACTTTCATCAAGAGGCTTTTGAGTTCCTCTTCACTTTCTGCCATAAGGGTGGTGTCATCTGCATATCTGAGGTTATTGGTATTTCTCCCGGCAATCTTGATTCCAGCTTGTGTTTCTTCCAGTCCAGCATTTCTCATGATGTACTCTGCATATAAGTTAAATAAACATGGTGACAATATTCAGCCTTGACGTACTCCTTTTCCTATTAAGTGCAAACCCTATCAAAATGCCAATTCTGTTTTTCACAGAACTAAAGCAAATAATTATAAAATTTGTTTGGAACCACATAATACTTCATATAGTGAAAGTAATACAGAGAAAGATTAATATTGGAGGCATCAGACTTCATATTTTCACACTATAATACAAAGAAGAAATCCCAACAGTATGGTAAAAGCACTAAAACAGTCCCATAGACCAATGGAACAGAATACACAGGCCAGAAATGAGCTCTCACATATGGCCAACTAATTTATAACAAAGGAGGCGGAAGATAAAATGGGGAATTAGAGAGCCTTTTCAATAAATGATGTTGGACAAGCTGGGCAACTGGATTCAAAAGAATGAAACTGAAGTACTCTCTCACACCATGTGGAAAAATAAATAAATTCAAAATGGATTAAAGACATAAATGTCAGACTTGTGACTATAAATCTTTTAGAAGAAAACACAGACAGTAAGCTCTTTTGATATCAGTCTTCAGTTCATTTCAGTTGCTCAGTTGTGTCTGACTCTTTGTGACCCCATGGACTGCAGTTGCTCAGTTGTGTCTGACTCTTTACGACCCCATGGACTGCACCACACCACGCTTCCCTGTCCATCACCAACTCCCAGAGCTTACTCAAAGTCTTATCCATTGATCCAGTGATGCCATCCAACCATCTGTTTTCCTCTGTTGTCCCCTTATCCTTCTGCCTTCAATCTTTCCCAGCATCAGGGTCTTTTCCAATGAGTCAGTTCTTTACATCAGGTGGCCAAAGTATTGGAGTTTCAGCTTCAGCATCAGTCCTTCCATTGAATATTCGGGACTGATTTCCTTTAGGATGTACTGGTTGGATCTCCTTGAATTCGCAGGAACTCTCAAGAGCCTTCTCCTATACCACAATATGAAAGCATCAATTCTTTGGCACTCAGATTTTTTTATAGTCCAATTCTCACATGCATACATGACTCCTGGAAAGATCATAGTTTTGACCAGATGGACCTTTGTTGGCAAAAAGTGTCTCTGCTTTTTAATATGCTGTCTAGGTTGGTAATAGCTTTTCTTCCAAGGAGGAAGCATCTTTTGATTTCATGGCTGCCATCACCATCTGCAATGATTTTGGAGAAAATAGTGTTTCACTGTTTCCACTCTTTCCCCATCTATTTGCCATGAAGTGATGGGACTGGATACCACAGTCTTAGTTTTTTGAATGTTGGGTTTTAAGCCAACTTTTTCACTCTCCTCTTTCACTTTCATCAAGAGGCTCTTTAATTCTTTGCTCTCTGCCATAAGGGTGATGACATCTGCATATCTGAGGTTATTGATATTTCTCCTGGCAATCTTGATTCCAGGTTTTGCTTTATCCAGCCCAGCATTTTGCATAATGTACTCATGATGACATCAGTCTTAGTAAATTTTTGGGGGATACATCTCCTTAGGCAAGGGAAGCAAAAGCAAAAATAAACAAGTGGGACTACATCAAACTAAAAAATTAGTAACCATCAGGGAAACTCAAATAAAACCACAATGAGATACCACCTCACACCTGTCAGAATGCCTATCATCAGAAAACTACAAATAACAAGTGTTGCCAAGGTTGTTCCTTTAACTTTTGTCTTGCAGCAAGATATCAGCACCTGTCTCTTCTTTTATTACCTTTTAACCCTCAAATTCCCTTTTCACTTAGGGTTGGTAACATTATTCTAGTCTGAACTTTAGTTTAAACTAGTTTGTGGTTACTATTAGGATTATTTTATAGTGGTCAAAGGCACTGACAAATCCAAGTTCCTTACATTTGAGTCCATGAAGGTTGACATTTCTTATATCATGTTAATGTTAATATTAATTTATCATGGCTAAGATAGATTAAGGATGACACATTTCTTTACTTTTTTTTCTTCTAAGTTCTTGTCCACTAGGCTTACAGTTCTTTGTCCACCTTCACTAGACTCCTATTTTGTTAACTCTTTCTATTCCTGTCACGTCTCAAAAGTCTTAACACATGCAGTTTGTGCGTCTTCCTCCATATCTGTATTTACAGCTGTTTCTTGATTGGCAGAATCCTTCCCACCACTATTCCCCTTCTCACCAACATACAACTCCCCCCTCCACCCCTCCACCTCTTGGTCATGAGAGGACAAACATAGCTCAGTCCAGCTCTGTTCATAATGAGTCTTCTGAACTGTAGATGCTGGGCTATCCATTAATGTTGACAGAATAAAGACTCAGTCATCTTCCATAGACCCATGACAGGGAGAGTATTTGTATCCTTTGACTCATATGTTTTGAGTCACATTAGAGTTGCCTACAGTATGATGTTTTCAGTTTTCCTTCAAGGGTGCCTTTGCCAGAGATGAGCAACCACTGAATGGAGCCTCTGAGTAGACTTTGGTAGGACTAGAGCCAAACTGTCTAAGACACGTGAGTCTGCATTTAATGTACTTTTTGGGAAGTTGGAGCTGGTTTTATAGTTATGATATGGTGTGTTCTCACTGAAGAGATTTCTTCTCATTGAACAGAGATCAAAGAACTTTAGGCAAAGGCTTTATTCTGGAGGAAGATGGGGTTAAAAAAATGCAAAAGATAGAACAAGGCACAAACATGCTATTCTGCGTAGATGCAAACAAGTGTGTTAATCCACCCTGCATTCCAAAGGCCAGTGTCCTAGTTGAGAGAGGAAGAAAGCAGCAGAAAATCACCATCATGTGTTACAAACGACTTGCATTTTAGTTGGCCCCTGCTCCAGTTAGGGTCTCAGTGGCCACAAGATCACATTAGCAAGAAGAATCAAGTAGTTAAGGTACCCAAAAGCTAAGCTTTGTGATAGTAATCCATAAATGATTTATGAGCTAATATTGAATATTTTATGAGGCTTATAATTATCACCTACTTGGTTCTTGGTATATGTTTTCTTGGTGGTGGTTTAGTTGCTAATTCATGTCTGACTCTTGCAACTCCATGGACTGTAGCCCACCAGGCTCCTCTGTCCATGGAATTTCCCAGGCAATAATACTGGAATGGGTTGCCATTTCTAGGGGATCTTCCTGATCCAAGGATTAAACCTGTGTCTCCTGAATTGCATGCAGATTCTTTACCACTGAGTCACAAGGGAAGTCCTCATATGTTAAGCATTATTGTCCACATCCTATAGATGAGAATGTAAAGACATAATAGTCAAATAGCTTGTCCAAGGACACAGTTATTAACAAGCAAACTTCAACCAAATTTGTGTTGTTACAGAAACTATATTCTTTCCACTATACTACACTCTGAACCTAACTTTGTGGGGCTGTGATGGATGGATATTTTTAAAAAATCAATAATGCCTTTGAATAACTGAATCAGTTCAGTTCAGCTCAATCTCTCAGTTGTGTCTGACTCTTTGCAACCCCATGAACCCCTGTCCATCACCAACTGCCGGAGTCTACCCAAACCCATGTCCATTAAGTCAGTGATGCCATGCAACCGTCTCAGCCTGTCTTCCCCTTCTCCTCCTGCCCCTAATCCCTTCCAGCATCAGAGTGTTTTCCAATGAGTCAACTCTTTGCATGAGGTGGCCAAAGTACTGGAGTTTCAGCTTTAGCATCATTCCTTCCAAAGAAATCCCAGGGCTGATCTCCTTCAGAATGGACTGGTTGGATCTTGTTGCAGTCCAAGGGACTCTCAAGAGTCTTCTCCAACACCACAGTTCAAAAGCATCAATTCTTCGGCGCTCAGCTTTCTTGACAGTCCAACACTCACATCCATACATGACCACAGGATAAACCATACCCTTGACTGGACGGACCTTTGTTGGCAAGATAATGTCTCTACTTTTGAATATGCTATCTAGGTTGGTCATAACTTTCCTTCCAAGGAGTAAGCGTCTTTGAATTTCATGGCTGCAGTCACCATCTACAGTGATTTTGGAGCCCAGAAAAATAAAGTCTGACACTGTTTCCACTGAGCGACTGATCTGATGTGATCTGAGTGTTAATTATATTTAACATGTCCCTTCATTGTGTTCCAGTACTTATTTATCTCATAACTGCAGCTTCATATCTTTTGCTACCTCCATTCAATCACCCCTCTCCTCATCCCATGCATCTGGTAGCTACAAATCAGATATCTTTTTTTATGTCTTTCTTTGTTTTTGAAGTATAATAACTTCCTAGTGAATAATATCAGAGAAGGCAATGGCACCCCACTCCAGTACTCTTGCCTGGAAAATCTCATGGACAGAGGAGCCTGATGACCTGCAGTCCATGGGGTCGCTAAGAGTCAGACACGATTGAGCGACTTCACTCTCACTTTTCACTTTCATGCACTGGAGAAGGAAATGGCAACACACTCCAGTGTTCTTGCCTGGAGAATCCCAGGGACAGGGGAGCCTGGTGGGCTGCCGTCTATGGGGTCGCACAGAGTCGGACACGACTGAAGTGACTTAGCAGGAGCAGTGAAGAGCATAGTGATTCAATATTTCTGTAGAGTTCAAAATGATCATCACCATAAGTCCAGTTACAATATGTCATCATACAAAGACAGTACATAGTCATTGACTGTGTTCTCCACATTGTTTTTTTGTACCTGTGAATCATTTATTTTGCAAGAAAGTTTGTGCCTCTTAATCTCATAAACTTTCCACACCTCACTCCCTTACTATCTGGCAACAACTGTTTGTTCTCTGAATTAATAACTCTGCTTATATTAATTGTTCATTTATTTTGTTATACTGATTCCACATATAAGCAAAATCCTGCAGTATTTCACTTTGTCTTATTTTACTTAGCATAATTCTATCTAGGTATATCCATGTTTTTGCAAATAGCAATTTTTTTAAAGCTAAGGAATAGTTTACTGTTTGTAGGAATAGTCTACTGTGTGTGTATATATGTATGTATTTGTGTGTGTGTATATATATATATATATATACACTTTATCCTTTCATCTATTGCTAGGCACTTAGGTTGCTTCTGTATATTGGCCATTGTAAATAATGCTGCTGCGAACATCAGTTCAGTTTAGTCACTCAGTTGTGTCTGACTCTTTGCAACCCCATGGACTGCAGCACGTCAGGCCTCCCTGTCCATTACCAACTCCTGGAGTTTACCCAAACTCATTTCCATTGAGTCAGTGATGCCATCCAACCATCTCATCCTCTGTTGTCCCCTTCTTCTCCTGCCTTCAATCTTTCCCGGCATCAGGGTCTTTTAAAATGAATCAGCTTGTCACATCAGGTGGCCAAAATACTGGAGTTTCAGCTTCAACATCAGTCCTTCCAATGAATATTTAGGACTGATTTCCATTAGGATAGACTGGTTGGATCTCTTTGCAGTCCCAGGGACTCTCAAGTCTTCTCCAACACCACAGCTCTAAAGCATCAATTCTTTGGTGCTCAGGTTTCTTTATAGTCCAACTTTCACATCCATACATGACCACTGGAAATACCACAGCCTTGACTAGACAGACCTTTGTCGGCAAAGTAATGTCTCTGCTTTTTAACATGCTGTCTAGGCTGGTCATAACTTTCCTTCCAAGGAGTAAGCGTCTTTTAATTTCATGGCTGCAGTCACCATCTGCAGTGATTTTGGAGTCCAAATAAAATAAAGTCTGACACTGTTTTCCACTCTTTCCCCATCTATTTGCCATGAAGTGATGGGACCAAATACCATGATCTGAGTTTTCTGAATGTTGAGTTTTAAGCTAACTTTGTCACTCTCCTCTTTAACTTACATTGAGGCTCTTTAATTCTTCTTCACTTTCTGCTATAAGGGTGGTGTCATCTACATATTTGAGATTATTGATATTTCTCCTGGCAGTCTTGATTCCAGCTTGTGCTTCATCCAGCCTAGTGTTTCTCATGATGTGTTCTGCATAGAAGTTAAATAAGCAGGTTGAAAACATAGTGCCTTGATGTACTCCTTTTCCTATTTGGAACCAGTGTGTTGTTCCATGTCCAGTTCTAACTATTCCTTCCTGACCTGTGGTGCGTGTATTTTCTAACTAGTGTTTTCATTTTTTTCTGACAAACACCCAGGAGTGGACTTGCTGATTCATATGGAAGCTCTATTTTTAAATTGTTTAGGAACCTCCATACTGTTTTCTGTAGTTGTTGCTCCAATGAGCATTCCCACCAAAAATGCATCGGGGTTCACTTTTCTTCAAACCTTCATTTACTATTTCTTATCTTCTGGTAATAGCCATTCTGACAGATGTGAAGTGATATTTTATTGTGGTTTTGATTTTTATTTGCATTTTCCAGATGATTTGTGATGTTGAGCATCGTTTCATGTGCATGTAGTCATCTGTATGTCTTCTTGGGAAAAATACCTTTTCATATCCTCAACCTATTTTTCAATCGGAATTTTTTGATATTCATTCTATGACTCTTTTTATATTTTGGATATTAACCATTTATTGAATTAAAAGTAGGTAGCTTTTCATTTTGTTGATAGTTACCTTTTCTTTGCAGACCCTTTTTAGTTTGATGTAGTTCCACTTATCTATTTTTGCTTTTGTCTTCCTTATCTGAGGAAACATACAAAAAATATTACTAAGACCAATGTCAAAGAATTTACTCCTATGTCTTGTGGAAGTTGTATTGTTGCAAGTCTGACATTTAAGTCTTTAAGCCATTTTCATTTGATTTTTGTGCATATTGATAGAGTATTCCAGTTTAATTCTGTTGGTTATAGCTGTCCAGTTTTCTGATCACCATTTACTAAAGAGGATGTCTTATCCTTGTTGTATCTTCTTAGTTCATTTGTTGTAGATTAATTGCCCATATACTTGTGATATCATTTCTGGGCTCTCTGTTCCATTCCATTGATCTTATGTATCTGGATTTTTTTTTTTTTTTGCCCTTATCATACTCTTTCTAGTGCTGTAACTTGGTAGGATAGCTTGATATCAGCAAGCATGTTACCATCAGCTTTGTTCTTCTTTCTTAAGATTGGTTTGGCTTTTCGGGGTATTTTGTGTTTCCATACAAATTTGTAGATAATTTGTTCTAATTCTATGAAAAAAATGTCATTGATATTTTAATAGGGATTGCATTGACTGTGTAGATTGGCTTAGGTAGTATGGCCATTTAAACAATATTAATTCTTCTAATCCATGGTGTATTTTTCCATCTTTTAACTCCTTAGTTAGATTTATTCCTAGGTATATATTTTTCTTTTTGATGTAATTTTAAAAAGACTTTGTTAATTTCTCTTTCTGATAGTTGGTTCTTAGTGTATAAAAATTCAACAGGTTTCTACTTAATTTTGCATCCTACAACTTCACCAAGTTCATTGATAAGTTCTAGTAGTTTTTTTGGTGGCATTTTTATGACTTTTCTGTGTATAGTATTGGTCACCTGCAAATAATATCAGTTTTACTACTTCCTTTATTTCCACTTTGGATTCCTTTTATTTCTTTTTCTGGTCTTATTGTGGTGGCAAGGACTTCCAATACTGTGTTGAATAATGATGGTGAGCATGAGCATTCTTGTTCTTAATATAGTATTGTCTTCCTGGTAGATAGGGTCAGTTCCCAACACAACTGGCTAAAGGACCCAAAGTATCTGAGAGCCGGTATTGGCCTGATGCTGTATAGGTCTGGGGCCCAAGGAGACCTGGGGCTACAGCTGCCTACTGGTTTGTTATCTGGTTCCTGATAATACTGGCTGTGGGGCTATGGTGGTCCTGGGGCTGTTGTCTGCCTGCTGGTGGTTGGGCTAGGGCCCAGGAAATTTCAGGACTGGTGCCCACCCACTGGTGGGTGGGAGTTCAGTATTGGGAACTTTGTCTGTATGGCCTGGGTATCCTGGAGTTGGTATTTCTTCTCACTGGTGGTTGAGGTTAGGGCTCAGGGGATTCTGTCAATGGTGCCTGCCCTCTGGTGGGTGAGACTGGCCCAGGTGCTGGTTCTTGCATACTGGTATGCAGGGCAGTATCCTATGCCATCTGGTAGACAGGGCTGGGTCCTGGGGTGACTGTGAGCTCAGGGGTTCTTTGGCAGCCAACCTGTTGGTGGATTTTGGCTATTTTCCTACCCTGCTATCTGCCTGGCCTGAGCTATCCCAGTACTGTTGCCTAAAGGCTGATGGGCAGGTTTGTGTTCTGGTGCTAATAAGCTAGATAGAGGATTTCAAAATGACATTTGCCAACATTAATGTCCTTTTGATTGAGGAAGCTCCCTAAAATCATTGCCTCCAGTGTATATGTCCTCAGGATAAGGTCCTACCTTTCTGACAGGCACTTTAAAATTAGAAGTTGGGTCTGATCCAGACTCCTTTCAAATTGCTGCTTCTGCCCTGGTTCTCAGAGCATGTGAGGTTTTGTTTGCCCTTTGAGAGTGGAATCTCTATTTCCCTAGCTCTCTGGATCTCCCAGAAGTAAACCCCTCTGGCCTTCAAAGCCAAACATTCTGGGGACTTGTCCTTCCAATACAGGACCCACAGGCTGGGGAGCCTGGTATGTAGGGTTGAGACCCCTCACTCCTTGAGGATAACCTTTGCAATTTAATTATCTTACTGTTTGTGAGTCACCAGGAGTATGGGTCTTGACTACACTGCATCTCTGTCCTTCAGCCTTCCTACTTGTCTCATTGTGGTTGCTTCTTTATATCTTTAGTTGTAGAAAATCTTATCTGCTAGTCTTCTGGTCTTTCTCATCAATAATTGCTCTGTGAATAGTTGTAATTTTGCTGTGCGAATGGGAGGTGAGTTCACATTCTTGACCACTTCTATGACAGCTATTGGTTTTGCATCTTTCTTCTTTTTTAATATATGCATTTGCAATTTAAAATTGCCTCTGAGCATTGCCTTTGTTGCATCCCATACATTTTGTATTTTGTATTTTCATTTTTACTTATCTCTAGAAAGAAAAGAAAGTAGAAAATGTCAGTTGCTCAGTCATGTTCAGGTTTTTGCAACACCGTGGTCTGTGCATGGAATTCTCTAGGCAGAATTCGGAGTGGTTGCCAATTCCTTCTCCAGGGGATCTTCCCAACCCAGGGATAAAACTGAGTTCTCCTGCATTCCAAGTAGATTCTTTACTATCTGAGGTATCAGGAAAGCCCCTTACTTATCTCTAAATATTTTCTTATTCCCCTTGTGATTTCTTTTCTGTCCCATTGATTGTTTGAGAGAGTGTTGTCTGATTTCCACATATTTGTGAATTTTCCTGCTTCCCATCTGTTACTGATTTTGAGCTTCACTCCACTGTGGTTGGAAAAGATATTTTGAGTAATTTTAAAGTTTAAAAATTTATGTAGACTTATTTTGTTTTCTAGCATGTCGTCTATCCTGGAAAATATTCTGTGTATACTTGAGAAGAACATGTTTTCTGCCATTGTTGGTAGGGTATTTTATATATGTCTGTTATATGTAGATGGTTTATAGTGTTGTTAAAGTATTTCACTTTGTTATTTATCTTTGTCTAAATGATTTATGCATTATTGAAAGTGGGTATTCAAGTCTAAAACTATTATTGTAGAATTGTGTATTTCTTCTCTCATTTCTGCCAATGTTTGCTTTATATATTTGAGAGCTCTTTTGTTTGGTACCTAATTCTTAGTTATTTTTATATATTTTTATGAATAACCCTTTTATTAATATATAATATTCTTATTTGTCTGTTATACCAGTTTTTTAATTTAAGTTTGTTTTTATCAGACAATCTACCTGATAAAGCCACCTCTGTTTGTTTTTGGTTTTTATTTGCATGGAATATCTTTTTCCACATGTTCACTTCCAAACTATTTGTTTTTTTTTTATTTTTTTATTTTTTTAAAATTTAATTTTATTTTTAAACTTTACAATATTGTATTGGTTTTGCCATATATCAACATGCATCTGCCACAGATATATACGTGTTGCCCATCCTGAACCCTCCCTCCCTCCTCCCTCCTCCCTCCTCATACAAACTATTTGTGTTTTTGAATCTGAAGTGAGTCTCTGGTAGATAGCATATAGTGGATCATGATTTTAAATTTATTGAGCCAATCTATACCCTTTGATTGGGTATTTGAGTCAATTAACATTTAAAGTAATTAATGACATGAAAGGACTTGCTTCTGTCATTTTGCTGTTTTTTCCTATATCTCATGTCTTTTTGTTTATTTCCTTATTACTATATTACTTTGTATTTGTTTGAATTTTGCAGTGAGCCATTTTGATTCTCCTGTCATTACCTTTTGTGTTTATGCAAGCATATTCAGAGATACTGCAAGTTCGATTCCAGACCACCACAATAAAGTGAATATCACAATAAAATGATTTACACAATTTTTTTTGTTTTCTAGTTAATACAGAGGTTATGTTTACAGTATACTTACTCTGTGTGCAATTGTATTATGTCTAAAACATGATGTACACACCTTAAATTTAAAATACTTTATTGCTAAAAATGCTAATCATCATCTAGAAGCTTCAATGAGTCATGATTTTTTTGTAATAGTTGCATCAATGATCACTGAACACACATCGCTATAACAAACATAGTGAAAAAGTTTGAAATACTGAGAGAATTGCCAAAATGTGACATGGAAGCACTTAAGTGAGCAAACACTGGTAGAAAAATAGTACTGGTAGACTTCTTCAATGCAGGGCTGCCACAAGACTTTAATTTGTGAAAAAAATGTAGTATCTGTGAAGAACAGTAAATCAAAGTGCGTACAATGAGGTATATTTGTATTTTGGATATTTTATTTGTGGTTGCCATGGGGATTACCTTTAATATACTAAATGTATAACAACTAAATTTGAATTCTTACTCACTTAACTTCAGTAACATACAAATACTTTGCACCTTCTCCTTGTATTGTCATGTTTAAAAATTACATTTTTTACATTGTGTGTCCAATAACATATATTTATTGTTATTTTATGATTTGTCTTTTAAATGATATAGTAAATGAATAAACAGAATAACAAAACAAAAACACTAATCTGTTCTACGTATATATAGGTATTTTTACTGGCAAATTTAATATTTTCATATGGTGTAGAATTATTGTCTAGTGCTGGCCCATTAACACTTGAATGACTCCTTTTATTATTTCTTGTAGGGCAGGTCTACTGATAATGAAGTTTCTCAGCTTTTGTTTGATAGGCAATATTTTAATTGTCCATAGTTTTTGAAGGGTATTTTTGCCATATATTGAATTCTTGGTTGGCAGGGATTTTTGTTTTGTTTTTAGCCCTTTAATATGTCATCCATCTGCTTTTTGGCCTCCATGGTTTCTGAGGAGAAATTGACTGTAACTGAGGATTTTTTTTACATGACCAATTGCTTCCTTTTTGCTGCATTCAAAAATGTCCCTCTGGTTTTAGTTTTTGTTTTTGTTTTTTTTTTTTAAAGTTAAATGTGTTATCAGTGTATATGTCTTTGAATTTATCCTATTGGAATTTGTTGAAATTCTTGGAGGCATAAACTCATGTCTTTCATCAAATTTGGGGTTTGTACCTTGAGTTCCACATTAGGTGAAACAGAGAAAAGTGCTTTCGTTAGTCTTTCAGGTAGTACCCAGACAGTTTAGAATAGACATACATAATAATTTGTAAATAATACCTGTTCTGTCGCTTCCCTAACCAGGGACACCAGTACATGAGTGGGAATGTGGTCTGACATCTTCAAGATAACCATCAAGCTAACTAACTGCTGTGTGAACAATGCACAGTAGTAGGGCTAAAGTGCTATCAACTATGCCACTTGGTAAGGTACTAGAGTCATCCAGGGGAAAGATAAGTTTGGTCTTGACTTAAGTGACAGTAGTAGAGATAGTGATAATCATCGTTTTCTATCACTGTAGATGAGAAGTGAGTCTATACTGCCTACATAAATCTACCTACTCACTTCTTCCTGCTTTCACTCAAAACTCTTACTTTGAAACAATTATCCCTATTATTAATACCTATTGCTGGAGGTTTTATATCATATAATCAAACTGTAGTGTTGACAGGTATGGACACAAAATAGTTTAAAACTTATTCCGTATTTCCTTTTAAACAAATTTCTGTGTGTATTTTTTTTTAAATGAATTATATGTACTCATTGTTCAAAGAACGAGGCATATAGTATACTAGAAAAATATAAATCATGGAAAAACCTTTTGCTGGAAATCACCTAGAGATAAACAGGTTAACATTTTGATGAACCTCTGTTTAAGTCTGCCCCCTCACCCCTTTTCTTTCAGTGCTCACTGCTTTTGCTTGTTTCTACTTTCTACCTGATACCTAATGTTAACATCAAATATGTATGTATACATACACACACAAATGCTGACATATGTGCATTGTTGTTCAGTCATTAAGTTGTGTCCAGCTCTTTGTGACCCCATGGACTGTAGCACACCAGGCTTCCCTGTCCCTCACCATCTCCCAGAGTTCACCCAACTTCATGTCCATTGAATCAGTGATACTATCCATGGATCTCATCCTCTGCCACCCACTTTTCCTCTTGCCTTCAATATTTCCCATCATCTGTATCTTTTCCAGTGTTTTGGCTGTTCACATCAGGTGGCCAAAGTATTGGAGCTTCAGCTTCAGCATTAGTCCTTCCAATGATTGTTCAAGGTTGGTTTCCTTTAGGATTAACTGTTTTGATCTCCTTGCTGTCCAAAGGACTCTCAAGAGTCTTCTCCACCACAATTCAAAAGCATCAATTCTTCAGTCCTTGACCTTCTTCCAACTCTCACATCTGTACATGACTACTGTAAAGACCATAGTTTTGACTATACGGACCTTTGTTGGCAAAATGACACCTTTGCTTTTTAGTATGCTGTCTAGGTTTGTCATAGCCCTCCTAAGAAGCAAGTGTCTTCTAATTTCATGGCTGCAGTCACCATCCACAGTGATTTTGGAGCCCAGGAAGAGAAAATCTGTCACTTCTTCCACTTTCCCCTTTCCTATTTACCATGAAGGGATGGGAGTGGATACCATTATCTTAGTTTTTTGAATGTTAAGTTATAAGTCAGCTTTTTCACTCTCTTCCTTCACCTTCATCAACAGGTTCTATATTTCCTCTTCACCTTCTTCCATTAGAGATTATCTGCATATCTGAGATTACTGATATTTCTGCATATCTGAATTATTGATATTTCTCCCAGCAATCTTCATTCCAGATTGTAACTCATCCAACCTGCATTTCACATGATGTACCCTGCATATAACTTAAATAAACAGGGTGACAATATACAGCCTTGTCATACACCTTTCCCAATTTTTAACCAGTCAGTTGTTCCATATGGATCTAACTTGCTTCTTGACCCACATACAGGTTTCTCAGGAGATAGGTTAGATGGTCTGATTTTCCTATCTCTTTAAGAATTTTCCACATTTTGTTGTGATCCACACTGTCAAAACACTTTCAAATAGTCAGTGAAACAGAAGTATGTTTTTTTCTGGAATTCTCTTGCTTTCTCTATAATCCAATGAATGTTGGCAATTTGATCTCTCATTCCTCTGCCTTTTCTAAACCCATTTTGTGCATCTGGAAGTTCTTGATTCAAGTACCTGAAGCCTAGCTTGAAGGATTTTGAGCATAACCTTACTAGCAATTATCTGGTAGTTTGCACATCCTTTTTCATTGCCCTTCTTTGGAACTGGGTAAAAACTGACCTTTTCCAATCCTGTGGCCACTACTGGGTTTTCCAAATTTGCTGACATATTGAGTGCAGCACTTTAACAGCATCATTTTTGATTTTAAATAATAAAATATATGAGCTGAAATTCCATCACTTCACTAGCTTTATTGGTAGTAGTGATTCTTAAGACTCACTTAACTTCACACTCTAGGATGTTTGGCTTAAGGTGAGTAACCACACTATCATGGGTATCTGGGTCATAAAGACCTCCTTTGTAGAGTTCTTCTGTGTATTCTTTCTATTTCTTTTTAATCTCATCTGCCTCTGTTAAGTCTTATTGTTTCTGTCCTTTATCATGTGTATCCTTGCATTACATATTCCTTTTAAATCTTCAATTTTCCTGAAGAGATCTCTAGTCTCCCATTCTATTGTTTTCCTGTATTTCTTTTCACTGTTCATTGAAGAAGGCCTTCTTATCTAAACTTGCTATTCTCTGGAACTCTGCATTCAGTTGGGTATATCTTTCCCTTTCTTACTTGCTTTTCACTTCTTTTCTCATCTATTTGTAAAGCCTTCTCAAACAAGCACTTTGCTTTCTTGCATTTATTTTCCTTTGGGGTGGTTTTGTTCACTGCCTTTTGTACAGTGTTAGGAACCTCTGTCTATAGTTCTTCAGGCACTCTACCAGATCTAATCCCTTGAATCTATTTGTCACCTCCCCTGTATAATCATAAAGGATTTGATTTAGGTCATACCTGAATGGCCTAGTGGTTTTCCCTACTTTCTTTAGTTTTAAGCCTGAATTTTGCTATAAGGAGCTGATGATCTGCAGCACAGTCAGCTCCAGGTCTTGTTTTTGCTGACTTTATAGAGCTTTTCCATCTTCAGCTGCAAATAATGTAATCAATCTGATTTCAGTGCATCCATCTGTATGTGTATGTATATATGCATGATTATTTTACATTATTGGATAATTTTAAATTATTGGAATCATATGTCATGCAGCTTTGTAACTTTTGTATTCTACTTACCAATCTCATGGCCATCACTCTATGTCAATAAATATAAATGACAATGACTCATGATGTTCTCTTATATAAATAAGTTATAATTTAGGAAACGTGCTGTTTTTAGGTTTTGTTTTATTTTTCTCTTACTACTAATTTAATAAGACATCCTCATGATAAATGAAATTAATGAAGTAGTTAAAGCAGTAATTGTATTGAAAGATTTTATATGCCTCTCAGAAATCAATTGCAATAGAGCAAAATAAGCAGCAATACTAGTCTTGCTGCTGCTGCTGCTGCTAAGTCACTTCAGTCGTGTCCCGACTCTATGCAACTCCGGAGACGGCAGCCCACCAGGCTCCCCCGTCCCTGATTTTGAGATATTCAAAATACATAGAGGATAAACAAGATATATATTATTTTTGAGAATACAGGGAACATTTACAAAAGTAAAGTATATATTAGGCTATACAGGAAGCCTCTCATATTCCAAGAATCAATATCTTATAGACTGTGTTCTAAAACCATGATAATAAAACTGAAAATTATAAATATTAAAATACTCCATGTTCGGAAACTACCATAATGTTTAATATTCTTTGAGTTAAAAAAGGAAATACATTTTAGAATGGAGTAATGAAGTTACTATACATCAGCATTTGTGGAACACTATTTAATACTTGAAATATAATGGTCATCAAGCAAGGTTAAAAACAAATTTGATGAGCATTTAACTGAATACATTGGAAATAGCAGAGAATACCCAATGTAACAAGACAGACTCTTAACATACAAGAGTTAAGGGTAGAAATTAAATAAGTTAAAAGATTACTAGAATAACAATAAAAAATAGCAAAGATTATTAACAAGTCAAAATTGAAAGCCTGAAAAGTTTAGCAAGATAAACCACCTGTAGGACTGATGAAGGAAAGAGAAGATGTAAAGAAAAAAATATACAAATATAGAATAAAGTAAATGGAATGTTATAGATACAATGGATTTTTTTAAAAGACAAAAGAATTATCAATAGCTATATGATAACACATTTGAAGGATTAAATTCCTAGAGAATATAAAAATGCAAAAATGGCATGAGAAAAAAATAAAAAGTCAGTAGACTAATACATTTTATTTTTTAACTACTTGCTTATTTTATTTATTAATATAAATTTACTTATTTTAATTGCAGGCTAATTACTTTACAATAGTGTAGTGGTTTTGCCATACATTGACATGAATCCATCATGGGTGTACATGTGTTCCCCATCCTGAACACCCCCTCCCCATGCCATCCCTCTGGGTCATCCCAGTGCACCATCCCTGAACACCCTGTCTCATGCATTGAACCTGGACTGGTGATCCATTTCACATATGATAATATACATGTTTCATTGCCATTCACCAAATCATCCCACCCTTGCCCTCTCCCCTAGCATCCAAAAGACTGTTCTATACATCTGTGTCTCTTTCGCTGTCTCACATATAGGGTTATCATTACCATCTTTCTAAATTTCATATATATTCATTAGTATACTGTATTGGTGTTTTACTTTCTGGCTTACTTCACTCTGTGTAATAGGCTCCGGTTTCATCCACCTCATTAGAACTGATTCAAATGTATTCTTTTTAATGCCTGAGTAATACTCCATTGTGTATATGTACCACGGCTTTCTTATTCATTCGTCTGTTGATGGACATCTAGGTTGCTTCCATGTCCTGGCTATTATAAACGGTGCTGTGATGAACACTGGGGGGTACATGTGTCTCTTTCAATTCTGGTTTCCTCAGTGTGTATACCCAGCTGTAGGATTGCTGGGTCATATGGCAGTTCTATTTCAGTTTTTTATGGAATCTCCACACTGTTCTCCATAGTGGCTGTACTAGTTTGCATTCCCACCAACAGTGTAAGAGGGTTCCCTTTTCTCCACACCCTCTCCAGCATTTATTGCTTGTAGACTTTTGATAGCTGCCATTCTGACTGGCATGAGATAGTACCTCATTTTGGTTTTGATTTGCATTTCTCTGATAATGAGTGATGTTGAGCATCTTTTCATGTGTTTGTTAGCCATCTGTATGTCTTCTTTGGAGAAATGTCTGTTTAGTTCTTTGGCCCGTTTTTTTGTTGTTTTTGTTTTGATGTAGTATATTTTATTTTTTTATTTTTATTTTATTTAACTTTACAATATTGTATTGGTTTTGCCATTTATCAAAATGAATCTGCCACAGGTATACATGTGATTTGGTCGCTTATTTTTCTGGAATTGAGCTGCAGGAGTTACTTGTATATTTTTGAGATTAATTCTTTGTCAGTTGCTTTGTTTGCTCTTATTTTCTCCCATTCTGAAGGCTGTATTTTCACATTGCTTATAGTTGCCTTTGTTGTGTAAAATCGTTTAAGTTTAATTAGGTCCAATTTGTTTATTTTTGCTTTTATATCCAATACTCTGGGAGGTGGGTCATAGAGGATTGTGCTGTGATTTATGTCAGAGAGTGTTTTGCCTATGATTTCCTCTAGAAATTTTATATTTTCTGGTTTTAATGTATTTTGAGTTTATTTTTGTGTATGGTGTTAGAAAGTGTTCTAGTTTCATTCTTTCACAAGTGGTTGACCAGTTTTCCCAGCACCACTTGTTAAATAAAATGTGTTTTCTTGCCTCCTTTGTCGAAGATAAGGTGTCCATAGGAGTGTGGATTTATCTCTGGGCTTTCTATTTTGTTCCATTGATCTGTATTTCTGTCTTTGTGCCAATACCATACTGTCTTGATGACTGTAGCTTTGTAGTATAGCCTGAAGTTAGACAGGTTGATTCCTCCAGTTCCATTTTTATTTCTCCAGATTGTTTTTGGTATTTGAGTTTTTTTGTATTACCATAAAAATTGTCAAATTATTTGTGCTAGTTCTGTGAAAAATACCGTTGGTAGCTTGATAGGGATTGCATTGAATCTATAGATTGCTTTGGATGGTATACTCATTTTCACTATATTGATTCTTTCAATCCATGAACATGGTTTATTTCTCCATCTATTTGTGTTCTCTTTGATTTCTTTCATCAGTGTTTTATAGTTTTCTATATATAGGTCTTTTGTTTTTTTAGGTTGATATATTCCTAAGTATTTAATTATTTTTGTTGCAATGGTGAATGGAATTGTTTCCTTAATTTCTCTTTCTGTTTTCTCATTGTTAGTGTATAGGAATGCAAGGGATTTCTGTGTGTTAATTTTAAATCCTGCGACTTTACTATATTCATTGATTAGCTCTAGTAATCTTCTGGTGGAGTCTTTAGGGTTTTCTATGTAGAGGATCATGTCATCTGCAAACAGTGAGAGTGTTACTTCTTCTTTTCCAATCTGTATTCCTTTTATTTCTTTTTCTGCTCTGATTGCTGTGGCCAAAACTTTCAAAACTATGTTGAATAGTAGTGGTGAGAGTAGGCACCCTTGTCTTGTTCCTGACTTTAGGGGAAATGCTTTCAATTTTTCACCATTGAGGATAATGTTTGCTGAGGGTTTGTCATATATAGCTTTTATTATGTTGAGGTATGTTCCTTCTATTCCTGCTTTCTGAAGGGTTTTTATCATAAATGGATGTTGAATTTTGTCAAAGGCTTTCTCTGCATCTATTGAGATAATCATATGGTTTTTAATCTTTCAATTTGTTAATGTGTTGTACTACGTTGATTGTTTTGCGGATATTGAAGAATCCTTGCATCCCTGGGATAAAGCCCACTCGGTCATGATGTATGATCTTTTTAATATGTTGGATTCTGTTTGCTAGAATTTTGTTCAGGATTTTTATATCTATGTTCATCAGTGATATTGGCCTGTGGTTTTGTGTGTGTGTGTGTGTGGCATCTTTGTCAGGTTTTGGTATTAGGGTGATGGTGGCCTCATAGAATGAGTTTGAAAGTTTACCCTCCTCTGCAATTTTCTGGAAGAGTTTGAGTAGGATACGTGTTAGTTCTTCTCTAAATTTTTGGTAGAATTCAGCTGTGAAGCCGTCTGGTCCTAGGCTTTTGTTTGCTGAAAGATTTCTGATTGCAGTTTCAATTTCCGTGCTTGTGATAGATCTGTTAAGATTTTCTATTTCTTCTTGGTTCATTTTTGGAAAGTTCTACTTTTTTGAGAATTTGTCCATTTTTTCCAAGTTGTCCATTTTATTGGCATATAGTTGCTGATAGTAGTCTCTTATGATCCTTTGTATTTGTGTTGTCTGTTGTGATTTCTCCATTTTTGTTTCTAATTTTGTTTATTTGATTCTTCTCCCTTTGTTTCTTGATGTTTCTTCACAGTTTGGGACACACAGAGAGTACACAGAATTACATGGAGAAGAGAGGAGGGAGGAAGGAGATAGAGGTGGCCAGGAGGAGAAGAAGGGTATCAAAAGAGGAGCGAGTAAGCTAGCTAGTAATCACTTCCATATGTGCTCTCTGTAGTCTGGACCCCTCAGAGATGTTCATGGTGTTGCACAGAGGAGAGAAGAGGGAGGAAGGAGACAGAGATTGTCAGGAGGAGAAAAGGGGGAATCAAAAGGAAAGAGACAGAGAGATCCAGCCAGTAATCAGTTCCCTAAGTGTTCTCCACAGCCCAGAACACACAAAGAGATTCACAGAGTTGGGTAGAGAAGAGAAGGGGAGGAAGGAGATAGAGGCTACCTGGTGTAGAAAAAGGAAAGTCAAAAGGGGGATAGAGCAATCAAGCCAGTAATCTCACTCACACGTAAAGTGGGTACTGAAGATGGGGTCCTTAAAGGTACAAAAGTGACAAGAAATACCAAAAAGCAAAGATTAAAAATTTAGAGTAGAGGTTAGATTCTCAAAAATACAATATTAAAAAAAACAAAATTCACAAAAATTATAAAATACATATATATGAAGTGTGCTTCATATATATGTATGAAGTGTGCTTCATATATATGAAGTGTGCTTTAAAAATATGTTTTTTTTTGGCAAGGTAATAGTAGGCTAGAAAAATGAAAATTAAAGGAGTAATAGAAGACTTAAAAATAAAAAGAAAATTAAGTTTAGAAAAATGATAATAGTAAAAATATATCTAGGAATTTCTCTGGAGCTGTTGTGGATAGTGTGGGTTCAGTCCATTTTCAGGTCTTTCCTTGATCTGGCTTATACTTCTGAAGATCTGTAGGCCCCTTCTTATGTGGTTGGTGCTAACTACAGCATTTTAGTGTGTTGCATCTTGTCATTTCCAAAGTAGTTCCCTCTGTTTATTTCAGCTTCTTCTGTTTGCCGGTTTATGCAGTGTCCAATTTCCACCTTGACAGAAGGGGGCAATGTTGTGATCAGTTTTTTAGGCTAACTTGTTGAGTCGTGCTGTGGGGAGGGAGGAACACTGGAAAGAAATATCACTGGCGTGCGAATTGGGAATGATCGCAGTGTTTCAGCCGCATTGGAGTTGACCCCACTCACGGTGTGTGTGCTTTCATGGTCTACACTTCTCAGGCTCTAAGTTGCTCTGCTGGGAACTGTCTGAGGCAGGCCCTGGTTTGCTTGCACTTCCCAGGTCTGAGCCACTCACGTTCAGGTTCTCGGGTACTCCACAAAGGCAAAGACTCGGTTGGGCCTGTGTTTTGTGCGCTTCCCAGGTCCTAGTAGCTCAAGTGAGCAGGTGCTTGGTGCGCACAGTCACCCTGAGGGGGGGTTCGTCTTATTGTCTCCCCTGTCCCAGCTGCTCGGTTTTCTGAATGTACAATGGGCGTGGCTTCTCAGGTGTACTGTGTGTCTCTTCTGGGGATCTGGCTGCAACTGTCCTGGCAGATTTCAGCTGTCCAGAATCCCAAGAAGTCTTGGTTAGCAAAGAAGCATCCTTGCAGTTTGGTAGAGGATGCCTCTCTGGGGCCAAGATTGTGCCCTTCTGGCTCTGGCTGCCTCCGCCTGCCTGTCTCATGTGGGGAATGGGCTGGTCTGAAGCCTGCTATCTCTGCTCAGTCCTTTGTTCTGTTAGCATGCCTAGCAATGTCTTAGGTTATTGCTTTTCACGGTACAGTTCTCTCTCTCTCTCTTTTTTTTCCCTCTCTCTCTCTGGCTATCCCACAGTCTGGGTTGCTACCTCATGTTAGTTCCCTCAGATTGCCCTCGGGGCATTCAGGCCTGGTCCTTAGCCTAAGCAATGCAGCCTGAGCCTCCCTGTCCAGCCCCCGCTTGCTTGTGATGGATGCGAGCGTCTGGCCTGCTTCTGCTCTGGGAGTTGCTGTTAGGCAGGAAATCTGTGGGTTTTATTTATTTATTTATTTATTTTTCCTCCTGGTTATGTTGCTCTCTGAGATTCCAAGACTTGCCACAGACCCACCGGTGAAAGTGTTTCCTGGTGTTTGGAAACTTCTCTCTTTTTTATGACTCCCTTCCCGGGAAGGCTCTCCATCTCTACCTCTTTTTTTTCTCTTTTTCTCTTTTCTCTTTTGACTTACCTCCTTTCAAAGACAATGTGCTGCCTTTCTGGGTTCCTGATGTCCTCTGCCAGCATTCAGAAGTTGTTTTGTGGAATTTTCTCAATGTTCAAATGTTCTTTTGATGAATTTGTGGGGGAGAAAGTGGTCTCCTCATCCTATTCCTCCACCATGTTGGGACCGCCTAGACTAATACCTTTTAAAGAAATTGAAATAGAAGACAAAGATGTCCTCTTTTCTTTAATCACCAACAAAAGTGGTCCTAGTTGGCTTTGTTGGTGAGTTGTAACAAACAATTAAGATAACAGTTAATTGATATTGGTATATAAATTATTCCAAGGAATAACATAAGAGTAAAAGCTCTCAGAATAATTTATAATAGTATCATAATTTTGATTTAAAAAATGAGATAAAAAATAGAGAATAAAAATCATCCCCTTTTGCTTATGAACATAGATGAACTCTGAAGAATGAAATAAAAAAGCAAAACAGAGACATATTTCATGTTCATGGATAGGAAAACAATGTCAAGATGTGAGTTCTTTCCTACTTTGATAGAGATTCAGTACAATCCAAATCAAATTCCTAGCAAGTTATTTTGTGGTTAACAGCAAAATTAATCTAAATTTTATATGGAAAGGCAAATATACCTAGTAGCAACACGACATTTGTGGTTTTGTTGTTCAGTTGCTCAATCATGTGCAACTCTTTGCAACCCCATGGACTGCAGCACACCAGACTTCCCTGTCCTTCATCATCTCCTGGCGCTTGCTCAAACTTATGTTCATTGAGTTGGTGATGCCATCCAAACATTTTGTCTTCTGACACCCACTTCTCCTCCTGCCTTCAATCTTTCCCAGCATCAGAGTCTTTTCCAGTGAGTCAGCTCTTCACATCAGGTGTCCAGGGTATTGGAACTTTATTTGTGGTTTAGAGGAACAAAATTGGAAGACTAGCACTATCCGAGAAGGGGATGACAGAGGATGAGATGATAGGATGGCATCACTGACTCAATGGACATGAGTTTGATTAAAACCTGGAAGTTGGTGATGGACAGGGAGGCCTGGTGTGCTGCAGTCCATGAGGTGACAAAGAGTCAGATATGACTGAGTGACTGAACTAAACTGAATTGAACACTCTCTGACTAAAAGGCTTAATATAAAACTATGGTAATCAAGACGTTGTGGTATTGGTGGAAGAATAGACAGATAGATGGAATAATCTAGAAAGCCCAGAAATAAAACATATAAATACAGTCAACTGATCTTTGACATCATGGCATCTGGTCCCATCATTTCATGGCAAATAGATGGGAAAACAATGGAAACAGTGAGAGACTTTATTTTTTTGGGTTCCAAATATAGATGGTGACTGTGGCCATGAAATTAAAAGGTACTTTCTCCTTGGAAGAAAAGCTATGACCAACCTAGACAGCATATTAAAAAGCAAAGACATTACTTTACCAACAAAGATCTGTCTAGTTCAACTACGATTTTCCCAGTAGTCATGTATGGATGTGAGAGTTGGACTATAAAGAAAGCTGAGTGCCAAAGAACTGATGCTTTTGAACTGTGGTGTTGGAGAAGACTCTTGAGAGTCTCTTGAACAGCAAGGAGATCCAACCAGTCCATCCTAAATGAGCTCAGTCCTGAATATTCATTGGAAGGAGTGATGCTGAAGCTGAAACTCCAATACTTTGGCCACCTGATGTGAAGAACAAACTCATTGGAAAAGACCCAGATGCTGGGAAAGGTTGAAGGCAGGGGAGAAGGGGGACAACAGAGGATGAGATGGTTGGATGGCATCACTGACACAGTGGAACTGAGTTTGCATAGGCTCTGGGAGTTGGTGATGGACAGGGAAGCCTGGCATGCTTCAGTCCATGAGATTGCAGAGTCTGACACGACTCAGCGACTGAAGTGAACTGAACTGATCTTTGAGAATGGAGCAAAGAAAATACAATGAAGCACAGGTAATCTTTTCCACAAATGATGCTGGAGCTGTATGACATTCACACACACACACACACAAAAGAATCCACATGCAAATGAAACCTTACCACTTCACAAAAGTTGACTCAAAATAGGTCATAGGTCTAAGTACAAAGTGTAGAATTATGAACCTCCTAGAAGATAAAATCGGCAAAAAACTAGATGATTTGGGAGATGATGATGACTTTTCAGATACAATAACAAAGGCATAAATCACAAAAGAAATAATTGTTAACATAGACTTAATTAAAATTAAAAACTTCTACACCATTGAAAACAATGTCAAGTGAGTGAAGACAAGCCAAAGACTGTGAGAAAATATTTGCAAAAGACATCTGATAAAGATATATATGGAAAACTCTTAAAGATCAACAGGAAGAAAGCAAACAAGTGGATTAAATATGTGCTAAAGAACTTAATAGACACCTCTCCAAAGAAGATATACCTGTTGAAAATTACCATATGAAAAGATTTTCTGCATCATGAAAGGTATTATTAAAACAAGAATGAGATACTCCTGTACACCTGGTAAAATGGCCAAAATCCAGAACACTGATGAGGGTGTGAAGCAACAGGAACTTTTATTTACCAGTGATGGGAATGTAAAATGGTACAGCTACTTTGGCTTCCCAAGTGAGGCTAGTGGTAAAGAACCCACCTGCCAATTCAGGAGACATCAGAGACTGAGGTTCGATCCCTGGGTCAGGAAGATCCCCTGGAGAAGGGCATGGCAACCCACTCCAGTATTCTTGCCTGGAGAATACCATGGACAGAGGAGCCTGGTGGGCTACAGTCTATTAACGGTCGAGTCAGACATGAATGAAGTGACTTAGCAGGGACAGCTACTTTTGAAGACAGTTTGGCAGTTTCTTAGCAAACTAAACATACTTTTATGAACCAGCACTCCTTGTACTCCTTGAAGGTGTTGAAAATTTATATTCACTTAAAAATCTCCACATAGATGTTTATAGCAACTTTATTCATAATTGCCAAAAACTGGAAGCAAATAGGATGCTCTTCAGTAGGTGAAGAAAGTAGGGAAAACCACTAGACCATTCAGGTATGACCTAAATCAAATCCCTTATGATTATACAGTGGAAGTGAGAAATAGATTTAAGGGCCTAGATCTGATAGATAGAGTGCCTGATGAACTATGGAAAGAGGTTCGTGTCATTGTACAGGAGACAGGGATCAAGACCATCCCCATGGAAAAGAAATGCAAAAAAGCAAAATGGCTGTCTGGGGAGGCCTTACAAATAGCTGAAGAAGAGAAGCGAAAAGCAAAGGCAAAAAGGAAAGATATAAACATCTGAATGCAGAGTTCCAAAGAATAGCAAGAAGAGATAAGAAAGCCTTCTTCAGCCATCAATGCAAAGAAATAGAGGAAAACAACAGAATGGGAAAGACTAGGGATATCTTCAAGAAAATCAGAGATACCAAAGGAACATTTCATGCAAAGATGGGCTCGATAAAGGACAGAAATGGTATGGACCTAACAGAAGCAGAAGATATTAAGAAGAGGTGGCAAGAATACACAGAAGAACTGTACAAAAAAGATCTTCATGATCCAGATAATCATGATGGTGTGATCACTGACCTAGAGCCAGACATCCTGGAATGTGAAGTCAAGTGGGCCTTAGAAAGCATCACTACAAACGAAGCTAGTGAAGGTGATGGAATTCCAGTGGAGCTATTCCAAATCCTGAAAGATGATGCTGTGAAAGTGCTGCACTCAATATGCCAGCAAATTTGGAAAACTCAGCAGTGGCCACAAGATTGGAAAAGGTCAGTTTTCATCCCAATCCCAAAGAAAGGCAATGCCAAAAAATGCTCAAACTACTGCACAATTGCACTCATCTCACACGCTAGTAAAGTAATGCTCAAAATTCTCCAAGCCAAGCTGCAACAATATGTGAACCGTGAACTTCCAGATATTCAAGCTGGTTTTAGAAAAGGCAGAGGAACCAGAGATCAAATTGCCAACATCCGCTGGATCACGGAAAAAGCAAGAGAGTTCCAGAAAAACATCTATTTCTGCTTTATTGACTATGCCAAAGCCTTTGACTGTGTAGATCACAAGAAACTGGAAAATTCTGAAACAGATGGGAATACCAGACCACCTGATTTGCCTCTTGAGAAATCTGTATGCAGGTCAGAAGCAACAGTTAGAACTGGTCATGGAACAACAGACTGGTTCCAAATAGGAAAAGGAGTACGTCAAGGCTGTATATTGTCACCATGTTTATTTAACTTATATGCAGAGTACATCATGAGAAACAGTGGACTGGAAGAAACACAAGTTGGAA
This sequence comes from Tragelaphus eurycerus, assembly GCA_935064755.1. Lineage (NCBI taxonomy): Eukaryota > Metazoa > Chordata > Mammalia > Artiodactyla > Bovidae > Tragelaphus > Tragelaphus eurycerus. The sequence continues at coordinate 3,991,395 of CAKXYN010000119.1, read as the reverse complement.
TCAAGATTGCTGGGAGAAATATCAATAACCTCAGATATGCAGATGACACCACTCTTATGGCAGAAAGTGAAGAGAAACTAAAAAGCCTCTTGATGAAAGTGAAAGTGGAGAGTGAAAAGGTTGACTTAAAGCTCAACATTCAGAAAACGAAGATCATGGCATCTGGTCCCATCACTTCATGGGAAATAGATGGAGAAACAGTGGAAACAGTGTCAGACTTTCTTTTTCTGGGCTCCAAAATCACTGCAGATGGTGACTGCAGCCATGAAATTAAAGGCGCTACTCCTTGGAAGGAAAGTTATGACCAACCTAGATAGCATATTCAAAAGCAGAGACATTACTTTGCCAACAAAGGTTTGCCTAGTCAAGGCTATGGTTTTTCCTGTGGTCATGTATGGATGTGAGAGCTGAACTGTGAAGAAGGCTGATGGCCGAAGAATTGATGCTTTTGAACTGTGGTGTTGGAGAAGACTCTTGAGCGTCCCTTGGACTGCAAGGAGATCCAACCAGTCCATTCTGAAGGAGAACAGCCCTGGGATTTCTTTGGAAGGAATGATGTCAAAGCTGAAACTCCAGTATTTTGGCCACCTCATGCAAAGAGTTGACTCATTGGAGAAGACTCTGATGCTGGGAGGGATTGGGGGCAGGAGGAGAAGGGGATGACAGAGGATGAGATGGCTGGATGGCATCACTGACTCGATGGATGTGAGTCTGAGTGACCTCCAGGAGTTGGTGATGGACTGGGAGGCCTGGCATGCTGCGATTCATGGGGTTGCAAAGAGTTGGACACGACTGAGCGACTGATCTGATCTGATCTGATCTGATCAGTAGGTGAATGAGTACACAAACTGTGGTACATAGAGGCAATGCAATAGTATACACTATTAAAAAGAAAAAGCTATCAAGCCATGAAAAAAATGAAGGAAACTAAGTGCATATTGCTAGGTGAAAGGAACCAATCTTCAAAGGCTAGGTACTCTATGGTTTCAATTCTGTGACATTGCAAAACTATGAAGATATTAAAAAGATCAGGAGATAATGAGGGAAGTCATGAATAAGTGAAGTACAGAGGATTTTTAGGGCATTGAAAACATTCTTTATTTTACCACTATAATGATAGATATATGTCATTATGCACATGTCCAAACCCATGGAATATACCATACCAAGTGTGAACACAAATGTTAGCTATGGAATTTGGGTGATTATGTGTCAATGTAGGTTCATCAGTGGTAACAAATGTACCACATTTGTGGGAGATGTTGTTATTGGGGAAGGCTATACTTGTATATTGGCAGAGAGTAGGTGGGAACTTTTGTAGTTTCTTCTTGGTTTTGCTGTGAACCTAAAACTGCTTTGAATAAATAAAGTCTTTGAAAAAAAAAAAAAGACTTCTTTTACGTAATCAAAATAGAATGATGAAGTATTAGCTAACTGAATCCATCAAGAAAAATGCACACACTCACACATTGAAGATATTGTGGTTCCAGATCCTTAAAGTGATTATTGTGATAAAATGAGTCACATGATTTTTTTTTGTTTCCAACTTCATATAAGTTACACCTACAGTATACTGTAGTCTACTAAATATTCAATAGGTTTATGTCTAAAAAAATAATGTATATAGCTTAATTTAAAAATAATGCTGTTGGAGAAATGATTGTAGTAAACTTACTTAACATGGGGTTGTCACAAACCTTTAATCTGCAAAAAACACAATCTGTGAAGTTAAAGCATAATGCAATAAAACAAGGTATGCACATATATATGTGTGTGTATACATATACACATAACATATATATATATATGTATATATATATGTGTGTGTGTGTATCAGGAATCCAAGGAAATCATCTTTAGAAATCAGTCATTGTAATTCACTTAATTTTTAGTGTAAAGGAGAAAAACTTTATGCTTATCTTCATCTAGAATTGACGGGAAAATTCTTAACTTGATAATGGTTATACAGATATTCCCCAACTTAGAAATGACTTTCATCTTTACAGTGGTTCAATACTCATTCAGTAGAAGCCATACTTCAAATTTTGAGTTTTGATGTTTTCCCTGGCTAGCCATATGTGAAACAGTACTCTCTTTTACTACTGGCAAGCTTCAGCTACCAGTCAGCTATATATACATTCATGACAGTAAACAACTGATACACTTACATCCATTCTGTACCCACAGAACCATTCTGGTTTTCCCTTTTAGTATAGTACTTGGCAAATTGCATGAGATATTCAACACTTTATTAGAAAACAGGTGTTGTGTTAGATGATTTTGCCTAACTGTAGGCTAATGTAATTGTCCTGGGCATGTTTAACGTAGGCTAACCTAAGCTATGGTGTTGGTAGTTTAGATGTATTAAATGCATTTATGACTTTTGATGTTTTCAACTTATGATGAGTTCATTGGGACATAACCGCATTATATGTTGAGGAAGATATGTCTAATGAAAACTTATAGCAAACTTTATACTTAACAGAGAAACTTTATATTCCTCTTAAGATGAGGAACAAGACAAGGATGTCAATCACATACTGCTTTTAGCCTAATACAGAAGGGCTTGACCAGTTTTACAAGAATGAAAATTAAGTAAATGTATAAAGACATGAAGGAAAAATGTAAAATTGGCTTTATTTGAAGATGATACAATGATCTTAAGTACAAAAATCAATAAAAAACTTATTAGGCCTAATAAGAAATTCAGCCAAAATGTTAATTACCAGTAGTTATTGTTTAGTTTCTAAGTTTGTGTCTGACCCTTTGTGATTCAATGGACTGTGATCTCGCAAGGTCCACTGTCCATGGGATTTCCCAGGCAAAAATATTGGATTCGGTTTCCATTTCTTTCTCCAGGGGGTCTTCCTGAGCCAGGGATCTAACCTGATTCTCCTTCATTGGCAGGTGGATTCTTTACCACTGAGCCACCAGGGAAGCTGGTAATTACCATAGTAATACACAAAAATCAATATTATATTCAACATGCAATAACTATCCACTAAATGTAAGTTAAAATAACATTAATATTAGCAACAAAAACTATGAAATAAGAACAAGTTATTTTAAACAGGAATACATAAAACATTATATTAAGAAAGAAATTAAATGCTAGTGAAGGCCATGGAAGAAAACAGAATCTAAATAAATTTGAGGCGTTTCATTCTCTCTACTGTGTTTCTTTGGATCTTCCCTGATAGCTCAGCTGGTAAAGTATACACCTGAAATGCAGGAGATCCCAGTTCAAATCCTGGGTTTGGAAGATCCTCTGTAAAAGTGATAGGGCACCCACTCCAGTGTTCTTGGGCTTCCCTGGTGGCTCAGCTGGTAAAGAATCTGTCTGCAATGCAAGAGACCTGGGTTCAATCCCAGGGTTGGGAATATCCCCTGGGGAAGGGAAAGGATACCCACTCCAGTATTCTGGCCTGGAAAATTCAATGCGGTCCATGGGGTTACAAAGAGTCAAACATGACTGAGTGACTTTCAGTTACTCACTGACTGTGTTTCTTTAATATTCAGTTCAGTTCAGTCCAGTTCAATCACTCAGTCTTGTCGGAGTCTTTACGAGCCCATAGACTGCAGCACGCCGGCACTCCCTGTCCATCACCAACTCCTGGAATTTACTCAAACTCATCTTCATTGAGTGGGTGATGCCATCCAACTATCTCATTCTCTGTTGGACCCTTCTCCTCCTGCCTTCATTCTTTCCCAGCATCAGGTTCTTTTCCAGTAAGTCAGTTCTTCACATCATGTGGCCAAAGTATTGGAGCTTCAGCTTCAGCATCAGTCCTTCCAATGAACACCCAAGACTGAGCTCCTTTAGGATGGACTGGTTGGATCTTCTTGCAGTCCAAGGGACTCTCAAGAGTCTTCTCCAACACCACAGTTCAAAAGCATCAATTCTTTGATGTTCAGCTTTCTTTGTAGTCCAACTCTCACACTCATATATAACTACTGGAAAAGCCATTGCTTTCACTAGACAGAACCTTTGTTGGCAAAGTAATGTCTTTACTTTTAAATATGCTGTCTAGGTTGGTCATAACTTTTCCTCCAAGGAGCAAGCGTCTTTTAATTTCATGGCTGCAGTCACCATCTGCAGTGATTCTGGAGCCCAAAATAATAAAATCTGTCACTATTTCCACTGTTTCCCCATCTATTTGCCATAAAGTGATGGGACCAGATGCCATGATCTTAGTTTTCTGAATGTTGAGTTTTAAGCCAACTTTTTCACTCTCCTTTTTCACTTTCATCAAGAGGCTCTTTAGTTCCTCCGCTTTTGCTTCATCCAGTCCAGCATTTCTCATGATGTACTCTACATGGGGTGACAATATACTGCCTTGCTATACTTGTTTCCTGATTTGGAACCAGTCTGTGGGTCCATGTCCCATCCTAACTGATGCTTCTTGACCTGCATACAGATTTCTCAGGAGACAGGTCTGTTCGCCTGGTATTCCCATCTCTTGAAGAATTTTCCAGCTTGAACAGCTAGAAGTTCACAGTTCACGTATTGCTGAAGTCTGACTTGGAGAATTTTGAGCATTACTTTACTAGTGTGTGAGATGAGTGCAGTTGTGTGGTAGTTTGAGCCTTCTTTGGCATTGCCTTTCTTTGGGATTAGAATAAAAACTGACCTTTTACAGTCCTCTGGCCACTGCTGAGTTTTCCAAATTTGCTGACATATTGAGTGCAGCACTTTCACAGCATCATCTTTTAGGATTTGAAATAGCTCAACTGGAATTCCATCACCTCCACTAGCTTTGTTTGCAGTGATGCTTTCTAAGTCCCACTTGACTTCGCATTCTTTAGTATTATAGAATATTAATTCTCTTCAAGTTGAACTGTAAAGTAAAATTTATTATTATTTAGTTTTTACCCTAACTCATTTGGAGTATTAAAGTTCACAAATAGCTAAATCAACCTTAAAAAACATAGACAAAGGAATGAGATTTGCCTTGCAAAATACGAAAACATACTACAAAGTCAGTGGAGTAAAACCATGTGTTGTTGACTCCCAAACAGGAGACTGGTGGAACAGAATAGAGAGTTCTATATTTCGTGACAAATAATAGGCTGAGACAAATAATAGGCCTCCTCTTGGAGGCCATTAACCCCACAATAGAGCTGCCAGAACTTACACAGCACTGGGGAAACAGACTGTTGGAGGACACAAACAAAACCTTGTGTATACCAGGAGAAAGGAGCAGTAACCCCACGGGAGACTGACCCAAACTTGACTGAGTGTCCAGGAGTCTCCAGCAGAGTCATGGGTCAGCAGTGGCCTGCTGTAGGTTTGGAGGCACTGAGTGGGGCAGTGCATGCATGGGACCTTTTGAAGGAGGTCACCATTATCTTCATTACCTCCACCATAGTTTGGCCTCAGGTCAAACAACAGGTAATGAACACAGCCCCTTCTATCAAACAGAAAACTGGATTAAAAATTTACTGAGAATGGCCCTGCCCATCAGAACAAGACCCAGTTTCCCCCTCAGTCAGTCTCTCCCATCAGGAAGCTTCCATAAGCTTATCCTTATCCATTAGAGCATAGATAGAATGAAAACCACAATCACAGAAAACTAACCAAACTGATCACATGGACCACAGCCTTGTCTAACTCAATTAAACTATGAGCCTTGCCATGTAGGGCCACCCAAGATGGATGGGTCATGTTGGAGAGTTCTGACAAAACATGGTTCCTTAGAGAAGAGAATGGCAAACCACGTCAGTATTCTTGCCTTGAGAACCCTATGAACAGTATGAAAAGGCAAAAAGACAGGACACAGAAAGATGAACTCCCCAGGTCTTTCGGTGCCCAATATGCTACTGGAAATGGGTGGAGGAATAACACCAGAAAGAATGAAGAGATGGACCCAATGAAAAAGCACCATGTTGTGGATGTGACTGCTGAAGGAAGCAAGGTCCAATGCTGTGAAGAGCAATATTGCATAGGAACCTGCAATGTTAGGTCTATCAATCAAGGTAAATTGGAAGTGGTCAAGTACCATCAGGAGATGGCAAGAGTAAACATCAACATTTTAGGAATCAGTGAACTCAAATGGACTGGAATGGGTGAATTTAACTCAGATGACCATTTTATCTACTACTGTGGGCAAGAATCCCTTAGGAGAAATGGAGTAGCCACCATAGTCAACAAGAGTCTGATATGCAGTACTTGGATGCAGTCTCAAAAATGATAGAACGATTTCTGCTCTTTTCCAAGGCAAAACAGCCAATATCACAATAATCCAAGTCTATGCACCAAACACTAATGCTGAAGAAGCTGAAGTTGAACAGTTCTGTGAAGATGTACAAGACCTTCTAGAACTAACACACAAAAAAGATGCCCTTTTCATTATAGGGGACTGGAATGCAAAAGTAGGAAATTAAGAGTTACCTTGAGTAACAGGCCTTGGAGTACATAACAAAGCAGGGCAAAGGGTAACAGCCAAGAGATCACATTGGTCATAGCAAACACCCTCTTACAACAACAGAAGAGAAGACTCTACACGTGGACATCACCAGATGGTCAATACCCAAATCAGATTGATTATATTCTTTGTAGCCAAAGATGAAGAAGCTCTATACAGTCAGCAAAAATAAGACTTGGAGCTGATTTTGCCTCAGATTATGAACTGCTCAGGACCAAATTCAGACTTAAATGGAAGGAATTAGGAAAAACCACCAGACCATTCAGGTATGACCTATATCAAATCCCTTACCTTTATACAGTGGAAATGACAAATAGATTTAAGGGATTAGCCCTGATAGATAAAGTATCTGAAGAACTATGGATGGAGCTTTATGACATTGTACAGGAGGCAGTGATCAAGACTATCCCCAAGGAAAAGAAATGCAAAAAGGCAAAATGGTTGTCTGAGGAGGCCTTGCAAATAGCTGAGACAAGAGAAGTAAAAGGCAAAGGTGAAAAGGATAGATATATCTGTGAATGCAGAATTCCAAAGAATAGCGCGGAGAGATAAGAAAGCCTTCCTCAGTGATCAATACAAAGAAATAGAGGAAAACAATAGAATGGGAAAGACCAGAGATCTTTTCAAGAAAATTAGAGATACCAAAGGAACATTTCATGCAAAGATGGGCACAATATAGGAAAGAAATTGTATGCACCTAACAGAAGCAGAATATATTAAGAAGAGGTGGGAAGAATACTCAGAAGCACTGTACAATAAAGATCTTCATGACCCAGATAACCATGATGGTGTGATCACTCACCTAGAGCCAGACATCCTAGAATGTGAAGTCAAGTGGGCCTTAGGAAGCATCACAACGAACAAAGCTAGTGGAAGTGATGAAATTCCAGTTGAGCTATTTCAAATCTTGAATGATGATGCTGTGAAAGTGCTGCACTCAATATGCCAACATATTTGGAAACTCAGCAGTGGCCACAGGACTGGAAAAAGTCAATTTTCATTCCAATCCCAAAGAAAGGCCGAAGAATGTTCAAAATACCTTACAGTTGCACTTGTCTCACACGTTAGCAAAGTAATGCTCAAAATACAGTGATTCTATATTTTTTAGACTGTATTCCATTTAAAGTTTTTAAATACCGAATATATTCCCTGTGTTCTACATTGCATCCTTTTATCTTATTTATTTTATACCTAGCAGTTTGTACCTCTTATTCCTCATGCCCTATTTTGTGCCACATCTCCCCACTAGTATCCACTAATCTTTTCTTTATTTGTGAGTCTGCTTTGTTATATCCATTTTTTTTTTATTCCACATAGAAGTGAAAACATTCAATATTTGTCTTTCTTTGTATGACTTTTATCGCTAAGCATAATACCCTCCACATCCATCCATGTTGTTACAGGTGGCTAGATTTCATTTGTTGCTATGGCTGTGTAACATTCCATTATATATATATATATATGGATTTATATATAAATATATACATCATGTATACATATATACACACATATATACATAGCATATCTTCATTTTCCATTCATCTGTTATTGGACACTCAATTTACTTCCATATTTTGGGTCTTATATATAATATTGTGAATATTGTAAATGCTGCTGTGAACATTGGGGTGCATGTATCTTTTTGAATTAGTGTTTTCATTTTCTTCAGATTATACCTAGGAGCGAAATTTCTGGGTCATATGGTAGCTGTATTTTTAATTATTTGAGGAGTATTCATGCTGGTTTTCATAGTGGCTGTACCAACTTTCATTCCCATCAACAGTGTATGAGGGTTTGCTTTTATCTGCATCCTTGCTGTTGCTCCTTATTTGTTGTTTTCAACAATAGCCATTCTGCCATATGTGAAGTGATATTTCATTGTGGGTTTGATTTACATTTCCGTCATTATTAGTTGATGGTTTTGATTTACATTTCCCTCATAATTAGTTGATGGTGCATATCTTTTCATGTGCCTGTTGGCCATCTGTATGTCTCCTTTGGAAAAATAGCTAGTCAAATCTTCTGTCCATTTTTTAATTGGGTTGTTTGATTTTTTATGTTGAATTTTATGACCTCTTTATATATTTTGGATATGAACCCGTATCTATGATACCTTACCTTATTGTGAATACTTTATTCCATTCAGTAGGTTCCTTTTCATTTTGTTTCGTTATTTTGAAGTTTTCAATCTAGTGGGAAAGTGGTTTCTCATTGGAGAAAAGAATGCTGAGTATATAAGACTGTTTTTTGGAGCATTTCTACCTTGTGGAATTTAAGAATTGCTGATAGGAGTCACTCGTTCATTGTTATCATTTTGTTGTGGGAGGTATGTAGTGTTCATCATCCAGAAGACATATTGGGTGGATTTGCATAATATTTAAATTAAACATGCCTTAGAAAAACTTTAAATTGAGTATCAGACTGGGTGCTATTGCCAGAGAAAATTTGAATAGTAAGTTGCATTTTGCAGACACAAAAAAATCTACTCATTTCATACTGAAGCTTTTGGCCAAAGGATAGCCTTTGTCTAGTCTACCAAATGAACTTCTAATCTGTCATAAAATTCAGTTCAGTTCAGTTCAGTCACTCAGTCATGTCCTACTCTTTGCGACCCCATGAACCGCAGCATGCCAGACCTCATTGACCATCATGAACTCCCGGAGTCCACCCAAACCCATGTCCATTGAGTCAGTGATGCCATCCAACCATCTCATCCTCTGTCGTTCCCTTCTCCTCCTGCCCTCAATCTTTCCCAGCATCAGGGTCTTTTCCAGTGAGTCAGCTCTTCACATCGGTGGTCAAAGTATTAGAGTTTCAGCTTCAACATCAGTCCTTCCAAAAAATACCCAGGACTGATCTCCTTTAGAATGGACTGGTTGGATCTCCTTGCAGTCCAAAGGACTCTCAAGAGTCTTCTCCAACACCACAGATCAAAAGCATCAATTCTTCGGTGCTCAGCTTTCTTTATAGTCCAACTCTCACATCCATACATGACCACTGGAAAAACCATAGCCTTGACTAGACGGAGCTTTGTTGACAAAGTAATGGCTCTGCTTTTTAATATGCTGTCTAGGTTGGACATAATTTTCCTTCCTAGGAGTAAGCGTCTTTTAATTTCATGGCTGCAATCACCATCTGCAGTGATTTAAAAACTCAGAAAAATAAAGTCAGCCAGTTTCCACTGTTTCGCCATCTATTTGCCATGAAGTGATGGGACCGGATGCCATGATCTTCGTTTTCTGAATGTTGAGTTATAAGCCAGAGTTTTCACTCTCCTCTTTCACTTTCATCAAGAGGCGTAGTTTCTCTTTACTTTTTGCCATAAGGTTGGTGTCATCTGCATATCTGAGGTTATTGATATTTCTCCCAGCAATCTTGATTCCAGCTTGTGCTTCTTCTAGCCCAGCGTTTCTCATGATGTACTCTGCATATGAGAGAAATAAGTAGGATGCCAATATGCAGGCTTGACCTGCTCCTTTTCCTATTTGGAACCAGTCTGTTGTTCCATGTCCCGTTCTAAGTATTGCTTCCTGACATGCATACAGCTTTCTCAGGAGACAGTATATTGTGATCCATACAGACAAAGGCTTTGGCATAGTCAATAAAGCAGAAATAGATGTTTTTCTGGAGCTCTCTCGCTTTTTCGATGATCCAGCAGATGTTGGCAATTTGATCTGTGGTTCCTCTGCCTTTTCTAAAACCAGGTTCAACATCTGGAATTCACAGTTCACGTATTGTTGAAGCCTGGCTTGGAGAATTTTAAGCATTACTGTATTACCATGTGAGATGAGTGCAATTGTGTGGTAGTTTGAGCATTCTTTGGCATTGCCTTTCTTTGGGATTGAAATGAAGGCTGATCTTTCCCATTCCTCTGGCCCCTGCTGAGTTTTCCAAATTTGCTGACATATTGAGTGCAGCACTTTCACAGCATCATCTTTTAGGATTTGAAATACCTCAACTGGAATTCCATCATGTGCACTAGCTTTGTTTGTAGTGATGCTTCCTAAGTCTCACTTGACATTCCAAAATGTCTAGCTCTAGGTGAGTGATCACACTATTGTGATTATCTTGGTCATGAAGATCTTTTTTGTACAGTTCTTCTGTGTATTCTTGCCACTTCTTAATATCTTCTGCTTCTGTTAGGTCCATACCGTTTCTGTCCTTTATTGGGCCCGTCTTTGCATGAAATGTCTTCTTGGTATCTTTAATTTTCTCGAAGAAATCTCTAGTCTTTCCCATTCTATTGTTTTCCTCTATTTCTTTTCATTGATCACTGAGGAAGGCTTTCTTATCTCTCCTTGCTATTCTTTGGAACTCTGCATTGATATGGGTATATCTTTCGTTTTCCCCTTTGCTTTTCACTTCCCTTCTTTTCATAGGTATTTGTAAGGCCTCCTCAGACAGCCATTTTCCTTTTTTGCATTTCTTTTTCTTAGGGATGGTCTTGATTCCTGTCTCCTGTACAGTGTCACGGACCTCCATCCATAGTTCATCAGGCACTCTGTCTATCAGGTCTAGTCCCTTAAATGTATTTCTCACTTCCACTGTATAGTCATAAGGGATTTGATTTAGGTCATTCCTGAATGGTCTAGTGGTTTTCTCCACTTTCAGTCTGCATTTGTCAATAAGAAGTTCATGATCTGAGCCACAGTCAGCTCCCTGTCTTGTTTTTGCTGACTATATAGAGCTTCTCATCTTTGGCTTCAAAGAATATAATCAATATGATTTTTGTGTCAACTATTTGGTGATTAATGTCCATGTTAGAATCTTCTCTTTTATTGTTGGAAGAGGGTGTTTGCTATGAGCAGTGTGTTCTCTTGTCAGAACTCTATTAGCCTTTGCCCTGCTTCATTCTATACTCCAAGGTCAAATTTGCCTGTTTCTCCAGGGCTTTATTGACTTTCTACTTTTACATTCCAGTCCCCTATAATGAAAAGGACATTTTTTTTGGCGTGTTAGTTCTAGACGGTTTTATAGGTTTTGTTAGAACTGTTCAAGTTCAGCTTCTTCAGCATTACTGGTCAAGGCATAGACTTGGATTACCGTGATATTGAATGGTTTGCCTTGGAAACAAACAGAGATCATTCTGTCGTTTTTGAGATTGCATCCAAGTACTGTATTTTGGACTCTTTTGTTGATTATGATAGCTACTCCATTTCTTCTAAGGGATTCATGCCCAAAGTAGTAGATATAATGGTCATCTGAGTTAAATTCACCCACTCCAGTCCATCTTAGTTCACTGGTTCCTAGAATGTCGATGTTCACTCTTGTCATCTCCTGTTTGATCACTCCAGTTTGCCTTGATTCATGGACCTAACATTCCAGATTCCTATGCAATATTGCTCTTTACAGCATCAGACCTTGCTTCTATGACCAGTCACATCCACAACTGGGTATTGTTTTTGCTTTGGTTCCATCCCTTCATTCTTTCTGGAGTTATTTCTCCACTGATCTCCAGTAATATACTGGGCACCTACCGACCTGGGTTGTTCATCTTTCAGTGTCCTATCTTTTTGCCTTTTCATACTGTTCATGGGGTTTTCAAGGCAAGAATACTGAAGTGATTTGCCATTCTCCAGTGGACCACATTCTGTCAGACTTCCCCACCATGACCCATCTGTCTTGGGTGGCCCCACATGGCATGGCTTAGTTTCACTGAGTCATAAGACTAATAACTATATTTCCAGGACGTGTATTTTTGCATTGAAAAGTAAATTTCAGATGGCGACCCCTTACTGGCACATTTTTGAGGGAAAAGAAATATTTTATATATCAGAATTCTCATTTTTTTCTGGATCACGTAAAATACTTATTTCCCAATAAAGTCAGTCCAGTTGCTCCGTTGTGTCCAACTCTGTGACCTCAATAGCATAACATAGGGTTGCGAAAAACAAGACTGTTTGGAAAATAATAAAGAATAGGCTCAGGGTAAAGAAACCAAGTTGGAAAAATGAACACTGCTTCCCCTAACTGAGATAAAGTACCTTTCATGCTCACATATATGATATCCATTAATTGTCCTTTGTTGAAGAAATTTTGAGAAAACCACAAATTATATTTTTTAAAATTTAAAGACTGACTTGAGATATCATGACACTCAAGAATAGTTAAAAATAATTAAAAGTAATCTTCTCATCGTGAGTTTAAATTTTGATATTAACCCTGAGTTTCCCTTTCTAACGCCTGATTCAGTTCAGTTCAGTTCAGTCCAGTTCAGTCATCAGTTGTGTCCGACTCTTTGTGACCCCATGAATCACAGCATGCCAGACCTCCCTGTCCATCACCAACTCCCGGAGTTCACTCAGACTCATGTCCACCGAGTCAGTGATGCCATCCAGCCATCTCATCCTCTGTCGTCCCTTTCTCCTCCTGCCCCCAATCACTCCAGCATCAGAGTTTTCTCCAATGAGTCAACTCTTCGCATGAGGTGGCCAAAGTGCTGGAGTTTCAGCTTTAGCATCATTCCTTCAAAGGAATCCCAGGGCTGATCTCCTTCAGAATGGACTGGTTGGATCTCCTTGCAGTCCAAGGGACTCTCAAGAGTCTTCTCCAACACCACAGTTCAAAAGCATCAATTACCTTTCCCCAAATCCTCCTCTATAATCATTTGAAAGTACAGGGTCACGTATTATGTTATTTACAGGAAATTTGTTAACTTGCCTGAGCCTTAGTTGTCTCATTTACAAAGTGAAGTTAATAAAAACTTATCTTACACTCAGAAAATAAACCCTCCAAAATGTTTAACATGTTTATCCATAATAGTTACCTTTATCCAGCTGCCTTTTTATACTTTGTACACTTCTGAATTGTTTGAACTTATTTTATTTCAAAAATATTGCTTTCATAATTTTTAAGATTAAAAAGTAAGTTAAGAAAAGATCATAATCAATTTGAAATTAAAATTATATATCAACCATGGTAATCAATTTATACTCTATCAGGAATCCTAACTGAAAATATCCTAAATATAGGCATACTTTAGATAGAAATGTTGCACATTCAGTTCTAGACCAGTACAATAAAGTGCGTTTCACAATAAAATGAGTTATAAAATTTTTGGTTTCTTGGTCCATATAAAAAGTAAATGAAGACTGTAGTCTTAAGAGAACAATAGCATTATGTCTAAAAAATGTAAATATCCTAACTAAAAACTAGTTTATTACTTTAAAAATGCTAATCCTCATCTGAGCCTTATGTGAGCTATAGTAGCAACATCAAGGATCACTGAACACAAATCACCATAATGAATACAATAATAATTTAAAATTTGAAATATTGCAAAAATTACCAAAATGTGGCACACAAACAAGAAGTGGGCAAATACTGTTGGATAGTTGGTTCTGTTGCATTTGCTCAACACAGGGTTGTCATAAGACTTCAATTTGTTAAAAAAAAAATATAATATCTGTGAAACACAAGAAACCAAAGTAAAACAAGGGATACCTGTAGTGGAAAGTCCACGTGCTCATTCACTTAGTCATGTCTGACTCTTTGTGACCCATGGACTGCAGTCTGCCAGCCTCCTTTGTCCATGGGATTTTCTAGGCAAGAATACTGTAGTGGGCTGCCATTTCCTCCTCCAGGGGATCTTCCTGACCTAGGGATTGAACCCATCTCTCCTGCATCTTGTGCATTGTTGCTGCTGCTAAGTCGCTTCAGTTGTGTGTGGCTCTGTGTGACCCCATAGACGGCAGCCCACCAGGCTCCCTCGTCCCTGGGATTCTCTAGGCAAGAACACTGGAGTAGATGCCATGTCCTTCTCCAATGCATGAACGTAAAAAAGTGAAAGTGAAGTCGCTCATTTGTGTCTGACTCTTAGCGACCCTATGGACTGCAGCCCACCAGGCTCCTCTGTCCGTGGGATTTTCCAGGCAAGAGTACTGGAGTGGGGTGCCATTGCCTTCTCTGCTTCTGCATTGTTAGGATGATTCTTTACCACTGAGCCACCTAGGAAGCCCAAGATTACAGAATCCTCAAGATTCAAGAACTGACAGCAACAGAAGCCTCTGGAAATGGTAGTAGGCATAGGACTAAGGAAAAAAAAAAGATTTATGTCAGTTTTTCTGAAAAATGAATCAGTGAAATGAAGCCCAAAATAAACAATCATCATACATGCAGGTGTTGTTCATTTGATAAGTTGAGTCCAACTCTTTGCAACCCCATGGACTGCAGCATGCCAGACTTCAGTGTCCTTCACTATCTCCAAGAGTTTGCTCAAACTCATGTCCATTGAATCGATGATGCCATCCGACCATCTCATCCTCTGCTGCCCCCTTCTCCTTTTACTTTAAATTTGTCCCAGTATCACGGTCTTTTCCAATGAGTCAGCTCTTTGTATCAGGTAGTCAAAGTATTGGAGCTTCAGCTTCAGCATCAGTCCTTCCAATGAATATTCAGAAATGATTTCCTATAGGATTGACAGGTTTGATCTCTTTGCAGTCCAAAGGACTCTCAAGAGTCTTCTCCAACACCACAATTCAAAAGCATCAATTCTTCAGTGCTCAGTCTTTTTTAGGTCCAACTCTCACATCTGTTGCCTGTAAATTTAGAAAACTCAGCAGTGGCCACAGGTGTGGAAAAGATCAGTTTTCATTCCAATCCCAAAAAAAGGCAATGCTAAAGAATGTTCAAACCACAATTCTCCAAGCTAGTCTTCGGCAATACGTGAATCGTGAACTTCCAGATGTTCCAGCTGGTTTTAGAAAAGGCAGAGGAACCACAAATTGCCAACATTCGCTGGCCGTTGGATCATCAAAAAGCAAGAGAGTTCCGCAAAAAAAACCATCTATTTCTGCTTTATTGACTATGCCAAAGCCTTTGTCTGTGTGGATCACAATAAACTGTGGAAAATTCTGAAAGAAATGGGAATACCAGAACACCTGACCTGCCTCTTGAGACATCTGTTTGCAGGTTAGGAAGCAACAGTTAGAACTGGACATGAAACATCGGACTGGTTCCAAATCGGAAAAGGAATACATGAAGGCTGTGTATTGTCACTCTGCTTACTTAAGTTATACACAGATTATATCATGTGAAATGCCGGGCTGGATGAAGCACAAGCTGTAATCAAGATTTCCAGGAGAAATATCGATAACCTCAGATATATGGATGACACCACCCTTATGACAGAAAGCAAAGAAGAGCTAAAGAGCCTTTTGATGAAAGTGAAAGAGGAGAGTGAAAAGTTGGCTTAAAACTCAACATTCAGAAAACTAAGATCATGGCATCTAGTCCCATCACTTCATGGCAATTAGATGTGGAAACAATGACAGACTTTATTCTTTGGGGCTCCAGAATCACTGCAGATGTTGACTGCAGCCATGAAATTAAAAAGCACTTGCTCCTGAAGAAAAGGTATGACCAACCTAGACATCATATTAAAAAGCAAAAACATTACTTTGCCATCAAAGGTTCCATCTAGTCAAAACTATGGCTTTTCTAGTAGTCGTGTATGGATGTGAGAGTTGGACTACAAAGAAAGCTGAGCATCCAGTAATTGATGCTTTTGAACTGTGGTTTTGAGGAAGACTCTTGAGAGTCCCTTGGACTGAAAGGAGATCCAACCAGTCCATCCTAAAGGAAATCAGTCCTGAATATTCATTGGAAGGACTGATGCTGAAGCTGAATCTCCAATACTTTGGCCACCTGATGTGAAGAGCTGACTAATTGAAAAAGACCCTGCTGCTGGGAAAGACTGAATGTGGGAGAAGGGGAAGACATAGGGTGAGACTGTTGGATGGCATCACCAGTCAATGGACATACATTTGAGTAAACTCCAGGAGTTGGTAATGGACAGGGAAGCCTGGCATGCTGCAGTCCATGGGATTGCAAGTAGTGAGACACGACTGAGCGACTGAAATGAACTGAGGCAATATGAGAAAGAGGGCTAAGGGTTGCTTCTTGTCTTAATCTCCTACGTGGAACTAGATGATTATTTGAATAATGAAAAACTTTAATAAATAGTCCTAACCGTGAATACTGATGTGGTCATGTGAGCAGTATGAGTGTGATGATGCAGTCATGATTCTAGGCTCTGTTTCCTCTCTTCAGTCTGTGATTCTGTATAAATTTCTATTCAATAATAAAATTTGAAAATAAACCTAACACTCAGAGTTGATATGAATATTTTAATCAAATAACATTATTAAGTGTCTCACATTGTGCTTGGCAAATGTGTCTTCTCAACATAGGATTTCTTTCCTTTATACATCAGTCCAGTAGTGTCTTAATTTAGTGCTTTGACCTGAGTATAAAAAGTGACTCTTGATTAGAGCCTCTGTTACATTTGGCACTTGCATTCAAACTGACCCTGAAATGAAAGTTCTTTTTTTAACTGAAGTATATTTGGTGTACTGGCTTCTCAGGTGGCCATAGTGGTACAGAACTCAGCTAACAATGGAGGAGAATTAAGAGACAGGGTTTTGATCCCTGGGATAGGAAGATCCCCTGGAGGAGGTTATGGCAACCCATTCCAGTATTCTTGCCTGAAAATCCCATGGACACAGGAGCCTTGCAAGCTACAATTCATAGGGTTGCACAGAGCTGGACATGACTGATGTGACTTAGCAAGCATGCATATTCGATGTACAATATTATATGTTGCATGCATACTCAGTTACTTCAGTTTTGTCTGATTCTTTGAGACCCCACAAACTCCTCTGTCCATTGGATTATCCCAGCAAGAATGCTGGATTGTGTTGCCATTTCCTCCTTCAGGGGATCTTCACAATCCTGGGATTAACCCACATCTCCTTTGGCTCCTGAACTGGCAGGTGGATTCTTTACCACTGAGTGACCTGGGAAGCCCCCACAATATTATATGTTACAGGTGTACAATATGGTGATTCATAATTTTTAAAGGTTATACCTCATTTATATTTATTATGAAAATTGACTGTATCTCCAGTGTTGTACCATACATGTTAGTAGCTCATTTTATACATAATATAAAATAGCTTATTTTATACATAATAATACACACACATATTTTATACATCATAAAAGCATATGATGTATTTCTCAATTCCCTCCTCTTCTCTCGCCCCACTGGTAATCACTAGTCCGTTATATGTATCTGTGAGCCTGTATTCACTACTTTGTTTTAATTTTTGCATTCCACATATAAGTTGTATCATACAGTATTTATTATTCTGTGTTTAAAGAAGTAAAACTCACTATGGGCAAATGACTTTATCTTATAAATAGAAAATCCTAAGGAATACACACACAATTAGAACTAATAAAGGAGTTTAACAAGGTTACAGGGTACAAGATCAATATACAAAAATATATTGTTTTCCTATGCACTATTAATGAACAACCTAAAAATTAAATTAAGAAAACAATCTTGTTTATAGTAGTATCAAAAAGATTCAAATACTGACACAAAAATTTAACAGAATAAGTGTAAGATTTGTATACTAAAAAGTGCAAAATATCATTGAAAGTAATTAAAGGGCACCTCAATAAATAGAAAGACATTCCATGTTCATGAATTGAAAGGCGATATTGTTAAGATGGTAATAAAAAGTATCTATAGATTTAGTGTAAATCTATAGCAAAATAGCAACTGGCTATTTTGCACAAATAGATATGGTGACTCTAAAATCTACATAGAACCAAATGGAAAAAGAAATCTTGTAAAAGATTCACAATTGTTAATCTTAAAACTTATCACAAACCTGTTGTAATCAACATAATGTGGTGCTGACATAAAGATAGACTTATAGATCAATAGAATAAAACTGAGTCCAGAAATAAATACATACACTTATGGTTAATTGATATTTTAGAGAATGCCAAAACAATTCAGTGGGAATGAATGATCTTTTGAACATATGATGGTAAGATTACTAGATTTTCACCTGCAAAAGTATGAAGTTGGAGCCCTACATCATACTATGTTAAAAAATTAGAACTGAAAATTATAAAACTCTCACCTAGGTGAGAAAATCATAGGTGCAAATCTTCATGACCTTATATCAGGCAAGTTTCTGACATATTACACCAAAACACAGGCAACCAAAGGAAAAAATAGGCCAGTTATACTTCACAAATTTAAAAATGTTTATGCTTCAAAGGATGCTACCAACAAAGTGCCAAGACAGCCCAAAGAATGTGATAAAATTCTTGCACATCTAGTATTCAGAGTATATAATGCATTCTCCCTTTATGTATTTTAATTTTATTGGAGTATAGTTGATTTACTATGTTGTGTTAGTTTCAGGTGTACAGCAAAGTGATTCAGTTTTATATATATATATATATTATATGATATATATTATATATATATATATTATATATATTATATATTATAGTTATATATGAATATAACTACATATATATATATGTAGGAGAAGGCAATGGCAGGCCACTCCAGTACTCTTGCCTAGAAAATCCCATGGATAGAGGAGCCTGGTAGGCTGCAGTCCATGGGGTCGCTACGAGTTGGCTGCGACTGAGCAACTTCATTTTCTCTTTTCACTTTCACGCAATGGAGAAGGAAATGGCAACCCACTCCAGTGTTCTTGCCTGGAGAATCCCAGGGATGGCAGAGCCTGGTGGGCTGCTGTCTATGGGGTTGCACAGAGTCGGACACGACTGAAGCGACTTAGCATATATATATGTGTGTGTGTGTGTGTCACACACACACACATATGCTGCTGTTGCTGCTAAGTCACTTCAGTCATGTCTGACTCTGTGCCGCCCGACAGATGGAGCCCACTTGGCTCCTCTGTCCCTGGGATTCTCCAGGCAAGAATACTGGAGTGGGTTGCCATTTCTTTCTCCAATATATACATATATATATATATATATTCATTATTTTTTAGATTGTTTCCTCATATAGGTTATCATGGAATATTGAATAGAGTTCTCTGTACTATATAGTAGATCCTTGTTTCTTATCTATCTTATATATAATAGTGTGTAAGTGTTCACTCCAAGCTTCTGATTTATCCTGCCCCCCATTATATTCTTCCTTTGATAACCATAAGTTTGTTTTTGATATCTACTAAGTCTGCTAACAAATAAGTTCATTTGTATCATTTTTAAAAATTAGATTCCACTTGAGTGATACCATATAATATTTGTTTTTTTTTTTTCTGTCTGTCTTATTTCACTTAGTATTATAATCTCTAGGTACATCTATTAATATGTTGTGGCAATGGGCAATATTTCATTGTTTTATGGCTGAGGAATATTGCATTGTATATATGTACCACATCATCTTTACCCATTCCTCTGTTGATGGACATTTAGGTTTCTTCCATGTCCTGGCTGTTGTAAATAGTGCTACAATGATTATCAGGGTGCATGTATCTTTTCAAATTGTGTGTTTTTCTTTTTTTTTTTTTTATGGATATATGCCCAGTAGTTGGGATTACTGGATCATATGGTTGCTCTTTCTGATGGCTCAGTGGGTAAAGAATCTGCATGAAATGCAGGAGACACAGGTTGATGTGGGTTCAGTTCCTAGCTTGGGAAGATCCCTTAGAAGATGAAATGGCAACCCACTTCAGTATTCTTGCCTGAAAAATCCCATGGACAAAGGAGCATGGCAGGCTACAGTCCACGGGGTCACAAAGAGTCAGACACAACTGAGCACACACAAGCACATGGTAGCTCTATCTTTAGTTTTTTAAGGAACCTTCATGGGCTTCCTAGATGGCTCAGTGGGTAGAGAATCCGCCTCCAATGCAGGAGATGCAGGAGACGTGGCTTTGATTCCTTGATCAGGAAGATCCCTTGGAGGAAGGCACGGCAACCCACTCCAGTATTCTTGCTTGGAGAATCCCATGGACAAAGGATCCTGGTGGGCTAGGGTCCATAGGTTCCTAAAGAGTCAAACATGACTAAAGTGACTGAGCACATGCGCATGAAAGGAACCTTCATAGTATTCTCCATAATGGTTGTACCAATTTACAACAGTATAGGACAGTTCCTTTTTCTCCACACCCTCTCCAGCATGTATTGTTCATAGATTTTTTTTGATGATGGCCGTTCTGACCCATGTGAGGTAATAACTCATTGTAGCTTTGATTTCGGAGAAGGCGATGGCACCCAACTCCAGTATTCTTGCCTAGAAAATCCCATGGACGGAGGAGCCTGGTGGGCTGCAGTCCCTGGGGTCGCAATGAGTCTGACACGACTGAGAGACTTCACTTTCACTTTTCACTTTCCTGCATTGGAGAAGGAAATGGCAACCCACTCCAGTGTTCTTGCGTGGAGAATCCCAGGGACGGGGAGCCTGGTGGGCTGCCGTCTATGGGGTTGCACAGAGTCGGACATGAATGAAGCGACTTAGCAGCAGCAGCAGCAGCTTTGATTTACATGCCTCATATTATTAGTGATGTTGAACATCTTTTCATGTACTTTTTGGCAATCTGTTTGTCTTTGGCGAAGTATAAAGGTGGAACTAAATTTAAAAATGGGAAAAATAATTCAATAAACATTTCTACAAAGAATATATAGTTGACCCTTCAATAACATTGGTTTAAACTTCATAGGTCTGCTTATATGTCGATATTTTTGATATTTAATATTACAGTGCTACAAAATCTGTTGTTTTAATCTATAGATGTGGAACTGTTAATGTGGAGGATCCATGTGTTCAGAGGATGGACTATAAGTTATACACAGATTTTCGATTACAGGGAGGTTTGGCTTGCCTAACCCCCATGTTGTTCATGGGCTAACTTCATATTCAAAGGGCCAGTAATCTTAGGAAAAAATATTTCTTGCTGTTAGTCATTATGGAAATACAATGTTAATGCAGCCACAGTGAATGGATCTTCGCATCACACCCACTGGTTTCAATACAGTCAAAAAGTAAGTATTGATGAGTTTGTGGAGAAATTGAAACTCTCATTCATTGTTGTGGGGAATGTAAAATGACACACCTACTTTGGAAAACAGTTTGATAGTTCCTCAAAAAGTTAAAAATAAAGTCACCCGTATGACTCTAATTCTACTGAGCATATGTATATGCTCAAAACAATTGAAAACATGACCACATAAAGTCTCATATATGAATATTCATAGCAGCATTATTTATGACCACTCCCAAATGGAAATAACTCAAATGTCCATCAACTGAAGAATTCATAAAGAACATATAGTATATCCATTTATATGGATAGAACAGTCTTTTGGACTCTGGGAACGGGAGAGGATGGGATGATTTGGGAGAATAGCATTGAAATATGTATAATATCATATCTGAAACGAGTCACCAGTCCAGGTACGATGTCTGATAACGGATGCCTGGGGCTGATGCACTGGGACGACCCAGAGGGATGGTATGGGGAGGGAGGAGGGAGGAGGGTTCAGGATGGGGAACACATGTATACTTGTGGCGGATTCATCTTGATGTATGGCAAAAGCAATACAATATTGTAAAGTTAAACAAAATAAAATTAAAACAAAACAAAACAAAAAGAACATATAGTATATCCATTTAGTCAAATATTATATAGTCAAATATTATTTTGCAATAGAAAGGAATGAAGTACTGATACATGCTACAATAGGGATAAACATTAAAACCATTATTTTAAGTGTAAGAAAACAATAACAAAAGGCAACATATTATATGATTACAGATATATGAAATGTCTAGAATAGACAAATTCATAGAGACACAAAGTAAGTTGTGGTTTTAGAGGAGAAATAGAGGAAAACAGGGAATGATTATTAATAGGTAAGGGATTTAGTTTTGAGGTGATGGAAGTATACTGGAATTAGATAACAGTGATGTTGCACAACTTTGTTGATATACTAAAAACTGAATTATTTACTTAAAAGGGGTGAATTTTATGATACATGAATTCTATCTCATAGTTTTTAATTTTAAAAATGGAAGTGGAGGAAAAAGTGACCCACAGAACTATCTATTTTTAGAAATCAGATCAGATCAGATCAGATCAGTGGCTCAGTCGTGTCCGACTCTCTGCGACCCCATGAATCACAGCACGCCAGGCCTCCCTGTCCATCACCAGCTCCCGGAGGTCACCCAGACTCACATCCATCGAGTCAGTGATGCCATCCAGCCATCTCACCCTCTGTCGTCCCCTTCTCCTCTTACCCTCAATCCCTCCCAGCATCAGAGTCTTCTCCAATGAGTCAACTCTTCACATGAGGTGGCCAAAGTACTGGAGTTTCAGCTTTAGCATCATTCCCTCCAAAGAAATCCCAGGGCTGATCTCCTTCAGAATGGACTGGTTGGATCTCCTTGCAGTCCAAGGGACTCTCAAGAGTCTTCTCCAACACCACAGTTCAAGATCATCAATTCTTTGGCACTCAGCCTTCTTCACAGTGCAACTCTCACATCCATACATGACCACAGGAAAGACCATAGCCTTGACTAGACGGAGCTTTGTTGGCAAAGTGATGTCTGCTTTTGAATATGCTATCTAGGTTGGTCATAACTTTCCTTCCAAGGAGTAAGCGTCTTTTAATTTTATGGCTGCAGTAACCATCTGTAGTGATATTAGAGCCCAGAAAAATAAAATCTGACACTTTTTAGAGAAGTCACTGACATTTTCGGGCTTCCATGCTTTCTTCAAACAATTGCTACTTTAAATAGATTCAGCACCTGGAGGAACAGTTTTCCCTACCTATCTTTTGTGTGAAAATCTCTATCTCCTGTGTTTCATATCTGAGTTGGGGCTAGGCCTATAGTCAAGGCTCCCCGATTATTCATAAGTGTCCTAAAAAACTATTTTCATGATTATCTGAATTTTATTTGACAATGTAAAATAAAGTTCAGTTCAGTTCAGTCGCTCATCTGTGTTTGACCCTTTGTGACCCCATGAATTGCAGCACACCAGGCCTCCCTGTCCATCACCAACTCCTGGAGTTCACCCAAACTCATGTCCATCGAGTCGGTGATGCCATCCAACCATCTCATCCTCTGTCATCTGCTTCTCCTCCTGCCCCGAATCCCACCCAGCATCAAAGTCTTTTCCAAAGAGTCAACTCTTCACATGAGATGGCCAAAGTATTGGAGTTTCAGCTTTAGCATCAGTGATTCCAAAGAACACCCAGGGCTGATCTCCTTTAGAATGGAGTGGTTGGATCTCTTTACAGTCCAAGGGACTCTCAAGATTCTTCTCCAGCACCACAGTTCAAAAGCATCAATTCTTCGGCACTCAGCTTTCTTCACAGTCCAACTTTCACATCCATACATCACCACAGGAAAAACCATAGCCTTGAGTAGATGGACCTTTGTTGGCAAAGTCTCTGCTTTTGAAGATGCTATCTAGGTTGGTCATAACTTTCCTTCCAAGGAGTAAGCGTCTTTTAATTTCATGGCTGCAGTCACCATCTGCAGCGATTTTGGAGCCCCGAAAAATACAGTCTGACATTGTGTCTACTGTTTCCCCATCTATTTCCCATGAAGTGATGGGACCAGATGCCATGATCTTTGTTTTCTGAATGTTGAGCTTTAAGCCAACATTTTCACTCTCCACTTTCACTTTCATCAAGAGGCTTTTTAGTTCCTCTTCACTTTCTGCCATAAGGGTTGTGTCATCTGCATATCTGAGGTTACTGATATTTCTCCCAGAAATCTTGATTCCAGCTTATGCTTCTTCCAGTCCAGGGTTTCTCATGATGTACTCTGCATATAAGTTAAATAAACAGGGTGACAATATACAGCCTTGACGTACTCCTTTTCTTATTTGGAACCAGTCTGTGTTCCATGTCCAGTTCTAACTGTTGCTTCTTGATCTGCATATAGGTTTCTCAAGAGGCAGGTCAGGTGGTCTGGTATTCCCATCTCTTCCAGAATTTTCCACAGTTTATTGTGATCCACACAGTCAAAGGCTTTAGCATAGTCAATAAAGCAGAAATAGATGTTTCTCTTGAACTCTCTTGCTTTTTTGATGATCCAGCAGATGTTGGCAATTTGATCTCTGGTTCCTCTGCCTTTTCTAAAACCAGCTTCAACATCTGGAAGTTCACGGTTCATGTATTGCTAAAGCCTGGCTTGGAGAATTTTGAGCATTACTTTACTAGCATGTGAGATGAGTACAATTGTGCGGTAGTTTGAGCATTCTTTGGCATTGCCTTTCTTTGGGATTGGAATGAAAACTGATCTTTTCCATTCCTCTGGCCACTGCTGAGTTTTCCAAATTAGCTGGCATATTGAGTGCAGCACTTTCACAGCATCATCTTCCAGGATTTGAAATAGCTCAACTGGAATTCCATCAGTTCCACTGGCTTTGTTCATAGTAATGCTTCCTAAGTCCCACTTGACTTCACATTGAGGATGTCTGGCTCTAAGTGAGTGATCACAACTTCATGATTATCTTGGTTGTGAAGATCTTTTTTGTACAGTTCTTCTGTGTTTTCTTGCCACCTCTTCTTAATATCTTCTGCTTCTTTTAGGTCCATACCATTTCTGTCCTTTATTGAGCCCATCTTTGCGTGAAACGGTCCCTTGGTATCTCTAATTTTCTTGAAAAGATCTCTCGTCTTTCCCATTCTATCGTTTTCCTCTATTTCTTTGCATTAATTGCTCTTATCTCTTCTTGCTATTCTTTGGAACTCTGCATTCAGATGTTTATATCTTTCCTTTTCTCCTTTGCTTTTCTCTTCTCTTCTTTTTACATCTATTTGTAAGGTTCCCCAGACAGCCATTTTGCTTTTTTGCATTTCTTTTCCATGGGGATGGTCTTGATCCCTATCTCCTGTACAGTGTCACGAACGTCCATCCATAGTTCATTAGGCACTCTATGTATCAGATCTAGTACCTTAAATCTATTTTCTCATTTCCGCTGTATAATCATAAGTGATTTGTTTTATGTCAAATAAAGTAGACCGGGATATTATGCAACCTTCAAGTGACGTCACCTTTTTTGAACCTTAATTTCCTTTACAATGTGTACTTTTCAAGATTGTGAAGACTTAATGAGATATGGCTTGTAAATACCTAGCAAACTGCCTGGCCTGATTTAGGCCTCAGTTAATGTTAGCTTCCTTCTGACTTTTTTCCCTCTGGTTAAAATACACATTCTTCTTCTTTTTTTTTTTTAACAAATGAATTATGTTTATTTTTTCTTTTTAATTAATTAATTGATTTTTTAATTGAATGATAATTGCTTTACAGAATTTTGTTGTTTCCTCTCAATCCTCAACATGAATCAGCCATAGGTATACATATATCCCCTCCCCTTTGAACCTCCCTTCAATCTCCTTCCCTATCCCACCCCTCTTGGTTGATACAGAGTCCCTGTTTGAGTTTCCTGAGCCGTACAGCAAATTCCCATTCGTCATTTATTTTACATATGGTAAATGTAAGTTTGCAGGTGGTGATTGCAGCCATGAAATTAAAAGATGCTTACTCCTTGGAAGGAAATTAGGACCAACCTAAATAGCATATTCAAAAGCAGAGATATTACTTTGCCAACAAAGGTCTGTCTAGTCAAGGCTATGGTTTTTCCAGTAGTCATGTATGGATGTGACAGTTGGACTGTGAAGAAAGGTAAGCACTGAAAAATTGATGCTTTTGAAGTGTGATGTTGGAGAAGACTCTAGAGAGTCCCTTGGACTGTAACGAGATCCAACTAGTCCATTCTGAAGGAGATTGTTCCTGGGTGTTCTTTGGAAGGACTGATGCTAAAGCTGAAACTCCAGTACTTTGGCCACCTCATGTGAAGAGTTGACTCTTTGGAAAAGACTCTGATGCTGGGTGAAATTGGGGGCAGGAGAAGGGTACGACAGCAGATGAGATGGCTGGATCGCATCACCAACTCGATGGACGTGAGTTTTAGTGAACTCCGGGAGTTGGTAATGGACAGGGAGGCCTGGCGTGTTGCAATTCATGGGGTCGCAAAGAGTTGGACACGACTGAGTGACTGAACTGAACTGAATGTAAGTTTCTATGTTTCTCTTTCCTTATATTTCACCCTCTCCTCCTCTCTCCCCATGTCCATAAGTGTATTCTCTATGTCTGTTTCTCTATTGCTACCCTGTAAAAAAACTCTTCAGCACCATTTTTCTCGATTCCGTATATATGCTTTGGAATATGATATTTATCTTTCTCTTTCTGACTTACTTCTCTTTGTATAATAGGCTCTGAGTTCATCCACCTCACTAGAACTGACTGAAATATGTTCCTTTTTATGGCTAAGTCATATTCCATTGTGTATATGAACCACAACTTCTTTATCCATTTATCTGTCAATGGAAATCTAGGTTGCTTTCATGTTCTAGCTATTGTAAATAGTGCTGCAGTAAACAATGGGATACATATGTCTTTTTCAATTTGGGTTTTCTCAGGGTATATGCCTAGTAGTGGAATTGCTGGGTCATATGGTGGTTTCATTCCCAGTATTTTTTTTAATTAATTAATTTTTTATTGAAGAATAAGTTCTCTACGGAATTTTGCTGTTTTCTGTCAAACCTCAACATGAATCAGCCATAGGTGTACATATATCCCCTTCGTTTTGAACCTCCCTCCCATCTCCCTCCCCATCCCACCCCTCTAGGTTGATACAGAGCCCCTGTTTGAGTTTCCTGAACTATACAGCAAATTCCCATTGGCTATCTATTTTGCATATGGTAATGTAAGTTTCCATGTTATTCTTTCCATACATCTCACCCTCTATCCCCTCTCCCAATGTCCATAAGTCTATTCTCTATGTCTGTTTCTCCATTGCTGCCCTGTAAGTAAGTTGTTCAGTACCATTTTTTCTAGATTCTGTATATATGTGTTAGAATACGGTGTTTATCTTTTTCTTTCTGACTCACTTCACTCTGTTCCAGGTTCTAGGTTCATCTACCTCATCAAAACTGGCTCAAATGTGTTCCTTTTTATGGATGAGTAATATTTCATTGCAGATCTATACCACGGCTTCTTTATCCATTCATCTGTCAATGGATACCTAGGTTGCTTCCATGTTCTAGCTATTGTAAATAGTACTGCAATGAACAATGGAATACATGTGTCTCTTTCAGTTTTGATTTACTCATGATATATGCCTAGGAGTGGGATCGCTGGGTCATATGTTGGTTTTATTCCTAGATTTTAAGGAATCTCCATACCATCTTCCATAGTGGCTGTATCAATTTACATTCCCGCCAACAGTGCAAGAGTTTTCCTTTTTCTTCACACCCTCTCCAGCATTTATTGTTTGTAGACTTTTTGATGATGGCCATTCTGGCTGGTGTGAGACGATATCTAATTATAGTTTTGATTTGCATTTCTCTAATAATGAGCAGTGTTAAACATCTTTTCATGTGTTTTCTAGCCTTCTGTCTGTCTTCTTTGGAGAAATGTCTGTTTAGGTCTTTTTCCCACTTTTTGATTGGGTTGTTTGTTTTTCTGGTATTGAGTTGTATGAGTTGCTTGTATATTTTGAAAATTAATCCTTTGTCAGTTGTTTCATTGATTTTCTCCCATTCTAAGGGTTGTCTGTTTACCTTGCTTTTAGTTTCCTTTGCTGGGCAAAAGCTTTCAAGTTTAATCAGGTCCCACTTGTTTACTTTTGTTTTTATTTCCATTACTCTAGGACTCTAGGAGATGGATCATAGAGGATCTTACTTTGATTTATGTTATCGAGTGTTCTGCCTATATTTTCCTCTAAGAGTTTTATAGTTTCTGGTCTTACATTTAGGTTTTTAATTCATTTTGAGTTCATGTAAAAAGCACATTCTTGACAGATAAGAGGTCACTCAGTTTTGTCCTGGCTTCCTGCCCAGCAATAGATTGCCTCTAGAAATAAACCATGGGTGGGGTATATTTTTTTCCCTGTGTATCACTTGCTTTGCCTCATCTAATACTTGGCATGCTATAGGTACTCAATGAGTTTAGATTTCCTATGTGACAACACAAGCTTTTTACATGAATTTCCTAATGTGGTGCTGAGAGGATTGCAGGATATCAGCATTAGTCTGTGACAAGCTAGCATTCTTAGTGCTCCTTTGGAGACTGTGTGATTTCTATTAATTGTTGTGCTGAGAGGCAGAGAGCTTAACACAAATACCGAGTGAGTCTTCCATTCTTCATAAGGCTTTTCAGCTCCTGATTTTCAGTTAAGCCTTGCAGGATTTTTCCATATCTTTAACATTATCTTTTAACATGTAGTACTGAAATGCTTAAACAGTATCAAAGAACTTATAATTTGCAGAGTCAGTCTTAGATTCCAATTTTCTTGGGAATGTTTTACTTATTATTAGACTGTCTAAATGCATTATAGATTAACATTTGAAAGGCATATTCACTGTTGACTATTGTGTTCCTTCTTCTTTTCAAAAATTAATGTAGTTAATACATGTGAAAAATATTGAGGAGAAAAAAAAATTAACTGGTATACAGGTGAATTTTAAGTGCCATTGTTTGAGCATTAGCTCCCAGAGCCTTTACCTATACCAATAGGAACTACCCTTTGCATAGGTGAAGTTGTTCAAGGTTATATTTGAAGAAGCTGAAACTGCTGAGACAAAATCCTAACTTCCTTTTTTGATACTGTGTTGTTCATTCTCATTTCTGAGCAGATTAAATTAAAATCACAGACATCTTGCTCTTTACCTTCTTTCCCACCTCTAGGAGCGGAAAAAGAAATTTGAAAAGGATGGAGAGAGGTTTTATTCCTTGCTGGATCGGCACTTACATCTGTCTTCCAAAAAGAAAGAATCTCAGTTACAAGAGGTATGTTCAAAAAGCTTGTCCCTGCCTTTTATTACCAGGTATGCCTTGGTGCATGGCAGCTTCCTATTGCAAGGGTTTTCTCTTACTCTGCCTCAGCAGAGAACCATGTATAATGGTTGTGCTTGCAGATTAAACTATGGCCAGGGTCTCAGGACTCCTGAGTTCTTAAGTCAGCTCCTCCACAAACTCACAGTGTGACTTTGGATAAGATATTTCTTTCCTGGCCTCAGTTTCTCTGTCAAAGGAAGTGTGGTACTACTCACAGATCCCTTCCAGTTCTAAGTTTGTGATTCCAGATGAGGTTATAGAGTTAAATTAGCATTGTAGGACAGAAGAAGATGGTGAAGGAGTAAGATGGGGAGATCACCTGCCTCCCCACAAATACATAAAAAATTCATCAGAATATGGAACAAGTCCTACAGAACAGCTTCTAAATAACAGCAGAAGACTCCAAACCTCCAAAAAGGCAAGCAAATCTCCTTAGAATGAGGTAGGACAAAGGATAAACACACACACACACAAAGACAAAGGACTTCAGGACGGGAGCTTGTGCTGCAAGAGAGGTAGGGAGTCATGAAGGAGGAAAAGTTTCTGAGTACTTATAAAGCCCCTCACAGGTGGGACCAAGGGGGGAGCTGTGAAACCTCAGAGTGCTGTGCAACAGCAGCGACTCAGAAGGCAAAATACTGAGAAAGCTGCCTAACAGCACTTCTCAGCCCATAAGCAGCTTACAAGCCCCAACCTGGAATGGGGGAGTGGCTGTGCAGGGAGCCAAGGCTCCAGTGAAGATCCCAGGGAGAGGTAGGGGGCTAGTGGCCATGATGATGTGTGCTGAGAGTGCTACTTTGACAAGGCTATGGAGTTAGACATGCCTGCCACTGCCAAAACCAGGAAAGGTGCTGGAAGCAACAGACAAAACACTGCTGATACATTGCTAATCCCAGAGGTTGCAGCTAGCACCAGGCCATGAGCAGGCACAGGTTACTGCCCACACCTTGCAGGGAGCTTTAACAGCTTGGCTCTTTCTAGAGACCCATGAACTGGAGTCCCTAGACCCCAGTTTTCTCTGGGAAAATTCATAAGCTGCCTTAGATTGTAACAGCATCCAACAGCTTACTACTTTCATAGGCATTCCCTGTACAACTCATATGTGGCTGCCTCCTCTCTCCCCAGCCCAAGAGAGCAAGTGAGAGTTAATATACCTCAGCCTTCATTCTTTTGTGTCCAGGTGGGGAACAGACTGTGGACTCTAGGAGAAACTGTGAACTTTAGGAGCTACTATGAGGTGAAATGAGGCCAGATGTGAGATTGACTCCATGCTGCCCACAAGTTTCAGAGACTTTCCTAGAAGTATTAGAAGACTTTGGTGTAGGTTTCACTGAGTATTCTGGGCTGCTGAATGTTGCCTTTACCACTAGTATAGGGAACTTGTCTTTTGTGTTGTGTGGCTTGTGAGGTCTTGGAGCTTCAATAGGCAACGGGCCTGAACCCCTGAGGTAGAGACGCAAGCCCAAGGCTTTGAACTACTAGAGTATACCTGACCCTATGGAACATTAATAGAGAAGAGACCCTGAAAGGCCTCCATCTCAACACCAAAGCCAAGCCCACCCAAAGGACAGCAAACACCAATACCCACTCCATGCTAATCCTTCAAGAAAACAGAAACAAAACATTACACACTAGCAGACAGGCTGCCCAAAGTGATACTGAACCCATAAACACCCCAAAATCTACTGGTCATGGTGCTACCCATCAGAGAGATGAGATCCAGTTCCACCAACCAGAACACAGGCACAAGTCCCCCCAACCAGGAAACCTTTACATGGTACTGGTCCAACCTCATTCATGGGCGACTGACTCCACAACTAAGAATAATGACCTTGGGACTTTCTTTTTTTAAAAAATCACAATCTTCATTTCCATTATATACTTCTACCTCTGCACTGGCCTTCTGTAGTGCTGTGGATTTTTTTTTTTTCCTTTTTGAATTTTTTGTTTTTCTTCTGTTTGACTGTTTTTTTTAAAAAATATTCTTTTCCTGCTGCAGTTGTTTAATATATTTAAATCACTTTTACATACTTCTATTTAACCTCACTTTTCTTTTTTCTTCCTTTTCTTTTTCTTTTTTCCCCTTATTTTATTCTTTTTCACCATGTTTGTTAATTTGTTTTGTTTTCTTTGCTTTATTCCCCAATTGGCACTCTGCTTTGGTTCTATTTTCCAGTTTGTTTTAATTGGCTCTGTTTTCATTTGGTTGATATAATTTTTGGTTTCCTTTGCTTGTCAAGTCATTCTCTTATACTTTCATTTCTTTGGAATATTTTTGTTATGTTTGTGTATGTATAAGTATGTGTATGTGTATATGTTTCACTGTTTTTGTAATTATTTGTTGGATTTGTATTTACCATTTGTCTGGGTTGGTCTTTTGTTTCTTTCAATGTTTTGTTATTCATCTCTGTGTGTATGTTTTAATCTCATTTAATGCCATAACAAACAACTTGAGAAATCTCCGTCCCCTGACCAGGGATTGGGCCTGAGCCTTTGGAGTGGGAGTACTGAATCCAGGACCTCAGAGTGCCAGAGAACTCCTAAACCCAGGGAGTGTTAGTGAGAAATTCCATGAAGGCCTACACCTGTATACAAAACCTAGTATCACACAGCTGCTGATGGCACCCAGTGCAGGATGCCTCACCCAAGCAACAAACAAGACAAAAACAATCATCAGCAGACAGGATTCCCTCAGACACTCCAAAATATACCACCTCACACAACCCTGCCTATCAGAGGGGAGAAAATGCAGGCACAAGTCACCCCCAACACAAAGGCAACACAAACCACTAGACCAACATTAACTATTGAGGGCAGAACCCAAAAGGAAGAAGAAATACAACCATAAAGCCTTGGAAAAGAAGACCTCAAACACATTAAGTCAGAAAAAAATGAAAAGACAGAGAAATATAGCACAAATGAAGGAACAAGGTAGAATTTCACAAGACCAAACAAATGAAGAGGAAATAGGCAAACTACCTGAAAAAGAATTCAAAGTAATGATATTAAAGATGTACTAAGGCCTCAAAAATAGAATGGAGAAAATGCAAGAATAAATTAACACACTTAACAAGGACCTAGAGGAAATAAACAGATGAATAGCACAATTACTGAAATTAAAAGTACTCTGGAAGTCATTAATAGTAGAATAACTGAGGCAGAACAGATAAGTGAGCTGGAAGATAGAATGGTGGAAATAACTGCTAAAGAGCAGAATAAAGGAATGGAATCAAAATAATTAAGGATAACCTCAGGGACATCTGGGACAATGTTAAATGTACCAACATTCTATTATAGTGGTCTCAGATGAAGAAGAGAAAAATAAGGGGTCTGAGAAAATTTTTGAAAAGGTTATGGTTAAAAAAAAAAACTTACCCAATATGGGAAAGAAAATAGTCAATCAGGTCCAAGAAGCACAGAGAGTTCCATACAGGATAAATGCAAGGAGAAACATGTCAAGACACATACTAATCAAACTAACAAATAGTAAATACAAAGAAAAAAATTAAAAGCAGCAAGGGAAAAGGAACAAGTAATGTACAAGGGGAAACCCATTTGATTAACAGCTGATCTTTCAGCAGAAACTCTGCATGCCAGAGGTAAATGGCAGGATATGTTTGAAGTACTGAAAGAAAAAAAAAATCCATAACCAAGATTGCACTACCTGGCAAGGATCATATTCAAAACTGATAGAGAAAACAAAAGTGTTACAGACAAGCAAAATTTAAGTGAGTTTAGCACCACAAAACCAGCTTTAAAACAAATGTTAAAGGCATTAATATAGGCTATGGTTTTTCCTGTGGTCATGTATGGATGTGAGAGTTGGACTGTGAAGAAAGCTGAGCACCGAAGAATTGATGCTTTTGAACTGTGGTGTTGGAGAACACTCTTGAGAGTCCCTTGGACTGCAAGGAGATCCAACCAGTCCATTCTGAAGGAGATCAGCCCTGGAATTTCTTTGAAAGGCATGATGCTGAAGCTGAAACTCCAGTACTTTGGCCACCTCATGTGAAGAGTTGACTCATTGGAAAAGACTCTGATGCTGGGAGGGATTGGGGGCAAGAGGAGAAGGGGATGACAGAGGATGAGATGGCTGGATGGCATCACTGACTCAATGGACGTGAGTCTGAGTGAACTCTGGAAGTTGGTGATGAACAAGGAGGCCTGGCATGCTGCAATTTATGGGGTCACAAAGAGTCAGAAACGACTGAGTGACTGAACCGAAATGATAGGCAAGAAACACAAGAGAAAGAAGAGACCTACAAAAACAAACCAAAACAATTATGAAAATGCCAGTAGGAAAATATATAAAAATAATTACTTTAAATGTAAATCAATTAAACACCACAACTAATAAACTCAGACTGGTTGAATGGATACAAAAACAAGACCCATATATATGATGTCTACAAGAAACCCACTTTAAGATCTAGCGTCAGATAAAGATTGAAAGTAAAAGGATGGAAAAAAGATATTCTATGAAAATGGAAATCAAAAGAAAGCCAGAGTGTCAATTCTCATATCAGACAAAACAGACTTTTAAATAAAAAATATTATAAGAGATAAAAAAGGACAATATATAATGATCAAGGGATTAATCCAAGAAGACATAAAAATTTTAAATATTTATGCACCCAACATTGGAACACCTCAGTACATAAGGCAAACTAACAGACATACAAGAGGAAATTGACAGTAACACAATAATAGTAGGCGACTGTATCATCCCACTTATACCATAGGACATATCATCAAATAAGAAAATTGATAAGGAAACACAAACCTTAATTGAAATTTTAGACAAAATGGACCTAATTTATATATTCAGGACATTCCATCCAAATGCAGAAGAATACACTTTCTTCTCAAGTGAACATGGAAAATTCTTCAGGATAGACCACATCTTGGATCACAAATCAAGCCTAAGTGAACTGAAGAAAATTGGAATCATATCAAGCATCTTTCCTCTCCATAACACTGTGAGACTAGATATCCGTTACAGAAGAAAAAAGACTGTGAAAGCACACACATGGAGGTTAAACAATACATTTCTAAGTAATGAATAGGTTATTGAAGGATGAAGGAAAGTTAAAATATTCCTAGGTAAAAAATGACAGCAAAAATATGACAACCCAAAGCCTGTGAGATGCAGCCAAAGCAGTTCTAAGAAGGAAGTTTATAGCAATACAATCTTACCTCAAAAAATAAGAAAAACATTGAATAGACAAATTAACTTTACACGTCAAATAACAGCTGGAAAAAGAATAACACAAAATACCAAAGTTAGTAGAAGGAAAGAAATCATAATATCAGAGCAGAAATAAGTGAAAAGAAATGAAGGAAACAGTAGTAAAGATTAATAAAACTAAAAGCTGGTTCTCTGAGAACAGAAACAATATTGAAAAAAACCATTGTCCAGACTCATCAAGAAAAAAAGGGAGAAAAATCAAATGAACAGAATTAGGAATGAAAATGGAGAGATTAGAACAGGAAAATGCAGAAATACAAAGGATCATAAGAGATAAGAGCCACTATATGCCAAATATGGACAAGCTGGAGGAAATGGATAGATTCTTTGAAAAGTTCAGCCTTCCAAGATTGAACCAGGAAGAAATAGAAATTATGAATAAGCCAATTACAAACGCTGAAATAGAAACTGTGATAAAATGTCTCCCCAAAAAACAGAAACCCAGGCCAAATGGCTTCACAGAATTCTGTCAAACATTTAGAGAAGAGTGAATGCCTATTCTTCTGAAACTCTTCCAAAAAACTGCAGAGAAAGGAATACTTGCGAATACATTCTGTGAGGTCACCATCACCCTGATACCAAAACCAGACAAAGACATCACACAAAAAAAGAAAATTACAGGCCAGTATCACTGATGAACATAGATGCAAACACCGTCAACAAAATCCTAGCAAACAGAATTCAACAAAAGATTAAAATATCATACACCATGATCAAGTCAGGTTTATCCCAGTTATGCAAGGATTCTTCAATACACACAAGTCAATCAATGGGAAACATCATGTTAATAAATAGATAAAATCCA
Source organism: Tragelaphus eurycerus (assembly GCA_935064755.1). Taxonomy (NCBI): domain Eukaryota; kingdom Metazoa; phylum Chordata; class Mammalia; order Artiodactyla; family Bovidae; genus Tragelaphus; species Tragelaphus eurycerus. The sequence continues at coordinate 3,956,215 of CAKXYN010000119.1, read as the reverse complement.
TATGAAAATCTCAATAGATGAAGAAAAAACTTTGACAGAAGTTTTCAATACCCATTTATGATAAAACTTCAAAAATTGGACATAAAAGGAACTTAACATAATAAAGGTCATATACAGCAAACCCACAGCAAACATTATTCTCAATGGTGAAAAACTGAAAGCATTACCTCTAAGATCAGGAGCAAGACAAGTCTGCCTACTCTCGCCACTATTATTTAACATAGTTTTGGAATTCTCAACTATGGCAATCAGAGAAGAATGAGAAATAAAGGGAATCTAGATTGGAAAGGTGACTGAGATTGGAAAGGAAGAAGTTAAACTCTATTTGCAGATGACATGATATTGTATGTAGAAAATCCTAAAGATACTATAACAAAATTATTAGAGCTAATCAGCAAATTCAGTATCACAGGATACAAGATCAATACACAGAATCAGATCAGATCAGATCAGATCAGTCGCTCAGTCGTGTCCGACTCTTTGTGACCCCATGAACACACAGAATGCCTACCATCAAAAAATCCACAAACCAGTGCTGGGGAGGATGTGGAGAAAAGGGAATGCTCTTGCACTGTTGGTGGGAATGTAAACTGATACAGACACTATGGAGGACAGTATGGAGTTTCCTTATAAAACTAGTAATAAAACTACCATATGACCCAGTGATACCACTTCTAGGCATATACCATGAGGAAACCAAAATTGAAAAAGACACATGTACCCCAGTGTTCACTGTAGCAATATTTGCACTAGCTGAGACATGGAAGCAACCTAGATATCCATTGACAGATGAGTGAATAAAGAAGCTGTGGTACATATATACAATGGAATATTACTCAGCCATAAACAGGAATGCATTTGAGTCAGTTCTAATGAGGTGAATGAACCTAGAGCCTATTATACAGAGTGGATTAAATCAGAAAGACAAAAATAAATATATATTACACACACACACACACACACACACACACACACACACACACACATATATATGGAATCTAGAGAGATGGTACTGATGAACCTATTTGCAGGGCAGAAATGAAGACACAGATATAGTGATGGATGTATGGACACAGTGGAGGGGACGAAAGAGAGGGTAAGACAAATGGAGACAGTAGCATGAAAGCATCTATGCTATGACTTATAAAATGGATAGCGATTGGAAATTTCCTATATGACTCAGGGAACTCAAACTAGGGGTCTGTGACAACCTAGAGGGGTGGAAAGGGTGGGAGGTGGGAAGGAAGTTCAAGAGTACAGGGACATATGTATACATATGACTAATTCATGTTGATGTTTGGCAGAAAGCAAATCAATATTGTAAAGTAATTATTCCTCAATTTGAAAAATTTAAAAAGATAACTAGCATTGCATTTGATAGGTCAGGAATAGATATGCTTTTTTCTATGAGGTTTTCCAACAGTAAGTTTTTTATTTTAGGTTCTGCACTAGGTCTACAATCACAGAAAACTAAACAAACTGATCATATGGATCACAACCTTGTCTAACTCAATGAAACTATGAGCAATGCTATGTAGGGCCACCCAAGACAGATGGGATATATTGGAGAGTTCTGATAAAACATGTTGGACTGGAGAAGGGAATGACAAATCACTTCAGCATTCTTCCCGTGAGGACCCCATGAATAGTATGAAAAGGCAAAAAGATGTGACAATGAGAGATGAACTCCCCAAGTTGGTAGGTGCTCAATATGCTACTGGAGAAGAGCAGAGAAATAGCTCCAGAGGGAATGAAGAGGCTGAGCCAAAGCAGAAGCAGTGCCCAGTTGTGCATGTGTGTGGTGGTGAAAGTAAAGTCCTATGTTGTAAAGAACAACATTGCATAAGAACCTTGGATGCTAGGTCAGTGAATCAAGGTAAATTGGAAGTGTTCAAACAGGAGAAGGCAAGAGTGAACATTGATATTTTAGGAATCAGGGAACTAAAATGGATGGGAATGGTCCATTTAATTTAGATGACCATTTTATTATACTGTGGGCAAAAATCCCTTAGAAGAAATGGAGTAGCTCTCACAGTCAACAAAAGAGTCCAAAATGCAGTACTTGGGTGCAATCTCAAAAACGATAGAAAGATCTGTTTGCTTTCAAGGCAAACCATACATCACAGTAATCAAATCTATGCCCTAACCACTAATGCCAAAGAAGCTGAAGTAGAGCAGTTCTATGAAGAACTGCCACACATTCTAGAACTAACAACAAAAAAAGATGTCCTTCTCATCATAGGGGACTGGAATGCAAATATAGGAAGTCAAGAGATAACTGCAGGAACAGTAAACTTTGACCTTGGAGTACAAAATGAAGTAGGGCAAAGCTAACAGAGTTTTGCCAAGAGAACACATTGGTCATAGCAAACACCCTCTTCCAACAAAACAACATGACTCTAAACATGGACATCACCAGATGGTCAATACCAAAATCAGATTCATTATATTCTTTGCAGCTGAAGATGGAGAAATTCTAGTCAGTCAGAAAAAACAAGACCTGGAGCTGATTGACTCAGATCATGAACTCCGTATTGTAAAATTCAGACTTAAATTGAAGAAAGTAGGGAAAACCACTAGACCATTCAGGTATGACCTAGATCAAATCCCTTATGATTATACAGTGGAAGTTACAAATAGATTCAAGGGATTAGATCTGATAGAGAGAGTACCCTAAGAACCATGAATGGAGGTTCATAACATTGTATAAGAGGTGGTGATCAGAACCATCCTCAAGAAAAAGAAATGCAAAGAGCAAAATGGTTATCTGAGGAGGCCTTGCAAATAGTTGAGAAAAGAAGAGATTCAAAAAGCAAAGGAGAAAAGGAAAGATATACTCATCTGAATACAGAGTTCCAAAGAATAGCATTACTTTGCCAACATCTTAGAAGTGTTCTTTTTGTCTTAGAAGTGTTCCATGTGAGTAAAATCAGATTGTGTGAGCTCCACAGAAATATCAGAGTCTCACATTGCTTTGCCAGCAAAGGTCCGCCTAGTCAAGGCTATGGTTTTTGCAGTAGTCATGTATGGATGTGAAAGTTGGAATATAAAGAAAGCTGAGTGTCGAAGAATTGATGGTTTTGAACTGTGGTGTTGGAGAATACTCTTGAGAGTCCCTTGGATTGCCAGGAGAGCCAACCAGTCCATCCTAAAGGAGATCAGTCCTGAGTGTTCATTGGTAGGACTGATGTTGAAGCTGAAATTCCAATACTTTGGCCACCTAATGTGAAGGGCTGACTCATTGGAAAAGACCCTGATGCTGGGAAAGATTGAAGGTGAGAGGAGAAGGACTACAGAGGATGAGGTGGTTGGATGGCATCACCGACTCAATGGATATGAGTTCGGGTAAAATTCTGGGAGTTGGTGATGGACAAGGAGGCCTGGTGTGCTGCAGTCCATGGGGTCGCAAAAAGTTGGACATGACTGAGCAACTGAGCTGAACTGAACTGATGCTGGTGCTTTAGACTGTGTTTGTTGGTGTATTTCACTTTTTTGTACACTTTGTAACATTTTGTTGAATGCTGAACATGATGCCCTGGGTAAAAGGAACTGAGATAAAAGGATGTTATTATGTGGTTTTATGCTTATCTGACTAGGATTTAGACTGTGCTTAATTTTCTATAACTGCTTTTGCTAGAAATGAAAATCTCCTCTGGTATCTTTGTGTTTTGTCTTCCGTATTGTCTTTGGATTTTTTTAAAATTAATTAATTAATTTATTTTACTTTACAATATTGTATTGGTTTTTTAAGAGATCTTAAATAAGGTCTGACACTTGTTGCAGCAACAGGCTTCTGCTTCTGGGCTTCTGCTCTGGTAATCTCAGATTCTCTATATTCAACTGTCTATCCAGTTTTTGAGACAGTTGTTTTTCCTTTCACTTCAGTGGTCTGTTGGTTCTAAGAAGTGTGGTTGATTCACAGTTTAGCTTTTCCTTGTATGAAGATGAGCACAATAACTTCCAAGCTTCTTATTTGTTAGTCCATAAACCAGATATCGTGCATCAGTCACTATTTCTATCTTGGGTTCAGGTTCCCTATTTGTAAAATAAAGGGATAAGATCACTGCTTAGTAGCATAATTCTCTTCCAGCCCTAGCATTCTGTTGAATCCATAAACACTGACTTGCACGAATGACTATGCCAATATGTGACATTTATTACCCTTCTTCTTTAGGCAGACCTCCAGGTGGACAAGGAAAGGCACAATTTCTTTGAGTCGTCCCTCGATTATGTTTATCAAATACAGGAAGTTCAGGAGTCTAAGAAGTTCAATATTGTGGAGCCAGTAAGTTCTAATGATGAATGGTCTAAAAATATTTACCAAATGTTAAGTAAATGTAGAGAACTTTGATTATAAAATTGGAGTCTCAAAGAATATGAATATAGTCAATTCTTAATAATGAATGTCAAAGAAATAGACACACTGGGTTGTGTTATTCTTGCTCTCTAACCAATGTTCTCTCACTCTTCCTCACTGTTCCCCACCTTCCTTCCTCCTCTGATTTCTCTCTATAGTTATGATTTTTCCTTATATTTCTTTTCCTCCTCTCCTTTCTCCTGTTCCTTGCTTTTTCTGTCACCCTTCATTTTACCTTGTTCTCCTCTCTTCCTTCCTCTCACGCTTTCATAAGGTTTCTGAAAATACCCATCATATCCCAGACACTGTTCTAAGAATGCATGTTTCTTGCATTCAATGACTTCCCATTCTATTTTTACTTCTATCCTTTAAATATTTTTCTAATTAAATATCCTTAATATATTATAGAAGATGATGTACTGTGGTTTGATAAGTATTTTGATTTTTAGCAACTTTCTTTTTTATTATAAAAACAATGTAAAAACAGTTGCAGAAAAAGCTAGAAAAAAATTTTAATATATGTAAAACAAATACAACATATTCTCCATATAGAGATGATCACTGTTAATATTGTGGTGTTTACCCCCTAAATTCTGTGTGTCTGTTATATTCTTTGTCTATCTATTGTGCCTATGTACTTGTTGGTGTGGGTATGTGTACACATGTGCATGTGTGTGTACACATATTACGCATAAGCATGCATATCTATGTACATGTTATCTGTGATCACAGCTGTATATATCTGTATATGTACAAATTTATATGTAAAAATGTATATGTACATTTGCAAACAAATATTTATTTGCTTATCCAATAAGCATTTATTGAGCCTCTGTTATATGCAGGCACTGTGCTAAACACTGGGTATCGTACAGTGAACAAGACTCAGTTTCTATCTTTGTGAAGACACACTTTCATGGGATGGAAAGAAGGATGCACATAAATAAAATAATTTGTGTTATGTTGCTGTTGCTGCTGCTAAGTCACTTCAGTCGTGTCTGACTCTGTGTGACCCCTTAGGCAGCAGCCTACCAGGCTCCCCTGTCCCTGGAATTCTCCAGGCAAGAGCACTGGAGTGGGTTGCCATTTCCTTCTCCAATTTGTGTTATGGTAATGGCTAAAACAAAGAACAGGAGCAGACAGCTACTTTAGGTCAAATGGTCAAGGGGGATCTCTGAAAGTGTCATGTAAGATGAGATCTAAAGAAGGAAAAGATAAGACAATGTGAATAATAGGAACAGAACTTTGCAGGCACAGAAAAGAACACATGTACATAGTCCTTAAGTTAGTAAAAAATGGTGAGAATGGTGTTAGTAAGTCATTAATGGTGTTAGTAAGTCCTTAATTTAGTAAAGAATGGTGAGTATCACTGATGAAAGAAAAGGAGGGTGGCAGGAAATAATATCTGATAAGAAGGCATAGGACCTGTAGGCATGGTGAAGGGGTTAGATTTTAGTCTGAACTATAGTAAAAAAATCACTGATGTATATTAAATAGGATATGATGTGGGCTGATTTTGTTGTGTGGAGAATAGCTTGGAAGAAGACAATGTTGGAAAGGAGGAAATGAGTTAGCCTATCCCAGTGCTTTAGGCAAGTGAAAATATTGCTTTGGGTTAGGGTGGTGGTAGTAGAAATAGAAAAGAATGATTGGATTAGAGATATATTTTGGAAGCAAAACTGGCAGGGCTTAATGATTGATCAGACTAAGATGTGAGTGAAAGAAACCAGAATTATTTGCTTTTTGGCTTGATTGACTAAGTAAGTAGGAGATGGTGTCATTTCTTGGGATGGGAAAACTTGAAAAGGAAAAGGAAGGATGTCTACATAACTGTGTGTGTGGTACATACACTCATGTGTATTTATATATGTATGTTTGTACAGTACACATATATAACTGTATGTATGTATATTTAGGGCTTCCCTGGTAGCTCAGTCGGTGAAGAATCTGCCTGCAGTGCAGGAGACTGGGGATGGATCCCTGGGTCAGGAAGATCCCCTGGAGAAGGAAATGGCAATCCACTCCAGTATTCTTGCCTGGGAAATCCCATGGACAGAGGATACTGGTGGGCTACAGTCCATGGGTCACAAAAGTTGGACATGAATTAGTTACTAAACCATCACCACCACCATGTGTATATATATATATATACACACACCACCACCATGTGTATATAGTACATAAGTATGTACATAGTTTTTAATATGTTTATGTATATATACGTATATTGGGTTAGCCAGAAGATTTGTTCAAGTTTTCCCATAATAAAATCTTACAGAAAAATCCAAATAAACTTTTTGGCTAACCCAATATATTTAGTTTGTGTTTGTGTGTTTTTGTGTGTGTTAGTCTCTCAGTCATGATTGACTCTTGGTGACCTCATGGACTATATCCCGCCAGGCTTCACTGTCCATGGGATTCTCCAGTCAAGAATACTGGAGTGGGTTGCCATTCTCTTCTCCAGGGGATCTTCCCTACTAAGGCATTAAACTTGGGTCTCCTACATTGCAGTCGGATTCTTTATGATCTGAGCCACTGGGGAAGCCCATAGTTTGTGGTTATGTACATATATATTTGGCAAATTTGGAAAACTCAGCAGTGGCCACAGGACTGGAAAAGTCTGATTTTCATTCCAATCCCAAAGAAAGCCAATACCAAAGAACGTGCAAACTACCACACAATTGCACTCATCTCACACGCTAGCAAAATAATGCTCATAATTCTCAAAGTCAGGCTTCAACAGTATGTGAACCGTGAAATTCCAGATGTTCAAGCTGAATTTAGAAAAGGCAGAGGAACCAGAGATCAAATTGCAAACATCTGTTGGATCATCAAAAAAGTGAGAGAGTTTCAGAAAAACATCTACTTCTGCTTTATTGACTCTGCCAAAGCCTTTGACTGTGTGGATCACAAGAAACTGGGAAAGTCTTCAAGAGATGGGAATAGCAAGCCACCAGACCTGCCTCCTGTGAAATCTGTATACAGATCAAGAAGCAACAGTTAGATCTGGACTTGGAACAACAGACTGGTTTCAAATCAGGAAAGAAGTATGTCAAGTCTATATATTGTTACCCTGCTTATTTAACTTATATGCAGAATACATCATGGAAAATGCTGGACTGGATGAAGCACAAGCTGGAATCAAGATTGCTGGGAGAAATATCAATATCCTCACAGATGCAGATGACACCACCCTTATGGCAGAAAGTGAAGAAGAACTAAAGAGCCTCTTGATGAATGTGAAAGAGGAGAGTAAAAAAGTTGGCTTAAAATTCAACATTCAGAAAACTAAGATCATGACATCCACTCTCATCGCTTTATGGCAAATAGATGGGGAAATAATGGAAACAGTGAGAGACTTTATTTTTCTGGGCTCCAAAATCACTGCAGATGGTGACTACAGGCATGAAGTTAAAAGACACTTGCTCCTTGGAAGAAAAGCTATAACCAACCTAGACAGCATATTAAAAAGCAGAGATATTACTTTGCCAACAGAAGTCGATCTAGCCAAAGGTATGTTTTTTTTTTTTCCAGTAGTCATGTATGGATGTAAGAGTTGGACCGTGAAGAAAGCTGAGCACTGAAGAACTGATGCTTTTGAACTGTGGTGTTGGAGAAGACATGACTGAGCCACTGAACTGAACATATATATTAATATACACATATAGATGTGTTTGTATGCATATAGTATGTAAGTGCATATTTATATGTGCTTTGTTGTTTACTTTCTAAAATGAATTCAGTTCAGTTCAGTCGCTCAGTTGTGTCTGACTCTTTGCGCAACCATGAATTGCAGCATGCCAGGCCTCCCTGTCCATAACCAACTCCTAGAGTTCACCCAAACTCATGTCCATCAAGTCAGTGATGCCATCCAGCCATCTCATCCTCTGTCATCCCCTTCTCCTCCTGCCCCCAATCCCTCCCAGCATCAGAGTCTTTTCCAGTGAGTCAACTCTTCACATCAGGTGGCCAAAGTACTAGAGTTTCAGCTTTAACATCAGTCCTTCCAATGAGCACCCAGGACTGATCTCCTTTAGGATGGACTGGTGGGATCTCCTTGCAGTCCAAGGGACTCTCAAGAGTCTTCTCCAACACCACAGTTCAAAAACATCAATTCTTTGGTGATCAGCTTTCTTCAAAAAGAATAGAGCAGTTTTTACTACTTTCTGTTACACTTTACTCCCTGGTAGCTCAGATGGTAAAGAGTCCTCCTGCAGTGCAGGAGACCTGAGTTTTATCCCTGGATCAGGGAGATCCCATGGAGAATGGAAGGACAACTCACTCCAATATTCTTGCCTGGGAAATCCCATGGACAGAGGAGCCTAGCAGTTTCCAGCCTATGTGGTTGCAAAGAGTCTGACAAAACTGAGCAATCAACAACACACACACACACACACACACACACACACACACACACACACACACATTACACTTTACTATTGCTAGTATTGAGCATTGATTTTTAATATGTTTGTATTTCACAGACAAAATTTTTATTTTGTTGTTATTTTTGTATATTTGATTTTTATTGGAGTGAACATTTGAAACATTAAAAATGTATTTTCTTGATCATTTCTATGTCTTCTGCAATGTCCCACCCCCTCCCCAATACGTTTCTAATTTAAAGATTGTTTTTCAAAATAAGATCCTTGGATATTTTAGCATTATGCTATTGTTCATTATGATCATTTATCCAATTTTACTTATTGTTTTTATCAACAAATATTTGAGTCTCCTTCCTCAGTGGCTCAGCATTAAAGAATCTGCCTGCAATGCTAGAGATGCAGGAGACAGTGGTTCAATCCTCGGGTCTGGAAGATCCCCTGGAGGAGGGAATGGCAACCCACTCCAGTATTCTTGCCTGAACAATCCCATGGACAGAGGAGCCTGACAGACTACAGTACATGGGATCACAAAGAATCCAACACTTCTGAAGTGACTGAACATGCATGTATTTATGAGTACTTACTATGTGCCAGTCCTGAAGATATAAAGACAGCTATTCCCACATTGTACAGGAGACAGGGATCAAGACCATCCCCATGGAAAAAAATGCAAAATGTCTTTCTGAGGAGGCCTTACAAATAGCTGTGAAAAGAAGAGAAGCGAAAAGCAAAGGAGAAAAGGCAAGATATAAGCATCTGAATGCAAGAGTTTCAAAGAATAGCAAGAAGAGATAAGAAAGTCTTTCTCGAGTGATCAATGCAAAGAAATAGAGGAAAAAGACAGAATGGGAAAGACTACAGATCTCTTCAAGAAAATTAGAGATACCAAGGGAACATTTCATGCAAAGATGGGCTCAATAAAGGTCAGAAATGGTATGGGCCTAAAATAAGCAGAAGATATTAAGAAAAGGTGGCAAGAAAACACAGAAGAACTGTACAAAAAAGATCTTCACGACCAAGATAATCATGATGGTGTGATCACTCACCTAGAGCCAGACATCCTCAGTGTGAAGTCAAGTGGGACTTAGGAAGCATCAACTACGAACAAAGCTAGTGGAAGTGATGGAATTCCAGTTGAGCTATTCCAGATCCTGAAAGATGATGCTGAGAAAGTGCTGCACTCAATATGCTGGCAAATTTGGAAAACTCAGCAATGGCCACAAGACTGGAAAAGGTCAGTTTTCATTCCAATCCCAAAGAAAGGCAATGCCAAAGAATGCTGAAACTACCGCACAATTGTACTCATCTCACACGCTAGTAAAGTAATGCTCAAAATTCTCCAAGCCAGGCTTCAGCAATACATGAACTGTGAACTTCCAGATGTTGAAGCTGGTTTTAGAAAAGGCAGAGGAACCAGAGATCAAATTGCCAACATCTGCTGGATCATCAAAAAAGCAAGAGAGTTCCAGAGAAACATCTACTTCAGCTTTCTTGACTATGCCAAAGCCTTTGACTGTGTGGATCACAATAAACTGTGGAAAATTCTGAAAGAGATGGGAATACCAGACCACCTGACCTGCCTCTTGAGAAACCTATATGTAGATCAGGAAGCAACAGTTAGAACTGGACATGGAACAACAGACTGGTTCTAAATAGGAAAAGGAGTACATCAAGGCTGTATACTGTCACCCTGCTTATTTAACTTATATGTAGAATACATCATGAGAAACGCTGGGCTGGAAGAAGCACAAGCTGGAGTCAAGATTGCTGGGAGAAATATCAATAACCTCAGATATGCAGATGACACCACCCTTATGGCAGAAAGTGAAGAGGAACTAAAAAGCTTCTTGATGAAAGTGAAAGAGGAGAGTTAAAATGTTGGCTTAAAGCTCAACATTCAGAAAATGAAGATCATGGCATGTGGTCCTTTCACTTCATGGGAAATAGATGGGGAAACAGTGGAAGCAGTGTCAGACTTTATTTTGAGGGGCTCCAAAATCACTGCAGTTCGTGGCTGCAGCCATGAAATTAAAAGATGCTTACTCCCTGGAATGAAAGTTATGACCAACCTAGATTGCATATTCAAAAGCAGAGACATTACTTTTCCAACAAACGTCTGTCTAGTCAAGACTATGATTTTTCTAGTGGTCATGTATGGATATGAAAGTTGGACTGTGAAGAAAGCTGAGTGCTGAAGAATTGATGCTTTTGAATTGTGGTGTTGGAGAAGACTCTTGAGAGTCCCTTGGATGTAAGGAGATCCAACCACTCCATTCTAAAGATCAGTCCTGGGATTTCTTTGGAAGGACTGATGCTAAAGCTGAAACTCCAGTACTTTGGCCACCTCATGTGAAGAGTTGACTCATTGGAAAAGACTCTGATGCTGCGAGGGATTGGGGGCAGGAGCAAAAGGGGATGACAGAGGATGAGATGGCTGGATGGCATCACTGACTCGATGGATGTGAGTCTGAGTGAACTCCGGGAGTTGGTGATGGACAGGGAGGCCTGGCGTGCTGCGATTCATGGTTTCACAAAGAGTCGGACATGAATGAGCAACTGAACTAAACTGAACAGATTCCCAGATTATGTTCATCCTGTCCATATTTTGCTTGGTTTCATATACTATCTGAAAAGGGTATTGTTGAATTAATTTGTTAGTAGTTCTTATTCTCTGGATTTGAATCCAGTGTGAATGTTTAACCTAATGAAAGAATAGGTATGTGTAGACCTATGTGTGTTTGAATTACTGCTTTTAAGACTATATTGGTTAAACTCTGTGTGAAGTTTCTTTTTTCTGTATCTTGTTTTCCCTTTATTTGATTACTGTGAAGATGGTGGTGATAAAGTTGTTTTTATACATTTTCTCTAGGTCTTGGCCTTTCTTCATAGCCTCTTCATTTCCAACAGCTTGACTGTGGAGCTAACACAGGATTTCCTCCCGTATAAACAACAGCTTCAGCTCAGTTTACAGAATGTGAGTTTTCATGTGGGTTTCTTCACCAGTCTTTGCATTGCAATTGGATTTCATTCTCAATATTTTGACTTTAGAATTTTAGATTATTATATCCCAGCCAATTTGTGAACCAACTGGTGTGGATCACAAATATTTTAGTGTAATAGATTGTTTTTACTCTTCCAGTTTCAACTATTCCCTGTCTTTGAGGCTGACTGTTGTTCAAACCCACCTTTCCACCCACTAACACATCTATCCAATATTTATTGAATGTTGCTAATTTGCTATATGTCTCCCAGATTAGAACCTATCTATGGGCTTATTTAAGTACAGGTCAGGTCTCATGGTAGTTAGTCAAGATACTCTCTTTGTAGGTTTTATTAATATGAATGCCCATTCATCCCTTCCTTTTCTCATTACATTAGTATAGTTAAATAAATTATCTTGAAAGATTGTCTCAACCTTCTTTCCCATGCTGTTTCTTATAGATGGGTATAGGCACAGCCTTCCCTTCCTTGTTGCATATTATTTTTCTCATTTAGTTATTTAACCCACGTTTAACAATTACTTAGATATATAATGAACATATACCTTGTGCCAGGCATTGTAAAATGCACTGAACATACCATAATGAGGCACGTTAGTTTTTGTCTTCAGGGATTTTTCAGTGCCTTACAGCTGAGAGAGATAAACAGAGATACAGCATGATTACTTATGAAAGGTGCTAAAATAGAGTTAAGATGAAAAAAGTTTAAAAAGCACAGAGTATAGAATAATTGTCTGATACAGTAAAAGAAAGCACCACTGAAGTAGTGATTTTAGACCTGTTACATTGCATAAAATTTATAGATGAATTTTTGGATGAAAACAATTCGTTGTTTAGGAGATGCTGACTTACACTTGTTTCTTTCTGGGTACTCTCTTTCACCAGAATGTGAGAGTTCCTATCTTCTGCTGATTTACAATATATTTCTATAACTAGCTCAATTACTTAATCTTTCTCCAAATGTAACTTGAAAAGTCTGAGTTTAGCAACAAATATTTGTGTATACATATGGCTTCCCTCGGAGAAGGCAATGGCACCCCACTCCAGTACTCTTGCCTGGAAAATCCCCATGGACGGAGTAGCCTGGTGGGCTGCGGTCCATGCAGTCGCTAAGAGTCGGACACGACTGAGCAACTTCACTTTCACTTTTCACTTTCATGCATTGGAGAAGGAAATGGCAGCCCACTCCAGTGTTCTTGCCTGGAGAGTCCCAGGGACGGGGGAGCCTGGTAGGCTGCCGTCAATGGGGTCACACAGAGTCAGACACGACTGAAGTGACTTAGCATAGCATAGCATGGCTTCCCTGGTGACTCAGAGGTTAAAGCGTCTGCCTCCAATGCGGGAGACCCGGGTTTGACCCCTGGGTTGGGAAGATCCCCTGGAGAAGGAAATGGCCACCCACTCCAGTATTCTTGCCTGGAGAATCCCATGGATGGAGGAGCCTGGTAGGCCACAGTCCAAGGGGTCGCAAAGAGTCGGACACGACTGAGTGACTTCACTTTCACTTTCACGTGTATATATATATATATATACACACACACACACACACACACACACACACACATATATATCACGTATATATATATATATATACACACACATATATATCACATATATATATATATATATATATATATATATATAAATATCACACACATATATATCACGTATATATAATATAAAACTCAGAAGATAATCTACAGAGTGAGTTCAACTAGGTAGGACAGCCCACTTCACCTTTTGCAATGACATCATGTGACAATCTTGAGACTAAACACTAAAGACTTATCTATAATGATTCTGATACATGCATTTCAACCTGTGTTTTGCCATTGTTTTTTAGTAATGTACTTTTAAACATACTGCTTCTTAATATTAGCTTTTCTTATTCATGAGCATGAAAATGTAGGTTTTCTGTTGACCTATGTTCAAAGAGAGCACACTCTCATAGCTTTTATTCTAATGGCCAGGATTTGTTTCAGTGTCAAAGTAACCAGTAACTTTACTTGAGGCAGAATGTAGAAGTTGCCATGATGATATTATCCTAGGGACCCTTCTTTATAGCCTTCCTTTTTGTAAGGCAGAGTTAGTGTGATGCTCAGAATTCTTAGAGCTTTTATTTCTTGGAACCTTTAGTGATTTCCATTAGAAAATGTCTCCCAGGTACATTGCTATTTACATTTCTCTCTCCCTTTTAGCCTTTAGTACTGTTAAACTACACTAAATTGTTTTCTAGTTACTATTCCACTCGACACTTGTTTTTTGCTATGCTGTAGCACATTATAAAAGCTGAGGAAACTCTGCACTAAGTCTCTGATCATTTAATGCTTATTCATGATGATGGTGCTGATGATAATGATTATGATAATAATATCTTGACAGACAAGAAATCATTTCTCCAGTACCCGAGAAGAGATGGAAGAACTTAAGAAAAGGATGAAAGAAGCTCCGCAGACATGCAAACTTCCAGGACAGCCAACCATTGAAGGCTATCTGTATACGCAAGAGAAATGTGTGTGGGAATACAGGGATAGCCACTGGGTTTAAGTAGGCTGATACCCACTGCTACTTGGCCTCTCCAAACTCCAGGCACCCATATAGTTCATAGACCCCTTCCAGCTATACCTCTTTGGAAACCAGCATGAGAACAGAGAAAATAAAAAGGAGGGCAAAATTAAAGGTAGAGGTTAAGGATTTGTATTACAAAGGCCATGGGATGATAAGACTTATTATTTTCTCTGAAATTCAAAATGAGGATTGTTAATTGCTTAATGCTTTCAATGACTCTGACTTAGACTAAAAGGAAGGTAGGATAGAGGAGATATAAAATAATATTTATTATACCTATTATGTGCCAGGCATGGTGTTAAGTGCTTTAAATATACTACTTCATGTAACCTTTGAAAGCACTTTACCATACCAATATTCCCATGAAGCCATGGAGGCTTAGAGAGATCACTAACTGGAAGTCACCTAACTATCAAGTAAAAGGGCTAAATGTAAAGTCAGGTTTGTGAAATGCCAAAACCTATGCTCCTACAACTGTACCCTATGCCTTCCATTGCCTTAGGATCACAAGGTTGCCTTTAAAGCACTACCCAACCATTGTGATTTCAGTGAACAACACAGTTGTTCATTACTAACTAAGGGAAATGGGTTATCTTATTCAGTTACTGAATATTTCAGTTGTTTAAGCTTTTCTGCCTCCTAATGTTATGCAAACCTGTATGTGCTTTTTGATTTTCTTTTGAACTGTGATATAATATCTCCAAAGCCTGTGACTTGAGTCTCTGACCTAGTGAGTAGGTAGAAGAGACTATTCAGAGGTTACCAGTGGCAAAACCCACTGAAATCCACAAACCATAGTATTTCAGCATTGGTATTATCATACTTTTCCTCCCTTAGAAGAGTCCACTTTGATGATTTTCAAAGGTGTGTTCTTTGTCAGATTCAGTTTTTCACCTCTCCGTTGCAAGATCTCTCAATTTCAGTGCTATTGACATTTCAGGTTGGGTAATTTTCTGTTTTGAGAGGTCATCCTATGCATTATAGGCTGTTTTGAAGCATCTATAGCCTCTCCCCACTTTATTCTGATAGTACTTCCCAACTATGATAACCTAAGATGTCTCTTGGCATTGCCAAATGTCCTCTGGGAGACACAACTGCTCCTAGTTGAGAACCACTACTGTGTTATATGAGGGGCAGAGTAATGAGTATGTTGTCTTGACTTTAATATCAACTGTGTGATCCTTCTATTCCCCTGTTGTTTAATTTTTCAAATGGATATGACATTCCTACTCAGTTGAATGTATGTTTACTAAAAATCCTTTTTCCCAGACAATGTGTAATGCATTGTGGGTACAAAAAATGGATCAAACTTAGTTTTTGACCTGAAGAAGTTTACAGTCTAATGAAGACACATGTATAGTAAGAATTATAATGAAGTGTGTTGAGCATTGCATTTGGAGAATATATCTATGGGCTTCACTGAGGAAGTGATATATGAACTGAAATGTAAATTTAGAGTGGGAGTTTGACAGGTTAAAAAAAAGGCAAAGAAAATTCCAGGTGTATACCATTGCATGAGTCAAGGCACAGAGGTATGTGAGTGTATTTTATTTGTAGGGTCTTGGTTATCCAGGAAGAGTCCTGGTTTATATTTATTGCCCATATACAATTATTAATAGTGCCCTGTTCACTATTAAATATGTCCTGAACTTGGTCTATCAGTTATATCATCAACTATTTGATAACTGAATGTAATTCAATGAGTCAGGGGCATAGAGGTGAGTGGGGAAAAAAAGCCAAGTTGAAAAGCTAAATACAATCATATTATAAAAGGCTTTGTGAACCAACCTAAGGAATTTGGAAAGAATGGGAAATCCATAGGTGGTTTATAATAAGAGGAATGATATAAATAGAAATCTTTAAAAATATTCTCTAACAAAAGATTAGAGAATAGGCTAGAAAGGAGTGATCAGAGAAGGCCACTGAAATCATTAATTGGAGAAATAGTGAATTTTTGTTTTTCTTGGAATATCTTATAAAACAGGTTTTTGCCAAACATCAGAAATAGAGTCTTGAATGAATTCAACTATAAAAGGAGTGAAAAATGAGACATGTAGGGGATAGAATGAGCAGAACCCTACCACCAATCAAATAGGGCAGGTTATAGGGAAGGAAAAGCAGAAGATTACAGATGTCCCTAGCTCATACAATAAAATGTATAATGAGAGTACTCACACGGAACACAGTAAGGAGAATGGTTTGGAGCAAGCCAGAGCAGATGTGGAAAGTAGTTGATGAGGATTACAATAACCATGTGTGTAGTGGGCTGGTGGTACTGCATAGCTAGAGCTCAGGGGAAAGGTAGGACTAGATCTGGATCATGACCATGAAAAGTAAACTGTGCACAGGTTCTGTCTTACAGGTAAACTGACCATGCAGCCAAAATACTTATTCTATCAGCTCACTGTTGCCTGTCTTTGTAGGGGCTTTGGGAATATCCTGGGTGAAATACTACTGTCAATATGAGAAAGAGACCAAAACATTCACTATGACGCCTATGGATCAGAAGCCAGGTGCTAAGCAGCAGGTCAGTTCTTTTATGGGCTACATTTTTTTGAAATGCATCTGTGACTGAATCTCAGAAAAGAATATATATTGACTTCATGTCAAAGAATTGAGTCTACCACTGTCACATGAACTGATGTCTTCATATGTTTTCCTTGGCCTAAGTTTGCATTGGCCCAGATACTACCCAGTTGAGTGAAGAATCTCTGTTAATGATTTCAGGCCTTCGTAAAGTGCCTTTACTCTTTTAGATCATTGTTACAAGTGTCTATCACATTGTACAAAGAAAATTTACAAAAAAAATATGGACAAATTGAAGGAGGAGAGTATTACATGCTTTTAAGAAGGCTCTACTATGGGTTCTTTAAAATAGTGTTTAAAAAGAAGCATTTTCTTTAAAGGAATATTCTGTCATCTAAATTTGAAATAACCTATATACTACATTTTATGCAATGCTCAAATATCTTTAAGCACTTAATTCTTCTGGAAAGGCCTCCAGACTTTCCTTTACTCCCCAAAATGGCAAGATGAGTTCAACACACTGACATGATAGTTCACTTACTATCATGAGGAGGAACTTGATACTATTATATTATATTATAAATTCTATAGTATTTTATGTATGACCACCCAGCTAAAAAATCAGTCTGTCATCTGACTTTTTACCATGTTTGTATGGGCTTTGGGAACATACATACATAGGACCCAGAAGGTTTCTTAAGATAAAAGCTAATAGAATGACTATTCATATTCTAAAAGTAATATCACTATAACTGTCTTTCAGACAGGGCCTCAGGGCATAATTTATAAAAGTTTCTGTTATTTACAAATTGTTTACAAAATGAAACAAGGTTTACTTGTTAGCATTGAAAGTTGTGATGCATGAAGACCTAATTTCCATAGGCAGAAATTTGGAGACTTTTCGGGCCATTGCTGGTGATTTCCATGGAAGATGGCTCTTGTGTGGCTTGTTCATAGGACTATACTACAAAGCTACAGTCAACAAGACAGTATGGTACTGGCACAAAGACAGAATTATGGATCAATGAAACAAAATAGAAAGTCCAGTGATAAATCCATGCACCTAGAGACACTTTATCTATGACAAAGGAGATAAAAATATACAATGTATAAGAGACAGTCTCTTCAGCAAGTGGTACTGAGAAAACTGGCCAATTATATGCAAAAGAATGAAACTAGAAAAATTTCTAACACCAAACACAAAAATAAACTCAAAATGGATTTTAAGACCTAAATGTAAGGTGAGAAACTATAAAACTCTTTGAGGAAAAGCTGCTTTTCTTTTTTTGTCATTAACAAGAAATTTTGGGATTCTGCTTTGAATGTGGGTTAGACATGGGATGCACCTCTCACAGAGCACACCAAATGGGGTTTTCACAGTCTTCACCCATGTTTATATATAGGTCAAATTGCTAATTCATGACTTCAGTACTCTTTAATTTCTGGTCTGCCAATTGCTGAAGAACTTTTAAATGTGGTTCCAGTAAAGTGTATTGTCACACAGAATTTGTTCCATTTCTGTGAGAAGTTAGCTTAAGTATTAATATCT
Organism: Tragelaphus eurycerus; assembly: GCA_935064755.1. NCBI lineage: Eukaryota > Metazoa > Chordata > Mammalia > Artiodactyla > Bovidae > Tragelaphus > Tragelaphus eurycerus. The sequence goes on along the minus strand of CAKXYN010000119.1, from coordinate 3,937,831 downwards.
GACTAACAAATGTTTTTAAGCAACCTGTAATCTCTTCCTTGTCTTTTTCTACACACATTATTTTCCAAACCTTGGACTTCAAAATTGCTTTCTTAGGTCCTGCAACAAAGATCAAGCCACAGGCAGCAGATATTAATACTTCTTTCATAGTTTCTTAATATCTTCTGCTTCTGTTAGGTGCATACATTTTCTGTCCTTTATTGTGCCCATTTTTGCATGAAATATTCCCTTGGTGTATCTAGTTTTCTTGAAGAGATCTCTAGTCTTTCCCATTCTATTGTTTTCCTCTATTTCTTTGCACTGTTCACTTAAGAAGGCTTTCTTATCTCTTCATGCTATTCCTTGGAACTCCCCGTTGAGATGTATATATTTTTCCTTTTCTCCTTTGCCTTTCAATTCTCTTCTCTTCTATTCTCAGCTATTTATAAGGTCTCTGAAGACAAGCATTTTGCCTTTCTGCATTTCTTTTTCTCGAGGATGGTTTTGTTGACTCCCTCCTATGCAATGCTATGAAACTTTGTCCATAATTAGAGATGCCAAGGGAACATTTCATGAAAGATGGGCATAATAAAGGAGAGAAATGGTATGGACCTAACAGAAGCAAAAGATATTAACAAGAGGTGGCAAGACTGCACAGAAGAACTATACAAAAAAACGTCTTAATGACCCAGACAACCGCAATTGTGTGGTCATTCACCTAGAGCCAGCCTACCTGGAGTGTGAAGTCAAGTACACCTTCAGAAGCATTACTACCAACAAAGCTAGTGGAGGTGATGGAAATCCAGCTGAGCTATTTCAAGTCCTAAAAGATGATGCTGTTAAAGTGCTGCACTCAATATGCCAGCAAATTTGGAAAACTCAACAGTGGCCATAGGACTATAAAGGTCAGTTTTCATTCCAGTCCCAAAAAAGGGCAATACCAAAGAATGTTTAAATTACCTCACAGCTCTACTCATTTCATATGCTAGCAAGATAGTGCTCAAAACCCTTCAAGCCAGGCTCCAACAGTACATGAATTGAGAACTTCCAATTGTACAAGCTGGGTGTAGAAAGAGCAGAGGAATGAAAGATTAAATTGTCAACAACCATTGGATCATAGAAAAAGCAAAGGGATTCCAGAAAAGCATAAAAAATCAAAGAGATTCCAGAAAAACAACTACTTCTGCTTCATTGAATACACTAAAGCCTTTGTGTGAATCACAGCAAACTGGAAAATTCTTACAGAGATGGGAATACCAGACCACCTTACCTGCCTCCTGAGAAAACTGTATGCAGGTAAAGCAGCAACAGTTAGAACTGGACATGGAACAACAGACTGGTTTAAAATTGGGAAAGGAGTATGTCAAGGTTATATTGCCACCATGTTTATTTAACTTCTGTGCAGAAGTACATCATGTGAAATGCTGGGCTGGATGAAGCACAAGCTGGAATTAACATATACTGGAGAAATATCAATGACCTCAGATAGGCAGATGGCACCACACTAATGGCACAAAGTGAAGAGGAACTAAAGAGCTTCTTGATGAAGGAGAAAGAGTAGAGTGAAAAAGCTAGGTTAAAACTCAACATTCAAAGGGCAAAGATCATGGAATCTGGTTCTATCATTTCATGGCAAATAGATGGGCAAACAATAGAAACAGTGACAGACTTTATTACCTTGGGCTCGAAAATCACTGTGGATGGTGACTGCAGCCAAGAAATTAAAACACACTTGCTGCTTGGAAGAAAAGCTAGACAACATATTTGCTGACATATTGAAGGCAGCACTTTCACAGCATCATGTTTTAGGATTTGAAATAGTTCAACTGGAATTTCATCACCTCTACTAGCTTCGTTCATAGTGATGCTTCCTAAGGCCCACTTGACTTCGCGTTCCAGGATGTCTGGCTCTACATGAGTGATGACACCACTGTGGTTATCTGGGTCATGAAGTCCCAGATAGCTTTTTGTATAGTTCTTCTGTGTATTCTTGCCACCTCTTCTTAATATCTTCTGCTTCTGTTAGGTCCATACAATTTCTGTCCTTTATTGTGCACATCTTTGCATGAAATGTTCTAATTTTCTTCTAAAAAGATCTCTAGTCTTTCCCATTCTATTGTTTTCCTCTATTTCTTTGCATTGATCACTGAGGAAGGCATTCTTATCCTTCATGCTATTCTTTGGAACTCTGCATTCAAATGGGTATATCTTTCCTTTTCTCCTTTGCCTTTCACTACTTTTCTCAGCTATTTGTAAGGCCTCCTCAGACAACCATTTTGCCTTTTTGCATTTCTTTTTCTTGGGGATGGTCTTGATCACTGCCTCCTGTACAATGTCACAAAACTCTGTCCTTAGTTCTTCAGGTACTCTGTCTATCAGATCTAATCCCTTGAATCTATTTGTCACTTCCAATGTATAATTGTAAGGTATTTGATTTAGGTCATTCCTGAATGGTCTAGTAGTTTTCCCAACTGTCTTCAATTTAAGTCTGAATTTGGCAATAAGGAATCTATGATCTGAGCCACAGTTAGCTCCCAGTCTTGTTTTTGCTGATTGTTTAGAGCTTCTCCATCTCTGTCTATAAAGAACATAATCGATCTGATTTTGGAATTGACCATCTGATGAGGTCCATGTGTAGAGTCTTCTCTCCTGTTGTTGGAAGAGGGTATTTGCTATGACCAGTGTTCGTTTTGTACTCCAAGGCCAAATTTGGATATTCTCCATGTATCTTTTGACTTCCTACTTTTGCATTCCAGTCCTCTATAATGAAAAGAACATCTCTTTTGGTTGTTAGTTCTAGAAGGTCTTGTAGGTCTTGTAGGTCTTCATGGAACTGTTCAGCTTCTTCAGCATTACTTGTCGGGGTATAGACTTGGATTACTGTGATATTGAATGATTTGCCTTGGAAATGAACAGAGATCATTCTGTCATTTTTGAGATTGCATCCAAGTACTGCATTTCGGACTTCTTTGTTGACTATGATGGCTACTCCATTTCTTCTAAGGGATTCTTGCCCATGCTACTGCTGCTACTGCTAAGTCACTTCAGTCGTGTCAGACTCTGTGCAACCCCATAGACGGCAGCCACCAGGCTCCCCATCCCTGGGATTCTCCAGGCAAGAAACTGGAGTGGGTTGCCATTTCCTTCTCCAATGCATGAAGGTGAAAAGTGAAAGTGAAGTCGCTCAGTCGTGTCTGACTCTTAGCGACCCCATGGACTGCAGCCTACCAGGCTCCTCCATCCATGGGATTTTCCAGGCAAGAGTACTGGAGTGGGGTGCCATCGCCTTCTCCGATTATTGCCCATAGTAGTAGATATAATGATCATCTGAGTTAAATTTACCCATTCCAGTCCATTTTAGTTCACTGATTCCTAAAATGTCAGTGTTCACTCTTGCCATCTCCTGTTTGACCTCTTCCAATTTGTTTTAATTCATGGATCTAACATTCCAGATTCCTATTCAGTATTGCTCTTTACAGCCTCAGACTTTACTTCCATCATCAGTAACATCCACATCTGGGTGTTGTTTTTGCTTTGGCTCTGTCTCTTCATTCTTTCTGAAGTTATTTCTCTACAGATCTTCAGTAGCATATTGGGCATGTACTGACCTAGGGAGTTCATCTTTGAGTGTTCTATATTTATTTCAAATACTAAAAGATGATGCTGTGAAAGTGCTCCACTCAGTATGCCAGCAAATGTGGAAAACTCAGCAGTGGCCACAGGACTGAAAGGCAATGCCAAAGAATGTTCAATCTACTACATGACTGCACTCATCTCACATGCTAGCAAAGTAATGCTTAAAATTTTCCAAGCCAGTCTTCAACAATACATGATCCGTGAACTTCCTTATGTTCAACCTGAATTAGAAAATGTAGAGGAACCAGAGATTAAATTGCCAATGTCCACTGGACCATCAAAAAAGCAGGAGAGTTTCAGAAAACCATCTACTTCTGCTTTATTGACTCTGCCTAACCCTTTGACTGTGTGGATCACAACAAACAGTGAAAAATTCTTCAAGAGATGAGAATACCAGACCAACTGACCTGCCCCCTGAGAAATCTGTATGCAGGTCAAGAAGCAACAGTTAGAATGGGACATGGAAGAACAGACTGGTTCCAAATTGGGAAAGGAGTATGTCAAGGCCGTATAATATCACCCAGCTTATTTAATTTATGTGCAGAGTACACCATGCGAATTGCTGGGCTGGATGAAGCACAAGGTGGAATCAAGTTTGCCAGGAGAAATATCAAGAACTTCAGATATTCAGATGATACCACCCTTATGGCTGAAAGCAGAGAACTAAAGAGTGTCTTGAGGAAAGTGAAAGAGGAGAGTGGAAAAGTTTGCTTAAAACTCAATGTTATGAAAACTAAGATCATGGCATCTGGTCCCATCACTTCATGGCAAATAGACAGGGAAACACTGGAAACAGTGGCAAATTTTATTTTTGCTGCTGCTGCTGCTGCTAAGTCGCTCCAGTCATGTCCGACTCTGTGCGACCCCATGGGGCTCCAAAATCACTGCAGATGGTGACTGCAGCCATGAAATTAAAAGACCCTTGCTTCTTTATAGAAAAGCTATGATCAACCTAGACAGCATATTAAAAAACAGAGACATTACTTTGCCAACAAATGTACATCTAGTCAAAGTTATGGTTTTTCCAGTAGTCATGTATGAAGAAGGCAATGGCACCCCACTCCAGTAATCTTGCCTGGAAAATCACATGGATGGAGGAGCCTGGTGGGCTGCAGTCCATGGGGTCGCTAAGAGTTGGATACGACTGAGCGACTTCACTTTCACTTTTCACTTTCATGCATTGGAGAAGGAAATGGCAACCCACTCCAGTGTTCTTGCCTGGAGAATCCCAGGGACAGGGGAGCCTGGTGGGCTTCCGTCTATGGGGTTGCACAGAGTCGAACACGACTGAAGTGACTTAGCAGCAGTAGTCATGTATAGATGTGAGAGTTGGACTATAAAGAAAGCTGAGTGCTGAAGAATCGATGCTTTTGAACTGTGGTGCTGGAGAAGACTCTTGAGAGTCTCTTGGTCTGCAAGGAGATCCAACAAGTCCATCTTAAGGAAATCAGTCCTGTTTATTCATTGAAAGGACTAATGCTGAAGCTGAAACTCCAATATTTTGGCCATCTGATGTGAAGAACTGACTCATTGTAAAAAACCCTAATTTTGGGAAGTATTGAAGGAGGAAAGAGAAGAGGTAGACAGGGGATGAGATAGTTGGATAGCACCACCGAGTCCATGGACATGAGTTTGAGTAAGCTCTGGGAATTGGTGGTGGACAGGGAAGCCTTCACGCTGTAGTCCATGGGGTTGAAAAGAGTAAGACACGACTGAGCTACTGAACTCAATTGAACTGAGACAGCATATTAAAAAGCTGAGACATTTATTTGCTGGCAAAGGTCCCTGTAGTCAAAGCTATGATTTTTCCAATGTTCGTGTACAGATGTGAGAGTTGAACCATAAAGAAGGCTGAAAACTGAATTTTATGATTTCAAACTGTGTTGGTAGTGAAGACTCTTGAGAGTCTCTTGCAATTCAAAGAGATCAAAGCAGTCAATCCTTAAAGAATCAAACTAAATACTGTCATGTTACAATTTGTTCATATTAGATGTTTGTAATGTTTCTGATAATCAATAAAAGAGATTCTTGATAAAAAAAAAAAAAAGAATCAACTCTGAATATTCATTTGAAGGACTGATGCTGAAGCTGAAGCTCCAGTACTTTGGCCACCTGATGGGAAGAGTCAACTCAATTGAAAAGACACTGATGCTGGGAAATATTGAGAGTAGAAGGAGAATGGGGTGACAGTGGATGAGGTCTTTCGATGACTCAGTGGACGTGAGTTTGAGTTAAATCCAGGAGATAATAAAGGACAGGGAAGCCTAGTGTGCTGCAGTCCATGGGGTTGCAAAGAGTTGGATACGTAAATGACTGAACAACAACATAGCTTCTTAGCAGATTAGAGCAAGCCCTTCTTTTACTTGTTCTTTCCCTCTGCCCTTTTCATTGAGTTATTTGTGTTCCTTTTGATGATAGTCATTCAGACAGATGTGAGGTGAAACTCACTCTGGTGAAAGCTCATTCACCCGATGATTAGTGATACTGAACATCTTTTAATGTTCCGGTTGGCCATTTGTTTGTTTTTTTTTTTTTTTCCAAAAAAATTAGTTCCCTTGTGCACTCTTTAATATTTTCTTTGATTTTGAATTTTATGAGTTTCCCGTATATTTTGCATATTTACCCTTTATCAAGTGTATCATTTACACATATTTTCTCCCATTCAGAAGGTGGCTTTTTCATTTTGTTGATAGTTTCCTTTGCCTTGCAAAAGCATTTTAGGTTGAGGAAGTCCCATTTGTTTATTTTTGCTGTTGTTACTTTTTCCTGAGAAGATTAAAAAACAAACAAACAAACAAACTGGGATGACCCTAAGGGATGGGATGGGGAAGCAGGTGGGAGGGAGGGTCAGGATGGGGAACACATGTATACCCATGGCTGATTTATGTCAATGTATGGCAAAACCCACTACAATATTGTAAATAATTAGCCTGCAATTAAAATAAATAAACAAAACAAAAAATATTGCTAAAGCCCAATGTCAAAGAGAACTGCCTATGTTTTCTTCTAGGATTTTTATGGTTTCAAATTCTCCACCTGAGTCTTTCATTTATTTTGCATTTAATTTTGTTTCCAGTGTGAAAAATAGTCCAGTTTAATTATTTCACATGTAGCTGTCCAGGTTCCCAACACCATTTACTAAAGAGAATCTTTATTTCTCATTGTATATTCTTGCATTCTTTGTCACAGAATAATTGGACTGTATAAATGTGGGTACCTTTCTGTTCTCTGTGTTCTGTTGCATTGATTTTTGTGTCTGTTTTTATGCCAGAAAAATATTGTTTCGATTATTCTGCATGCATTCATAGTTGGTCATTTGTGTTCAGCCCTTTGCATCCCCATGTACTGTATAGCCCACCAGGCTCCTCTACCATGGGATTTTCCAGACAGGAATACTGTAGTGGGTTGCCATTTATCTTTATAGGATAGTTTGAAATCAGGGAGTATGTTAACTTCAGCTTTGTTCTTCCTTCTCAAAATTGTTTTAGTTATTCAAGATCTTTGCATGTACATACAAATTTTAGAATAACTAGTTTTAGTTATGTGAAAAATGGCATTGCTATTTTGATACTGATTACATACAATCTCTAAATTACCTTGGATAGTATGGTCATTTTAATAATATTAATTCTTCTAATCCACGAGTATGGAGTATCTTTCCATTTGTTTGTATCATCTTTAGTTCCTTTCCTTAGTGCCTTATACTTCTCTGAGTACAGGTATTTTAACTCCTTAGATTATCTCTGGGTTTTTTTATTCTTTTTTATGTGATTGTAAATTGTTTTATTAGTTTCTCTTTCTGACAGTTTGTTTTCAGTGTGCATAATTGCCACAGATTTAATTTTAAATTATTTATTTTTAATTGAAGGATAATTGCTTTACAATTTTATGTTGGTTTCTGCCATACATCAACATGAATCACCCATAGGTATACCTATGTCCCCTCCCTTTTGAACCTCCCTCCCAGCTCCCACCCCATCCCAACTCTCTAGTTTATCACAGAGTACCCGTTTCAGGTCACTGAATCATACAGCAAATTCCCACTGGCGATCTATTTATAAGACCTTATAGAACTAACACCCAAAAAAGATGTCCTTTTCATTATAGGGGACTAGAATGCAAAAGTAGGAAGTCAAGAGATATCTGGAATAACAGAAATATTTGGTCTTGGAATACAAAATGAAGCAGGGAAAAGGCTAACAGAGTTTTGCAAAAAGAACACACTGGTCATAAAAAACACCCTCTTACAGCAACACAAGAGAAGACTCTACACCTGGACATCACCATATGGTCAATACCAAAGACAGATGGTTATATTCTTAGTAGCCCAAGATGGAGAAGCTCTATACAGTCAGCAAAAACAAGACCAGGAGCTAACTGTGGCTCAGACCATGGATTCCTTATTGCTAAATTCAGACTTAAATTGAAGAAAGTAGAGAAAACCACTAGACCATTCAGGAATGACCTAAATCAAATCCCTTATGATTATACAGTGGAAGTGACAAATAGATTCTAGGGATTAGATCTGATAGACAAAGTGCCTGAAGAAATATGGACAGAGGTTCGTGACATTGTACAGGAGGCAGTGATCAAGACCATCTCCAAGAAAAAGAAATGCAAAAAAGCAAAATTGTTATCTGAGGAGGCCTTACAAATAGCTGTGAAAAGACGTGAAAGGCAAAGGAGAAAAGGAAAGATATACCCATTTGAAAGCAGAGTCCCAAAGAAAGCCTTCCTCAGTGATCATGCAAGGAAATAGAGAAAAACAACAGAATGGGAAAGACTAGAAATCTCTTCAAGAAAATTAGAGATACCAAGGGAGTATTTCATGCAAAGATGTGCACAATATAGGACAGAAATTGTATGGAGCTAACAGAAGCAGAGCTATTAAGAAGAGGTGGCAAAAATACACAGAAGAACTATACAAAAAATATCATCATGACCCAGATAACCACGATGGTGTGATCACTCACCTAGAGCCAGACATCCTGGAATGTGAAGTGAAGTGGGCCTTAGGAAGCATCACTGTGAACAAAGCTAGTGGAGGTGATGGCATTCCAGTTGAGCTATTTCAAATCCTAAAAGATGATTCTGTGGAAGTGCTGCATTTAATATGCCAGAAAATTTGGAAAACTCAGCAGTGGCCACAGGACTGGAAAAGGTCAGTTTTCATTCCAATCCCAAAGAAAGGCAATGCCAAAGAATATTCAAACTACCACACAATGTCACTCTTCTCACATGCTAGCAAAGAAATAGTGAAAATTTTCCAAGTCAGGCTTCAACAATACATGAACCATGAACTTCCAGATATTCAAGGTGGATTTTAAAAACTCAGAGGAACCAGAAATCAAATTGCCAACATGCGTTGGATAATTGAAAAAGCACGAGAGTTCCAGAAAAACATCTACTTTATTGACTATGCCAAAGCCTTTGACTCTGTGGATCACAACAAACTATGGAAAATTGTTAAACAGGTGGAAATACCAGACCACATAACCTGCCTACTGAGAAATCTGTATGCAGGTCAGGAAGCAACAGTTAGAAATGGACATGGCACCAGAGACTGGTTCAACATCAGGAAAGGAGTACGTAAAGGTTGTATATTGTCACCTCGCTTATTTAACTTATATGCAGAGTACATCATGCAAAGTGCTGTGCTGGATGAGGCACAAGCTGGAATCAAGATTGCCAGGAGAAATATCAATGACCTCAGATATGCAGATGACACCACCCTTATGGCAGAAAGTGAAGAACTAAAGAGCCTCTTGATGAAAGTGAAAGAGGAGAGTGAAAACGTTGACTTAAACCTCAACATTCAGAAAACTAATATCACAGAATCCAGTCCCATCACTTCATAGAAAATAAATGGGGAAACAGCAGAAACAGTGACAGACTTTATTCTTTCAGGATCCAAAATCACTGCAGATGGTGACTGCAGCCATGAAATTAGAATACGCTTGCTCCTTGAAAGAAAAGCTATAACTAACCTAAACATCTTATTAAAATACAGAGATGTTACTTTGCCAACAATGGTACATTTAGCCAAATCTATGGTTTTTCCAGTAGTCATGTATGTGTGTGAGAGTTGGAGTATAAAGAAAACTCAGTGCTGAAGAATTGATGCTTTGGAATTGTGGTATTGGAGAGGACTCTTGAGAGTCCCTTGGTCAGCAAGGAGATCCAACCATTCCATCCTAATAGAAATCAATCTTGAATATTCATTGGAAGGAATGATGCTGAAGCTGAATCTACAATCCTTTGGGCACCTAATGCGAGGAACTGTCTCATTGGAAAGGACCCTGATGCTGGGAAAGATTGAAGGCAGGAGAAGAGGACAACAGAGAATGGTATGGTTGGATGGCATTACTGACTCTATGGAGATGAGTTTGTATAAACTCCAAGAGTTGGTGATGGACAGGGAAGCCTGGTGTGCTGGAGTCCATGGGGTCGCAGAGTCAGACAGGACTGAGCGACTGAACTGAACTGGTCTATTTAACATATGGTAGTGTATATGTTTCCATGCTTCTCTCTCCATTTGTCCGATTTTCCCCTTCCTTTCCTGTGTCCTCAAGTCTTTTCCTTTGTCTGTGTCTCCATTGGTACTCTGCAAATAGTTTCATCAGTACTATCTTTCTAGATTCCACAAATATTCATTAATATACAGTTTTTTTTTTTCTCTTTCTGACTTACTTCACTCTCTCTAATAGGCTCTAGATTCATCCACCTCATTAGAACTGAGTCAAATGTGTTCCTTTCTATGCATGAGTAATATTCCATTGTGTATATATACCACTGCTTCTTTATCCACTCTCTTGTCAACGGGCATCTAAGTTCCTTCCATGTCCTGCTGCTGCTGCTGCTAAGTCACTTCAGTCGTGTCCGACTCTGTGTGACCCCATAGACGGCAGCCCACCAGGCTCCCCCGTCCCTGGGATTCTCCAGGCAAGAATAGTGGAGTGGGTTGCCATTTCCTTCTCCAATGCATGAAAGTAAAAAGTGAAAGTGAAGTCGCTTAGTCGTGTCTGACTCTTAGCAACCCCATGGACTGCAGCCTACCAGTCTCCTCTGTCCATGGGATTTTCCATGTCCTAGGTATTATAAATAGTGTTGCAGTGAACACTGGGGTACCTGTGTCTTTTTCCTTCATAATTTTCTCTGGGTGTAAGTCCAGTAGTGGAATTGTTAGATCATATGGTATGTTTATTCCACCCATTTTAAGTAAACTCCATTCTGTTTACCATAGTGGCTGTATCAATTTACATTCCCACCAACAGTGCAAGAAGTTTCCCTTTTCTTCACACCCTCTCCAGTATTTATTGTTTCCTAACTTTTTGTATTTTAATTTTGTATCATGTAACTTTACTAAATTCATCAATGAGTTCTAATAGGTTTTTGGTGATTTCTTTAGGATTTTGTATTTGTGATATCATGTCATCCACAAATACTTGCACTTTATTTCTTCTTTTTCACTTGGGATTTGTTTTATTTATTTTTTTTCTTCTCTGATTGCTGTCGACTAGAATTCCAATATGTTCACTAATAGTAGCAAGAGTTGGTATCCTTGTCTTTTTCCTGCTCTTAAAGGAGATGCTTTTAGCTTTTCACCATTGACTGATGTTAGTTTTGGCCTCATCATATTTGGGTTTTAATAATAAAGGTATGTTGAGGTATGTTCCCTGCATATCAACTTTATTAAGAATTTATTTTATCATAATGGATGTCACATTTTGACAAAAGTTCTTTTTGCAACCATTGAGGTGATCACATGATTTTTAGTCTTCAGTTTATTACTGTGCTGTATCACATTGATTGATTTGCAGATATTGACCCATCTTTGCATTCCTGGGATAAATCCCAGTTGATCACGGTGTACAAACTTTTTAATGTTAAATTGGATTTGCCAAAGTTTTGTAGAGGATATTTTCATGTACGTGTATCAGTGATATTAGTGTGTAATTTTCTGTTTTTGTAGTATCTTTGTCTGGTTTTGGCCTTTTAGAATGAGTTTGGAAATGTATTACCACTGAATTTTTGGAAATGGTTTGAAAAGAATAGGTGTTAGTCTTCTTTAAATGATTGATGGAATTCACCTGTGAAGCCATCTGGTCGTAAACTTTTGTATGTTTGGATTTTTTTTTTAATTACTGATTCAGTTTCATTACTGGTAATTGGCCTGTTTGCATATCTATTTCTTTTTGATTCCATTTTGGAAGATTGTACATTTATTCATAGGCATTTATTTCTCCTAGGTTGTCCATTTTTTTGGTATGTGAGTGGTCATAGTAATCTCTTATGACCTGATAGACTTCTGTGTTGTTTGTTGTAATTTCTCCTTTTTTATTTCTGATTTTATTGATTTGGGCCCTCTTTTTTCCTTGGTGACTCTGAGAAAATATTTATCAATTTTGTTTATGTTTTCAACTAGCTCTTAGTCTCATTAATCTTTTCAGTTTTTTTGTTAATTTTTGTCTATATTTCATTTATTTCTGCTCTAGCTTATGATTTCTTTTCTTGTAGTGACTGGCTTTTGTTTATTCTTTCTCTTGTTACTTTATGTGTAAGATTAGGTTGTTTGAGATTTTTCTCGTTTTATGAGTTCGGCTCATTGCTGTAACATTCCATTTTTGAATTGCTTTTGCTGCCTTCCATAAAACTTGGATTGTTTTGTTTTCATTTTCATTTTGTCTCTGGGTATTTTTTATTTCCTCTTTGATTTCTTCAGTGATCCTTTTGGTTGTTCAACTGTTTATCCTCTATATGTTTATGTGTTTTGCAGTTTTTTTTTTCTTATAGTTGATTTCTAGTCATAATGTTGTGATTATAAAAGATACTTAGTGTGATTTCTATCTCTTTCAATTTACTGACACTTGTTTTGTCCCTTAGCTTGTGATCTATCCTTGAAAATGTCTCATGTATAATTGAAAAGAATGTATATTCTGCAGCAAGCTTTTGAATAGAATGTTTTATATATAAAAATATGCCCCTCTTTTGGTGGGGCCTACTGTTGTGGTCACACTGGTGAGCATGGGCTGATCCCCTCCACCTGATTATTTACCTACTGCTAAAGCTGCTGCCTGCTGATGGGCCAGTCTGAGTTCTATTGCAGTTGGTGGTGGGGCCCAAGGAGCTCTGTTACTGGTTAATGCCCCTTGGTAATTTAGGCTGTGTCCTGGTCCTGGCCCACTGGTGGACTTGGCTGGGCACTGGTTTTCTTCTTGTGAGGCCTAAAGAAAGTGTCCCAGAACAGTTGTCAAGCTGCTGCTGGATCAAGCTGGGGCCTGGGGCTTGGTATCAGCCTGTTGCTTGGTGGGTCTGGATCTTGGGTAAGCTGGTTGTAGGACATGATGTATCTCAAAGCTGGTTTCAGCACATTGGTTGGCAGTGTTGGGGGCCAATATGTTCTAGGGCTTTTACCTATCTTCTGCAGAGTAAATGAGTTCCTTGGGGCTCATGCCAGCTTATTGGTGGGTGGAGCTGGGTCCTGGAGTATCTGGGTAGTCCTGGGGGAACTATTGCTGCCTCTAGTCTGCTGGTGGAGGCAGCTATATCCTTGTATGGCTCCTAGGGCTCGTGCCAACTGGCTGGTGGATAGGGCCATGTCCCACATTAATAAGCTACAGGAGAATTCCAAAATGGTGCTTTCTAGCATCTTTTTCCTCATGGTAGAATTAGCACCTCAAAATGGTAGCCTCCAGCTTCTATGTCCCCAGGGCGAGTTCCACTTGGCTCATGTCTCTCTGTATATCTCTCTACTATCAGCAGGTGAATATGACCCATGGACCTTCCTCCTTGCTTCTCAGAGCATGTGAGATTTTGTGTGCAACCTTTAAGATTAGAATACCTATTTCCTGTATACCTCTGGCTCTCCTTAAAGCAAGCCCTGCTGGCTTTCAGAGTCATATATTCTGAGGCCTTGTCTTCTCAGTTCAGGACCCCTTGACTAGGAATCTAATATGAGGATCAAACCCCTTGCTCCTTGAGGATAAACTCTGCGATTGTAACTATCCTCTTATTTGTGGATCACCTGTTTAGAGGTGTGGGCCTTGACTCTCCCATGCATGCGCCCCTTCTACCTGTCTAGTTGTGATTCTTTCCGTTTATCTGTAATTGTAGAAGATCTTCCCTGCTAGTCTTCAGGTCATTCTCACCATTGACTGTTGCTCTGTAAATAGTTGTAATGTTACTGAACAGGGTTCTTGGCCTTCCCCAATCAATAGAAATTAACTATAGGCCAGACAAGAAGTTCAGGCAAGGCTTTATTGTGGCCCCTGATGCATCAGGGGCAGCGAGAACAGACAAGTTCCCTTACTTGATCGCCTCCCAAAGCAGGGCAAGGTTGTTCTTTATAGGGGTGAGGGTAGAATTGTGTCCACAGGTTGGAGCAGAGGGGTAACTTAGGCTTTTTGTCCACACCATAGATCGTGGAGTGTGTATGGAGCATGTACAATACTCTGCTTTTGCTCCCATCCCCCTGCTTTTGCTCCAGGCTCTTCAAAAGTGGCAGGTTTTTTTTTTTTTTTTTTGTCTCTTTGTATCTTTTGTCCATAATTTGTCCCAACTGTGCATGCATGCAGTTATTTTTAGTCCCATACAATTTGCTTGTATTTTGTTGCTGGAAGAGTGGTGTGGCCATATGCAAGCATTGCAACACTGCAACAAAGGGTCTGAGGTCTGTCTGTCTCAGTAATTTTGGTCAGCCTATGGGAGGAGGTAAGCTCAGGTTTCTCCTACTCCACCATCTTGGACACTCTTGTTTCAAGAACTAGTCTTAAATCCTAGTTCCAAGGCCTAATAAATTGTGGTCTTGAGTAAGTCAGTTATGGTTGCTCACTATCATTTTTCTCATCAGAAAAAATGTAAAGGATGATAGTCTACTTTATAAATATTTATTGAACACTAACTTTTTACTAGCTGCTAGAGATATAAAGATAAATAAGATGCTGCCCACATCCTTGAGTTCTTAGTCAAGTGGGGGAATCAGATGTCAAAAAGAGAGGCCTTAATACAATGCAGAAAACACAAAGTAAAGAGTATATATATTGGGGAAAGATTTTTGAGGAAATGAAAGCTGAACTGCAGGTTGTAGCATAAGTAAGAGTTTGTCAAAGACTATAGATAAAGTCATTTTGGGTGGAGGAAACAATATATGCAAAGTTGGAGTCATGAAAGAGCATGATACATGTGTGAAATAGGAGTTCTTTTACACTGATGGGACATCATAAATTAGATGAGGGTGGCTGAAGTTGAACCTGGAGTGGTGGGCAGGATGTTGTCCCCTGAGCTGTGATGTCATCTCACCAAATCTAACGGAGTTGAGAGTTTAAAAAGGGAATGTGAACCGGGGCCGAGAGCGGAGCCGCAACAGGGACCGCAACCGCAGACGCGACCCGGAGAGGTCCCGCAGTAGGGACCAAGACCACGACAAGGCCCGCGAGCGGGAGCGCCGCAGGGACCGCAGCCGGAGCCCGGAGCAGCCCCGGAACCCCAAGACCGAGACCCCTCGGGCTGCCGCCCCGACTGCCCAGACCTAGGGCCCTGCAGGAGCCGCACTCCCTGCTGAGCAGATGGTCTTGGAAAGAACTGGGGGCTCATACGCAAATAGAACCTTATGGACTTGAAACGTTACTGTAATTTTGTGTATAATGGTTTCTTAAAAAATTTCACACCTTTACAATTCTGATGCTTTTTTAGAAACAAAAATCTAAGAAGTCTTAACATTTCCATTTAAATATACTGAAATGGGAACGTACCTACAAAAGCATATTGCTTTTTCAGATTATAAAGTTATCTTTTCTAATAACTTGACTGTTGTAAGTTGTGAGGGAGTTTAGTGGCTGTTAAAGCCATACCTTTCCTGACATCTCACCTGTGTGTCTGTTTCCAGAGGTGTGGCTGTTTCCAGAGTATGTTTTCACAGGGTTCGGACCTGGTGGCCATGGGTTTCTGTGCATGGCTTACCTCTGGATGGTTGAGAAATGCCAAACTTAACAGATGCATCTTTCTCTCGTCACAAAGAAATTTGAATTACAAATTTCAACCAGGAAACAAAACATTTCTTAGTTTTGCTCAGTTTTTATGTATTGCCTTACACTTTTTCTTTCCCCCCAAAAATGATTAAAAGCAACATCTGAATAGAAAAAATAAATAAATAAATAAAAAGGGAATGTGAGCACATGATGTAGTTAATTACTCTTATCTTGCAAGGCTGACAATGCTTGATATCCTAAGTGTTGGAGTTTTAGAAGGCAGATTGAAAGATGAATATAGAATTGTGTTTCTCTAGTGCAGGAGCAAGAAAAAGGATAGACCTGCAAAGGGCTTGAGTGTGACAATGAGAGGGAATTTATTTGATGATCAACTGTTGGGCCAGTTAAGACAGTATAGTGCTTAGGTACAGACTTGACACTTTGGGCAGAAACACAAATTCAGTGTTTCTGAATTTGAGACAGCAAGGTTGCTAGTATTATTCCCATTTAATAGATTATGAAGTTTATATTCAGAGAGGAAAAATTATTTATCTTGGGCCACATACCTAGTAAAAGTCATAACTGAGACAAGACCCCAGCTTTTAAACTTCTTAGTTTATTGATATTTCTACTATACCGACTTGGGTGACTTTGGGTGAGCCATTTTACCTCTCTGAGCTTCACTTCCCTCTTAGGGCTGTTATGAAGAAAAGTGGTTTAAAGATACCTAGCAAATATGTGGCATGTATTAGTAATCAATAAATGTTACTTCTCTTTTCTATATCACATTGCCTCTGTTGTAAACTGAACTAGGTGGGATTTGAGGAATTTTAATCTGTGAACATGGGCTTCCCTTGTGGCTCAGTGGTAAATAATCTGCCAGCAGTGCAGAAGCCACAGGGAACACAGGTTCGATCCCCGGGTCAGGAAGGTCCCCTGGAGGACATGGCAACCCACTCCAGTATTCTTGCCTGGAGAATCCCATGGACAGAGGAGCATGGCAGGCTATAGTCCATGGGGTGGCAAAGAGCTGAACATGACTGAAGCAACTTAACACACACTCAACCTGTGAACCCGATAGATTTCTATGGCCTTGTTAAGTGCCCACAAGACTAATGTGGTACACGTTATCCTGCACACATGAAATACCAAATTCCACCTTGACTATCACACAAATATCCTTATTTTCCCTACTCCTTACCTATCTTTGGAGAGACTGCTTTTGTAATTCCCATCATCTTAAAGGTTCTGGAAGTGGAAAACCAAAAATGTTTTTCCTCCTATCTTCTATCTGCCACTGTAATGGAAGGGACATTTCAGAAACCACTTACCCAGTGTAATCTCTCTACCTAGAAGTCTCATGAAATTTTATTTTGTATACTTAATACCATTTGTGCACCCCATTCCTCCCACATCCTCCTTATGAGTTTCCTATTTAATATACCATACTTGGAAAAGAATACTGGTTTATTCTGAGCAGTTTCTTCTGAACTCAGTCATTGATTTTTGGAACAGAGAAAAACCATCTGCCACCTTGCTACAACTACCCTTTGAGGGGACAGGGTCCTCAATGAGGCTAAACATTGTTCCTGCTGCTGTAACAGATGCCTTCCAAGTGACATTAAGGACACTGCAGTAAGCAAAGGAAGCTTCTGTGTATTTTTTACAAACTGGCTATTCATCCTTCTGTTATTTCAGGGGCCCTTGGACTTAACCCTGAAGTACTGTGTGAGAAGGAAGACGGAGTCTATCGATAAGAGATTCTGTTTTGATATAGAAACAAATGAAAGGTAAGGATGTGAACTGGCAGCATCCCATGTGCCAGTTTCTGAGCCTGAGTAGGTATTTTATTTTCATCTGTCATCTCCTTTTGATAAAAATGAGCAAAACTATTTATGACACCATTTTATTGGCTCTTTTGGCTGCCCCTTCCAGAGATACCTGTTAGAGCTGGACCAGAGCTGGTTCTCTCTAATCAAGGTTCAGTCAGCTTTGCCTTACTTGCTGTAGGCAGAAGTTACTCCTAGGATTTAATTTGCTATGATATATGCAAAAGGTCAGTATTTGGTGATGCTACGAAAGAACAGGATAACAAAACTCATTCTTTTTTATCCCAATATACAAGAACAAATTAATTGAAACAGATACTTAAGGGAACGTAGATTGGATGGAGGGCGGTAGTTCTATTGGGGATGCTTGTTTTTCCCCATTTGGTACAAATGACGTGGACTTTTCCTACCTTGCAGATATTTATGTAAAGTGTAAATAGTTTAATTATCAACTTTCTGATTTCAACAAAGCTTGCAGTCTTTGGACTTGGTTGCATTTGTTCCTATCCAATTCTCTCTTTTTGTCTTTTCAACCTAGACAATTTATTGGTAGGGAACTTTAACTTTTACTTTTGAATTTCAAAATGAGAGCATTTGGAGTTACTTTGGAAAAAGACATTTTATGTAGTTGGGAAGTTGATCCACAATTTAGTGAGTAAATGTGTTTCTATATTTTATTTCCATCTATTATTCCTATGTATTAGGCATTAAGTATTATAATAGAATTTAACAAAAGATCAGATTGCTAGAAAGGAACTTGGTTGAATTACAGTATCATATGAGCAAAACTATCAGTGACTAGAATCATATAGACCAGATTAAGAAAATAAGGCTTTTTTTTTTTTTTTTTTGATCTTGGTATAAGTAGCTATTAGTTCTCTTTCCCATTTTAAATTTATGTTTGTGAATCTATATGCTTTCTTTGTTAAGAATGGATGGTCCCAGTCAAAGATGGCTGTAATAGTAAACAGTGTTAGTGAAAATCATGAGGCTGTCACTCATTTCCACCCCACAACTTTGAGCTCAGTAGGAAGGGGAAAGCAACTGTTGGCTGTGGCTTCCTTTTTATGAACTTTCAGTGTCTTTGGGTCTGCTGAATTAATGTACTTAAATAAAGTTAAATTTTTCTGTGTCTAATTCCATTCTGATTCAGTTTTCAGCTTAAATTTGCAAGCTACTTGCAAGTGTTATTCTCATAGACTCAAAGCATTTTTCTCCTAGACTCAAAGCATTTGCCAACAGTTTGGCCCTGAGGTTAAGGGCAAGGATCAATATATATTTATAAGGATATATCTATCTATCTATAGATATATTGCATCTAGTGCTATGTATGGCTCATAGTAGATACTGAATCTGGTATTTATTTTTAAAAGTTTTCCCTACCCAAGAGTACTGGGGAATTCTGAAACTAGAACTCAGGATTAAAGTTTTGATATAGCTATGATTTTACTTACCACATATTGGGCATTTAAAAAATATTCCTCCACTGAACTCTGCCCTCATTTTACAGGTGAGGAGACTGGGACTTGTATATGTTTAACTGCCTTGCCTAACTAAAGTCGCATAGTGGCAAGATTGAGCTCAAACTCTGGTCTGTAGGTCTCCAAACCCCATGTTCTTTTAAATTTTATTCCATTGTCTATTATAAGCAGAATAAATATGTTGTGAAATAGAGGGTCAAATATAATAATGCACAGATGCTGAGGTGCTTTTGTGTATGTGGAGTTTTCTGAGTAATATGATGTCCGCATCTGCTTTCCTGGCTGGTCAATTTGATATAAGGGGCAGAGGCAGGCCTCGCAGTAGACATCAGGCACCTGTACTCATGTTCCCTGCTGAATTGAACAGATGACTCTTTGAGTCCCCTTTTCTATTTCTTGGATAGAGGATAACTTTTTTGTTTGTTTGTTTGTTTCTACCAATATTTGAAGCCACAGTCTCATAGCCCATCAGAACTTGAAGGACAATAATTATAGTAATAATAATAATAACATTGATGATGACAATGACAGCAACAACTGCTAACATTCACTGAGTACCTCTATGTGCTAGGCACCATTCTCAGCCTTTATTTTATTGTTTTTCTTTGCTTGTTTATTTATTTATTTTAATCGGACTCTAATTGCTTTACAATATTGTGGTGGTTTTTGCCATACATTGACATGAATCAGCCAGGGTGTACATGTGTCCCCCCATCCTGAACCCCCCTCCAACCTCCCTCTCCAACCCATCCCTCTGGGTTGTCCCAGAGCACTGGCTTTGAGTGCCCTGCTTCATGCGTCAAACCTGCACTGGTCATCTATTTTACATATGGTAATATACATGTTTCAATGCTATTCTCTCAAATCATCCCACTCTCGCCTTCTCTCACAGAGTCCAAAACTCTGTTCTTTACATTTGTGTCTCTTTTGCTGTCTTCCATATAGGGTTGTCATCACCATCTTTGTAAATTCCATATATATGCATTAATGTACTGTATTGGTGTTTCTCTTTCTGACTTACTTCACTCTGTATAATAGGATCCATTTTCATCCGCCTCATTTTAAATGTATAATTTCCTTTAGTCTTCATCATAGTCACATGAAGTGGGCAGTGTTTCTATCCCAATCTCACAAAGACCAGGAGACAGAGAGAAGCTAAGCACTTAGATTATACAACTAGTAAATGTTAGAGCTAGGATCCAAATCCAGGTATACTAATTTCCAAGCCCACATTCTTAACCACTGAACTCTACTGCAAATATGTTATATATGCCTTTTTGTTTTAGAGGATTGACTGAGACCTCAGGGTGAGCACAGGGTTTGTCTAAAATCATGATGGAAAAGCCTGGCCTAGAAGTCAGTACTCTTTCTACTTTGTCATTTGGTTCTTAACAATATTGTTCTTTGAATTTGACTTTTAGTAGCACCAGAGAATCTCCAAATGCTTCCT
Source organism: Tragelaphus eurycerus (assembly GCA_935064755.1). Lineage (NCBI taxonomy): Eukaryota > Metazoa > Chordata > Mammalia > Artiodactyla > Bovidae > Tragelaphus > Tragelaphus eurycerus. The sequence continues at coordinate 3,917,490 of CAKXYN010000119.1, read as the reverse complement.
GAATAGTCACTTATTTATTCTTTCAGCTTCTCTGTATGATCAAGGAAGGATACATACCAGCTTTCTGATTTCCTAAATAGGAAAACTGTGTCTGTAATAGGTTTAACTTCGTATCTAGTCTACAGCATCTACTTTATGTTTTTTTCCCATTTTCTTGCTTTCCTTCTTTCTAGCTTCAGGATCCAGCTGGGTAATTATTTTTACATAGATTTGTAGACTTTCTAGACCCATAAGATATGTCTAAAAGGTTGGATATTTCTTAGAGAAAGGTAAACTTGAAAGAGTCCAGTACTGAAAGCCAAGTCCTAGTTTTCAATTGATTCTGGCTTAAAGATCATTTGGGAGCTTTACTTATTAAGGAGTACTTTAATGTAGTAAGAGACAGAAGGACAGGTTGGATAGGAATCCCATGGTATCAGACTAAAAAGGACCTACCAATTCATCAGATCCAAATTTTTTATGGCTAAAGAAGTTGAAGCACAGTGACTTTCCCACTGAACTCTCTTGTCATTACTCTGTTACTATTTCATAACCCAGAGGTCTCATCTTAACATGGAAGGAGCGAGAGGAACAAATATCTCCTAGTGGCACAACTAGGCAGAGAATGGAAGAGACCTTATGCCTGCAAGTAATATGATTAATCCCCAAATTCCAGTTTGGTTTTTAAGGTCCGAGAAGACCAGTATATACCAAATTGGGGTATATCTAGGTATATAGTTGCAGTTACTGCAAATAAATAAAATAAAATTCGATTTCAAGTTGTATGTCATGTAGAAGAGGCCTTATAATGAAAGCTAAGAAAGAACATGGCTACTGGAATAAAATTCCTAAATCAAAACCCTGGCTCTACACTTACCACGGACTCAGATAACCTCTCTGTGCCTCAGTTTTCCGTTCTGTAAAATAGGGATTTCTATAGTCACTGCTCTATAGGCTTCTTGTGTAGATTAAGTGAATTTATACCTATAAAGTACTTATAGTACTATGGCACTTACTGAGCATTCAGTAACTAGTAGTTGTTGTTATTATTTATAAGATTGCTTAAATCAGCCAGAAGGCCTCCCTGTGCATGTTGTTGACTTCTTTCCAACCAAAGTGCTCCTTGGACATCCGAGGTGGTAGAAGTAACAAAGCCATTTTCCTGATATATGTACTTATAGTGAACATGCTCAGAACCGTTTGAACTCAGACCAAATGACTGGCTTCTAAGAGCAAGAGGCAGGGAGAGCTTCAGTTTGTTTTAAGCACACAATGGGGTCAATTTAAGTCTGTATTATGGTGAGGTGTCAGCATCTGCCTTCATATTTCCTTGCCTGACCCTGGCATGAAGCCACCAAGATACTACCTCCACCAATGTTTCCAAAATTACTGTTCTCTAAGTTCCATTGTTTTTCTGAGTAAACAAAGATTTTGAAAAATTGGAAATCTATATTCCTGTGTCTTCTCAGTGTCATAACTCTCAGGGCTGAGCAGAACCCTAGATTATAAGACTCCATTCTCTCAGTAAACTTTTCTGCTCTCAACTTGTCATTTATTCCTTAGACCAGGAACCATCACTCTGCAAGCTCTTTCAGAAGCTAACAGAAGACTATGGATGGAGGCTATGGATGGGAAAGAACCTGTAAGTTACCCTGGGGAAACCTCAGTAACATAGGCCAGTATATGAGTGTGCTCTAGTGGTAGCAGTGAGTCCACGACAATTAAATGGTGATAGATAATTCATACTCAAAAGTTTAGAGTTAGAAGGAAGTGCTGAATAACATTTCTTGTTTAACAAGTTAGGCAGCTTGAGTTCCAGAGATGGTAAAGAACTTCTCTAGAATTAGCCTCAGAAAGGCATCGCAGTGGACCTAGAAACTAGGTCTCTCGGCTTCTTTCTTCTTATACAGTTATGCCCACAAGGTTTTCTTAAGAAAGAAATTAAGCCTGTTTGTAGTTTATAGCATTAATATGTGTTCATATATAAGGATGGAAAATAATTTTCATGACTGTGAACAAGCATTTATTAAGATTTATTCAGAATGGTTTTACTGCCTCTCCCTTACATTCCTAAGTCAACTTATTCTCTTTAAGGGCAGGAGATGGCATTGCAATCCTATATGCCAAAATGCACCATTCCATTTAGAACAGTGTTACATAGGATTATAATCAATACTTTTACAGGGCTAACAATTATCATAGAAAGACCAATATGAACAGTCAGGTCATCAAAAAGCATTTTTTTTTTTCTTCAGTATCTTCTTGTAGGTTTCTTCTTGTGGCATATATGTAATGTCAGCTTCTTAGTTTTAGAATCTCAAAAGGTTATATTTGGGTCTGGTTCTGCCATTCAATGATTGTGTGACCTTGAGCTACCCATTTAATTTCTCTGAGATTCTTCTCTTCTGTAAAATGGCTTTAATAATTTCTGTTCTAGCTATCTCACAGAGTTGCTTTGAAAGAAATCTATTGAAAGCCAGTTTGTCAACCATAATATGCTATATCAGTTTGAAGTTCTTCTCACTGGTCTGAGGGCTTGGTGCAAAGCTACTGAAATTCAGTAGTATTTGGGTACAATCTAATCTTCTTGCTTTATGCAAGGCAAAAGCTTGCTAAAATGGAGAATATATTACAGGGACTTCTTTCTGTGGTTTCTAGTGCCTTGAAGACTAGTAAGGAGGCCCAGCTATAAGACTGCATGTATAGAAACTAAGAAGATACCAGGAGAGAAGTGGTGTTGTAAGGACTGTCAGCCAGAAAATAGGCCAGGGCCTTTCTCTGCTCCCTTCTCTCTCAGAAACTTGGAGCTTAACCATTACATGCCTATGATATTTTTCTAGCAGGATACTAGCAAGCCCAGCAAGACATTTTATTCCTTTTTGTTGTTGTTCATATTTATTTCTTATTTTTTAATCAAAATATAGTTAATTTATAATGTTGTAAGTCATTTTACTCTTAATTCCCTCTCCTGAACTTGCTCCCCCTTTAAAGTTTTAAAAATCAAAGGGTACAGATGGCTTTTTGTGAAGAATGATGTTAGAACATGGGCCCTCTGAATGTGGATCCTTATCAACTTGACCTGTCTCACTGACCTATCCATGGGCATACACATATAGGCAGAAAACTTTATTTTAAAAGGAGAGGTTGTTAAAGCAGATTATACAGATGGTATATAGAGGACTTATTTCCTGCATTACTAATGTTGCTTCTGCTCTACTAACAACCCCCCTCCCCAATTCACTAATATTATACATAGTAAGATCAGTTCTTGAAGGAACATCTACTGCAACACTGATCATTTTAGAGATATGAATTTTGAAGTCTAGAGAATGAATGGGACATGCCTAAGTTTCATAATGATGTAGCCATAAAGCCAAGACTAGGCTTCAAGAGTTAAGAATCTCCTCTTGTTTCTCACATAGCTATCACAATTCATACTTTAAGATGACTCAGAGAAAGTTTGGTGAATACATGGATCTCTTTCAGATGGGCACTTGCTTTTCTACCCATCTGGGTAGAAAATACCCACTAACACCTTTGGGTAAGGAGATTGGTATTAGTAATATTTGAATTTTACCATCAGCTATTCAACACTGCAGTCTCTTATCCAGATCATTAAAGGTTTGTTTGGTGAGGCTTATTACAGCAAGATCTAACTCTGCTTTCTTCTGCCAATAACCTGGAGAAAACCACTTTCTTTCTGTCATACTCTCTTGCTCCATCAGGAAAAGTTTTACATAAGTAAATGTCTAAGATGGGTAGGCTACCACTGCCGTGAGCTGTGTGAAATCCAATATAATCTTCAGGGATTGTTAATCCTACTCTTTCTAGTGACCTAGGCAAAGATGATTCTGTTTAGCCTGTTTATTTAAGTCACTAATGCTTTTGATGGCTTATTTGAGGAAAGATATTTAATATTTGCTATACTTACCTATAGTTATTCCCAATATCCATGGCTCTTTCTGTCTCTTTTTTTGTAGATCTACCACAGCCCTATAACAAAACAGGAAGAAAGTAAGTCAGATTTCTGATCTACTGGCATTATAAACTGTTAGCTATCCTAATCACAGTAAATGCTATCATCAATAATTTGTAGTATTGATGCAAATGTATTTATGGATACCTTTGTGTGAAATGAAATTCAGACCTGTTTTTTTAGAAAGTGTCTTTTGATTGAACTAAGGAAGTCACTTTATCTATCTTAGATTTTTAGTAGGGTAGTTGTAGTAATATAGAGAAACACTAATTATATTCTTCTTTTTCTAGACACACAATAGAAATTGTGAGCATTTCCAGCCTAATTTTTCACATTTGATGTAGTTCATGCCTCAAGCAGATATACAAAAAGGGTCAAGTAAAAACATTTTGTGTTATAAGAGTAAAAACTCTAAGCACTTCTCTCACCCAAATGAAGAATCTTTCCATTTAATGGTGATTGAAGGAGAGAGACTAAAGCCCTAATTCTCTCACTGTAGTCTCTTAATCAGATCCCTGGAGGTTTTTAGGTGAGGCTTATTACAGCAGGATCTAACTCTGCTTTCTTTTGCTTGAAACAGTGGAACTGAATGAAGTGGGGTTCAAGTTTGTTAGGAAGTGCATCAATATAATTGAGACCAAAGGTAAGATATGAGCCATAGCCTTGGCATCATTTGAATCTGATTATTCTTTTTTAAATGATTTTAAAAATATATTTAATTTTTATGGATGTATAGTTGATGTACAATATTAGGATCACAGCCTTGTCATGGCAAAGAGGCTAGCATAACTCAATAAAGCCATGAGTCATACCATGCAGGGCTATCCAAGACAGATGGGTCACAGTGAAGAGTTCTGACAATACAAAAACCTCCAGTGATCCAGTGGAGGAGGAAATGGCAAACCATGTCACTATTCTTGCCTGGAGAACCCCATGGACAGTATGAAAAGACAAAAAGATATGGAACTGGAAGATGAATCCTCCAAGTTAAAAGGTGTCCAATATGCTACTGCAGAAGATCTGAGGGCAATTACTAATATTTATAAAAAGAATGAAGCAGCTGAGCCAAAGTGGAAATGATGCTCAGTTATAGATGGTGGTGAAAGTAAAGTCCAATGTTGTAAAGAACAATATTGTATAGGAACCTGGAATGTTGCAGAAGATCTGAGGGCAATTACTAATATTTATAAAAAGAATGAAGCAGCTGAGCCAAAGTGGAAATGATGCTCAGTTATAGATGGTGGTGAAAGTAAAGTCCAATGTTGTAAAGAACAATATTGTATAGGAACCTGGAATGTTAGGTCCATGAATCAAGGCAAATTAGACATGGTCAAGCAGAAGAAGGAGAGCATGAACGTCAAAATCTTAGGAAATCATTGAACTAAAATGGACAAGAATGGGTGAATTTAATTCAGATAACCATTATATATATATATATGTGTGTGTGTGTGTGTGTGTGTGTAGTATCTACTCCTGTGGGCAAGAATCCCTTAGAAGAAATGCAGTAGAACTCATAGTCAACAAAGGAGTCCAAAATGCAGTATTTGGGTGCAATGGCAAAAAGGACACAAATAGGTCATTTTCAAGGCAAGCCATTCAACTCCAAAGTAATTTGTCTATACTCCAAACACTAGTGCTAGAGAAGCTAAAGTTGAACAGTTCTATGAAAACCTACAAGACCTTCTAAAACTAACACCAAAAAAAGTCCTTTCCATCATAGGGGATTGGAATGTAAAAGTAGGAAATCAAGAGATACCTGGAATAATGGGCAAGTTTGGCCTTGGAGTAAAAAATGAAGCAGGGCAAAGCCTAACAGAGTTTTGACAAGAGAACATGCTGGTCATGGCAAACATCCTTTTCAACAACCCAAGAGACAATTCTACATATGGATATCACCAGATGGTCAATACCAAACTCAGATTGATTGTGTTCTTTGCAGCCAAAGATGGAGAAGCTCTGTACAGTCAGCAAAAACAAAACCTGGAGCTGACTGTAGCTCAGATCATGAACTCCTTATTACAAAATTCAGGCTTAACTTGAAGAAAGTAGGGAAAACCACTAGGCGGCTCAGTTCAGTTCAGTTGCCCAGTCGTGTCCGACTCTTTGGGACCCCATGAATTGCAGCATGCCAAGCCTCCCTGTCCATAACCAACACCCAGAGTTCATTCAAACTCACGTCCATTGAGTCAGTGATGCCATCCAGCCGTCTCATCCTCTGTCATCCCCTTCTCCTCTTGCCCCCAATCCCTCCCAGCATCAGAGTCTTCTCCAATGAGTCAACTCTTCGCATGAGGTGGCCAAAATACTGGACTTTCAGCTTTAGCATCATTCCTTCCAAAGAAATCCCAGGGCTGATCTCCTTCAGAATGGACTGGTTGGATCTCCTTGCAGTCCAAGGGATTCTCAAGAGTCTTCTCCAACACCACAGTTCAAAAGCATCAATTCTTCGGCACTCACCTTCTTCACAGTCCAACTCTCACATCCATACATGACCACTGGAAAAACCATAGCCTTGACTACACGAACCTTTGTTGGCAAAGTGATGTCTTTGCTTTTCAATATGCTACCTAGGTTGGTCATAACTTTTCTTCCAAGGAGTAAGCGTCTTTTAATTTCATGGCTGCAGTCACCATCTGCAGTGATTTTGGAGCCCAGAAAAATAAAGTCTGACACTGTTTCCACTGTCTCCCCATCTATTTGCCATAAAGTGATGGGACCAGATGCCATGATCTTCGTTTTCTGAATGTTGAGCTTTAAGCCAACTTTTTCACTCTCCTTTTTCACTTTCATCAAGAGGCTTTTTAGTTCCTCTTCACTTTCTGCCATAAGGGTTGTGTCATCTGCATATCTGAGGTTATTGATATTTCTCCCAGCAATCTTGACTCCAGCCTGTGCTTCTTCCAGCCCAGCGTTTCTCATGATGTACTCTGCATATAAGTTCAATAAGCAGGGTGACAATATACAGCCTTGACGTACTCCTTTTCCTATTTGTAACCAGGCTATTGTTCCAAGTCCAGTTCTAAGTGTTGCTTCCTGACCTGCATACAGATTTCTCAAGACGCAGATCAGGTGTTCTGGTATTCCCATCTCTTCCAGAATTTTCCACAGTTTATTGTGATCCATACAGTCAAACGCTTTGCCATAGTCAATAAAGCAGAAATAGATGTTTTTCTGGAACTCTCTTGCTTTTTCCATGATCCAGTGGATGTTGGCAATTTGATCTCTGGTTCCTCTGCCTTTTCTAAAACCAGCTGGAACATCTGGAAGTTTGTGGTTCACGTATTGCTGAAACCTGGCTTGGAGAATTTTGAGCATTACTAGCCCATAAAGTGTGACCTAAATCAATTCCCTAATGATTATACAGCTGTGATGAGTGGATTCAAGGGATTAGATTTGGGAGACAGAATGTCTAAGGAACTATGTATGGAGGTTTGTAACATTGTATAGGAGGCAGTGACCAAAGCCATTCCAAAGAAAAAGAAATGCAAGGAGGTCATGTGGTTGTCTGAGGAAGCATTACAAATAGCTGAGGAATGAAGAAAAGCAAAGACAGGGGAGAAACGGAAAGGCATACCAAACAGAATGTGGAATTCCAAAGAATGGCAAGGAGAGAAAAGAAGTCCTACTTAAACCAAAAAAATGCAAAGACATAGAGGAGAACAGTACAATGGGAAAAGTTGGAGATCTCTTCAAGAAAATTGAAGATCTTATGGGAACATTTCATTCAAGGATGGGCACAATAAAGGACAGAAACATTAAGGATGTAACAGAAGTAGACAGTATTAAGTAGAGGTGGCAGGAATACACAGAAAAACTGTACAAGAAAGGTCTTAATGACCCAGGTAACCACGATGGTATGTTGTCACTCATCTAGAACTAGACATCCTGGAGTTTGAAGTCAAGTGTGACTTAGGAAGTGTTACTATGAACAAAGCTAGTGGAGGGGACAGAATGCCAGCTGAGATATTTAAAATACTAAAAGATGATGCTGTTAAAGTGCTGCACTCAATATGTCAGCAAATTTGGAAAATTCAGCCATGGCAACAAGACTGGAAAAGGTCAGTTCTTATTCCAGTCTCAAAGAAGGGCAATGCCAAAGAATGTTCAAACTACTGTACAATCATGTTCATTTCACATGTAAGTAAGGTTATATTCAAAATCCTTTGAGCTAGGCTTTAGCAGTATGTGAACTGAGCTTCCAGATGTACAAGGTGGGTTTCAAAGAGGCAGAGGAACCAGAAATCAAATATCCAACATTCTTAGGATTGTGGAAAAAGCAAAAGAGTTCCCAAAACACATATACTTCTGTTTCATTGACTATGCTAAAGCCTTTGACTGTGTGGATCCCAACAAACTGTGGAAAATTTTTAAAAAGATGGGAATACCAGACCACCTTACCTTTCTCCTGAGAAAACTGTATTCTGGTCAAGAAGAAACACTAGAACCAAATATGAATAATTTGTGATTTCCTGCTTTTAGTGATAAAGAACTTCAAATGGCATATAAAATATTTTTAAATACTATCTGGTACTTTTCAAGCTGTTATGATAGTTCCATTCTAAATAAATAAGAGTTCAGTTTCTGCCACAATACCTATTGATTTAAAAATTGTTGGGGACAAAGTTAAAATCCAGCAAATGTGGCATTAGTATTTTACCAGGTTGATGATACTTTTTTATTTCTGAGAATGTTTTGAATGTAGGCAAGGGTAGTATATAAGCCAGGGCTCTTTTTTTCCCCTAAATGTTGCTTCAATCTTTCTCAGTACACAAAATGTTTATTTGCTTCACATCTGCCATACTGTAGCTCTCTCTTACTTTATGCTATGCTAAGTCACTTCAGTCGTGTCCGACTCTGTGCGACCCCATAGACGGCAGCCCACCAGGCTCCTCTGTCCCTGGGATTCTCCAGGCAAGAATACTGGAGTGGGTTGCCATTTCCTTCTCCAATGCATGAAAGTGAAAAGTGAAAGTGAAGTTGCTCAGTCATGTCTGACTCTTAGCGACCCCATGGATTGCAGCCTAACAGGCTCCTCCATCCATGGGATTTTCCAAGCAAGAGTGCTGGAGTGGGGTGCCATTGCCTTCTCCGCTCTTACTTTATATCCCTGCCCAAGGACAACTTCAAGGTTGATATCTCCTCCTTTTACAACTAAACACAAGCTTTTTTCCAAAATGAAGACACTGTTCTCTGTTATCCGTTGCTACTCACATAAGCATTTTTTTTTCTATTTACTATAGAATGTGTTCTTTTCTAGTCATGTTATTGAGGGCTTGGTACAATCCAAATGAAAGTATGGAAAGAATAATTTGCAGGGATGTTTCAGGACTGTTTCCCTATTATAGGGGAGGGCTGGAGAGATTGGAGATAGTAGGGAGATCCTTTCTTGTTTGAACTGAATCCATTGTGTAAGTACCCACTTTCTCTACCTTGAGGGAGATGAAAGTTCTAACTATATTAATAAAACTAACCTGGTTTTCTTTCTCTAGGAATCAAGACAGAGGGATTGTACCGTACCGTGGGCAGCAATATTCAGGTTCAGAAGCTGCTGAATGCCTTTTTTGGTAACAATTTTAATTTCATAATTCTTTTGGAGAGTTGTTTGTATATTAGAAAGAAATATGGCTATAAGAGAAAGGAGACATTGATAAAGGTTGTAGAATATATTTTTAAATATAAAATGTACACTTACTTGCCTATGCTGAGTCAGAGACACCTTTCCTTGAAACAATGATTAGCTTCTCTCCTTCTCAAATCTGGATTCTACCTCAACCTCTCCATTGGAACTACTCTGGCCAGGCATAGAAGGTATATTCTTGTGAAATTCATGAACTCTTTTCAGTTTCTATCTTACTTGGTATCCTTATTGACCACTCCCTCCTTTTGAATCTTTCTCTCTACATGGCGTTTATGGTTCAACAGTCTCTTAATTCTTCCAACATCATGTATTATTCTTTTCAAGTGACTTTTGTCAGGTCCTTTTTCTCCTTATTTTTAAAATCTTGTCTGGGTATTTTCCAGCCTTCTATCTTTGCCCTCCATTCACTTCTTCAACATATTTTCTTAATGATTAGATTTTTATCTTAGCTATGGATCATATTTTTCTTTTTTTTACATAAGTCTGGTAAGTTTTGTTACATGCTGTACATTGTGACTTGAGTGTTGCAGTTTTGGTGATTTCTTTTTTAGTGTGTTGAATTTTGTTTTGTAGTCAGTTATTTGTGTATCAGATTGCTTCATTTGAGGATTATTTTCAATCTTATTAGGACAGATATAAAGTATTCTTTCCTGGCAAGTTTAGCCTTACATCTAAGGTCTAATTTCTTTTGTCTCTTCATTTTTAGTGTTTGGAACTTAAAAGGTTGCCAGCTCTGTGAGAGTTCTGAGTATTCTTCAAAATAAAGCTTCTTGGTATTTCTTTGTCTGGCCTCATGGATTTTCATCTTAGACACTCATGGTTTTGTATTCAGTGACAGACTCAAGTGGACCCACAGCTAAGGGTTTTTCAGTTCTTTTTCTACATAGATCCCTCTTCTCTGGTACTCTGACCTGCAAAGTTTACTCTGAACTTCTAGTTTACTCAGCCTTTCTGACCTCTGATCTTTGTCTTTTCAACTGAGCAAAACATCCACGCTCAGCTTGAGCTCTCACTCCCCATGCTACCATCCAGAAAATGTTTTCAGGTACCAAACGTAATGATAAGGCTTATCTTGCCTTTCCTCCTGTTTTAGGGTTCTATACTGCGTATTGTTCAAGTATTACAAACAGCTATTTCTTATATTTTGTCCCAGATTCTAATTGTTACCAGAGGAGAGAAAGTCTGGTTCTGGTTACTTCAACTCTTTTTGGTTTTTAGTAGCACCTCTGTGCTGTCAACACACCAAAATCACTAATCCAGATATCATATCATGAGTTCTAAACTAATGGATCCAGTTTCCCACTGGACCTGTGCTTTTCAAACATATTTAGGTCATGGTACACATTGGGCTTCCCTGGTGGCTCAGTGGTAAAGAATCCACCTGCCAAAGCAGGAGATGAGGGTTTGATCCCTGAATCAGAAAGATGTCCAGAGAAGGAAATAACAACCCACTTCAATATTCTTGTGTAGAAAATCCTGTGGATAAAGGAACCTGGCAGAATACAGTCCACGGGGTCGCAAAAGAGTCAGACATGACTTAGTAACTAAACAATAGCAATATACTAGAATGATCATATCTGTGCAACACACTCTGGTAAATCGATAAAACTGATCATGGCTGAGGCAGTAATCCCCAAAGGCTGAAGAAATCAGTACTGGAATTTTTGCACAAGATTTCTGTACATACTGCTACTGCTATTGCTAAGTCACTTCAGTCGTGTCCGACTCTGTGTGACCCCATAGATGAAAGCTCACCAGGCTCCCCCACCCCTGGGATTCTCCAGGCAAGAACACTGGAGTGGGTTGCCATTTCCTTCTCCAATGCATGAAAGTGAAAAGTGAAAGTGAAGTCGCTCAGTCGTGTCCAACTCTTAGCGACCCCATGGACTGGAGCCTACCAGGCTCCTTCGTCCATGGGATTTTCTAGGCAAAAGTACTGGGGTGGGGTGCCATTGCCTTCCCCGTTCTGTACATAGATATTCCACAAATACATCTGATTTACATGCCCAAAACTAAACTCATTTTTTATGTCTTCCTGAAAACCTGCTCTTCTTCCTGTTTTTGAATGTTGATGAGCTGTCTGTTAATCTCAGTTCTCATAAAGTTTCATAGAACAAGTTGAGTGTGGAAAGTTGAAGTTTGGATAAAGCATATATTTTTGGTCTCTTCTGTGGTGCATAGCTTAACTTCCACAACCTTACAGACCTGACATTTCAACCTGTTAGCACTTGAGGGTGCTATAGCATCCAGTAATAACAGTAATGTAGATTTTGCATTGCAAATTACATCACTGATGCCTCAATATATGTCTTTGTTTATCACTTTGCACTGTTGACTTTTAAAAATATAAGTTCTGTTTTCCTGGCCAATTGACATTGCATTTTATAAATAAAGGACATTTCATATATAAAACAATTGACAGCATGGCCCAAGATATTTAGTTTCTGAAAAATTATTTAGTCTCATAAATTATTTAGAATTCTATTTCCAGTATCACTACATTCTTCTACCTGATATATAATAAGCTAAAACAAAATGTCATACTACTCATCCTACTGATTCTGTTATAGGGTCCAATAGGACCGAAGTGGTTCATTCAAATCACACATGACAGTACAATTCAGTTGGTATAGTGCATCTGTGCACATCAACCTCCAAACAGGAATATCTAAAAAATAGACAAGAAGTTCTGAATATAAATATTTATAAATATAATGTAAAATAGTGTTAATTTACTTATGTATGCATACAACTGGTAAACCTTGATCCCTGGCCCATTATCTAAGTAATTCTAGATCTGGTGATGATCCTAATTCATTTATTTATTAATTTTAGCAAATATTTGAGTACCTACAAAGGGCCAAGCATTACACTCAGGGCTATAGATTAAACACTGAACATCCTGCTTGTATTTCCTATCTTTGTGTGACTTACATTCTATGGAGAAGACTCAGCTATCCCATAATTTATACTTATGTAAGGAGACCTCCATTCAAAGCTTCTCTCGTTTTATGTCTTATGGAGATTCTCAATGGGACACTCAATTTCCGTGCTTCTTTTGACCTAGCCTGATCTTTTCCCACACCACTATGAATTGGCTGCCTTGGCTTCATGTAGGCTCACCATAATTTATCCAGGAAGAAAAGCATTCATTTTCTTTTACCAGTATATCTTGTCTTTAATTCTTTCCTTAAGTCTCATGCTCTTTTCCAGCTATTTTTAACCCCTAAATCTGTATACTATAGACTACCTTCTATGACATCTCCTATAATACTTAACTGTAGGCTTTCTTCTGTTGTTTACTAGAGCCTTTCATACTTCCTGTACCTAAAAATATGTCTTTTTGGCAAATAAAATATAACAATCAAAAGGGATATATCCACAATTAATAATTACTTTTCAATCAGTTTGTTGGTTGACTAGTCACATTTCTCCCCTACCCTAGATTGTTGCATGATCAGTTCAGTTCAGTTCAGTCACTCAGTCATGTCCGACTCTTTGCAACCCCATGAACTGCAGCACCCAGGTAACTCCCAAAGTTCACTCAGACTCACGTCCATCAAGTCAGTGATGCCATCCAGCCATCTCATCCTCTGTCATCCCCTTCTCCTCCTGCCCCCAATCCCTCCCAGCATCAGAGTCTTCTCCAATGAGTCAACTCTTTGCATGAGGTGGCCAAAGTACTGGAGTTTCAGCTTTAGCATCATTCCTTCCAAAGAAATCCCACGGCTGATCTCCTTCAGAATGGACCGGTTGGATCTCCTTGCAGTCCAAGGGACTCTCAAGAGTCTTCTCCAACACCACAGTTCAAAAGCATCAATTCTTCAGTGCTCAGCCTTCTTCACAGTCCAACTTTCACTTTCATACATGACCACAGGAAAAACCATAGCCTTGACTAGACGGAACTTTGTTGGCAAAGTAATGTCTCTGCTTTTCAATATGCTATCTAGGTTAGTCTTAACTTTCCTTCCAAGGAGTAAGCGTCTTTTAATTTCATGGCTGCAATCACCATCTGCAGTGATTTTGGAGCCCCCAAAAATAAAGTCTGACACTGTTTCCCCATCTATTTCCCATGAAGTGATGGGACCAGATGCCATGATCTTCGTTTTCTGAATGTTGAGCTGTAAGCCAACCTTTTCATTCTCCTCTTTCACTTTCATCAAGAGGCTTTTTAGTTCCTCTTCACTTTGCATATTCAAAAGCAGAGACATCTTTTCATGTGCATTTTGCGCATCTGTATGTTTTCTTTTAGATCTTCTGCCCATTTTTTTTACATTTTTATCTATCTTTTGTTTAAATTGAAATAAATTTTATTGGAGTGTAGTTGATTTACAACGTTATGTTAATTTCAATTGTATAGAGTGAAGTAAGTCATACAGTAATACAAATATCATATGAAATCATTTATATGTGGAATCTAAAAGAAGGATACAAATGAATTTATCTACAAAATAGAAATAGAATTACAGATGTAGAAAACAAGCTTATGGTTCTCAGAGGATAAGTTGGGATGTATAATTTGGAAGATTGGGACTGACATATCCATATACTATATGTAAAGTAGATAACTGATAAGGATCAACTGTATACCTCGGGGAACTCTGCTCATTACTTTGTAGTGACCTATATGGGAGAAGAATCTAAAAACAAGTGGATATATGTATATCTGCCTACTTTTTGGTTGAGCTGTTTGTTTCTTTTTTTATGTTGAGGTGCATGAGGTGTTTGTATATTTTGAACATTAATTCCATGTTGGATGTTCTGGTAGTAAATAAATTCTCCCATTCTGATTATTGTTAGTTCATTTTGCTTTTTAATTTTGGGGGGATATCATTGATTTACAATGTTGTGTTAGTCTCAGGTTCTTGCTTTTCCTTTGTTGCTTTTAATATTTGTTCCTTGCTTTTAGTTTATGTCAGTTTGATTAATATGTGTTTTGGCATGTTCCTCCTTGGCTTTATCCTGTATGGGACTCTCTGTCCTTTTTGGACTTGGGTGACTATTTCTTTTCTCATGTTAGTGAAGTTTTTGGCTGTAACCTCTTCAAATATTTTCCAGGCACTTTGTCTTTCTCTTCTTCTGGGACCTCTATAATGTGAATACGGATGTGCTTAATGTTGTCCCAGAAGTTTCTGACGCTGTACTCATTTCTTTTCATTCATTTTTCTTTATTTTATTCTGTGGCAGTGATTTCTATCAATCACTGTTTTTCTGCTCACTTCTTGTTTTACAGCCTCAGTTATTCTGCTATTGATTCCTTCTTCTGTATTTTTCATTTCAGTTATTGTGTTGTTTGTTTGTTTGTTCTTTAATTCTTCTCTTTGTCAAACATTTCTTGTATCTGTGTCTGTGCATCCATTCTTTTTCCAAAATTTTGAATCATCTGTACTATCATCACTTTGAAATTTTTTAAGGTATATTGCCTAGCTTCTCTTTGTTTGGTTGTTCTTGTGGATTTTTATCTTGTTCCTTCATCTGCTACTTGTTTCTTTGTTGTCTTATTTTGTCTAACTTTTCTGCATTTGTGGTTTCCTTTCTACAAGCTGCAGGATCATATTTTTTCTTGCTTCTGATGTTTGTCTCCTGGTGGATGAGATATGTCCAGGAGCTTGTGCTGGATTCCTGGCTAGAGAGACTCATGCCTTCCCTTTGGTGGGTGTAGCTGGATTTTATCCTTCTCGTGGGCAGGGCTGTGTCAAGGAGTGTGTTTTGAAATGACTGTGCTGCCCAGTATGACTTTAGGCAACCTGTCTGTTTATGGGTGGGGTTGTGGGTTGTTGTCCTATCTTGCTGATTGTTTGTCCTAAGGCATTCCAGCACTATAGCATGTAAGCCATTTTATGGAGCTGGGTCTTGTTTCCAAAATGGGGACTTCCTGAACAGCTTATGTCAATAAATATTTCCTGGTTCCCCTGCTACCAATGTCCTTGCTCCTAAATTGAGCTGCAGCTGATCCCTGTCTTCTCCAGAGACCCTCCAAACATCCTAGGTAGATTTAGCCTAGGTTCCTATAGAGGTACTTCTTTGTGCTCGGCCCCAGTGCTCTTGAGATCTTGAGTGCACCCACTAAGAGTTGAGTCTCTATATTCCCCAGCCCTGTGGAGTTCCTGCACTCAAGCCCTGCTTGCCTTTGTCAACATAAAAAAACATAAAAGTTAAGAGTTTTTCATTCAGTGGAAATTTTTAGGACTTTAAGCCTGGGAGACAGCATCTCAAGTGACTCTGAGAGAATTACTCCAAGGAAGCAGGGGAAGGAGTCAGGTTATATACAAGTTTACAAAAAAGGGCAAGTAGTCTGAGTATCAAAAGTATTTTTGTTAATTAAAGAAAACCAGACATCCCAAGCTAAGGAATTTAGCACTTTTCTATGCATGGGAAAATGCAAGAATCTGGGCTCACTGAAATCATTTCTTTCTTATGTATCTCAGCTATGTGGGGCCAGTATCCTCTGTTTTTTACACCCTGAGTTCCTTGGTGCTCACCATAGGGTGTGGCTGCAGCCTGATGGCTGCCAGATCACAGGTATTGTTCTTCTTCCTCTGTGCCGTCAGGGCTCAGAAATTCACATTTGGAGGTCCTGAGTCACTGATGAGTGTGACATCCTTGCTTACTGATATGAGAGGAAATACTCCATTTCTCATCTTCAAGACCAGATGCCATGGGAGTTATTCCTAATGCTAGACCCTCAGACTGCCTTCGGGGAAGGCAATGGCACCCCACCCCAGTACTTTTGCCTGGAAAATCCCATGGACGGAGGATCCTGGTAGGCTCCAGTCCATGGGGTCTCTAAGAGTCGGACACGACTGAGCAACTTCACTTTCACTTTTCACTTTCATGCATTGGAGAAGGAGATGGCAACCCACTCCAGTATTCTTGCCTGGAGAATCCCAGGGACGGGGGAGCCTGGTGAGCTTCCGTCTATGGGGTCACACAGAGTCGGACACGACTGAAGCGACTTAGCAGCAGCAGCAGCAGACTGCCTTAGAGGGCTATTTTTATGTGGGAACATCCTTGTGTAGCCTGTGTGGTTTAATATTTTTTAGTGAGAGTGCTATTTTTAGTATGGATGTCTACCACCTCCTTCCTCAGTGTATGCTGGCCATTATCCCCTTGATAGGTTTAGCTGATATTGTAGTGACCGGAGCCTGCCCTGGATATTGAGCTGGGCTTGCCCTTTGCTCTCTGGTTGTCATTGCACTGTTAGGGATGGAGTCTACTCCCTAATTGTTGGAGCATAGGCCCTGGGATCTGTTTCTGTTTTGTGTTTCTGATCTGTAGTGCAAGGTACACAGGTTTGGAACATTCCCACTGGGAGACTAGCCACTGAGTATTCTTCCTCTGGTTCTTCTCACCTGTGAGTGTACTCTGTTCTGTCATCTTTCACAAGTTGTGCAAATTGTGAAAATTGTGAAAGTTGTACAAATTGTGAAATTGTTCTCAGCCCCATTTTAACTGTCAGTATGCTGTCAATTTGTACTGGTGCCTCTAGGTGTTGTTTTCACTAGGCCACCAGCATAGATCCACTGATGTCATGTCCCTGTACTGCAGTAATCATGGACCAGTACATGCTGTAGGCACTGTGGGGACAGCTCAGACTCTGGCCTGTTCCACCTCTATATGTATGTACCCACAAAGCCTACAACTGTTAAAGTTAGACCTGTCTCAGATGCAGAGGCACTCATGGTTTGTTCAGATGTTCCACAGACACTGATTTTCCAAAGCCAAGAGCGGGTGTGTATGTCTGTGTTTTGCACAGGTGTGAGGAGAGATTTTGGAGAAGGAAATGGCAACCTACTCCAGTATTCTTGCCTGGAGAATCCCAGGGATGGAGCCTGGTAGGTTGCTGTCTGTGGGGTCGCACAGAGTCAGACATGACTGAAGTGACTTAGCAGCAGCAGCAGCAGCAGCAGAGGAGAGATTTTAGCTCTTCTTCCTTAGTTTCACAGCCCCTGGGACTCTGCTATTGTTTCAGCCCTACCTTTGCATGTGAGCCACCCACCAACATCTGGTCCTAAGGCTGCCCTAGAGTGCAGGAGCCTCCTCTGGTGGGACTGGGGTAGCGGTGGTGCTTGACCAGGGCACATGAGCCCACCTTGAAGGGGAGTCTAGTTATATGTTATGTAGTCAAAATAAAATACAGTATCCTCTAGCCTAAAAAGTAAATTTTATTATTTAATGACCACATGAGTTCTTTTTTCAAGGGAAATGACTGTTAAATACAATCAATTATGTGATCAACTCCTTTGTATTCTAGTAATAGTTTATGACACAGTTCCCATTTGGTTAAGGAACATAATTATCAGGTTCACAGTATAAAACAAATTTCTAAAATCATTTTTCCTGTGAAAAATTGAAAAGTTACTATTTCCCATATAATGACAGTTGAATTTATACTTTGGAAGGCATAATTTTAAATTATTTAGCTATATTTTAAAGATTCTTGGCAACTAAAGAGGAATAATTTGGGGAAATAATTCTTCCATTCTCCTCAGCTTATATTCTAAAATCATTTCTTTTTCTATTTTAGCAGTCCTGATAATACTTTTTATACTGTCAACTTAAAAAAATTCACAACCTAAAAGCTAAGAATTATGCTCTATATTTTATATGTATGGGAAGATGCAAGATTCTGGGCTCACTGAAACCATTCCTTTCAGCTATCCAGGCCAGTATCCTGTGCTTTTCACATACTGAGCTCCCTTGGGGCTCACCTTAGGGAATGACTGCAGTCTGATGGCTGCTAATTCACATATATTTTTCTATTTCTGAGTAAACTTAGGGCTCACCAGCTCACATTGGAGGGCTGCAATCACTGAAGACTGTGACATCCTTGTTTACTGATATGGAAAGAAATGTTCCATTTCTCAATACCATCCAGAGGCTTTGATGGCCTTTCAGTTCAGTTCAGTTCAGTTCAGTCACTCAGTTCGGTCTGACTCTTTGCGACCCCATGAACTGCAGCACGCCAGGCCTCCCTGTCCATCACCAACACCCGGAGTTCACTCAGACTCACATCCATTGAGTCAGTGATGCCATTCAACCATTTCATCCTCTGTCATCCCCTTCTCCTCCTGCCCCCAATCCCTCCCAGCATCAGAGTCTTTTCCAATGAGTCAACTCTTCGCATGAGGTGGCCAAAGTACTGGAGTTTCAGCTTAGCATCAGTCCTTCCAATGAACACCTCTGACTGATTTCCTTTAGGATGGACTGGTTGGATCTCCTTGCAGTCCAAGGAACTCTCAAGAGTCTTCTCCAACACCACAGTTCAAAAGCATCAATTCTTTGGTGCTCAGCTTTCTTCATAGTCCAACTCTCACATCCATACATGACCACTGAAAACAGACCTTTGTTGGCAAAGTAATGTCTCTGCTTTTGAATATGCAGTCTAGGTTGGTCATAACTTTCCTTCCAAGGAGTAAGCGTCTTTTAATTTCATTGCTGCAATCACCATCTGCAGTGATTTTGTAGCCCTCCAAAAGATAAAGTCTGACACTGTTTCCGCTGCTTCCCCATCTATTTCCCATGAAGTGATGGGACCAGATGCCGTTATCTTAGTTTTCTGAATGTTGAGCTTTAAGCCAACTTTTTCACTCTCCACTTTCATTTTCATCAAGAGGCTTTTTAGTTCCTCTTCACTTTCTGCCATAAGGGTGGTGTCATCTGCATATCTGAGGTTATTGATATTTCTCCTGTCAATCTTGTTTCCAGTTTGTGCTTCTTCCAGCCTAGCATTTCTCATGATGTACTCTGCATAGAAGTTCAATAAGCAGGGTGACAATATACAGCCTTAATGTACTCTTGTTCCTATTTGGAACCAGTCTGTTGTTCCATGTCCAGTTCTAACTGTTGCTTCCTGACCTTCCTATAGATTTCTCAAGAGGCAGGTGAGGTGGTCTGGTATTCCTATCTCTTTGAGAATTTTCCACAGTTTATTGTGGTCCACACAGTCAAAGGCTTTGGCATAGTCAATAAAGCAGAAATAGATGTTTTTCTGGAACTCTCTTGCTTTTTCGATGATCTAGAGGATGTTGGCAATTTGATCTCTGGTTCTTCTGCCTTTTCTAAAACCAGCTTGAACATCTGGAAGTTCACGCATATTGAATGCACAATCATGTTCTTGAAGAAAATTTTATTTTGTTATTTTATCATTAATAATTATTATGAAATTTGGTTTATAAAGAACTTTAGAAACATACAAAGTATAATAAATAATATTGTGAGCATGCAAGAACTCAGAATAAAAAAAGCGAACATTACTATAGAGTGAAAGCTCCCCAAATATCCTTCACAGATCACATTATTTTCTTATGTATTAGTAGATATCTGGAGAAGGCAATGGCACCCCACTTCAGTACTCTTGCCTGGAAAATCCCGTGGACGGAGGAGCCTGGTAGCCTGCAGTCCATGGGGTCACGAAGAGTCAGACATGACTGAGCACCTTCACTTTCACTTTTCACTTTCCTGCATTGGAGAAGGAAATGGCAACCCACTCCAGTGTTCTTGCCTGGAGAATCCCAGGGACAGGGGAGCCTGATGGGCTGCCATCTCTGGGGTTGCACAAAGTCGGACATGACTGAAGCGACTTAGCAGCAGCAGCAGCAGCAGTAGATGTCTAGCATCTGAATTTTCATACTTACTATTTTCTTACTTTGAAAATATTTTTATTGGAATATAGTTGATTTACAATATTGTATTAATTTCAGGTGTACAGCAAAGTGAATCAATTATACATATACATATATCCACTATTTTTTTGATTATTTTCCCATATTGTTCATTACAGAGTACTGAATAGCATTTGTTGTGCTATACAATAGGTTCATATTCGTTATTTATTTTACATATAGTACTGTGTATATGTCAATCCCAATCTTCCAATTCATGCCCTACTTTCCCTCTTGGTTATAAGTTTGTTTTCTACATCTACTACTCTATTTGTTTTGTAAATAGGTTCTTTTTTTTTTTTTTTTAGATTCCACATAAATGTGATATGGTATAATATTGTCTTTCTTTGACTGACTTACTTCACTTAGTATGATAATCTCTAGGTTCTCCCATGTTACTGCAAACATCATGTCACATACACAGAGGCCTATTTTGAACATTGTATAAAGGTTATAGTGTAGTATTTTCCCTCCACATAATTTTTTTCTCAATTTTATATGATATTTAGATGTAGCCATGTTGCTGTGAAAATTCCTGTTTAGTTCATTTTTGCTGATATATAGTATTTCATTATGTGAGTATGCCACCATACTTCTTTATTAATTCTCTTGTTAATATGTTTATTGTTGCTTCTAACAGTTTTAGTTTTTTGACTTTTATTTCACTTTTATGAATAATGCTACTATACTACTTACAAATGTGCTCACCAGATTCTGTATTTACAGATATGTATTCTATATTTACAGATATATATTCTATATTTACAGAAAGCATATATTGTATATTTATAGAAACCATATTTAAGAAGTTACAGAGAACTAGAGAATGTATGCATTCAATTTTTATAGACAGTAGTAATTTTTCCAAGTTAGTATACCACTAATATAGTCTCACCAGTGTGTAAAGAGTGTTTCTTTAAACTCTCCTTACCAACATTTTTGTTATTTTCAGATTTTTATTTCTTTATTTTCTGTTTTGCTTCATTTCTTTTATTTTGTTTTTTTCCGGTTTATTATAAATCTATTTATTTTAATTAGAGGCTAATTACTTTACAATACAAAGCCACTGTCATTTTCAGATTTTTAATTTTCCCTGTATAATTGATAAACATGTTCTCTACCTGAGGTTTTAATTTGCATTTCTTTATTTTTTAACAAAACAATGAAGTAAAACTTTATTGCATTTATTTTCCATTCTTTTTTCCTGCATGTGTAGTACCTGCTCATTGTCTGCTTATGGTATTAGGGTAATACAGGCTTCATAACTAATGGGAAAGTATTTCCTCTTTTCAAGTTTTTGAGAAAGTTTGTGGGAAGATTTGTAGTCATTCTTCATGTATGGTAAGTTTACCTACTAAATGTATGGTAATATTCATGAAATTATTAATTTTAACTTATAATTCAGTCCCTTTACTCATACAGAATTATTCAGATTTTTCTATTTTATTTTTTATTGATTTCAGAAGTTTGTATATTCTCTCGGAATTTGTCAGTTTCATCTAGTTTATCTAATTGTGTGTCATACAATTGTTCATAGTATGCCTTTGTAATCCTTTTGACTTTTCTGAGGTCAGTAATACTAACCCCTCTTTCATTCCTAATTTTATTAACATATTTCTTTTATCTTGATCAGTGCAGCTAAGGGTTTGTCAATTTTGTTGAACATTTAAAAGATCAAACTTTTCATTGATTATCTATATTTTTCTATTCTGTTTCAATAATTTCCTCTAAAATATTTATTTATTTCCATATCTTTGCATTTGTGTTTGATTTTTCTCTCTCCACTGTCTTAAGCTAGAAGGTGAGGCTATTGATTTGAGATCTTCCTTCTTTTGTAAGATTGGCACTTAGCTCTGAATGCTGCTTTAGCTGTACCCAAGTTGCTTTTATATGTTTTTTTTTCTTTTCATTTTCATTCCTTGTCAAATTTTTTACAGTATTTTGTGTTATTTGTTCTTTGATTCATTGATTGCTTAGGAATGTGTTGTTTACACATTACTGTGAAGTTTCAGAATTTCTTTATTATTGATTTTTAACTTTATTCTGTTTAAGTCATAGTACATACTTTGTATGTTCTCAGTCCTTTAAAGTTTATTGAAGTTTGTTTTATGCCCTGGCTTCTGGTCTACTCAGGTGAATGTTCCAGGTGGTTTTGAGAAAACTGTGATTTGCTGATTTGGACTGGAGTGTTCTATGTTTGTCTTTTATGTCTGATTGGATTATAATGTTGTTCAAGCTTTCTGGCTCCTTGTTTATCTTCTGGTTAGTTGTTTTATCCACTATTTAAATACTGGAGTATTGCAGTATGCACTGAATACCAGGCCATTTTACCTGTCTCCTGAGAAACTTGTATGCAGGTCAAGAAGCAATAGGTAAAACTGGACCTGGTACCATGGGCTGGTTCAAAATTGGCAAAAGAGTACATCAAGGCTGTATATTGTCACTCTGCTTATTTAACTCATATGCAGGGTACATCTTGCGAAATGCTGGGCTGGATAAAGCACAAGCTGGAATCAAGATTGCTGGAAGAAATATCAATAACCTTTGATATGTAGATAACACCACACTAATGGTAGACAGTGAAGAGGAAGTAAAGAGCCTCTTGATTGAAGGTAAAAGAGGAGAGTGGAAAAGCAGGCTTGAAAGTCAACATTCAAAAAACTAACATTATGGCATTTGGTCCCATCCTTTCATGGCAAATAGATGGAGAGAAAATGGAAACAGTGGCAGATTTTGTTTTCTTGGTCTCCAAAATCATTGTGAATGGTAACTGCAACCATGAAATTAAAAGACACTTGCTCCTTGGAAGAAAAGCTATGACAAAACTAGACAGCATATTACAGAGCAGGACATTACTTCGTTGACAAAGGTCTATATAGTCGATGTGAATGTTTTTCCAGTAGTCATGTACAGATGTGAGAGTTGGACCATTAAAGAAGGCTAAACACTGGAGAATTGATGCTTTCAAACTGTGGTGCTAGAGAAGACTCATGAGAGTCCTTTGTACAGCAAGGAGATCAAACCAGTCAATCCTAAAGGAAATCAAACCTGAATATTCATTGGAAGGACAGATGCTGAAGCTCCAATACTTTGGACACCTGATGCGAAGAGCCAATTCATTGGAAAAGACCCTGACCCTGGCATAGTTTGAGAGCAGGAGGAGAAGAGGGCAACAGAAGATGAGATAGTTAAAATAGTGTCAATGACTCAGTGGACATGAATTTGAGCAAACTCTGGAGACAGTGAATAACAGAGGAGCCTGGTGTGCTGCAGTCCATGGGTTCGCAAAGAGTTGGACACAACTGAGCAACGCAACAACAAGCTGTTATTGTTGAATTATCTATTTCTCCTTTCAATTCTGTCAGTTTGCTTTATGTATTTTGGTACTCTGATTTAGGTATATATATATGTATAATTTTTGTATCTGAGTGAGAAAGTTGGCTTAAAGCTCAACATTCAGAAAACGAAGATCATGGCATCTGGTTCCATCACTTCATGGGAAATAAGATGGGGAAACAGTGGAAACAGTATCAGACTTTATTTTTTTGGGGTCCAAAATCACTGCAGATGGTGACTGCAGCCATGAAATTAAAAGATGCTTACTCCTTGGAAGGAAAGTTATGACCAACCTAGATAGCATATTCAAAAGCAGAGACATTACTTTGCCAACAAAGGTACATTTAATCAAGGCTATGGTTTTTCCAGTGGTCATGTATGGAAGCGAGAATTGGACTGTGAAGAAAGCTGAGTGCTGAAGAATTGATGCCTTTGAACTGTGGTGTTGGAGAAGACTCTTGAAAGTCCCTTGGAATGCAAGGAGATCCAAGCAGTCCATTCTGAAGGAGATTAGCCCCGGGATTTCTTTGGAGGGAATGATGCTAAAGCTGAAACTCCAGTACTTTGGCCACCTCATGCGAAGAGTTGACTCATTGGAAAAGATTCTGATGCTGGGAGGGATTGGGGGCAGGAGGAGAAAGGGACGACAAAGGAGGAGATGGCTGGATGGCATCACCAACTTGATGGACGTGAGTTTGAGTGAACTCCAGGAGATGGTGATGGACAGGGAGTCCTGGCGTGCTGCGATTCATGGGGTTACAATGAGTCGGACACGACTGAGCGACTCAACTGAACTGAACTGATGTATTGATCTTTTATTCTTAGAAAATGTCCCATGGTAATCTCTAGAAATATTTTTCTTTTAAAATTTATTTTGTCCAACATTGGTATTGCATGCAATTTACTTTTAGTTGTTATTTGTGTAATATAGCTTTTTCCATTATTTCATTCATATATATATATATATATATGTATGTATTTTTAATTGAGGTATAATGCATCTAGCATTCATTATATGGTTCCATCTTTATACTGCCAATCTAATTGTATCTTAGAATTTAGTGTATTCTTTAAAGAGCCTAATGTTGTATTCTTCTTTTACATTCAGTTTGAAAATCTTTGCCTTTTGATAAATTTGCTTAATCAATTCTCATCTAGTTTTATTACTGATGTTGACTTTATATGTATCATTTTGTTTTTGTTTTCTATATGCCTCTTCTTTGCTTTTCTGTTAATCTTACTGCTTTCTTTTGCCTTAAGTGATTATTTCCTAGTATAACATTTTAATCCTTAAATGATGTTTTTCTCTATATATTTTATTCAGTTCAGTTCAGTCCCTCAGTTGTGTCTGAATCTTTGCGACCCCATGAATTGCAACACGCCAAGCCTCCCTGGTTATCTGGGTCATGAAGATCTTTTTTGTATAATTCTTCCATGGACTCTTGCCACCTCGTCATAATATCTTATTCTTCTCTTAGTTTCATACAATTTCTGACCTTAATTGTACCCATCTTTGAATGAAATGTTCCCTTGGTATCTCTGATTTTCTTGAACAGA
Organism: Tragelaphus eurycerus; assembly: GCA_935064755.1. Lineage (NCBI taxonomy): Eukaryota > Metazoa > Chordata > Mammalia > Artiodactyla > Bovidae > Tragelaphus > Tragelaphus eurycerus. The sequence goes on along the minus strand of CAKXYN010000119.1, from coordinate 3,892,340 downwards.
TCTCTAGTGTTTCCCATCCTATAGTTTTCCTCTTTTTCTTTGCATTGATTACTTAGGAAGGCTTTCTTTTCTCTCCTTCGTATTCTTTGGAACTCTGCATTCAAATGGGTATATCTTTTGTTTTCTCCTTTGCCTTTAGCTTCTCTTCTTTTCTCAGCTACTTTAAGGCTTCCTCAGACAACAGTTTTGCCTTTCTGCATTTCTTTCACTTGGAGATGGTCTTGATCACTAGCTCCTGCCCAATGTCATGAACCTCTGTCCATAGTTCTTCAAGCTCTCTATCAGATCTAATCCCTTGCATCTTTTTGTCACTTACACTGTATAATCATAACGGATTTAATTTAGGTCATACCTGAATGGTCTAGTGGTTTTCCCTACTTTCTTCAATTTACTCCTGAATTTAGCAATAAGGAGTTCATGATCTGAGCCACAGTCTGTTCCCAGTCTTATTTCTGCTGACGGTATAGAGCTTCTCCATCACTGGTTGTAAAGAATATAATCACTTTGATTTCAGTATTTAACATTTGTTGATGTCCATGTGTAGAGTTTTCTCTTGTGTTGTTGGAAGTGGTTGTTTGCTATGACCGGTACATTCTCTTGGCAAAACTGTTAGCCTTTACTCTGCTTCATTTTGTACTCCAAGGCCAAATGTATCTGTTACTCCATGTATCTCTTGACTTCCTACTTTTGCATTCTGGCCCTCTATAATGAAAAGGATATCCTTCCTGAGTGTTAGCTCTAGGAGGTCTTGTAGATCTTGATCAATCCATTCACTTCAGCATTACCCGTCAGGAGATACTGTGAAATTGAATGCCTTGCCTTGGACAAGAACAGAGATCATTCTGTCATTTTTGAGATTGCATCGAAGTATTTCATTTTGGACTCTTTTCTTGACTATCATGGCTACTCCATTTCTTAAAGGATTCTTGCACACAGTAGTAGATATAGTGGTCACCTGAGTTAAATTCACCTAATAGAAGCAGAAGATATTAAGAAGAGGTGGCAAGAATACACAGAAGAACTGTACAAAAAAAGAGCTTCACGACGAAGATAATCATGATGGTGTGATCACTGACCTAGAGCCAGACATCCTGGAATGTGAAGTCAAGTGGGCCTTAGAAAGCATCACTACGAACAAAGCTAGTGGAAGTGATGGAATTCCAGTGGAGCTATTCCAAATCCTGAAAGATGATGCCGTGAAAGTGTCGCACTCAATATGCCAGCAAATTTGGAAAACTCAGCAGTGGCCACAAGATTTGGAAAAGGTCAGTTTTCATCCCAATCCCAAAGAAAGGCAATGCCAAAGAATGCTCAAACTACTGCACAACTGCACTCATCTCACACACTAGTAAAGTAATGCTCAAAATTCTCCAAGCCAGGCTTCAGCAATATGTGAACCGTGAACTTCCTGATGTTCAAGCTGGTTTTAGAAAAGGCAGAGGAACCAGAGATCAAATTGCCAACATCCGCTGCATCATGGAAAAAGCAAGAGAGTTCCAGAAAAACATCTATTTCTGCTTTATTGACTATGCCAAAGCCTTTGACTATGTAGATCACAATAAACTGTGGAAAATTCTGAAAGAGATGGGAATACCAGACCACCTGATCTGCCTCTTGAGAAATCTGTATGCAGGTCAGGAAGCAACAGTTAGAACTGGTCATGGAACAACAGACTGGTTCCAAAGAGGAAAAGGAGTACGTCAAGGCTGTATATTCTCACCATGTTTATTTAACCTATATGCAGAGTACATCATGAGAAATGCTGGACTGGAAGGCACACAAGTTGGAATCAAGATTGCTGGGAGAAATATCAATAACCTCAGATATGCAGATGACACCACCCTTATGGCAGAAAGTGAAGAGGAACTAAAAAGCCTCTTGATGAAAGTGAAAGTGGAGAGTGAAAAGGTTGGCTTAAAGCTCAACATTCAGGAAATGAAGATCATGGCATCTGGTCCCATCACTACATGGGAAATAGATGGAGAAACAGTGGAAACAGTGTCAGACTTTATTTTCCTGGGCTCCAAAATCACTGCTGATGGTGACTGCAGCCATGAAATTAAAAGACGCTTACTCCTTGGAAGGAAAGTTATGAGCAACCTAGATAGCATATTCAAAAGCAGAGACATTACTTTACCAACAAAGGTTCGCCTAGTCAAGGCTATGGTCTTTCCTGTGGTCATGTATGGATGTGAGAGCTGGACTGTGAAGAAGGCTGAGCGCCAAAGAATTGATGCTTTTGAAGTGTGGTGTTGGAGAAGACTCTTGAGAGTCCCTTGGACTGCAAGGAGATCCAACCAGTCCATTCTGAAGGAGATCAGCCGTGGGATTTCTTTGGAAGGAATGATGCTAAAGCTGAAACTCCAGTATTTTGGCTACCTCATGCGAAGGGTTGACTCATTGGAGAAGACTCTGATGCTGGGACGGATTGGAGGCAGGAGGAGAAGGGGACGACAGAGAATGAGATGGCTGGATGGCATCACTGACTCGATGGATGTGTCTGAGTGACCTCCGGGAGTTGGTGATGGACAGGGAGGCCTGGCGTGCTGCAGTTCATGGGGTCGCAAAGAGTCTGACACGACTGAGCAACTGATCTGATCTGATCTGATCTGAAAATGTTGATATTCATTCTTGATATCTCCTGTTTGACCACGTCCAATTTGTCTTAATTCATGGACGTAACATTCCAGGTTCCTATGCAGTATTGCTCTTTACAGCCTCAGGTGTTACTTCCATCACCAGTCGCTTCCACAACTGGGTGTTGTTTTTGCTTTGACTCTGTCTCTTCATTATTTCTGGAGTTATTTTTCTACCGCTGTCTAGTAGCATATTGGGCTCCTACCAACCTGGGGAGTTCATCTTTCATTATCCTATCTTTTTGCCAATGAATAGTATGATAAGGCAAAAAGATAGGACACTGAAAGAGATATAGAAATGGCTACCACTATTTCCCTATTCCCTCTTCCTTTTTTGGTCAAATATTATAATTAGGCAAATATTATTATTATTTATATAACATATAAATATAAAATATGTTTATAATTTTATATAAAATTATATATACATATAATTATATATAATATAAATAATATAAAATAAAATTATATATAAGTATATATAAATACATATAATTTTTATATAAAATATATAAATATATAGTATTACTATGTGTATAGTGTTACAAAGTGTTCTAGTCTCATTCTTTTACAAGGGGTTGACCAGTTTTCCCAGAACCACTTGTTAAAGAGATTGTCTTTTCTCCATTGTATATTCTTGCCTACTTTGGCAAAGATAAGATGTCCAGTGGTATGTTTATTTATCTCTGGGCTTTCTATTTTGTTCCATTGATCTATCTCTCTGTCTTTATGCCAGCACCATACTGTCTTGATGATTGTTTCTTTGTAGTATAGCTTGAAGTCAGACAGGTTGATTCCTCCAGTTTCGTTCTTTCTCGAGATTGCTTTGGCTGTTTGAAGTTTTTTGTGATTCCATACAAATTGTGAAATTATTTGTTCTAATTCTCTGAAAAATACCGGTGGTAGCTTGATAGGGATTGCATTGAATGTATAGATTGCTTTGTGTAGTATACTCATTTTCACTGTATTGATTCTTCACATCCATGAACATGGTATATTTCTACATCAATTTGTGTCTTTTTTGATTTCTTTCATTAGTGTTTTATAGTTTTTTATATATAGGTCTTTTGTTTCTTTAGGTAGATTTATTTTTAAATATTTTATTTTTTCATTGCAATGGTGATTGAACTTGTTTCCTTAATTTCTCTTTTTGTTTTCTCATTGATAGTGTATAGGAATGCAAGGGATTTCTCTGTGTTAATTTTATATCCTGCAACTTTACTATATTCACTGATTCAGTTCAGTTCAGTTCATTTCAGTCACTCAGTCATGTCTGACTCTTTGTGAACCCATGAGTCACAGCACACCAGGCCTCCCTGTCCATCACCAACTCCCGGAGTTCACTCAGACTCACGTCCATCAAGTCAGTGATGCCATCCAGCCATCTCATCCTCTGTCGTCCCCTTTTCCTCCTGCCCCCAATCCCTCCCAGCATCAGTCTTTTCCAATGAGTCAACTCTTCGCATTAGCACCATTCCTTCCAAAGTAATCTCAGGGCTGATCTCCTTCAGATTGGACTGGTTGGATCTTGTTGCAGTCCAAGGGACTCTCAAGAGTCTTCTCCAACTGCTCTAGTAATTTTCTAGTGGAGTCTTTAGTGTTTCTATGTAGAGGATCATGTCATCTGCAAACAGTGAGAATTTTACTTTAATGTTTGCCGTGGTTTTATCATATATGGCTTCTATTATGTTGAGATATGTTCCTTCCATTCCTGCTTTCTGGAAGGTTTTTTATCATAAATGCATGTTGAATTTTGTCAAATGCTTTCTCTGCATCTATTTAGATAATCCTATGGTTTTTATCTTTCAATTTGTTAATGTTGTGTATCACATTGATTGATTCATAAATATTGAAGAATCCTTACATCCCTGGGATAAAGCCCACTTGGTCATGATATATGATCTTTTTAATATCTTGTTGGATTCTGTTTGCTAGAATTTTGTTAAGAATTTTTCCATCTATGTTCATTAGTGATATTGGCCTATTAGTGATATTTGCCTTTAGTTTTCTTTTTTTGTGGTGTCTTTGTCTGGTTTTGGTATTAGGGCGATTGTGGCCTCATAGAAGGTATTTTGCAGTTTACTTTCCTCTGCAATTTTCTGGAAGAGTTTGAGTAAGATAGGTGTTAGCTCTTGTCTACATTTTTAGTAGAATTCAGCTGTGAAGCCATCTGGTCCTGGGCTTTTGTTTGTTGGAAGATTTCAGATTACCGTTTGGTTTCTGTGCTTGTGATGGGTCCATTAAAATTTTCTATTTCTTCCTGTTTCAGTTTTGGAAAGTTATACTTTTCTAAGAATTTGTTCATTTCTTCCAAGTTGTCTATTTTATTCACATATAGTTGCTGATAATAGTATCTTATGATCGTTTGTATTTCTGTGTTTTCTGCTGTGATTTCTCCATTTTTGTGTTCTAATTTTGTTGATTTGATTCTTCTCCCTTTTTATCTTGATGAGTCTGGTTAATGGTTTGTCTAATTTATTTATCTTCTCAAACAATCAGCTTTTAGATTTGTTGATTTTGGCTATGGTCTCCTTTGTTTCTTTTGCATTCATTTCTGCCCTAATTTTTTATGATTCCTTTCCTATTACTGAACCTGGGGTGCTTCATTTATTCCTTTTCTAGTTGCTTTAGGTGTAGAGTTAGGTTATTTATTTGATTTCTCTCCTGTTTCTTGACGTAGGCTTCTACTCTTATGAACTATCCCCTTCGTACTGCTTTTACTGAATCCCATAGGTTTTGGGTTGTTTTATTTTCATTTGTTTCTGTGCATATTTTGATTTCTTTTATTTGATTTCTTTTGTGTGATTTGTTTGTTATTCAAAAATGTGTTGTTTAGCCTCCATACATTTGTATTTTTAATAGTGTTTTCCTTGTAGTCGACATCTAATCTTACTGCATTGTGATCCAAAAAGACGGTTGAGATGATTTCAATTTTCTTGAATTTACCAAGGCTAGATTTATGGCCCTGTATGTGATCTATCCTGGAGAAGGTTCCTTGTGCACTTGAGAAAAAGGTGACATTCATTTTTTAGGATGAAATGTCCTATAGTTATCAGTTAGGTCTAACTGGTCCATTGTATCATTTAAAGTTTGTGTTTTCTTGCTAAATTTTCTGTTTAGTTCATCTGTCCATAGGTGTGAGTGGTATATTAAAGTCTCCCACTATTATTGTGTTCCTGTTTATTTCCCCTTTCTTACTTGTTAGCATTTGCTTTACATATTGCTTTGCTCATATGTTGGATGCATATATATTTATTATTGTTATATCTTCTTCTTTGATTGATCCTTTGATCATTATGTAGTGTCCTTCTTTGTCTGTTTTCATGACCTTTATTTGAAAGTCTATTTTATCTGATATGAGTATTGCTACTCCTGCTTTCTTTTGGTCTCCATTTTTGTGAAATAACTTTTTCAGCCCTTCACTTTCAGTCTGTATTTGTCCCTAATTTTGAGGTGGGTCTTTTGTAGACAGCATATATATGGGTCTTGTTTTTGTATCCATTCAGCCAGTCTTTGTCTTTTGGTTGGGGCATTCAACCCATTCACATTTAAGGTAATTATTGATAAATATGATCCCGTTACCATTTACTTTTTGTTTTGGTTTGGAGTTTATATACCTGTTCTGTGATTCCTGTCTAGAGAAGATCCTTTAGTATTGGTTGAATAGCTTGTTTGGTGGTGCCGAGTTCTCTCAGCTTTTGCTTGTCTGTAAAGCTTTTGATTTCTCCTTCATATTTAAATGAGATCCTTGTTGGGTTCAGTAATCTGGGTTGTAGAATTTTCTTTTTCATCACTTTAAGTATGTTCTTTCTTTACCTTCAGGCTTGAAGAGTTTCTATTGAAAGATCAGCTGTTATCCTTATGGGGATCCCCTTGTGAGTTATTTCTTGTTTTTCCTTTACTGCTTTTAATATTTTTTCTTTGATCTTTGTTCATTTGATTAATATGTGTCTTGGGGTGTTTCACCTTGGGTTTATACTGTTTTGGACTCTCCAGATTTCTTGGCCTTGGGTGGCTGTTTCCTCCCCCATTTTAGGGAAGTTTTCAACTATTATCTCCTCAAGTATTTTCTCATGGCCTTTCTTTTTGTCTTCTTCTTCTGGAACTCCAATGATTTGAATATTGGATCATTTAACATTGTCCCAGAGGTCTCCGAGGTTGTCCTAATTGCTGTTAATCCTTTTTTCTTTTTTCCTCTCTGCTTCATTTATTTCCACCATTCTATCTTCCACCTCACTTATCTTATATTGTGCCTCAGTTTTTCTCCTTTTCATTCCCTCCTGAGTGCTTTTGACCTCATTTATTGCATTATTAATTCTTGATTGACTCCTTTTTATTTCTTCTAGGTCCTTGTTAAACTTTTCTTGCATCTTCTGAATCCTTGTCTGCAGACTATTCATATGTAACTTCATTTTGGTTTTGAGATTTTCGATCATTTTTACTATCATTATTCTGAATTATTTTTCAGGTAGACTCCTTATCCCTTTGTCTTTTGCTTGGGTGGGTGGGCTTTTATCATGTTCCTTTACCTGCTGAATATTTCTCTGCCTTTTAATCTTGTTTAGATTGCTGTGTTTGGGGTGGCCTTTCTGTATTCTGGTAGTTTGTGGTTCCTCTTTATTGTGGAGGTTCCTCCCTGTGGGTAGGGTTGGACGAGTGGCTTGTCAAGGTTTCCTGGTTAGGGAAGCTTGTGTCAGTGTTCTAGTGGGTGGAGCTAGATTTCTCTCTGGAGTGCAATGAAGTGTCTAGTACTGAGTTTTGAGGTGTCTGTGGGCTTGGTGTGACTTTTGGCTGCCTGTACTTTTGTTCTTAGGGTTATGTTCCTGCATTGTTGGAAAATTAGCTTGGTATGTCATGCTCTGAACCTTTTTGGCTCTTGGGTGAAGCTTGGTTTCAGTCTAGGTATGGAGGCTGTTGGATGAGCTCTTGTCAATTAATGTTCCTTGGAGTCAGGAGTTTTCTGGTGTTTTCAAGTTTTGGATTTAATCCTCCTGCCTCTTGCTCTCAGTCTTATTCTTACAGTAGGCTGAAGACTTTCCATCCATACAGCACTGATGATAAAACATCTGGGTTAATGGTGAAAAATTCTCCACAGTGAGGGACACCCAGAGAGGTTCACAGAGTTACATGGAGAAGAGAAGAGAGAATAGGGAGATAGAGGTGACCAGGAGGATAAGAGGGGGAATCAAAAGGGGTGAGAGCAATCTAGCCAGTAATCAATTCCCTATTTGCTCTCCACAGTCTGGAACACTCAGAGAGGTTCATGGATTTCCATAGAGAAGAGAAGAAGGAGGAAGGAGATAGGGGTGACCTGGAGGAGAGGAGGGGGAATCAAAAGGAGAGAGACCAATTTCGCCTGAGATCAGTTCCCAAAGTGTTCTCCACAGCCTGGAACACCGAAAGAGATTCACAGAGTTAAGTAGAGAGGAAAAGGGGGAAGGAGGAGATAGATGTGACCTGGGAGCAGGGGGAAGGAAATTCAAAATGGGAGAAAGCAATCAAGCCAGTAATCACACTCTTAAGTAAAAATGGGTACCTAAGATTGGATTCTTAAAAGTACTGAGTTGATAACAATACCAAAATGCAAAGATTAAAAATCTAGAGTAGAAGTTAGACTCTCAAAAATACAATATTAAAAAAAACAAAACAAAATCGCAAAAGTTATAAAAAAAATATGAAATTTGCTTTAAAAATAGGGTGTTATTTTTTCCAAGGTAATAATAGGTTTTAAAAATGAAAAATAAAGGAGTAATAAATAACTTAAAATTAAAAAAGTAAAAAAAAATATAATAGTAAAATATATCTAGGAATTTTTCTGGAACTGTTGAGGGCAATGTGAGATCACTTCAGTTTCAGATAGTTCCTTTTTTCAGCTACTACTTCTTCTCAATGTCTATGAGTCCCTTCCAATGTAGCCTATGCTAACTACATGGTTTTAATCTATTGCACCTGTCACTTCCAAAGCAGTTCCCTACTCTTTGTTTTGGCTTCCTCTGTTAGCAAGTCTCTTCAGTATCTAACTTCCACCCTGACACAAGGGGGCAAAGGTGGTCATTTATTTAAGCTCACTTGTTCAATTGTCCTGCAGGGTGCGAGGAACCCTGCAAACAAATATCACTGACGTGTGTGGGAAGTGCTCACAGTCTCTGGGACACACTGTGTTTGCCCCCACTAAGCATGTGTGCTTTTGTGGTCGACACTGCTCAGGCTCCAGGTTTCTCTGCAGGGGAACTTTCTAAGGCGGGCCATGGTTTGCGTGCACTTCCTGGGTCTAAGCCACTCAGGTTCAGGTTCTTAGGTACTCCACAAAGGCACAGACTCAGGCGGGCCTGTGTTTTCTGCCCTTCCCAGGTCCAAGCAGCTCAGGTGACCAGGTGTTTGGTGAGTGCACACTCTGCAGGTGGGACGGTGCATCTTATCACCTCCTCCGTCCCAGCTGTTCAGTTCCCTGGGTGTGCAGTGGGAGTGGCATCACAGGTGTGACCTCTGTCTCTTCTGGGGAGCTGATCTCTGGCTGTGACCCTCCTGGTGGATGTCAACCATTCAGGATCCCAGGAAGACTTGGTTAGCAACTGGAAGCCTGCTTGGAGTTTGATAGAGGATGCCATCTCTGAGGCTGAGTTTGCCCCTTGCCTTCTGACTCTGGCTGTCACCCGCCTGGCTCCCTGCCTCTGGAGGCGGGTGGGCTGGTCTACTGCCGGCTAGCTCTCCTCTGATATTTGCTCAGTCCCTTGTTCTGTGAGCAGGCCTGGCAGTGCCTTAGGTTAGAACTTTTCATGGGAAAATTCTCTCTCTTTCTCTTTTTTTAATCCTCTCTCTCTGGCTATCCCATGGTTTGGGTTGCTATCTCATGTTAGTTCCCTCAGATTGTTCTCAAGGCATTCAGGCCCAGTCCTTACCCTAAGCAATGCAGCCCGAGCCTCCCAGTTCAGCCCCCACTTGCTGGTGGCAGACATGAGCTTCTGGGGTACTTCTCCACTGGAAGTTGCAGTTTTGCACACAACCTGTGGGTTTCATTTATTTATTTTTTCCTCCCAGTCATGTTGCCCTCTGAGATTCTAAAACTCCCGACAGACCTGCTGGTGAGAGTGTTTCCTAGTGTTTGGAAACTTCTCTTTTATGACTCCTCCCCGGGACCGGTCTCCATTCCTAACTCTTTTGTCTCTCTTTATATCTTTTATATTTTGTCCTACTTCCTTTTGAAGACAATGGGCTGCCTTTCTGGGTGCCTGGTGTCTTCTGCCAGCGTTCAGAAGTTGTTTTGTGGTATTTACTCAGAGTTCAAATGATCTTTCAATGAATTTATACGGGAGAAAGTGGTCTCCCCATCCTATTCCTCCGCCATCTCACACTGCTTTTTATAATGGCTTGAAAGTGATAGTTGCTCAGTTGTGTCCAACTCTTTGCTACCCTATGAAGTATACAGTCCATGGAATTCTCCTAGCCAGAACACTGGAGTGGGTAGCCACTCCCTCTCCAGGGGATCTTCCCACCCTCGGATCGAAGCCAGGTCTCGTACACTGCAGGTGGATTCTTTACCAGCTGAGCCACTTGTGAATCCCTTTATAATGGCCTAATTACCTTTATTGGTACTTTTGTGTGTGTCTGTGTCTGAGCACTCAAATTATTGTTCTGCACTTTTGTTAGTCTCAAGAGCTTTCTTTACCATTTCTTGAAAATTGAATCTGCTGGTAAAAGAATTCTTTCAGTTTTTTAAAGATCCTGAAATGTCGTTATTCCATATTTTCTCTCAGAAAACAGTTGTATGCAAGATAAAATTTGTGATTGATTTTTTTTAATTTCCTTTTTAACTTGGGCTACATCATCTCATTGCTTTCTGTCCTCCATTGTTCCTAAGGTGATATGGGCTGTGTTGATCTTTTTAGGATCCCTTTTTACATGACAAGCCACTTTTCCCTTGCTGTTTTCACAATAATTTTTTCCTTTTTCTTGTGGCACTTTTGCTATAATATATCTAGGTATAAGTGTTAGTTACTCAGTTGTCTATGTCTCTTTGCAACCCAATGGATTTAACCTGAAAGGCTCCTTTGTCCATGACATTCTCCAGGCAAGAATACTGGAGTGGGTAACCATTCCCTTCTCCAGGGGATCTTCCTGACCCAGTGATAGAACTTGGGTCTCCTGCACTACAGGCTAATTCTTTACCATCTGAGCCACCAGGGAAGCCTGGGTCTAAGTGTACATGTTTTTCAAATTATCCTACTTCAATCTCACTAGGCTTCTTGGATATGTAGATTAATAATTTTAATCAAATATGGGATATTTTCAACAATTATTTTAAAATATATTTTATATACAACTCTCTCATTTTTCTGGTAATGCCATTTCATATATATTGGTGTGCTTAACAGTGTCTTACAGAGAAGGCAATGGCACCCCATTCCAGTACTCTTGCCTGGAAAATCCCATGGACCGATGAGCCTGGTGGGCTACAGTCTACAAGGTCGCAAAGAGTCAGAAACGACTGAGCGACTTCACTTTTACTTTTCACTGGAGAAGAAAATGGCAACCCACTCCAGCGTTCTTGCCTGGAGAATCCCAGGGACGGCGGAGCCTGGTGGGCTGCCATCTATGGGATCGCACAGAATCAGACAGGACTGATGTGACTTAGCAGCAGCAACAGCAGCAGCATCAGTGTCTTACATTTCTTTGAATCTGTTTATTTTCTTTGTATTTTATCTTCATTATATTTTCGGTCTTCTTCAGATTGCATAATTTCTACCCGTCTATCTTCAGTTTCCTAATTTTTCCGTCTGCCAATTGAAGGCTACTATTGAGCCCCTTTTCCTTGGTGGCTCAGTGGTAAAGAATCCACCTGCCAGTGCAGGAGATGCAGATTTGATCCCTGGGTTGGGAAGATCCCTTGAAGAAGGAAATGGCATCCTACTCCAGTATTCTCACCTGGGAAATCTCATGGACAGAGGCATTGTTCTCATACCTTCCTTTACTTTTTTAAAGCAGGTTTTTCTTTAGTCCTTTGAAAATATTAAAAATAATTTCCTGCAAGTTCAATACCCAGGCCTTTTCAAAGGCTATTTTCCATGTGATTCAGCCATACTTTTCTTTTTCTTTGTATATCTTACAGTTTTTTGGTCTGTAACTGGACATTTTAGATTATATACATATATAGCTAGATAGATATACGCTATGCTATGCTAAGTCGCTTCAGTCGTGTCCAACTCTGTGTGACCCCACACACACATATATTATAGCAACTCTGATTTCTGATGTACCATCCCCTCTGCAAACTGAGAGCTTAGTGGCTTTATTTTGCAGTTTATTGGTTTGTTTAGTGACTTGTCTGGACTCTTTAAGCAAAGATCATTTTCCCTGTAGTGTACAGCCTCTGATGTTGCTCCTCAAACTCAAACTTCACTGCCTTGGGCATGTGCTTATTCACTCTGACATGGCAATAGTTTTACCAAGGCTGTCTTTAACTATCTCTCTGATCTCTGCATTAAATCATTTACCTTTTTTTTGATATCAAACTGAGCTGTTATCCCTGAATAATTATCAGCTAATTGCTATGTTGACTTTAAAAATACCCAGGAACATAAGTTGTTCCACAGTGATTCAATTAAATTTGGGTCCCTTCCCAGATAGTTCAGTTGGTAAGGAATCCACCTGCAATGCAGGAGACCCCAGTTCAATTCCTGGGTTGGGAGGATGCCGTGGAGAAGGGAAAGACTATCCATGCTAATATTCTGGCCTGGAGAATTCCATAGACTATATATTTCATGGGGTTGCAAAGAGTCAGACACAACTGGGCAATTTTCACTTCACTTTCAGAGGGAGTCTTTGAGGCCATTGTTTCAGGCTTGGTCTATCTTTTCTTGGGCTATTCTTAGCTATCTATTTCCTTGTTTCTTTGTGTTAAACTGGCTGTCTTGTGGTTTAGAGAGCTCATGAAGATACCATGCATGCATGTGTGTTAAGTCACTTCATTTGTGTCCAACTCTTAGTGACCCTATTGACTGTAGCCCGCCAGGCTCTTCTGTCCATGGGATTCTTCAGGCAAGAATACTAGAGTGAGTTGCCATGCCCTCCTCCCAGGGATCTTCCTGACCTAGGGATCAAACCTGTGTCTCTTAATTCTCCTGCATTGGCAGACAGGTTCTTTATCACTAGCACCTCCTGAAAAGTCCCATGAAGATACCACCATCCTCTTAATTGGTTACCATCAAAAGTTCCATTATATTTGAGAGTACTCTTAGGCTTGAACTTCCTAATATGCTCTTTTAAATAAAGTCAATCTCTTTGGGGACAGATTTGAAACTGTTTTTATTGCCTGCTCCTCCCCCTGGGTAGAACCTCTACACAAATGAACTGGGAGGTGGGATGGGGACAGTGACATGCTTTTCTCAGAATTGCACTCATGCTCTATGATTCTGCTTCAGAAGAAGTGGAATATCTTGGTCTTCTCAGTTTCTCTCTTCCTGCATGGAACCATTTCCCTGTGAGTGAGCAGGCACAGAGATAATTTAGACCCATTATTCTAGTCCTGCTGTTTCTAGAATCAAAATTATGCCATATGAGTGGAGATTATGTTGAGGGAGAGAGCTCCAGATCTCTTCGACATGCTTTCCTGGATAGAATTTCTGCAACCTCGTGCTAAGAGTAATAAGAGAAATGTTGAAGACTTTCTCAGGGAGAGAGAGACCTGTCTTTTGGCTGCATCGGGCAAGAGCAGGGCTTCTGTCTTGCTGAACTGGCAGGAGAAGATTGGAAGGGGCACATTTTGGGGCTCAAATGCCATAGAATCTCACTGTTCTCACAGATATTTAGATTAGATATTGCTAAGTGTATTTATCCATATATGACATTGGGGGAGTTTCTAGAGATTATGGGCTTCCCTTGTGGCTCAGCTGGTAAAGAATCTGCCTGCAATGTGGGAGACCTGGGTTCGATCCCTGGGTTGGAAAGGTCCTCTGGAGAAGGGAAAGGCTACCCACTCCAGTATTCTGGCCTAGAGAATTCCATGGACTATATAGTCCATGGGGTCGCAAAGAGTCGGACACAACTGAGTGACTTTAACTTCACTAGAGATTGTAAATGGATATATTTTTGTTTAAATGATTTTCTCTAAACACAGAAATGGTTGTTTCACTGGGAAGAGGATGCATGGAGAACCTCTTGCTGCCATTTCATATCTCCTAACTTGGAGAATCATTTGACATATGAAAAATGTACTTTATTGATAATGACATAACCAAGATTTCTGAGCACCATTAAAGGTTTCTGCCCCCAAATCTGTATTTCCTACACTATTTTTTCTCAATCTTTTATATGTCACTGTCTGCTACCCATAATAGCTGCCATGCTATATTTAGAAGCATGCGCAGCCTATAGTTGCTTCAGGCCTTTGTTCTAGCTATTTTGCCTTTCTGCAGTACTTTTATTTCATATATTTATAAGGCTTACTCTTCATTTTCTTCAGTTCTCTACACAAACCTCATTGAGATTTCCCCAGAAATCTCATTCTATCTAAAATAGCATCTCATCTCCTCTTTCTTGTTCCCTCACACTTTTTCCATTTTATGACCATTTAATGTATTCTATGTAATATATTTTATTTGTTTATCTTCTCTTACCCATCATTAGCACTTAAACTCCACAGTGGTAGAAATTTTGTCTGTTTTGTGTATTAAAGTATCTCTAATACCTAGAGTGGTCTTCCCTGGTGGCTCAGTGGTTAAAAAAAATTCACCTGCCAATGCAGGGGGTGCAGGTTTGATCCCTGGTTCATGTATTGCTGAAGCCTGGCTTGGAGAATTTTGAGCATTATTTTACTAGCGTGTGAGATGAGTGCAATTGTGTGGTAGTTTGAACATTCTTTGGCATTGCCTTTCTTTGGGATTGGAATGAAAACTGACCTTTTCCAGTCCTGTGGCCACTGCTGCGTTTTCCAAATTTGCTGGCATATTGAGTGCAGCACTTTCATAGCATCATCTTTCAGGATTTGGAATAGCTCAACTGGAATTCCATCACCTCCACTAGCTTTGTTTGTAGCGATGCTTTCTAAGGCCCACTTCACTTCACATTCCAGGATGTCAGGCTCTAGGTGAGTGATCACAGCATCGTGATTATCTTGGTCATGAAGATCTTTTTTGTACCTTTCTTCTGTGTATTCTTGCCACCTCTTACTATTTTCTGCTTCTGTTAGGTCCATACCATTTCTGCCTTTATTGAATCCATCTTTGCATGAAATGTTCCCCTGGTATCTCTAATTTTCCTGAAGAGATCTCTAGTCTTTCCCATTCTGTTGTTTTCCTCTATTTCTTTGCACTGATTGCTGAGGAAGGCTTTCTTATCTCTTCTTGCTATTCTTTGGAACTCTGCATTCAGATGCTTATATCTTTCCTTTTCTCCTTTGCTTTTCGCTTCTCTTCTTTTCACAGCTATTTGTAAGGCGTCCTCAGACAGCCGTTTTGCTTTTTTGCATTTCTTTTCCATGGGGATGGTCTTGATCCCTGTCTCCTGTACAATGTCACGAACCTCAGTCCATAGTTCATCAGGCACTCTATCTATCATATCTAGTCCCTTAAATCTATGTCTCACTTCTACTGTATAATCATAAGGGATTTGATTTAGGTCATACCTGACTGCTAAAAGTATGGGCTTTCTTCTACAAATGGTAAAACTCTTTTTTTTTTTTTTTTTTTTTTTGTAAGCAAGGAAAAGTGAGCAAAGGGAGGGATCCATGAGGATGGGAGGGAAATGGGAAGGAAGAAGAGGGGTGATGGTGCAGAGGAGTATATGTAAATTCTTAGCTAATGGATTTCTATTTTTAATCATAAAGAACATTTAAAAAATCATGTTTAATTAATCTCATATTGGAGATTTGCAGATTTGGAGATGGTGCTGATTACAGTAATAACCAATTAGTGTGTGATAATAAGACTAGAAAAGCAACTGGAGATGAGAAGTTCAGGAAACTGAAAGTCCAGATTGGGTGTCCTCTCATCTTACACAGATCTTGGCATTTTGTAGTTGTAGGTCTATCTTTACAACAATGTGTTATTTAGGACAGGATCACATTTATCACATTAAAACTCTTTAATAAATTATTGTGGTGATATTTGTACAGCTTTGAATTTTATCTAAAGGTCAAATAGTTAAATATTTATAGTTAAATATTTATTTATGTGTGTGCATAAATGTACTTCTATATGCTTTTTCCTTGGCCTCCTTCCATAGATAATTCTAATTCAGTAGACCTAAGGTGGAAGTCTGCATTTTAAACAATTCAGTTTTAACCCAGATGACCAAAACTTACTTGAGGAATACTGTCTTGGGCAAGAATGTTTATTTCTTATTTTACTTTTCTTTTAAAGAAATTTGTGATGAAGTAAGGTGGTGCATATCTTTATCCTTGGTATATACTAATACCTTGGCCTCCTTGGCTATATTTTGAACTAATTTAGATCTGGGTGATGTTGACACATTTTCTCTAAATGACAGGTCACTGCTACTTTAGTCAGATCATGACAGTTGCTTTGGGGTACTTAAATGGCTTTATCTTCTTAGTTGAAATTTCTTTTTCTTTGATTTTCCTTTCAAATCTAAAATTGATATTTTTTATATTATATCCTCTGCAATAGGTTTCTAAGTAATCGTAAAAGTAGTTTCTCTACATTATCCTGTGTGCTTAGTTGCTCAGTCATGTCTGACTCTTTGCAAGCCCATAGACTGTAGCATGTCAGGCCATGGAATTCTCTAGGGAAGAACACTGATGTGGGTAGCCTTTCTCACCTCCAGGTATACAGTCTTAAACTGTGGTCTCCTTCATTGCAGGTGGATTCTTTACCAGCTGAGCTACCAGGGAAGCCCAATCTTCCTATTTCATTATATGCATCTCATATGGTGGGTTGGGTTATCTACTGAGATATTTGCAAGATAGCCTACATAGGCCAGTGTATATCTACATGTGGTGGTAGGCTACCTGTTTCTGAATCATCTAGAATGTTTGTTAAACTTCCCAGAAACCAAGATTCAAAGTCTCCAAAGGTGGAGCCTAGAAATCTGCATAAATATTATACATACTAAAGTTTAAGAACCACTCAGATCAGATCAGATCAGTCGCTCAGTCGTGTCCGACTCTGCGACCCCATGAACTGCAGCACGCCAGGCCTCCCTATCCATCACCAGCTCCCGGAGGTCACTCAGACTCACATCCATCGAGTCAGTGATGCCATATATATATGTATATATTTCAGATTAGTTTCCATTACATGTTATTACAAGATCCTGGATATAGTTCCCTGTTCATGAGTGCTAAGTCACCTCAGACGTGCCCAACACCCTATGACCCCATGAACTGCAGCCCCCAGCCTCACCCCTCACCTCTGCCCTGTCATCCATGGTATTCCCCAGGCAAGAACACTAGAGTAGGCTGTAACACCTGGCTGTTTTTTCTTTCCTTCAGTTTATTTGTGTAAGTAAACTGGATTGTTTATCCTGTAGAATATTCCACATTTCTCTAATTTCATCACCAGATACTGTCTGTCTGTCACCAAATACAACCTGTGTTCTATAAGCTGCTATTTTGATTTAGAAATTTGATCAGTGTGGTAGGTTCTATTTATGACACATACTCTATAGGCAGTGTTATGTGTCTGTATTCAGTTTTAATATTATAGATAAATAGGCAAATTGACTGTTTTTGTTTTATTTTTTTTTTTTTTTTTACAGCATTTTGATTAACTGCATGGACTCTTTAACCAAATTGCCTGAGTGTGTATCCAAGTGTTATAGCTTAGTTCCTGTGTAATCTTGGACAAGTAATTCCACCTCTCATTGCACTTTTTCTCATCTATAGATTGGGGATAGTAATAGCACCTAATTCATAATGTTTTTGTGAGGAATAACAAAGTTAAATACATATACTGCATTTAGAATAGTGCCTTGGAACATGATAGGTGTTAATGCTTACTATTAGGCTGTTATATTTTTATTTGTGTATCATCTGATATAATATAGCCAGAATTTCCATATTACCAAACTCCAAGGATCACCATTTATGTCTGGGCATTGTGAATAATGTTCATCTGGTAGAGTATACATTGTACAGTCTGTGTGGCCATATGTGGCAACTCAGAAGTATCCTTACATCGTTCAGCTTTTATGTTTTTCAGCAGTATTTTGTAAACAGGATTTAGTCTCCATGTGGATTTCTTGTTACCAAACATTTATATCATCTGCTTCTTTATTTCTATCCTCCTCTTCCTTGAAATGTGCATGTATATGCACCCATATGTACATGTCCCTTTAAAATCAGAGCTAAATAATACTGCTCATACAACCTCTCTCCTAACCTTGTGATGTTAAGATCAAGTGTCTTTGGTGCATTCCACTTAGCATTCCATAGTATACATCCATGGAGAGTTGAGGTTTTCAGTCACATACTAGCAAATTAGACATCTCTATTCCTAGTTACCCATGTGGGCATGTTCAGCAATCTCATGATTTTTTTCTGTATCTGTCCCTAAAATATGGCCAAGGAATGCAAGATAGATGCCTTCAGAATGAAGACCCTGTGGGGTGGCCTATGGAAATCTGGACTTCTTAATTGTTGCCAAGCTTAATAGTTCCTCTGGGAGCAATTTACTTCTCTGTTTTTCCTCAGTTCTAGCATGGGAGCCGTTAATGGAAAAGTACATCTTTCTAGATTGCTCAAGAGGGCAAGTGAGAGGAGAAGGAATCAGTCATTAATAAAATGTTACTTGTATCCTTTCTAATTTAATAAAGAGGCAATATAGTTTCCACAGATGTGGCACCAAAGAATTAAGGAATACAGAATCCTCATTTTTGAAGTTTTCTAACTCACAGCTAATTCACTCATGTACACACACACATACATACATACATGCCCAACTACCTAAATAATATATAGTTACAATAATCTGTTCATTAAAAGTCAGCTGTGGGCTTAGTTGAAGCAATAGCAAATTTAGCTTATTGGGTGGTTTAGATGGAATGTGCCCAGCAAGGTCCTATTACACAGAGCATTTAGGAAGAGCCCAAGAAAACTCTCTGGTGATTTAATTATTATATTCTGGATAATTACCAATAACCATCAATTAGTTTCAGATTGAACCAGAATATGCTTGATATTGAAGTAGGGGTCGATTTGATAATCTGTATTATCTAAGGTCAGCACTCTGTTGACTAAGGTCTGCTTATGGGTCATGAGCCAGTCAAGTCTTTACCCAAGCTTATCCATGTAAAAAAATGCAAATTCAAATTCTAAAATGTTCTTTATAAATCAGTCTCTCTTGTTTTCCTTTCTCATGATTTAATTCATTTTTAGTGATATAGGCTTAGTTAGTATTACCTATAACCATTCAATCTACCAAAGATATGCTGTCGTGCTTTGACAATACAATGGAAATTGACAGAATTAGCCCTGGAAAATATAGAAATCACTGTAATGTATTGATTCATCCTGCCTCATATTATATCACCCCCTCCCAATAAAACACCTGCTCATATTCATAGATATATTATTATTCAATTATTTTTATACAGTGCAAAACATATACACATTTTATACAGTGCAAAACATTACACATATTTACTTATTCATCATAGCAGTGACACTGGTACACACATAGACAATATATTGAAAAATTCTGAGCCTTTTCCAAGACATTGGCTTGAAGGACTTTCCTGGTGGTCCAGTAGTTAAGACCATGAGCTCCCAATGCAGGGGACACTGGTTCAGTCCCTGGTCAGGGAACTAAGATCCTACATGCCACATAGTATGGCCAGAAAAAAAAAAAAAAAAAAAAAAGACACTGGCTTGAAATCTTCCAAACACATGTTTCTCAAAACATTTTTGTAAAACATTTATTTATTTGTACTCTTTGCCCTGACTCAAGTTCAATTGTTGACATCTAGTGATATATTCCAAATATAATCAACCAATTTGTCACTGTGATTTTAAAACACAAAGAAATATCATTGATTTGGCAGTTACTATATGTAATGATATATGCTAAACCTTTTGTAAATATAAATTCATTTAATTTTAAACCTCATATCATGTCAACGAATCAGATTTTTTATTATTATCTCATTTTGCATATGAAGTAACTTAAGGCACAAAATTTAAGTAGATTCCAAAAGTTAGAACCAGGATTTGAACCCAACCTTTTTGTGTCGTGTCCAGGATTTTAAAACTACCTTATGTAATGCACTGCCACTTTTGCTTCTTAAATTGTGACTTGTTAGGCTTGCCTTTATTTCTTTCTGTTACAACTTGGCTGATAGGATCTAGTACAGCATAGTCCAAAATAACTTCCCTGCTGATGGAAGTGGTTTTTATCTGTGCTGTCTAATATGGAAGCCAGCAGGAATAAGATTTTATTAAGCATTTGAAATATGACTAGTGAGAATAAGGAACTGAACATTTAACATGCCATATGTGGCTAGTGGTGACTGTAATATCACAAGTTTTAGCACAATACCTGGCATAGGGGTGACATGAAGTAAGTATTTGTTGGCTGAAGGAATGACCCTCAGATTTATTTTTCCAGCCCAGATCTCTCCCCTAAACTTATTTGGAGCACCTCCAAACTTATTATGTATAAATTGAACTACTAATTTACCCCTCCAAATCTATTGTTTCCACAGATTTGTCAATTTCAGTTTTGTTTTTTTTTTTACTCGCTCAAGGTAAAATTTCAGTTCAGTCACTCAGTCATGTCCAACTCTTTGCGACCCCATGGATTGCAGCGCACCAGGCCTCCCTGTCCATCACCAACTCCTGGAGCTTACTCTAACTCATGTCCATTGAGTCGGTAATGCTGTCCAACCATCTCATCTTCTGTCGTCCCCTTCTCCTCCTGCCTTCAATCTTTCCCATTATCAAGGTCTTTTCCAATGAGTCAGTTTTTCACATCAGGTGGCCAAAGTATTGGAGTTTCAGCTTCACCATCAGTCCTTCCAGTGAATATTCAGGACTGATTTCCTTTAGGATGGACTGGTTCTATCTCCTTGCAGTCCCAAGGACTCCCCAGAGTCTTCTCCGACACCACAGTTCAAAAGCATCAATTCTTTGGTGCTCAGTTTTCTTTACAGTCCAACTCTCACATCCATACATGACTACTGGAGAAACCATATCTTTGACTAGATGGACCTTTGTTGGCCAAATAATGTCTTTGCTTTTTAATGTGCTGTCTAGCTTGGTCATAGCTTTTCTTCCAAGGAACATGTGTCTTTTAATTTCATGGCTGCAGTCACCATCTAGAGTGATTTTGGAGTCCCCCAAAATGAAGTCTGTCACTGTTTCCATTGTTTCCCCATGTATTTGCCATGAAGTGATGGGACTGGTTGCCATGATCTTAGTTTTCTGAATGTTGAGTTAAAAACTGTATAGCTAAATACTGTATAGCTAAAAACTGTAGAGTTATCTTTAACTTGACTTTTTCTTCTTCTCACAACTATGCATGGAAAAATTCTACAGCTCTTTCTTCAAAATGTTTCTATATAATCTTACCATTTCTAACTACTCCATTTTGTGTGGCTGAATAATATTCAGCCATATGCCCACATTTTGCTTATCTGCAGATCAGTTGAGGAACATTTGGTTTGTTTCCACATTTTACCTGTTATGAATAATGCTGCTATGAAGCCAACCATGATTTTGAAAAAGATCACACTGAATCTGTAGATCAATTTGTGAAATGGTGTCATGTTAACAATATTGTTTTCCAATTGATGAACATGGCCTGTCTGTCCATTTGGTTGAGTCTTCTCTTCTGACAATGTTTTGCATTTTTTGGAAATAAGTTTAGTACTTTTTATATTAAATTTATTCCTAAATATTTTATTTTTGATGCTATTGTAAATTGTTCTCTTAACTTTATTTCAGTTTAGTAGTCACTTTTAACTTTACAATTATGTTTACATTTTAAAGTCTTGAAAGAGTCTAGATTTCCAAAACTATTTTTTCCTGAAAATTGACACATGATTCTTTTATGTGTTTTAAAGGAATCCTTTATTTAATACCTTAATTGCTTAATTAATTTCTACCTTTTTTTTCAATAAATTACCTTCTTATATTATTTTTCTTCTGTCTCACCTTTTGTTGATTTCATTAAATCTTCTGTGTTCCATTTTTTCCACTAAAAATTTGAAAAATTTATATAATATTCTATTCTGTTTGTTGTCGTTCAGTTGCTCAGTTGTGTCTGACTCTTTGTGACCCCATGGACTGCAGCATGCCAGGCTTCCCTGTTCTTCACTGTCTCATGCAGTTTGCTCAAACTCATGTCCATTGAGTTGATGATACCATCCAACCGTCTTATCCTCTGTTGCCCCCTTCTTCTCCTGCCCTCAGTGTTGCTGAGCATCAGGGTCTTTTCCAGTGAATCAGCTCTTCACATCAGGTGACCAAAGTATTGCAGTTTCACCTTCACCATCAATCTTCCAAATGAATCTTCAGGGTTTATTTCCTTTAGGATTGACTGGTTTTATCTCCTTGCTGTCCAAGGGACTCTCAAGAGTCTTCTCCAGCATCACAGTTCAAAAGCATCATTCTTCAGTGCTCAGCCTTCTTTATGGTCCAACTCTTACATCTGTACATGACTACTGGAAAAACTGTAGCTTTAACTAGACAGACCTTTGTCAGCAAAGTGATATTTCTGCTCTGTTAGTGGGTACCCTCATTTTTCCTATAATTTTTGATTATATTGATTGACATTTTGCCACATTTGCAGGTGTTCTCTGTCTCTGTCATGATATCTGTCTCTATCTGTATTATTTATATATCTTTATCTTATTTTATATTAGAGACAGGGAGAGAGAATATACACACACGCACACACACCACTCCCAAATGCATCAACATGGAACTCCTAAGAATAATTCTCATATGTTACCATAGTGTTATTAGCCTAAACAGTTATTTCCATAAGATGATCTGATATTAATTAATAGTCAGATTTATCCCGTTTTAAAATAATTTTTGTTACATCTTTAATCTCTTTTAATCTAGAATAGGCCCTCAACCTTTTTTTCTATGATGTTGACTTTTGGCAGAGTCCTATCCAGTATTCTCGGAAAAATTACATGTTCTAGATTTGTCTCATGTTTTGATCAGTTCATCATTTTATTTAATTTGTTCTTCTATCACCCATGTTTCCTACAAATTGGAGGTTGGGTCTGAAAGATTGACTATATCAGCATAAACATTTTTGCAAGAATGCTTAATAGATGAGATTGCATACTTTTCATTGTATCATATCAAGAGAAACCTTCTTTTACCATTGTTACTGATATAGTTTGATCTCCCACATGAGCTGGTGATTGCCAGATACCCCCAAAATATGTGTATTTCTCTTTTATATTTAGTAATTAATTTATCAAGTGATACTCTGGCATCATTTGAATAGTCTGCTTCCCAACAACCTTATTTGCAATGGCCCTACAATCTATTAATGATTCCGGCCTGCCTGAATCAATTATTATATTGGAGGTGGCCCTTATGTATTCTTAACCCATATACTTAAACATATTTTTGATAGGTTTCAAAGAATATTAAGTCATTTTATCTAAATTACTCTTGCTGATATTTAAAAATTAACTTATTTGTAAGGAATCAGTAAACTTGACTTGTGAGCTGTTGGTTACATGGATATATGTTTTTTTCTTAAAAGAAAGTGAAAGTGTTAGTCACTCAGTCGTGTCTGACTCTTTACAATCCCCTGGAGTGTAGCCCACGAGGTTCCGTTGTCCATGGAATTCTCCAAGAAAGAACACTATAGAGTGGGTTGCCATTCCCTTCTCCAGGGTATCATTCTGACCCAGGGATTGAACTCGGGTCTCCCACATCACAAGGAGAGTCTTTACCATCTGAGCCACCCCTTGAATCAGCAGTGTACCTTTATACTTGAGAGTGAAGGCATATTCAAATCATAGCTCCTCTGCTTTTTGTGTCCTTAGCAGGTAACAGAATTTCTCAATGCCCATTCCTTTATGTATAAAATGAGAGATTTAAGATTACCTGTTTCATAAAGTTTCAAGGATTTAATAAGATAATCTATGTAAAATACTCAGCAAATTTTCTATCATATAGCTAAACACTCCATATCTGTTAATTATTAAAAATAAATGGTTGTTAGCATTATGAATTGGATTATAATGAACATTGTAACTCCCTCCTGATCTTCTCTGGCTTGTTTATAATCTTTCCTTTCCCAAAACTGGAATACTTCTTTCTTTTTCTTAGAAATTCATCTACCTTTTCTTTCTGTTTTAGGTCATAGAGATGTCTCTTAGATATTTTGAACTTCTTTTATCTCTGATTCATTGTAGTGATCCAGGATATAGTACAAATTTTACAGTGTGAAGATTCTAATTCCACTACTTACTCCAGTGACCTCCCTGGGGTGCTGGTAATGTAGACAAGACCAGTCTGCTTTTTAGTATCTTAGAAAAATTTACTGACTTCTTCCATGTCTTTCAGAAAGGATTATAGAGCTATACATCTGTCTTTATTACAATAACTTTTTCAATTCTCTCCCAATTCAACCCCATTTGGCATCATAAGCAGTAGGAAAATAAATGGTGATGGAGACATGCTGACATCTTTCTTGAGATTTCTCTTATAGACTTCTGATATCTAATGATATAAGTCATCTGCAGTTAACACTAACAAATGGAACTAAATTCTTCTCAATCTAAGTGCCTAAGGATTTATTAAATTCATGTGTGTCCTGCATGCAGATACCAGAATGAAGAGTGCCAAGGGACAATAATTTTGCCAAGAAATTAGTGAAAGAGGCACCCTAGGTCTAATTATCTAAATAGAATCAAACAAGGAGCCTGCAAAAATATGCTAAGGTAAGATAGATTGTAAGGTCAAGATGGTGAAATAGGAAGATATGGAGTTTTCCTTTCCCCACAAGTACATCAAAAATACAAATGGAACAAATCTCACAGATCACCTGCTGATCACTAGCAGAGGATCTCAGACACCTCGAAGGACAAGAAAACCTCTCATGTAACAGGATAGGATTAAAAAAAAAAAGAAAAGAGGAGATGAGACAAAGCCTGCACCCCCTGGGTTGGTGAGCTAAAGGAGAAGACAGGTCCCCATACTTGGGGAAGCCCTTCCACCAACGGCAAGCTCAGCTAGGACAGAGAAGGGGATCAGAGGAGAGCACAGCAGGGATCTGTGCCAGGCAGGACATAGTAAGACCTACACAGATGATCTGTGCCACAGCCCTGTGTGCCCCACCCTGAGATAGGTGTCTGCTAGTGCACAAGAATTCTAGGTGCTGGAATGTGTGGTCTGGGGAATGGACAAGGGAGGGGACAGCGGTTTGTGAAGAGACAGACTGAAGGGATAGGACTAAGGAGCTCCACAACTGGGAAAGATTGTGGAAGAAGCCACCAGAGGAGCAGGCACCACTGTTCAGTGGTGCAAAGGGGAAGGGCCCCCATTGCAGCCCTTTTCCCCATATGCCAGCCCCTACCTCCATAGGCACTAGGAGGGGCACCTGTCTTGTGCAGGCTTCCTTGCCCCTCAAACCAAAGCCTTCTCTACCCAGGCTTGCAGAGCTGCCTGTGCACTACTCCCTGCCAAAGCCTCCTCTGCCTTTACCTCCTTCTTCCTGGTTGGGTGCCTGTGCTCTGGGGCAATCTTGACAGCAGACACTGGTGAGAGGAACACACAGAGGTGGGGCTTAACCACAGCTAAGCCCCTTGGACAATGCAACTAAGGAAGAAGAACTGAAATCTCTCCGCATGGCTGAGGGAACCACGGATTCATACCCCAGCTGCTGGCTTTGTAAACTCAGTGCCTGCTGGGTTTACAGCTGCAGTGTCTGCTGGGTTTACAGCTTTTGAGGGAGCTCAATTCTGATCTGACTAAATCCTCACCCACATGTGCCCACAGAGTCCACCACTGGTAAAGCTAGACCTGCAGCTAGATAGCTTTACCTGTGGTAGACTGTGGGCACACGTGGGTGAGGATTGAGTCAGATCAGAATTGAGCTGCCTCAAAAGCTCACACAGTAGTTTCAGGTAAACAGTTAATGCAGTTCTGAGACTTGACTTTGGTAGATGTGCACTGGTAGCCTGGTGAAAACAGCACCTGAAAGACATGAGGATCAAGTCTTATTGCCAGCATATCCATGGTTAAGGTGGAGCTGAGATTAGTTTCAACGATGATGTTTATGAGCCAGCATGATGGGTGAAAAGTGACACGAGAGCACACTCACAGCTCCAGAGCAGGAATACTCAGAGGCTTCTCTCCAAGTGGGAGTGCTAAAGTCCCACCTAACTCACATGGAAGATCAGAAACACAGTTCTTAAACAGATATGGGAGCCTCTATCCCAACAGCTAAGAAGTAGACCCTGCCCCTGGCAGGAGAGTAATAACCACAGAGAAAAGGGGAGGACCTACTTAATATGCAGGGGAGGCTTAGGTCACCACATCATCAGTTCCCCCACCTTCAATCAAGGGGATAATGGCCAGCATAAACTGAGGAAAGAGGTGGCAGACATCCATACTAAAAGCAGCTCTCATACCCAAAAATATGGAACACATAGGGAATACACAGGGACGTTCCCACATAAAAATATCCCTCTGGGACAGTCTGAGGGTCAGGCATTGGGAAGAACTCCCAGAGCATTTGCTTTGAAGGCTACTGGGGCCTGAGTGCAAGAGAGCCATAGGGCTGGGAGAAAAAGAGACTCCACTCTTGGAAAATGCACATAAGACCATACATGCATTAGCAGCTAGCATAAAACAATACCTTCATACAAACCAGGGATACTCCTGACTATGGGTCTGGGAGGGCCTCCTGGGGAGGTAGAGATAGACTGGAGTTCTCTCTGGGTGCAAGGACATTGGTGGTGGAGGTCCCAGA
The DNA here is from genome assembly GCA_935064755.1 of Tragelaphus eurycerus. Lineage (NCBI taxonomy): Eukaryota > Metazoa > Chordata > Mammalia > Artiodactyla > Bovidae > Tragelaphus > Tragelaphus eurycerus. The sequence goes on along the minus strand of CAKXYN010000119.1, from coordinate 3,865,804 downwards.
TAACATTAATTGGTGTGAGCTCTCACAAAGTTCCCTATTTTTGTACCAAGACCCAGTCACACCCAATAACCTACAGGCTCCAGAGCTTAAATACCTCATGCCAAACAACCAGCAAGACAGGAACACAGCCCCATCCAACAGCAGACAGGCTATCTAAAGTCATACTGGGCTCACAGTTACCTCAAACACAGGACTTGATACAGCCTTTCCATCAGAGGAACATGGCCCAGCTCCACTCGGCAGAGGGCAGGAACCAGTTCATCCCATCAGGAAGACATCATGGCCCCCTTGACCAACCTAATCCAACAGGGGACAAACAAAGGAAGCTGTAGGAGCTATGATCCTGCATCCTCCAGAAAGTAGACCACAAACACAGGAAATTAGACAAAATGAGATGACAGAGAAATATGTTGCAAATAAAGGAACAATACAAAACCCCACAAGAACAACTAAATGAAGAGGAGATAGGCAATCTGCCTGAAAAATAATTCAGAGTAGTGATAGTAAAAGTGATCCAAAATCTGCAGAAAAGAATAGATGCATGGATTAAGAAGGTATAAGAAATTTATTAACCAAGAACTAAAAGATTAAAAAAAAAAAAAGAACCAGAAATGAAACAAACAGTAACTGAAATGAAAAACTGCCCTAGAAGGAATCAATAACAGATTAACTGAGGCAGAGGACTGGATAAGTAAGCTAGGAGACAGAGTGCTGTAAATCACTGCCATGGAATAAAGAAAAGAGAGTGAGAAGAAATAAGGACACTCTGAAAGACCTCTGGAACAACAATAAATGCACCAACATTCACATTATAGGGGTCCCATCAGAGAAAGACAAAAGGCCTGAGAAAATGCTTGAAGATATTATAGTCAAAAATTTCCCTGAGAAATGAAACATTTCAATCCAAGAAGCACAGAGAACTCCATACAGGATAAATCCAAGGAGGAACATGCTGAGGCATATATTAATCAAACCAACAAAAATTAAAAGACAAGGAAAAAAATTTTTTTTAAATAACAAGGGAAAAGCAACAAATAACATACAAGGAAATCCCCATAAGGTTATCAGCTGATTTTTAAGCAGAAAATTTGCAGGCCAGAAGGGAGTGGCATAATATATTTCAAGTGAGGAAATAAAAATAACATACTATACAGAATACTCTATCCAGCAAGGCTCTGATTCAGAAATGATGGAGAAATCAAAAACTTTATGAACAAGGAAAAACTAAGATAATTCAGCACCACCAAACTAGCTTTAAATCAAATGTTAAAGGAATTTCTCTAGGTGAGAAAGAGACCAGCAACTCAAAACAACCTTGTACACACACAAACTTCTTTATCAGAATTTCATGGGAAAAGCAAATGAAAGAAACTGCAACAGATACACATACAAAAAAGAAAATGCAACCAAAACATGACACCAAAAAATAGTTATCAAACCACAAGAGAGCAAAAGAGGAAGGGAAGAAAAAGAACTACAAAAACAAATACCAAACAAACAAGAAAATGTCAATAGAAACATACATATCAATAACTACCATAAATGTAAATGGATTAAATGCTCCAACCAAAAGACATAGACTCACTGAATGGATACAAAAACAAGACTCATGTAAATGCTGTCTACAAGAGATCCACTTCAGATCTAATGATATAGAAAGTGAAAGTGAGAAGATGGAATAAAAAGCTTCCATGTAAATGGAGATCAAAACCCAAAAATGATGGAGTAGCAATACTCATTGGAGAAGGCAGTGGCACCCTACTCCAGGATTCTTGCCTGGAAAATCCCATGGATAGAGGAGCCTGGTAGGCTGAAGTCCATGGGGTCGCTAAGAGTTGGACACGACTGAGTGACTTCACTTTCACTTTTCACTTTTCACTTTCATGCACTGGAGAAGGAAATGGCAACCCACTCCAATGTTCTTGCCTAGAGAATCCCAGGGACGGGGGAGCCTGGTGGGCTGCCATCTATGGTGTCACACAGAGTCGGACACAACTGAAGTGACTTAGCAGCAGTAGTAACAGCAGCAATACTCATATCAGAGAAAATAGACTTCAAATTAAAGACTGTTATAAGAGACAAAAAAGGACACAATATAATGATCAAAGGGTCAACTCAAGAAGAAGATGTAACAATTTTAAATATATATGTGCCCAACAAACAAGCATATATAAGTATATAAGCCAAATGCTAACAACCATAAAAAATGAAATAGACAGTAACACATAATGGTGGGGTTGGTATTTAACACCCCACTTACTTCAATGGACAGATCATAGAGACAGAAAATCAGTAAGGAAACAAAAGCCTTAAATGACACATTAGAGCAGATAGACTTAATTGATATTTATAGAAGATTTCATGTGAAAGCAGTAGAATAAACTTTATTTTCAACTGCAAATGGAACATTCTTCAGAGTAGATTACATCTTGGACCACAAATTAAGCCTTGGTAAATTTAAGAAAATTGAAATCATATCAAGTATCTTTTCTGATGACAACACTAAATCCAGAAATCACTTGCAGGGAAAAACAGTAAAAACACAAAAAACAGGGAGGCTAAACAATAGGTTTGTTGTTCAGTCACTAAGTCGTGTCAAAATCTTTGCATTTCCATGACTAGCATGCCAGGCTCCTCTACCCACTGTCTTCCCAGAGTTTGCTCAAAGTCATGTTCATTGGGTTCCTGATGCTATCTAACCATCCCATCCTCTGTTGCCTACTTCTCCTTTTGCCTTCAATCTTTCCCAGAATCACTTTGCCAATGAGTCTGCTCTTTGCAACAGGTGGCCAAAGTATTGAAACTTCAGCATCAATGCTTCCAATGAGTACTCAGGGTTGATTTCTTTTGGACTGACTGGTTTGACTTCCTTGCAGTCCAAGGGACTCTCAATAGTATTCTCTATAGCACCACAAATTTGAAAGCGTCAGTTCTTCAGCACTCAACCTTCTTTATGGTGGATCTTTCACATCTGTACATAACTACTTCCTGGTGCCTCAGACGGTAAAGCATCTGCCTATAATGCAGGAGACCCAGGTTCGATCCCTGGGTCAGGAGGATCTCCTGGAGAAGAAAATGGCAACTCACTCCAGTGTTCTTGCCTGGGAAATCCCATGGACAGAGGAGCCTGGTAGGCTACAATCCATGGGGTCGCAAAGAGTCGGACATGACTGAGTGACTTCACTTTCGCTGGAAAAAACATAGCTTTGACTATATGGACTTTTGTCAGCAAAGTGATGTCTCTGCTTTTTAATATGCCGTCTATGTTGATCATAGCTTTCCTGCTAAGCAGCAAGTGTCTTTTAATTTCATGGCTGCAGTCACCACTGACAATAATTTTGGAGCCCAGGAAAATAAAATCTGTCAACATTTCCAATTTTTCCCCTTTGCCATGAAGTGATGGGACCAGCTGCCATGATCTTCGTTTTTTGAATGTTCAGTGTTAAGCCAGCTTTTCCACTCTCCTCTTTCACTCTCATCATCAGGCTCTTTAGTTCCTCTTCACTTTCTGGCATTAGAGTGGTATTATTTGCATAACTAGGTTGTTGATACTTCTGCCAGCAATCTTGATTCCAGCTTGTGATTCATCCAGCTCAGTATTTTACACTGTTCATATTCTTTGTAGCCAAAGATGGAGAAGCTCTATACAGTCAGCAAAAACAAGATCAGAACCTCATTGTGGCTCAGATCATGAGCTCCTTATTGCAAAATTCAGGCTTAAATTGAGGAAAGTAGGGAAAACCAGTAGGCCGTTCATGTATGACTTAAATCAAATCCCTTATGATTATACAGTGAAGATGACAAATAGATTCAAAGGATTAGATTGAATAGACAGAATGCCTGAAGAAGGAAGGAAGGTTTGTAACATTATACTGGAGGCAGTAACCAAAAACATCCCAAAGAAAAAGTAATACAGACAGGCAAAGTGGTTGTCTGAGGAGGCTTTACAAATAACTGAGGAAAGAAGACAGGTGAAAGGCGAGAGAAAAATGGAAAGATACATACAACTGAGTGCAGAATTTCAGTGAATAGCAAGGAGAGATAAGAAGACTTTCTTAAATGAACAGTATAAAGAAATAGAGGAAAACAATAGAATGGAAAAGACTAGCAATCTCTTCAAGAAAATTGGAGATATCAACGGAATGTATCATTCAGGGGTGAGTATGATAAAGGACAGAAATGGTGGCGACATAACAGAAGCAGGAGATATTAAGAAACTGTGGCAAGAACACACAGGATAACTATATTCAAGACTGAGCAACTGAACTGACCTGAATGACCTGGATAACCATGATGCTGTGGTTACTCACCTAGAGCCAGACATCCTGGAGTATGAAGTCAAGTGAGCTTTATGAAGCATTTCTATGAATAAAACTAGTAGACATGATGAAATTCCAGCTGTGCCATTTAAAACACTAAAAGATGATGCTGTTAGAGTGCTACACTCAATATGTCAGCAAATTTGGAAAACTCAGCAGTGGTGAAAAAACTGGAAAAGGTCATTTTTCATTCTAGTCCCCAACGAGGGCAATGTCAAGGAGTATGCAAAGTATGACACGGTTGCTTTCATTTCACATGCTAGCAAGGTTATGCTCTAAATCCTTCAAGCTAGGCTACACCAATATGTGAACTGAAAATTCCAGAGGCACAGGCTTGGTTTCAAAGATGCAGAGGAACCAAAGATAAAATTGCCAACATTCATTGGATCATAGAGAAAGGAAGGGAATTCAAGAAAAAAAAATATACTTTTGCTTCATTGACTATGCCAAATACTTTGACTGTGTTCAGTTCAATTCAGTCGGACATGACTATGTCCGACTCTTCACGACTCCATGGACTGCAGCACGCTAGGCTTCCAGACTGCCAGAGCTTGTTCAAACACATGTCCATCCAGTAGGTGATTCCATCCAACCATCTCATCCTCTGTTGTCCCCTTCTCTTGCTTCAATCTTTCCCAACATCAAGATCTTTTCCAATGAGTCAGTTCTTTGTATCATTTGGCCAAAGAATTGGAGCTTCAGCTTCACCATCAGGCCTTCCAATGAATATTTAGGACTGTTTGCTTTTAGGATTGACTGGTTGCATCTCCGTTCAGTCCAAGGGACTCTCCAGAGTCTTCTCCAACACCACAGTTCAAAAGCATCAATTCTTCAACACTCAGCTTTCTTTATGGTCCAATTCTCACGTCTGTACATGACTACTGGAAAAACCATAGCCTTGACTAGATGGACCTTTGTTGGCCAAGTAATGCCCCTGCTTTATAGTATGCTGTCTAGGTTGGTCATAGCTTTCCTTCCAAAGAGCAAGTGTCTTTTAATTTCATGGCTGCAGTCACCATCTGCAGCAATTTTGGAGACCCCCAAAATAAAGTCTGTCACTGTTTCCATTATTTCCCCATCTATTTGCCATAAAGTGATGGGATTGGATGCCATGATCTTAGTTTTCTGAATGTTGACTTTTAAGCCAGGTTTTTCACTCTCCTCTTTCACATTCAACAAAGGCTCTTCAATTCCTCTTTGTTTTCTGCAATAAGAGTGGTGTCTTCTGCATATCTGAGAATATTGATATTTCCCCCAGCAGTCTTGATTCCAGCTTGTGCTTCATACAGCCTGGAATTTTGCATGATGTACTCTATATATAAGTTAAATAAACAATGTGAAAATATATAGCCTTGATGTACTCCTTTCCCAATTTGGAACCAATCTGTTATTCCATGTTTGGTTATTACTGTTGCATTGTGACATACATACAAATTTATCAGGAGGCAGGTAAGGTGGTCTGGTATTCCTGTCTCTTGAAGAATTTTCCACAGTTTTTTTTTTGATCCACAGTCAGTGGCTTTGGCAGAGTCAATAAGGGAGAAGTAGATGTTTTTCTGGAACCCTCTTGCTTTTTCTATGATCCAAAGAATGTTGACAATTGGATCTCTGGTTCCTCTGCTTTTTCTAAATCCAGCTTGAAAATATGGATGTTTTCAGTTCATGTACGTTTGAAGTCTTGTTTGGAGAATTTTGAGCATTACTCTGGTAGCATGTGAGATCAGGGCAGTTGTGCGGTAGTTTGAACATTCTTTGGCATTGCTTTCTTTGGGATTAGAATGAAAACTGACCTTTTCCAGTTTGTGGCCCCTACTGAGTTTTCCATTTGCTGGCATATTGAGTGTAGCACTTTCACAGCATCATCTTTTAAGACTTGAAATAGCTCAGCTGGAATTCCATTACCTCCACTATCTTTGTTTGTAGTGATGCTTCCTAAGGCCCACTTGATTTCACATTCTAGGATGCCTGGCTCTAGGTGAATGATCACACCATTGTGGTTATCTGGGTCATGAAGGTCTTTCTTGTATAATTCTTCTGTGTATTCTTGCCACCTTTGCTTAATATCTTCTGCTTCTGTTAGGTCCATACCGTTTCTGCCCTTTATTGTGCTCATCTTTGCGTGAAATATTCCCTTGGTATCTCTAATTTTCTTGAAGAAATCTTTAGTCTTTCCCATTCTATATTTTTCCTCTATTTCTTTGCATTGATCACTGAGGAAGGCTTTATTATCCTCTTCTTGCTATTATTTGGAACTCTGCATTCAAATGGGTATATCTTTCCCTTTCTCATTTGCCCTTAGCTTCTCTTATTTTCTCAGCTATTTGAAAGGCCTCCTCAGAGAACCATTTTGCCTGTTTGCATTTCTTTTTCTTGGGGATCACTGCCCCTTCTACAATGTCACGACCCTCCATCCATAGTTCTTCAGGCACTCTGTCTATCAGATCTAATCTCTTGAATCTATTTATCACTTCCATTGTATAATTGTAAGAGATTTTATTTAGGTCATATCTGAACAGTCTGGTTGCTTTCCATACTTTCTACAATTTATATCTGAATTTTGCAATGAGTACTTGATCTGAGCCACAGTCAGCTCCCAGTATTGTCTTTGCTGATTGTGTAGAGCTTCTTCCTCTTTGGCTGTAAAGAATATAGTCAATCTGATTTCGGTATTGACCATCTGGTGATGTCCACGTGCAGAGTTTTCTCTTGTACTGTTTGAAGAGGGTGTTTGGTATGATAAGTGTGTTCTCTTGGCAACTCTCTTAGCCTTTGCCCTGCTTCATTTTTTACTCCAAGGCCAAACTTGCCTGTTATTCCAGGTGTCTCTTGACTTCCTACTTCCTACTTTTACTTCTGCTATGATGCAAAGGACATCTTTTTTTGGTGTTAGTTCTAGAAATTCTTGGAGGTAACCATAGAACCATTCAACTTCAGTTTCTTCGGCATTAGTGGTTGGTTTATAGACTTGAATTACTGTGATACTGAATGGTTTGCCTTGGAAACGAACAGAGATCATTTTGTCATTTTTGAGATTGCACCCAAGTACTGCATTTCTGATTCTTTTGTTGACTATGAGGGCTACTCCATTTGTTCTAAGAGATTTTTGCCCTCAGTAGTAGATATAATGGTCACCTGAATTAAATTAACCCGTTCCAGTCCATTTTAGTTCACTGTTTCCTAAAATGTCTATGTTCAGTCTTGGCATCTCCTGTTTGACCACTTTCAATTTACCTTGATTCATGCACCTAATATTCCAGGTTCCTATACAATATTGTTCTTTTCATCATTGGACTTTACTTCCATCACCAGTCACATCCACAACTGGGTGTTTTTTTTGCTTTGGCTCTATCTCTTCATTCTTTCTGGAGTTATTTCTCTACTCTTTTCCATAGTATATTGGGTGCCTACCAACCTGGGCAGTTCATCTTTCAGTGGCATTTCTTTTTGCCTTTTCATACTGTTAATGGGGTTCTCAAGGGAAGAATACTTAATTACTTTCTGCAGTGCACCACATTTTGTCAGACATTGTGGATCACAGCAAACTGTGCAAAATTCTTAAAGAGATGGAAATACCAGACCCCCTTACATGCCTCCTGAGAAATCTATATGCAAGTCAAGAAGCAACAGTTAGAGCTGGACATGGATCAATTTGAACCGGACTGGTTCAAATGTGGGGAAGGAATATGTCAAGGCTCTATACTGTCACCCTGCTAATTTAACATATTTGCCATATATGTGTTAAATATTTCCTCCCAGTGTCAGTTTTCTGTTAGTATGCTGTTGTGCTGCTGCTAAGTCGTGTCAGTCATGTCCGACTCTGTGTGACCCCATAGATGGCAGCCCACCAGGCTCTGCTATCCCTGGGATTCTCTAGACAAGAACACTGGAGTATGTTGCCATTTTAATTTACAATAATTTTGGCCCATATTTAAAAGCTTTTTGAGTATTGAATTGTATCAGTATTTTATGTTATTGCACCTACATTTATAATCATAGTTAGAAAGACTCTCCCTACACGCAAGATCTGAGTTTTCTCCTAGCACTTCTGTGGTTTCATGTTTTACATTTATATCTCAAATGCATTTAAGAGTTTATTGGAGGAGTGGCAAAAATGGGAGGACTCTGAGCTCACCTCCTATCGTAGAAACACCAAAGTGCATCTATTTACAGAGCAGTCATCAATGAGAAAGAAGAGAAGAACTAGCATAAATGTTCTACAGCAAAAGATATTTATATAAAGAGGGAACCACAGTGAGATTTTAGCAGGAGTAAAGATGCAGTATATTCAATGTTCATACCCCCAAGTGAGCAACTCACAAATGGGAGGATAAGTAAAATTGCAGAGGTTCTTCCCAAGGACAAAGGAGTCTGAACCACCCATTGAGCTCCTCAGTCAGGTATCCTGTGCCAGGAAGATGAGCCCTTAGAATGTTTAGTTTTGAAAGCCTGGAGAGGGGGGTTACTTTTGGGAGAGCCAGTGGACTGTGGAAATTTGAGACTCTGTTCTCAAAGGGCATGCAGAAAATCTCATATATACTACATGAACCACGGCAGAAGCAGTAATTTGAAAAGCCTGGGTCAGGCCGACCTGATGATCTTAGCCTCCTGAGAAGCAGAAGGTGAGTGGAGCTCACCTTGGGGACATAGTCATGCATAGCAGACCTTTGTATGAGCTTGTTCTATCACAAAAACACTGTGCTAGCAAGTTCCATTTTGGAATCCTCCCTCTAGCTTATTATTTCTGGAACCAAACCTCACCCACCAGCCTATCTTACCAGTACTGGGATGTGTCAGGATAAGCATCTAGCCAGCTGGAGACTCAGGCCCATCCACCAACAGGCTGGCTATCTTAAGATATCCTGAGTCCACAGCCACCCTGGGACCTGGACTTGTCCAGGTATAAACCAGCCTTTCATACAAGTACACTGGCACTAGTCCCTGGATTCCCAGGCCCTGACAACCAGTGACCCCATGATCCAGCTCTGCCCACCAGTGGGTAGGAATGAGCCCTGCCACCCACACGCAGGGCCCTTGCCCCATCACCAGGAGGCTGATACTAGCTCTAGGAGCCCCCAGCCCCACCTGCCCACCAGCAAACCAGAACCTGCCCTGAAATACCTTGGACCCCTCAACAAGTTCCCCTATGATTCAGTCCAACTCATCAGACATCCAACACCAGTTTTGAGAAACCGTGGACCTGACAGCCAACCATGTCCAAAACCAGCCCTATCCACTACTAGACTGACATTAGACCCAGTACCCCCAGCCCCACAACCACCCACCCAATATCCTAGCTCTGCACACAGCAGGTTAGTACTACCCCCATGACCCCACAGGGCCCTGAAGCCAGCTTGCTTGTGACCCAGCCCCACCCTCCAGTGGCCAGTAGGCTCCACACAAGATGGCCTTGTGTCAACTGGAGTGGGGAACAGCCACACCTGTGAGCCTGCCCATAGTAGTCAGCCAGCTATAGGAGGACAGGTGCCACCCATGTAGAGGGTATGCAAGAGCACATGGCTCTGTTGACCAAATGTATATGTACTGGTGGAATCTATAAGACATTCACAAAAGGCCACTTCACTAAAATTGGGAATTGTAAGCCAACCTACCAAATACATAACAGTGAAAATGGCAATTTAGGCAAAGTGAGGCTACAAAGGAAGATGTTCCAAACCAAAGATCAGAATAAAAGCCCAGAAAAAATATGTGAAGTGAAGATAGGCAATCTACCAGAAAAGGCGTTCAAGGTAATGATCATAAAGATGTTCAGAGAATTCAGAAGATTGGATGAACAGACTTAGAAGTTAGAGAACTTTCTAGCAAGGAGAAATTGTAAAGAAGAGAGTTGAAGAATGCAATAACTGAGATGAAAAATATACTAGACTGAATTGACTATAGATTAGATGATACAGAGGAACATATCAACAAGCTGGAAGACAGAGGGCTGGAAATACTGATGCTGAACAGAAAACAGAGAAAAGATTAAAAGGAAATGAGGACAGTTTGAGACCTCTTCAACAATATCAAGCATACTAAAATTTTCATTATAGTGTTTGAGACCACCATAAAAGGGGCAGAGAACATAATTTAAGACATAATGGCTGAACACCTCCCTAACCTGGGAAGTAGAGAGAGTCCCAAATAGGATCAAACCAAAGAGGACCACATCCAGGCATGCTGTAAGTAAAATGGCAAAAAAAATTAAAGAGATAATATTAAAAGCAAGCAAGGGAAAAGCAACAGGTTACATACAAGAGAACTTCTATAAAACTATCAGCTGACTTCTTAGCAGAAGCTCTGCATGCCATGGAAAAGTAACATCAGATATTTAAAGTGATAAAAGAGAAAAATCTACAATAAAAAATACTCTATCAGGTAAGGATTCCATTCAAGTTTGATGGAGAAATCAAAAGTTTTACAGATATGAAGAAGCTAAAAGAGTTTTGTACCACCAAACCAGCTTTAAAAAAAAAAATGTTTAAAGGAGTTTTCTCAGTGAAAATGAAGCCACAACTAGAAATAGGAAAATTATGAAAGGAAACACCTCATTGGTAAAGTAAAATGCATAGTAAAAGTAGTAAATCAACCACATATAAAGCTATTAAGAAGGTTAAAAGAGAAAAGTAATTAAGGGAGGCACAAAGAAAAAATGATGTAAAATATGTTGTCAAAAACAGTAAATGTGTACACCCGTGGCAGATGCATGTTGATGTATGGCAAAACCAATGCAATATTTTAAAGTAAAATAAATAAATAAATAAAACCTTCAAAAAAAAAAAAAAAAAACAGTAAATGTGGAGGGGTGGAGTAAAAATTCAGTGATATTCAAACGTATTTGAATTTATACACACACCCCCTCATGGTAACCACAAACCAAAATCTCTAGTGGGTATACCAAAAAAGACAAAGGAATCCAATGATAATATGTTTTTCCAAAGACATTCCTTACTGAATGCGTCAATTGTTTTAACTTTCTCATTTGTTCTATAGATTTTTAAGTATACTCACATATTATCTGCAAATAAAAATAATGTGCCTTGTGTTTTCCAGTTCTTAGGCACTTCTCTCTCTTAGTGTGTGTGTGTGTGTGTGTATTTTATCATGTTAAGAATTCTAATCTATCAATTTTTAATTGTAATCTTTTTTAAAGTCAGGACATTTTGTTTTGAATTTTGTTGAAGGTGTTTTCAGTATCTTTGGGGATAATCATGATTTTTATTTAAACCTATTAGAATGGCATATGAGTCAATTTCCCAATATTGAACCACCATATATTTCTAGATGCAATTCTGCATTTTTGCAATAAATCCAGTTTATCTATGGTATATTATTTCCTTAATATGGTATTGGATAATGTTCACTAATAATTTATTTTAGATTTAACATAATTATTTATAGGTGATATTGTTCTGTAAGTTTCTGGTACTATCTTTATTAGATTTTATTATGAATATTATACTTATTTATACAAAAGTGTGCTGACTTTTTCTTTGTTTTCAATGTCCCAAAATGATTTATGAATCATTGGAATTTGGAACTCTCTGTTCTATGTTTAGTAGAATTTCCTCTGTAAATGTGTATGTGTGTGTCCCCACATTAGTTCAGTGATAACTTTCTCTATTGCCACTGTGAAAAATTATCTTTTAAAGCTATCTACTTCTAATGGGATCAACCTTGGTAAAATTTCATCTAGCTTTAATGTTTATTAGCAATGAGTTCTGAGTCTCTTATCACTTTTAAAATTTCTTCCATTTCAGTGATTTTTTTCTTCCTTTTTGTATATGTATATGTGTGCTTTTTGGATATTTCTTCTTTTTTCATAAAGTTATGCTATGGCTTGTCTGTTTTGTAATGGTTTTTCAAAAAAATGATTTAAATTTATTAATTAGGTCAACTGTTTTTTTATTCCCCACCTCATTAATTTTGACTTTTTTGTTGTTTCTTTTCTTACTTTTGATTTGCTTTGCCATTCTTTCTTTATCATTTTGAGCTGACAATTTATTTTTACTCTTTCACTTTATTGATAAATGCATTTAAGTTAGTGAATCTTCCTCCTTATCATTTCATTACATATATCTCATATGTTTTCACATGTAGTGTTTTTATTATCATGGTTTTTTTTTTTTCAGAATTTTTGTGATTTTAGCTTGCATTTCTTCCTTTACTCAAGAACTATTTAATAGAAAGTAAAAGTTTCCAGGTAGATTGGACTTATCATTTCTAGTATTATTGGATTGTGATTAGAAAATGTTTACATTTTGGTTTTGTGGAACTTATTGATATTATCTTTGTGACCTAGTATGTGGTTCGTTTTTCTGTTTTATGTTCAGTTGAGAAGAAGTGTATTCTTTATTATCTGGGTATATAATTTAATATACATCTATAATAACAACCATATTGATTATATTATTTAGCCTCTGTATTTTAACTTGTTGTTTGTCCACTTGATCTATTGTGTGATAGAACTGGTATGTTTAAACTCTGTTAGTGTTTCTAATGACATCTCCTTGTATCTGTTGTATTTTTGCTTTATAAAGTTGGTTGCTGTATGCTTTGATGCACCAATATTTATAGCTATTCTTTTTTTCTTTTTCCATTTTGAGTATGGCTGTTAGCATTTAAAAATATCCTTTGCCCCATTTAATGCTTTTTGGCTTGAAATTTACTTTGTCTGATATTGATTCTGTTTGTCCGGTAGATCTTTGCCCATTTCTAAAATTTCCTCCTTTGTTTCACTTTGTTTTGTCCACTCAACCTTCTAAGGGTGTTTTTCCTTACTTTTTGCCACCCTCTTTCTTAGAAACAATACCTTTCAAAACCCATGTCCATCGAGTCGGTGATGCAATCCAACCATCTCATCTCTGTCATCCCCTTTTCTTCCTGCCCTCAATCTTTTCCAGCATCAGGGTCTTTTCCAATGAGTCCGCTCTTTGCATCAGGTGACCAAAGTATTTGAGTTTCAGCTTCAACATCAGTCCTTCCAAAGAACACCCAGGACTGATCTTTAGGATGGACTGGTTGGATCTTCTTGCAGTCCAAGGGACTCTCAAGAGTCTAACACCACAGTTCAAAAGCATCAATGCTGCAGCGCTCAGCTTTCTTTATAGTCCAACTCTCACATCCATACATAACCACTGGAAAAACCATAGCCTTGACTAGACAGAACTTTGTTGGAAAAGTAATGTCTCTGCTTTTGAATATGCTATCTAGGTTGGTCATAACTTCCCAAGGAGTAAGCGTCTTTTAATTTCATGGCTGCAGTCACCATCTGCAGTGATTTTGAAGCCTAGAAAAATAAAGTCAGCAACTGTTTCCCCATCTATTTCCCATGAAGTGATGGGACTGGATGCTGTGATCTTAGTTTTCTGAACGTTGAGCTTTAACCCAACTTTTTCACTCTCCTCTTTCACTATCATCAAGAGGCTCTTTAGTTCTTCTTCACTTTCTACCATAATGGTGGTGTCATCTGCATGTCTGAGGTTATTGATATTTCTCCTGGCAATCTTGATTCCAGCTTGTGCTTCCTCCAGCCCAGCATTTCTCATGAAGACATGTGACAATACACAGCCTTGACATACTCCTTTTCCTATTTGGAACCAGTCTGTTGTTCCATGTCCAGTTCTAACTGTTGCTTCCTGACCTGCATACAGGTTTCTCAAGAGGCAGGTCAGGTGGTTTGGTATGCCCATCTCTTTCAGAATTTTCCACAGCTTATTGTGATCCACACAGTCAGAGGCTTTGGCATAGTCAATAAAACAGAATTAGATGTTTTTCTGGAACTCTGTTGCTTTTTCGATGATCCAGCAGATGTTGGCAATTTGATCACTGGTTTCTCTGCGTTTTATAAAACCAGCTTCAACATCTGGAAGTTCACGGTTCACATATTGCTGAAGCCTGGCTTGGAGAATTTTAAGCATTACTTTACTAGCATGTGAGATGAGTGCAATTGTGTGTTAGTTTGAGCATTCTTTTGCATTGCCTTTCTTTGGGATTGGAATGAAAACTGACCTTTTCCAGTCCTGTGGCCACTGCTGAGTTTTCCAAATTTGCTGGCATATTGAGTGTAGGTTCTGGCTTTAAATTAATTTTAGGCCTCTAGTCCTCGATCTTTCTCATGAATGAACTTCTACCAGGTTTGCTGTTGCTTCCTGCAAAGATATATGGGCAGAAACTGAATGATATCTCACTAGGATTTAGTGTTCATTTTCCTAGTTACAGATAACTTGGAATTTGGATGTTCTCTGTGTTTTTATGTGGATGGCATGGCTTTGTGTACTTTTAGGTATTTTTAGTGCTTCTATGCAGAGAAGGTAATGGCAACCCACTCCAGTACTCTTGCCTGGAAAATCCCATGGAAGGAGGAGACTGGGAGGCTGCAGTCCATGGCGTCGCTAAGAGTCAGGCACGACTGAGCGAGTTCACTTTCACTTTTCACTTGCATGCATTGGAGAAGGAAATGGCAACCCACTCCAGTGTTCTTGTCTGGAGAATCCCAGGGACAGGGGAGCCTCGTGGACTGCCGTCTATGGGGTCACACAGAGTAGGACACAACTGAAGCAACTTAGCAGCAGCAGCAGTGCTTCTATGTTGTTTTATGGAAGATGTGTAGTAGGGGGATTCAGATTTTTCATGACCACCATTACCTTGACATAAGCATTTCCCATATGATTAAAAATTCTTTATATGTATTTTAATGGCAGCATAATATGATAGATAAAATAACCAAAGTTCATCAGATAATGTCCTTCTTACTGAGCATTTCATTTGTCTCCTTTTTAGTGATTATGTAATTTGTGGATGAGTTAGTTTTAATGTATACTCTGCATAGATTGAGATCTGACAGAATATGGTCCACTGGAGAAGGGAATGGCAAACCACTTCAGTATTCCTGCCTTGAGAACCTCATGAACAGTATGAAAATGCAAAATGATAGGATACTGAAAGAGAAACTCCCCAGGTCAGTAGATGCCCAATATGCTACTGGAGATCAGTGGAGAAATAACTCCAGAAAGAATGAAGGGATGGAGCCAAAGCAAAAAGAATACCCAGCTCTGGATGTGACTGGTGATAGAAGCAAGGTCCAATGCTGTAAAGAGCAATATTGCATAGGAACCTGGAATGTCAAGTCCACGAATCAAGGCAAATTGGAAGTGGTCAAACAAGAGATGGCCAGAGTGAATGTCGACATTCTAGGAATTAGCGAACTCAAATGCACTGGAATGGGTGAATTTAACTCAGATGACCATTATATCTACTACTGCAGGCAGGAATCCCTAAGAAGAAATGGAGTAGCCATCATGGTCAACAAAAGAGTCTGAAATGCAGTACTTGGATGCAGTCTCAAAAATGACAGAATGATCTCTGTCCGTTTCCAAGGCAAACCATTCAATACCACAGTAATCCAAGTCTGTGCCCCAACCAGTAATGCTGAAGAAGCTGAGGTTGAACGTTTCTATGAAGACCTCCAAGACCTTTAAGAACTAACACCCAAAAAAGATGTCCTTTTCATTATAAGGGACTGGAATGCAAAAGTAGGAAGTCAAGAAACACCTGGAGTAACAGGCAAATTTGGCCTTGGAATACGGAATGAAGCAGGGCAAAGACTAATAGAGTTTTGCCAAGAAAATGCACTGATCATAGCAAGCACCCTCTTTCAACAACACAAGAGAAGACTCTACACATGGACATCACCACATGGTCCACACTGAAATCAGTTTGATTATGTTCTTTGCAGCCAAAGATGGAGAAGCTCTATATAGTCAACAAAAGCAAGACCGGGAACTGACTTTGGCTCAGATCATGAACTCCTTATTACCAAATTCAGACTTAAATTGAAGAAAGTAGGGAAGATCACTAGACCATTCAGGTATGACCTAACTCAAATCCCTTATGACAATACAGTGGAAGTGAGAAATAGATTTAAGGACCTAGATCTGATAGAGTGCGTGATGAACTATGGACTGAGGTTCAAGACATTGTACAGGAGACAGGGATCAAGACCATCCCCATGGAAAAGAAATGCAAAAAAGCAAAATGGCTGTCTGAAGAGGCCTTACAAATAGCTGTGAAAAGAAGAGAAGTGAAAAGCAAAGGAGAAAAGGAAAAATATAAGCATCTGAATGCAGATTTCCAAGGAATAGCAAGAAGTGATAAGAAAGCCTTCCTCAGTGACCAATGCAAAGAAATAGAGGAAAAGAACAGAATGGGTAAGACTAGAGATCTCTTCAAGAAAATTAGAGATACCAAAGGAATAATTCATGCAAAGATGGGCTTGATAAAGGACAGAAATGGTATAAACCTAACAAAAGCAGAAGATATTAAGAAGAGATGGCAAGAATACATAGAAGAACTGTACAAAAAAGATCTTCATGACCCAGATAATCACAATGCTGTGATCACTGTCCTAGAGCCAGACATCCTGGAATGTGAAGTCCAGTGGGCCTTAGAAAGCATCACTACGAACAAAGCTAGTGGAGTTGATGGAATTCCAGTTGAGCTATTCCTAATCCTGAAAGCTGATGCTGTGAAAGTGCTGCACTCAATATGCCAGCAAATTTGGAAAACTTAGCAGTGGCCATAGGACTGGAAAAGGTCAGTTTTCATTCCAATCCCAAAGAAAGGCAATGCCAACGAATGCTCAAACTACCACAAAATTGCACTCATCTCACATGCTACTAAAGTAATGCTCAAAAATCTCCAAGCCAGGCTTCAGCAATATGTGAACCATGAACTTCCAGATGTTCAAGCTGGATTTAGAAAAGGCAGAGGAACCAGAGATCGAATTGCCAACATCCGCTGGATCATGGAAAAAGCAAGAGAGTTCCAGAAAAACATCTATTTCTGCTTTATTGACTATGCGGATCACAATGATCTGTTGAAAATTCTGAAAGAGATGGGAATACCAGACCACCTGATCTGCCTCTTGAGAACTCTGTATGCAGGTCAGGAAGCAACAGTTAGAACTGGACATGGAACAACAGACTGGTTCCAAATAGGAAAAGGATTACGTCAAGGCTGTATATTGTCACCCTGCTTATTTAACATATTTGCAATGTACATCATGAGAAACCCTGGACTGGAAGAAACACATACTGGAATCCAGATTGCTGGGAGAAATATCAATAACTTCAGATATGCAGATGACACCATCCTATGGGAGAAAGTGAAGAGGAATTAAAAAGCCTCTTGATGAAAGTGAAAGTTGAGAGTGAAAAGGTTGGCTTAAAGATCAACATTCAGAAAACGAAACTCATGGCATCCGGTCCCATCACTTCATGGAAAATACATGGGGAAACAGTGGAAACATTGTCAGACTTTATTTTTTTGGGCTCCAAAATCTCTGCAAATGGTGATTGTAGCCATGAAATTAAAAGACGCTTACTCCTTGGAAGGAAAGTTATGACCAACCTATATAGCATATTCGAAAGCAGAGACATTACTTTGCCAACAATGGTCCGTCTAGTCAAGGCTATGGTTTTCCCTGTGGTCATGTATCGATGTGAGTGTTGGACTGTGAAGAAAGCTGAGTGCCGAAGAATTGATGCTTTTGAACTGTTGTGTTGGAGAAGACTCTTGAGAGTCCCTTGGACTGCAAGGAGATCCAACCAGTCCATTCTGAAGGAGATCAGCCCTGGGATTTCTTTGGAGGGAATGATGCTGAAGTTGAAACTCCAGTACTTTGGCCACGTCATGCGAAGAGCTGACTCATTGGAAAAGACACTGATGCTGGGAGGGTTTGAGGGCAGGAGAAGGGGACGCCAGAGTATCAGATGGCTGGATGGCATCACTGACTCTATGGACGTGAGTCTGAGTGAACTCTGGGTGTGGTGATGGACAGGGAGGCCTGGCGTGCTGCCATTCATGGGGTCGCATAGATTTGCACATGCCTGAGCGACTGAACTGAACTGAACTGCATAGATATGCCAAAGTAGAACTAGTGCCTCAAGGTTATAAATATTATTAACAATCTTTACATAATTTGAATCCAGGGAGAACCAATAGGTCACATATGGAGTTATTTTAATCTGCTAAGTTAGCTTCTACCTTTTCTTCAGATAACATCCTTCTCTTCTATATATATAACAGGAACCAGGTGAAATAGCTGAGATGTATCAGTCTGGCTATTTCTGATGTTTACAGCCAGTACCTCTTCTTATTGATGGAACCATGTGCCATTAATAATTATTAAATATTTGAAGGCCTACTGAAGCCATTGTTTATAGCATTTTTTTTCCTTTGAATGTATTGTGTTTTATCACTCTACTTGAGACACACACATATAGCAACAAGAAAAGAAAAAGTGACCTTTATTTCAGCTATCCTTTAGTCTGCCATCCCTGGGTTTTATAACTAAAGAAGAGGGATAAGCAAGAGCCTGAGCTGGCAAGATTCTAACTTGGTGAAATTGATCAGTCTTCACATTAGTCATTACTGCTTTTACCACTTGTGTTAAGAGCCCCATAGGTTCTTTTTCTGTCCACTTTCTGTTAGTCACTTCTCTTTTACTCCTGTCACTTTGTTAGTTTCATCAACTGCAAGTAATCCAAACTTCACTATTAATGCAACCAGAATTTTCATAGTAATATCATGTTACATGATATTAATTAATTAAAACATTAATTAATTAATGTTTCTTCATTAATTGTTATACTCTGACATGCCTCTTGTGTTTTAGAGGAACCACTATAACCTCCTTGCTATTTGGTGGGCAGCGGGGTGTTTTTGTTCTTGTGTTTTCGTTTGGGTTTTTTTACGTCTAAATGTGAGGGAAAAAATCATTATGCCCTCATTTGGAGTGGTTTTTAGAACTTTGACCAAGATACGATTATTTTTACTCCCAATCTTATCATCTTTCATATTGTTGTTGCTTTTGCTGTTGTTTAGTCATTGTTGTGTGTGACTCTTCAACCACATGTACTGTGTCCCACCAGGCTGCTCTGTCCATAGGATTTCCCAGGCAAGAATACTGGAGTGGGTTGCTGTTTCCTTCTCCAGGGGGTCTTCCCAATCGAGGGATTGAACCCACGTCTCCTATATTGATAGGCAGATTTTTTACCACTGAGCCACCAGGGAAGCCCTGTCTATCATATTACACAACAGGAAAACAGGCTCATCCTAGAATCACATGTGAGAAGTTGATAATTAACCTCCAATTAAAATAAATAAATTTATATTAAAAGAAAATCAAAACAAAACCTCCCAGGCTTAATCCTTGACCCGATTTAACAATCTCTTGTATTGAGATACAGGAATCTGTATTTCACAAAGCTTCCCAAATGACTCTGATGCAGTTTATCATCTGACTATAGGCTCATTTTGGGGAATGCATACTTTCATTTAAAGTTCTTCGTCAAATCATGACCCCATTATATCTCTCAAATGGTCATCTCTGTGTCAATTTCTAGACCTTGCCAACTTAGCAGTATATTCATGACATGCTCCAGGGTGCATACAAAATTTAATTTTCTAACATACTCAGAATGTCATTCCAAAATCAAGAGCCTGTAAAAATTCATTTGTGTTTTTTTGTGTGTGAATTGAATGGTTATTATTATTAATTTTTTTTACATTTTAAGTCTTCTGTTAATTGGAAATTGACTATATTGTTTGATTGTAAAATAGGAATCTAACTTTATCTTTTCCAAATTGTTAATTTTCTATGCTCCATTTATTGAACATGTCTTCTTTTTTTCACTAATTTATAATGTTTATTGTGTATTATTGAAGGTGGGAGGAGAAGGGGACGATAGAGGATAAGATGGTTGGATGGCATTACTGACGTGATGGACATGGGTTTGAGTAGGTTCTGGGAGTTGGTGATGGACAGGGAAGCCTGACATGCTGAAGTCCATGGGGTTGCAGAGTCAGACACGACTGAGTGACTGAACTTATTGTGTATTAAGTTCTTTTATTTACATGATGATCTTTCATGAACTCTTCACTTTTTCCACTTGTTCTTGTACTAATATGACCTTGTTACTGTTGTAGCATCATTATTTTCTTATCAAGTAGCACAAATTCTCCTTACATATTCTTCTTCGAAAAAATATTTCAGCCATTTTTGCCCACTGATTGTCCCCGTAAACTTTTTATTATGTTCGAAAAAACAGAAGCTTTTTGACATTTTTATTTGAATCATGTTAAATCTAAAACTTAGTTGGAGTCAAGTTGAAAAGTTTTCAGTATTTATCCTGTATGTCCAAAATCACAGTATTTGTTTTCATTTATGCAGTTTTCTTTTTATATTTTGGACTTTTATCTAGATAAGTCCTAAATGTTCATGCATATTTATTCCTAGGCTTGATTATATAAATAATACACATACATGTGCAGTGTGGCATTTTTCCTAATAAACTTTTTAATTGATTTTTGCTAGTATTTAAGATGCTTATAATTCTCATATCTTTACTTTTTGACCATGGATTTTAACAAGGTTTCCTGTGAATTTTAACAACTTTTTTAAATTGTTTATCTTGGGTTTTTCAGGAAGAAACTTATATCTTAGATAAATAAATGTTACTCTGTCTCCTTTCGAACAGCTTTAAGTTCCCTTTCTTGTTTAATTACATTACACATCTTAGGTATTCACTGTCTTTGCCATTCATTAAAATCATCTGGAGACTTTAGGAGACAACCAAGACTCACCTCCCGAGATCCTGAATAATTTACATAGAATGGAACCTGGACATTCTTTTTTAAAAAACTTCTCAAAAAATTTCTAGAAGCTAATTTTGAGAATCATTGTTCAAAACACTCTGATCCAATGATAAGTAGTAATGATAAAAGAAGATTGAGAAGTTTGGATGGCATCACCGATTCAATGGACATGAACTTGGGTGAACTCTGGGAAAGGGAGAGGGAGACCTGGCATGCTACAATCCACGGGGTTGCAAAGAGTTAGACATGATTTAGAACAACAACAAAGAAGGATTCCTTCCTGGCTTCTGACCTTAAGCTTTAACTGTGATATCAACTCATCATTTGAGACAGATTCAGTGGTGTACTGGATGAGGACATACTGGCTCATGAGACCTGATTGTACACATTATTTCCCAAGTTTATTGAAATCATGTGGTAACTTGGAATTGGCCCAGCACCACAGAAGCTGGTATACATTGCAAATCAAGGCTCGCCTCCTTCCCCAGCCAACTTGGTCATTAAACATTTACCAGCACATTATTGTAAATCTTTATTTTTCTTCTATTCCTAGGCTAAGAGTAATTTTTATCTTCATTACTATTTGAGTTTTATTGAAGTCACCTTTCATCATATTGACAACTTATCGCCAAAATTTTAAAACTTTCTATATCTTACAATAAATTTTTATTCAGAGGAATCCCTGTATTCTGATTCTTCAGAGTACCTCCCTTCTTTTGAACTACATTGGCTTTTCCTAGATCTAATAACTTTTCAGTTTGTTGCTTTGATTGCATTATAGACATGGAGGAGTCAAATTTGGGTTTGTAAGATATTGGTTTAAATTCTTGCTCAAAACTTTCAGGTCCAAATGAGTAGAAAACAGAAGAATTACTCCAACAATGACTGCTGTGGTTATCCACAGATTCAGAGGGTAGTTTGGGTAGAAAGGAAAATTTTAGTCACTTGAGTATCTTGACTTCATGTTTCTCTAATAATTCTCTATAAATTCTACCTTGTCACAAAGTTATGTATAAAAATTAGCTGATAGAAAGCTGAAATTGTCATTCTCTGAGAAGTAATTGGAATGCAGAAATCATAACCATGTCAGTTACATGCAGATGCACGTGCTTTACAATAAAGTAAGATGAAATTGGGATTGATAGATTCTTATGAAAATTAAGGAGCCTGAATAGGACACATGGCTAAATTGGTAGTCACTTTACTTACACTGAGAATGGACAGGTCTTGGACAGGGCCAAGATTTTACATGAATAAAGCTGCAGTAAGCTTCAGAATATACTGGTTACCAATTTATATAGGAAGATATTTTCATTCAAACAACTGAAGTGTTGATTCTGTAGCCAGGAATCTTTTGCTTTTATTTAGTGCAAAAGGATGAAGCTTACCTACTATATGCCAGACACCTTTCTGAGAGAAAAGGGTTATATCAGGAGAAACATAGGCACAGGCTTAAAGTGGTTGCCCCTCTGGAGGGCACAGGCACTAAACTTTGTGGGCACCAATGCAGGTGCAAGCATGCAGAGTGCAAGAGCTATGGAGATATGACTACTTCCACATGCATGTTGGTGGATGGAGTCAAAGGACTATTGTGAAGGTATGGCCACCACAGATTGCCCCCACTGGTGCAATGCCCCCTGGTGCTGTGGGGATGGGGCTGCCTCCATTACCCAAGTCTTATAATGCCACATGTATGCAGTTCCAGCCTTGGATAGTCACGTGCCCTGAACTCTAACCCAAGAGAGCTGCTGAATAGGCTGTGCCACCCAAACCATGGGAGCAAGGCTGTCCAAAGCCTTGGGGACCTGACCACTACCAAATATGTCTAGAAGGCAGGATCCCCACTCAAACTGGCCTTAAGATTTGGGACTTGATCAATACTAGTACCCCTTTCAATTTTTCTATTTCTATCTTTTAGAGTGAGAGTGTTTGTTCTATGCCTGTCCCATATCTATTTTGGAAGCATCTAACTTGTTTTCACAGGTTGCCAGCTGGGGAGCAAATTGCCTCAGGATGAATTATCTTACCCACATCTGATTTAGATGATATGTAGCTGAGACATTCAACCTAGACATTTTTAAAATCATAAATTTTTATTTAATCTGATATATTAAGAATATTATCAATTTAATGTGTAATAAATTATTAATGAGGTATTTTACATTATAATTTGTACTAATTGTTCAAAATATCATGTCTATTTGATATGTAAATGATATCTCAATTCAAAATAACTTTTTCCTTCCATTTTTATTGAGATATAATTGACTTTGAGTGTTTGGGTGTCTCCTGAAGAGATATGGGTGAGCAGGAGCCTTCTGCAGGAACAGGGGCTTTGGCTGCAGCAGACCTGGGAGGCACAGTCTGTAAGCCCCACCATAGCGCCACCGAGCAGATAACCCACAAACTGGGTGACAATTATACCAAAGAAGTTCATGCACTGTTGCAAAAGTTCAAGGGCCCACAATAGATTTCCCAACCTGGGGATCCAGCAAAGGGGCTGAGAACCCCCAGGGAATTTGACATTAAAGGCCAGTGCAGTTTGATTACAGAAGTTTCATAGGACTGGAAGAACAGACTCTTGGAGGTCTCAAACAAAACCTTGTATGCACCAGGACCCAGGAAAAAGTAGCAGTAACTCCACAAGAGACTGAGCCAGACTTGCCTGTGAGTGTCCAGGAATCTCCAATGGAGACGTGGGTCAACATGGCCTGCCATGGAGTCAGAGACACTGAATACAACGTCCTGGAATAAGTCCTTTTGAAGGAGGTTGAGAGTAACACCACTACCCCTACAGTAACTTGGCCTGAGGCCAAACTATAGGGAGGGAACACAGCCCCACACATCAACAGAAAATTGGATCAAAGCAAGACCAAGATTCCCACACAGCCAGCCTTTCCTATAAGGAAGCTTCCACAGGCCTCTTATTATCCATCAGAGGGCAAACAAAATGGAAACCACAATTACAGAAAACTAACCCAACTGATCACTTGGATCACAGCCTTGTCTAACTCACTTAAACTATGAGCCATGCCATGTAGGGTCACCCAAGATGTAGGGATCATGGTGGAGAGTTCAGACAAAACATGGTCCACTGGAGAAAGGAATGGCAAACTACTTCTGTATTCTTGCTTTGAGAACCTCATGAACAGTATAAAAAGGCAAAGAGATAGGACACTGAAAGATGAACTCCCCAGGTTCATAGGTGCCCAATATGCTACTGGAGAACAGAGGAGAAATAGCTCCAGAAAGAATGAAGAGGCTGAGACAAAGTGAAAACAATGTCCAGTTTGTGGATGTGACTGGTGATGGAAGTAAAGCCCAATGCTGAAAATAACAGTATTGTATAGGAACCTGGAATGTTAGGTCCATGAATCAAGGTAAATTGGAAGTGGTCAAATAGAGATGACAAGAGTGAATATCCACATTTTAGGAATCCATGAACTAAAATGGACCAGAATGGATTAATTTAATTCAGATAACCATTATATCTACTACTGTTGGCAAGAATCCCTTAGAAGAAGTGGAGTAGCCCTCATAGACAACAAAAGAGTCTAAAATGCAGTACGTGGATGTAATCTCAAAAATGACAGAATGATTTCTGTTCATTTCCAAGACAAGACATTCAACATCACATAATCCAAGTCTATCCACCAACCACTAATGCTGAAGAAACTGAAGTTGAATGGTTCTATGAAGATCTACAAGAACTTTTAGATCAGATCAGATCAGACCAGATCAGTCGCTCAGTCATGTCCGACTCTTTGCGACCCCATGAATCGCAGCACGCCAGGCCTCCCTGTCCATCACCAACTCCCGGAGGTCACTCAGACTCACATCCATCGAGTCAGTGATGCCATCCAGCCATCTCATCCTCTGTCGTCCCCTTCTCCTCCTTCCCCCAATCCCTCCCAGCATCAGAGTCTTTTCCAATCAGTCAACTCTTCTCATGAGGTGGCCAAAATACTGGAGTTTCAGCTTCAGCATCATTCCTTCCAAAGAAATCCCAGGGCTGATCTCCTTCAGAATGAACTGGTTGGATCTCCTTGCAGTCCAAGGGACTCTGAAGAGTCTTCTCCAACACCACAGTTCAAAAGCATCAGTTCTTCGGTGCTCAGCCTTCTTCACAGTCCAGCTCTCACATCCATACATGACCACAGGAAAGACCATAGCCTTGACTAGGCAAAACTTTGTTGGCAAAGTAATGTCTCTGCTTTTGAATATGCTATTTGAACTAACACCAAAAAAGGTGTCTTTCATCATAGAAGACTGGAATGAAAAAGTAGGAAGTCAAGAGATACCTGGAGTAACAGGCAACTTTGGCCTTGGAGTAAAAAATGAAGCAGGGCAAAGGCTAACAGAATCTTGCCAAGAGAATGCACTGGCCGTAGCAAACACCCTCTTCCAACAACACAGAGACAACTCTACACATGGACAAAAGCAGATGATCAATACAGAAATCAGACTGATCATATTCTTTGCAGCTGAAGATGGAAAAGCTCTATAGAGTCAGCAAAATCAAGACCAGGAGCTGCCTGTGGCTCAAATCATGAACTCCTTTTTGAAAATTCAGATATAAATTGAAGAAAGTAGGGAAAACCACTAGGCCATTCAGGTGTGACCTAAATCAAATCCCTTATGATTATACAGTGGAACTGAGAAATAGATTCAAGGGATTAGATCTGATAGACAGAGTGCCTGAAGAACTATGGACAGAGATTCGTATCATTGTACAGGAGGCGGTAATCAAAACCATCCCCAAGAAGAAGAAATGCAACAAGGCAAATGGTTGTCTGAGGAGGCCTTATAAGTATCTGAGAAAAGAAGAGAAGCAAAAGACAGAGGAGAAAAAGATAGATATACCTAACTGAATACAGAGTTCCAAGAAAGAGCAAGGAGATAAGAAAGCCTTCCTCAGGGATCAATGCAAAGAAATAGAGGAAAACAATAGAATGGGAAAGGCAAGAGATTTCTTTAAGAAAATTAGAGATATCAAGGGAATATTTCATGCAAAGATGGGCACAATAAGACATGAATGGTATGGACCTAACAGAAGCAGAAGATATTTAGAAAAGGTGGCAAGAATACACAAAAGAACTATGTAAAAAAGATCTTAATGACCCAGATAACCATGAAGGTGTGATCACTCACCCAGAGTCTGATATACTGGAGTGTGAAGTCAGTTTACATTAGGAAGCATTACTATGAACAAAGCTAGTGGAGGTGATGAAATTCCAGCTGAGCTATTTCAAATCCTAAAAGATGATGCTGTGAAAGTGTTGCACTCAATATGCCAGCCAATTTAGAAAATGCAGCAGCAACCATAGGATTGGAAAAGGTCAATTTTCATTCCAATTCTAAAGAAGGGCAATGCCAAAAAATGTTCAAGCTACTGGAGAATTGCACTCATCTCACACACTAGTAAAGTAATGCTCAAAAATCTCCAGGTTAGGCTTCAACAATACATTACTGATAACTTAATCAGTTCAGGCTGGATTTAGAAAAGCAAGAAGAAGAAGAGATCAAATTGCCAACATTTGTTGGATCATAGAAAAGCAAGAGAATTCCAGAAAAACATATACTTCTGCTTTATTGACAACGATAAATCCTTTGACTTTGTGTATCATAACAAACTGTGGAAAATTCTAAACAGATGGGAATACCAGACCACCTTACCTGCTTCCTGATAAATCTGTATGCATGTCAAGAAGCAACAGTTAGTACTGGACATGGAACAACAGACTAGTTCAAATTTGGGAAAGAAGTACATCAAGGCTGTATATTGTCATCTTGCTTATTTAACTTATATGCAGAGTACATCGTGCGATATGCCAGACTGTATGAAGCACAAGGTTGAATAAATATTGCCGGGAGAAATATCAATAAGCTCAGATATGCAGATGACACCACCCTTATGACAGAAAGTGAAGAGGAACTAAAGAATCTGTTGGTGAAAGTGAAAGAAGAGAGTGAAAAACCTGGCTTAAAACTCAGCATTCAAAGAACAGAGATCATAGCATCCAGTCCCATCACTTAATAGTAAATAGATGGGGGAGCAATGGGAACAGTGAGAGACTTTATTTTCTTGGGCTCCAAAATCACTGCAGATGGTGACTGTAGCCATGAAATTAAGAGATGCTACTCCTTGGAAGGAAAGCTATGACAAACCTAGATAGCATATTAAAAGGCAGAGACTTTACTGACAAAGGTCCGTCTAGTCAAAGCTATGGTTTTTCCAGTAGTCATGTATGGATGTGAGAGTTGGACCATAAAGAAACCCGAGCACCGATGAATTGATGTTTTTGAACTGTGGTATTGGAGAAGGTTCTTGAGAGTCACTTGGACAGCAAGGAGATCAAATCAGTCAATCCTAAAAGAAATCAGTCCTGCATATTTATTGGAAGGACTGATGCTGAAGCTGTAACTCCTATACTTTGACTACCTAATGTGAAGAACTGACTCATTGGAAAAGATCCTGATGTTGGGAAAGACTGAAGGCAGGAGGAGAAGGGGACGATAGAGGATGAGATGGTTGAATGGCATCACTGACTTGATGGACATGAGTTTGAGCAAGCTCTGGGAGTTGGTGATGGACAGGGAAGCCTGGCGTGCTGCAGTCAGGGCACAAAGAGTCTGACGTGACTGAATGACTGAAATGAAGTTTAAGGTATACAGAATAATGATTTAACTTACATGCTCAGTCACTTCAGTTATGTCCCACTCTTTTGTGACCCCATGGAATGTAGCCTGCCAAGCTCCTGTATCCATGGGATTCTCCTTGCAAGCATACTGGCATGGGTTGCCATGGCTTCCTCCAGGGGATCTTCTTGACCCAGGGAATGAACTTGCATCTCTTATGTCTCCTGCATTGGCAGGCAGGTTCTTTACCACTTGCACCACCTGGGAAGTCTGATTTGACTTACTTATATCATGAAATCGGAGAAGGCAATGGCATCCCACTCTAGTACTCTTGCCTGGAAAATCCCATGTACAGAGGAGCCTGGTGGGCTGCAGTCCATGGGATCACAAAGAGTCAGACACGACAGAGCAATTTCACTTTCACTTTTCACTTTCATGCATTGGAGAAGGAAATGGCAACCCACTCCAGTGTTCTTGCCTGGAGAATCCCAGGGAGGCGGGGGGGCCTGGTGGGCTGCCGTCTATGGGGTCGCACAGAGTCGGACACGACGGAAGTGACTTAGCAGCAGCATATCATGAAATGATTACCACAATAAGCTTAGTAAAAATGCATAGTCTCATATAAATAAGGCATAAAAGAAGTAGAAAATAAAATTTACTCTCTTAACAACTTTCATATATAGTATATAGCAGAGTTAATTACCTTTGTCATGTTGTAAATTACATATTGAGTACTTATTGATCTTCTAACTAGATGTTTATAACTTTGACCACATTCATCTAGTTCCCTGTTTCCCCCATCCCCTGTTTCTGGTAACCACAAGGCTGATCTTTTCTCTGAAGGTGTGTGTTTTTGAAGTACATTTGACCTACAACACTGTATTAGTTCCTGGTACACAAAATAGTAATTTGATATTTGTTTACATTTCAAAGTGATAACAAGATAATTATAGTTTTCATCGACATATGAAAACTTAGAAAGATATTATATAATTATTCACTATATTCCCCATACTATACATTTCATAATGTATCTGGCAGTTTAATCTTCCTCACCTATTTGTCTCCTCCCCTCAACTACTACTCCACTGATAAATAACCTCTTTGTTTGGTTATATTGTTCCATTTGTTGACTCTGGGACCGGGAGAGGGTGGGATGATTGGGGAGAATAACATTGAAATATGTATAATATTATATCTGAAATGTATTAATTGTTCAAACTAAATACTGTCATGTTACAATTTGTTCATATTAGATGTTTGTAATGTTTCTGATAATCAATAAAAGAGATTCTTGATAAAAAAAAACTTAAAAAAAAAAGAAGAAAAAAAAAGAAAAAAAAAGTGAGATCAGATCAGATCAGATCAGTCGCTCAGTCGTGTCCGACTCTTTGCAACCCCATGAATTGCAGCAGGCCAGGCCTCCCTGTCCATCACCAACTCCTGGAGGTCACTGAGACTCACATTCATCGAGTCAGTGATGCCATCCAGCCATCTCATCCTCTTTCGTCCCCTTCTCCTCTTGCCCTCAATCCCTCCCAGCATCAGGGTCTTCTCCAATGAATCAACTCTTCTCATGAGGTGGCCAAAGTACTGGAGTTTCAGCTTTAGCATCATTCCTTCCAAAGAAATCCCAGGGCTGATCTCATTCAGAATGGACTGGTTGGATCTCCTTGCAGTCCAAGGGACTCTCAAGAGTCTTCTCCAACACCACAGTTCAAAAGCATCAATTCTTCGGTGCTCAGCCTTCTTCAGAGTCCAACTCTCACATCCATGCATGACCACAGGAAAAACCATAGTCTTGACTAGACGGAGCTTTGTTGGCAAAGTGATGTCTCTGCTTTTGAATATGCTATCTAGGTTGGTCATAACTTTGCTTCCAAGGAGCAAGTGTCTTTTAATTTCATGGCTGCAGTCACCATCTGTAGTGATTTTGGTGCCCAGAAAAATAAAATCTGACACTGTTTCCCCATCTATTTCCCATGACGTGATGGGACTGGATGCTATGATCTTCGTTTTCTGAATGCTGTGCTTTAAGCCAACTTTTTCACTCTCCACTTTCACTTTCATCAAGAGGCTTTTTAGTTCCTCTTCACTTTCTGCCATAAAGGTCATGTCATCTGCATATATGAGGCTATTGATATTTCTCCCAGCAATCTTGATTCCAACTTGTGTTTCTTCCAGTCCAGCGTTTCTCATGATGTACTCTGCATAGAAGTTAAATAAGCAGGGTGACAATATACAGCCTTGATGTACTCCTTTTCTTATTTGGAACCAGTCTTTTGTTCCATGTCCAGTTCTGTTGCTTCCTGACCTGCATATAGGTTTCTCAAGAGGCAGGTATGGTGCTCTGGTATTCCCATCTACTTCAGAATTTTCCACAGTTTATTGTGATCCACACAAAGGCTTTTGCATAGTCAGTAAAGCAGAAATAGATGTTTTTCTGGAACTCTCTTGCTTTTTTGATAATCCAGCGGATTTTGGCAATTCGATCTCTGGTTCCTCTGCCTTTCCTAAAATCAGCTTGAACATCTGGAAGTTCATGGTTCACATATTGCTGAAGCCTGGCTTGGAGAATTTTAAGCATTACTTTATTAGCGTGTGCGATGAGTGCAATTGTGTGGTAGTTTGAGCATTCTTTGGCATTGCCTTTCTTTGAGATTGGAATGAAAATTGACCTTTTCAGTCCTGTGGCCACTGCTGAATTTTCCAAATTTGCTGGTATATTGAGTGCAGCACTTTCACAGCATCATCTTTTAGGATTTGAAATAGCTCAACTGGCATTCCATCTCCTCCACTAGCTTTGTTTGTAGTGATGCTTCCAAAGGCCCACTTGACTTCACATTCCAGGATGTCTGGCTCTAGGTCGGTGATCACACCATCGTGATTTCTGGGTTGTGAAGATCTTATTTGTACAGTTCTTCTGTGTATTCTTGCCACCTCCTCTTAATATCTTCTGCTTCTCTTGCTGCTGCTGCTGCTAAGTTACTTCAGTCGTGTCCGACTCTGTGTGACCCCAGAGACGGCAGCCCACCAGGCTCTGCTGTCCCTGGGATTCTCCAGGCAAGAACACTGGAGTGGGTTGCCATTTCCTTCTCCAATGCATGAAAGTGAGATTTGAAAGGGAAGTCGCTCAGTCATGTCCGACTCTTAGCAACCCCATGGACTGCAGCCTACCAGACTTCTCCATCCATGGGATTTTTCAGGCAAGAGTACTGGAGTGGGGTGCCATTGCCTTTTCCTAGGTCCATACTATTTCTGTCCTTTATCAAGCCCATTTTTGCATGAAATGTTCCCTTGGTATTTCTAATTTTCTTGAAGAGATCTCTAGTCTTTCCCATTCTGTTGTTTTCCTCTATATCTTTGCACTGATCACTGAGGAAGGCTTTCTTATCTCTTCTTGCTATTCCTTGGAACTCTGCATTCAGATGCTTATATCTTTCCTTTTTGCCTTTGCTTTTCACTTCTCTTCTTTTCACAGCTATTTGTAAGACCTCCCCAGACAGCCATTTTGCTTTTTGCATTTCTTTTCCATGGGGATGGTCTTGATCCCTGTCTCCTGTACAATGTCACGAACCTCAGTCCATAGTTCATCAGGCACTCTATCTATCAGATCTAGTCCCTTAAATCTAATTCTCACTTCCACTGTACCATCATAAGGAATTTGGTTTAGGTCATACCTGAATGGTCTAGTGGTTTTCCCTACTTTCTTCAATTTAAGTCTGAATTTGGCAATAAGGAGTTCATGATCTGAGCCACAGTCAGCTCCCAGTCCTGTTTTTCCTGACTATATAGAGCTTATCCATCTTTGGCTGCAAAGAATATAATCAGTCTGATTTTGGTGTTGACCATCTGGTGATGTCCATGTGTAGAGTCTTCTCTTGTGTTGTTGCAAGTGGGTGTTTGCTATGACTAGTGCATTTTCTTCGCAAAACTCTATTATTCTTTGCCCTGCTTCATTCCGTATTTATTTTAATTGGAGGATAATTACTTTACAGTATTTTGATGGTTTTTTGCCATACATCAATATGAATCAGCCACAAGTATACATGTGTCCTCCCATCCTGCACTCCCCTCCCACCTCCATTCCTACCCTATCTCTCTGGGTTGTCTCAGAGCACTGTCTTTGGGTGCCCTGCTTCATGCATCAAACTTGTACTGGTCATGTATTTTACATATGGTAATAAACATGTTTCAATGATATTCTCTCAAATCACCCCACCCTCACCTTCTCCCTTAGAGTCCAGAAGTCTCTTTTTTACATCTGTGTCTCTTTTGTTGTCTCGCATATAATGTCATTACCATCTTTCTAAATTCCATATATATGCATTAATATACTGTATCGGTGTTTGTCTTTCTGACTTACTTCACTCTGTATGATAGGCTCCAGGTTCATACACCTCATTAGAACTTACTCAGATTCATTCCTTTTTATAGTCTAGTAATGGTCCTTTGTGTATATGTACCACAACTTACTTATCCATTCATCTGCCGATGGACATGTAGGTTGCTTCCATATCTTAGATATTGTAAACAGTGCTTCAGTGAACATCAAGGTGTATGTGTCTCTTTCAATTCTGGTTTCCTTGGGGTGAATGCTCATTATTTTAGTGAACTTGTGCTTCTGGCTTATGATCTTCACAAATATTGTTCAGTTTTGTTTCAGTTTTCCCCCTTAGAAGAGACAGGGAGGCATTCCAGTTCTGGAGTTGTGAATTTCCCCTTTCCCAGGTCAGTCAGGCTCTGGTAAAGAAAATACTTTCTCTTGAGGGTAGGCCTTATTAAGAAAAATGAAATGCTCAGTGCATATTTTTAAATGGCTAATTTTCTTATCCGCTTTTCAGAATTACAGTAACATGATGGAATTTTTCTCAGATCTTCACTGTGAGAATCTGATAAGGCTCCTGTAGGTAAAATTCCCCAAAGCTTGGGAGTCCCCTAGGACTGGGCCTGCTTAAAATTTTTAACTCTCAAGCCTGTTCACACTGCTGCTGCTTCCAAGTCGCTTCAGTCCTGTCCGACTTTGCAACCCCATAGACAGCAGCCCACCAGGCTCTCCCATCCCTGGGATTCTCCAGGCAAGAACACCGGAGTGGGTTGCCATTTCCTTCTTCAATGCAAGAAAGTGAAAAGTGAAATTTTTCTATGCCTAGATTGTGCTAAAAGCTAGCCAGATAAAGAGTCTGTCACTTCATAACACAGATATTTATAAAAAATGATCAGAGTGGAACACAACAGAGATGAACATTACACAATGGAAACACAGAGGAATGAACAAATACACCTAGCATCTGGTGCATGGTAGCTGCTTAATAAATGTTTGTACAATAAATAAATAAATAAGTTCCTGATGTTAACACTGAGGTGAGGGTAATTAGAGACACTTTGGGAATGAGTTGGCATTTGAATTAAGCCTATGAAAGCTAAACACTTATGGACTTTACCACTTAAGAGGTTCACACTGAGCCTCTAGCAGTTTGCCAATTATTGATTAGGTTTTCATAGTCCTGCACTGGTTCCCAAGGACTTTTCTGCTCTTGGGCTTATGCCCTATATGTTTTGATTTTCTGTGTCTGCTTGTCTGTTTCTTCAGCTTGCCCTATGACCTCAGTTCTCTGATGGAGCTAAGAGGAGTTGATTTTCAGGTTGTTCCATTTTGTTTTTTTCTTCTTGTGTGAATGAAAGAGTTGACTTCCAAGCTCCTTGCATGCTTAACTGGAATGCAAGGAAATTTTTTGATACCTAAAAGACATGTTTGTTGTAAAGCTTTCATTTTGTGAAAACTGGTTAGAATAACTATCTTTTAATTACTACACTTTATTTTTCTTTTAAAAGGGTAAAATCTAGTATCTTGTGAAAAATTAACTTTTTTCATTTTTTTGTTCTTGAATAGATCCTAAATGCCCAGGAGATATTGATTTTCATAATAGTGACTGGGACATTAAGACAATCACCAGCTCCTTGAAATTCTACCTCAGGTATGTCTGATATGATTTGGAACATTTCTTTTCAGAAATGATGGAATTTGGATGGATGGAGATGGAGTTAATGTAGTCATAATTTTGGGAGTTTAGATAGAATTGCTAAAGAAAAAAGAATGAAAAGAATTTTTGTTAAAGAAAAATGTGCATTAAGAGCATTTTTTTAAATTGGGAATTTAAGCAAGGGAAACATCAAAATAATAGAATTATTATTGAACTGTGGGTTCCTGAAGAAAAGTTGCTTTAAAAACAATTTGAAGGTTTGCCTTTATGCACAGATAGGGTGATATCACAGTGGGCTTACCAGCAAACTCAGGAGTTGGGAAAATTCAAGGTTTTTAACCTGTATTGTTGGATAATAATAATTTTGAAACATTAAATTGCATTTACACATACATAATTTGTGTATTTGTATGTCTTTTTTAATAATGTGAATAAAACCCCCAAAAATACAAATATAAAAAAGTTAGAACTGAAAAAGAAAAAAAATGTTAGAACTAAATGAAGTGATGGCAGTAGGAAAAAATTAACTCATGAGCAAAATTTGGGGATGCACAATGACAGTTTATTGGTATAACTTTATACTGCAGAAAATTATTTGTGACATATATACTTTTTAAACTCATTCATTTCTTACCATTTTCTATGTCCCATAGTATACACCATACTTTATGTGATAAAATGTCTTTTCAATTATTGTACTTAGTCAATAAGATAGCTATTTATGATATGAGAAATGTCATTACTCCAAATAGATTGGGTCCCAGATATTGTTATTAAATGACCTTCTGCTATTGCATCATCTTAGAACTTTAAGTAAATATGAATGCTCTTTCCATGAGTATTTCTCTTGCATTTGCCAAATAAGAAAATCACTGTGCAGCAGCAGCAGGAGGGTTTATTCTGTGCTGGGCAATGTTCTAGTTGCTTATGTTGACAATATCATTGTTTTTCTCACAGTAATCTTATGAGGTAGGTGTTACCATACTTATTTTACAGATGAAGAATTACAACATACTTTATCCCTCATTAAGTAATATTCATGATCACAACTCATATTATATGAACCTAAATATCTCTAACTTGTAAAGCCACTGGTATTAGAGCATCTTATTTCCCTATTCTCCACATCCCATAGGCTGTGGCCTTCTTGGAATTGCTTGGGTAATTTAGTAAAGACATAGCAATCTGCTATGCATACTTTCAGGAGATTCATGATGATGATAATAGTGCAAGTAAATGATTCTATGTCTCTAGCCTCTTTAAAGGAGAAGGCAATGGCATCCCACTCCAGTACTCTTGCTTGGAAAATCCCAGGGATGGAGGTGCCTGGTAGGCTGCAGTCCATGGGGTCGCTAAGATTCGGACATGACTGAGCGACTTCACTTTCACCTTTCACTTTCATGCATTGGAGAAGGAAATGGCAACCCATGCCGGTGTTCGTGCCTGGAGAATCCTAGGGATGGCGGAGCCTGGCGGGCTGCTGTCTGTGGGGTTGCACAGAGTCGTACATGACTGAAGTGACTTAGCAGTAGCAGCAGCAGCCTCTTTAAAAGGAGTTACTTTTTTAAGAGATTTATGTAGGGTAAGTCCCTCCCACATTTTACCTTTCCCAGCTCATTGCATAATAAGCAGTGAAGCCCATTTGAAATATGAACCTGAGACTTTGAATGGCCAGCACCTCCAATAAGAGATATTTATTGTTGAGAGTCTTTTGAGCCTTTAATATGTACCAGCCAGTTAATACCTTTTCAATTTCTTTTTTTTAATTGTATTGATATCTTCAAAATGAACTTGCTTCATCTGTATTTTAGATGCCTAATTCACCCCTTGTCTCTAATATTTCTAGAAAATTACTCTAAAAACCATCCCTTCTCTCTTCTGCATCTTTAACCTTTCTCATTTAATGGGTTCTTTCCTCTGAGCATACAAATAGGAAGACCCCAACCACAGAAAACTAACCAAAATGATCACATGGATCACAGCTTTGTGTAACTCAGTGAAATTATGAGCCATGCCATGTAAGGCCAGCCAGACAGAGAGTTCTGGCAAAATGTGGTCCACTGGAGAGGGGCATGGCAAACCACTTCAGCACTCTTGCCTTGAGAACCCCATAAACAAATATGATCCAACATTGCACATCTCTCTAACCTTGTGTTTTGTTTCATTCATTCATTTATTCCACCATTCACTAAACCATTCAGTAAACATTTCCTGAGTACCTACTCAGTGCCTAGCATAG
The DNA here is from genome assembly GCA_935064755.1 of Tragelaphus eurycerus. NCBI lineage: Eukaryota > Metazoa > Chordata > Mammalia > Artiodactyla > Bovidae > Tragelaphus > Tragelaphus eurycerus. The sequence goes on along the minus strand of CAKXYN010000119.1, from coordinate 3,829,967 downwards.
TATCTGGCAGTTGGTACACAGTTGTGAGTAGATATGACCTTAAAAACTCATAGTTGGGACTTCCCTGGTGGTCCAGTGGTTAAAGGTCTGCCTGCCAATGCAAGGGTCACCGATTCAATCAATAGTCAGGGGAGATACCATATGCCACAACACAACTAACCCTGTGTGCTGCAACTACATTTGAGGGATATGACAGTAAAGAGTAGCCCCTACACTGCAAGTACAGAAAAGCCCATACACAACAATGAAGACTCAGCACAACCAAAAACAAATAAAACATTTTTTAAAAAAAGTTATAGTCCAGTGAAATAGACAGACAAAAAACAATTATACAAATATAATGAACTGAAATAAGTGCTCTGAAGGAAAACTGCAAAATGGTATGCAGTCATATAATAAGAAAGCCTGATTTATTCTGGTTTTCGTTTTTAACTGAGGTTTGAATTATAACTTGGAGTCAACTGGCAGGGGAGGCAGTTTCAGACAGAAATAACTTCATATGCAAAGACCTTGAAGCACAAGGAGGACCCTTTTAAGGAACTACATGTACCAGTATATGTGGAGTATTGAGTGTAGAGGAAGGGAGAGATATGTAGGGTCAGATCATTCAAGGCCTTTTAGGATATTTTTAGAATTGGAGTATGAATATATATTTTAAAGGAATGGAATATACTGAAAGATTTTAAGCAGGAGGTTATATGATGAGATTTGCATTTTGAAAAAATATAGAGAGATGAGATTAGAGAGAGGCAAAATAAGTAGAGGTTGAAACCAGTTAGCAAGCTGTTGCTGTGGTTCTGGAAAGAGATGATGCTTCTGTGGGACTAGGGAGTAGCATTGGGAATAGACAGAAATAAGCATAGTCAAGAGATTTAGGGAATAAACTTGGATATGAAGATGGAGGAGGGGGAGATAAAAGAATGACTTCCACACTTCCAGCCCATGCAACCAAATGATGGTCATACATTTACTTCATTTGGGAAACATTAAAAAAAAATACCTCATTTGAGGGAGATGACAAATTAGGTTTTAGATATGTCAAATCTAGATGTCTTTGTAGAAACTAGGGTAAGAATTTTAAGTAGGCAATCTGATATATAGGAAATATATAGGAATGTAACTCAGAGAATTCTGGGCTTGAGTTAAAAAATTGGGGATCATCAACAGTGCAGATGACAACAGGAGGCAGGAGCTTAGATGAAATTGCCTAGTGAGATATTTCACCCCTTCTCAATCTAGCTTCAGTGTATGAAGTAATACACATTCCCACCTTTACTTTTAATCTCTGAGTTTACTTTTTAACCCACTGCAAATCTGACTTGCGCCCTCTCCTCTATGAAGCTGCCCTTGCCAAGGTCACCAGTGAGTCTCAATGCTAAACACAATGGATGATTGTCAACCTTTACCTTATTTGATCTCTTTGTAGCATTTAAAGCTGTTAACAAACCCTCCTTGAAACTTTTTCTTCTTTTGGATTCTGTTAATCCATTACTTTTGGATTTTCTCTCACCTCTTTGATCACTTTAAGAAGTCTCTTTTATGGACTTTCTACCTAGTATTTCCCAGGGCTTTCTTCTCATTTTTCTACACTGGAGGAGTGGAAAATACAAATATTTACAGGAACAAGGATATGAAAATGACTGAAGGACTACTTTCATATTAAACTTGTTGCCTATAAAACCCTTACTTGCATGGCAATACCTTTGTTTATATATAAACAGCAATATTCTTTACTCCCACAAACAACCATAGGAGCCCAATATAGACAGATCTTTCCAATTTTCAATAGAGGCAGACAATATTGATCTTGTATGTGAAATACTCAATTTTTTTCATATTATGATGACTGATTCAATTCCATTTCTTTTTTACACACTATTCTGGACTGGAAAGAAATGTTTAAAGACCTCATGTAAGTGTGAGCTGCCAGTTCGCCATCTCTCCTTGAGCCATGGCATTCGTTCTTATGGTTCTAATAAGCCCTGTTTCTCAGATCTGGAAAAGCACTTCATCCATCTTCCTAATAATCATCTGTCTTTGGCTATCCCAGAAACCCCTCAGACATAGCATCTCTACTTCCCTCTGAATCAGTTTCTAATATGTTCAGTCCCAAACCAGATTACTCTGGTTTTGTGTACCCAAACCAGATTACTCTGTCACGCATCAACATTAATCTCTCCCTTATAACTGTTGAAGGAGCTGTCTTTAATGTCTTTCAAATAACTCTGCTCACCCTTTCTTTCTACCCCTAATGGCACTATTTTCATTTAGGCTTTTATTATCTCTTGCCTATATTACTACAATAAGAGCAGTGGCAAGCAGTATAACATAATGATTAAGAACATGGCCTTGAGACAGACTGCTTACTTCTGCCACTTACTAACTATGTGGCTTAGGATGAACTATATAACTTTTCTGAAGCTCAGTTTCCTTATCTAAAAAATGAAGATAATATTAGTATCTACCTTACAGGGTTGTCATGAGAATTAAATGAGTAAATATATGTTAAACACTTAGAACAGTGACGAGTTTGCTATTATTACTATTATTAGTGGATTGCTTCCTTCTTCTGGGCCATGTACTACCCACTTTTATCATTATACTTGTTACCTTACATTGCAAATTTTGTATATGATACTTTCCCCAACTAGACTGTTAGCTCCTTGAAGGTTTAGACTATGTCTAATTCATCTGGATCCCCAATACCTGGCACAATGCCAGTCACAAGTAGGTGTTCAGTCTATATATATAGACCATACCACGCAGCATGTGGGATCTTAGTTCCTTGACCAGGGGTCAAACTCATGCCCCTTGAAGTGGAATTACAGAGTTTTAACCACTGGATCACTAGGGAAGTCACTCAACCAGTATTTTTTTGATTAAATAAGGAAACCTGTCTGAGCCTCAATTTCCTTCTCCATTAAACAGGGATTTGAATTACTTCTTCACAGAATTTTTGGAGGGATCAAATGGCAGGACAGATGTAAAAGAACTTGGAAACTGAGAACTGTAAGGACTTCATAATATCAATCATAGTGGGTCCACTTTTTGCAGGGCTGATTTGTGCCTCTTTTCACTTTGGGCATCATTGACTCGATGGATGTGAGTCTGAGTGACCTCCGGGAGTTGGTGATGGACAGGGAGGCCTGGCGTGCTGTGGTTCATGGGGTCGCAGAGAGTTGGCCACGACTGAGCGACTGATCTGATCTGATCTGATCACTTTGGGGAACTAGGTGGAGACCCTGCTCGAGGTCTCGGCTCATACTTTCTTCTGTTGAATTACGAGCAACGAGGATTCCTCTGACAAATTTTCAGATGAACAAAAAATGCATATAGTCATATCAATATGTGAGCTCAGAAACTTCAGCTTTGCTTCTCACAGAACTGAGATTCTAAGACCTCACTACTCCCTCCCCAAAGGAACTTATGGTCTTCATTAATTTCAGGAATCTTTCTGAACCTGTCATGACCTATAGACTTCACAAAGACCTGGTCTCCGCTGCCAGTAAGTATTTATGTTACTTAGTTAATTGTGTTTTCCTGGCTTCTAACTAATATTTACAACAATAAGCCTAGAAGATTTCTTGAGGGAAAGTAAGGGAAAAAACAAGCATACTTACAGGTTTCGTCCACTGTCAAATGAGGATATTCTTACTTGCTAACTCACGTGCTGTATTAGTTTTCATAAATCAGTGTTAGTTGAGTAAATTGGAGAAAACTGTCTAACTTGAGGGATGCAAAAGTTCTGAGGACTTGATTAATTGATTGTGCCTTATATCAGAACAAGCATATTGGCTCACATTGCCAGGAAACAGCAAAATGGTTCCATTATAGTTATTGTTTCAGGTTTTTTCCAACACTTCGCCCTTTCAAATGGTTTTCAATTGTGTTGTGAATTATTACTCTTAATTTTTTAGTGCTAGCATCACAATGTTTAGATTATGAGACCAGTGGTGAGACTGGAGGAGTACATAGGAAATAAGGTATATAGAATCACTCAAAAAGTCAGCAGCTGAAGAAGCATTAAAAGTTTTGGCTGAGGCCACTGTATGAGTATCCCTCCCTACCTCCATGTGACTCTTCTGCATTGTGCCTTGTATGATATTGAGGAAAAAGATGCAGGGGATTTGTCCTCATAATGAATCTTTGTTGAGGCAAGAGAGCCTTGATTTTTACTCTGAGCTCTCTCAGTAATTTTCATAGGAAACCAGAGATAGCAGCACACCTCCCAGTTCCACAAGGAAATTTGCTGGGCAAGCGTTTCCAGCCGGAAGTTTACATGCAGAACTTTAAGAGCAACCTGCTGTATCTAGAATTCTGACTTGTTCTGATACAGTCTTCTCTTCTCTCTTTTGTTTTCTCTTCTCTCTTCTCTATTATTCTCCTTTCTAGACTAATTTATTTGTTTTTAATCTATGTTTTTATCTTTTAGTCAGTCTCTGTCTTCCCTCTTCAGTGTCTTTGTTTCTTGGTCTCTTTCTGTCATTTTGTCCCTGTGTCTATATATCTCTCTCTTTTCATCTCTCAGACTCTCTCTGTGTCTCTGATTATCTCTGCATGTGCACATGCATGAGTGTGTGTATGTGTATGTGTGCATGAAAATTTGCTTAATCCAGTTGCCCAGAAGGCAAAACTATCTCTCTGTTCTCTCTCAGAGTCTGACAACCTGGATTATCGATTGGGAGCTATTCACTCCCTGGTATATAAGCTACCAGAAAAGAACCGAGAGATGTTGGAACTTCTTATAAGACACTTGGTCAAGTAAGTAACTTCTAGGTTTTCAGGAAGAGTTCCTGTTAGAAGAATGACGCACATGATAGCACTACAGATAAACTTTCTTTAAGCTCATTAAGTCCCAACCCCCAATTGCTTCATCCTAGGCAATCTGAGTGCTCGATGAGAAACATGATTTTTCCTTTATCCTTGTATGTATCTTATCCAGGTCATTGCACATCTTATTTAAGGGGTTTTCTCAGTTTAGGGATTAATACTAGATAGAATGCGTTAAACACAAGCTTTGCTGTCAGATAAATCTGGTTTCAAATACCAGCTCTACCCTTTAGCTTTATAATCCTAGGAAAAGCTCTCTTAACCTCTGTTTGGTCATATTTAAAATAAGAGTAGTATTACCTGCCCCTTAAGACTGTTGTATGGATTTGAATGAACACAGGTAAAGTGCCTGGGACATGGGAAGTTCTCAAGACATGGGAGTCATGATTATAGTCACCTTCTTTGCTTGCGTATGGCAGGTAGGAAGAGATAGCAGCATTTCAGAATAGATCTGGTGATAGGCTCTAAGATGGGTGGGTATAAGGGGCATGCGTGCCCTACTGTGGTGCTTCCTGACCAGAAGGTTCAGTGTTGTGAATACAGATAAATTTACTTGACTCATAAAAGGCTGCTCTAAGGAAACAATGTAGAACAGAAAAAAGTACTATAGCCAGGACTGAGCAAACCTGGGTTCCAGCATCAGTTCTGCTACTTGCTTTCTTGATGACCATTGACAGGTCACTCTTAAGGCCACTCCTACTGTGTTAAAAAGTAAATAAATGAGACAACAAGCTTAGAAAAAATGTGATGTATTCTAAGTCTATGTAACAAAATTAAGCTATCATTACACATAAAAATGCGTCTGGAAATCACTTCAAAGACAACATTCATATTTCCTCATTCTTTTTCATTCCTATATAATGCCATGTTGTTTGAATACACCATTATTTACACAAGTAGTCACTTATTGTTGGAGAATATCTCAAACACCTAGGGGATAGGTGGTGAATAGGGTGGAAGGGATAGGCATGGATGCTAGACTCCTCTGAGTCCGCCTCCTTTAGACTTTTGTGCCATATTAATATTTTATGTATCCAAATAGTAAAGTTAAATCAAAAGGAAAATATTACAAACTCTAAAATAAAATGCAAAAAAGCAAATGATTCTAAATATCAAATTCATAGCATACTAATACAAAGAAAACAGTTATTTCATCAAACTTGTCAACACAGCTGCTAATTCATGCTAATAAAATATATTCTGAAAACAAGAAAAGCTGTGAAAAAGTTATAAGCATCACCCAGTTGGATTATTAGTACTATTATTAGTAGGAGTTTTGCCAAGAGAATGCACTGGTTATAGCAAACACTCTCTTCCAACAACATAAGAGACAACTACACATGGACATCATCAGATGGTCATTACTGAAATCAGATTGATTATAATCTTTGCAGCTGAAGATGGAGAAGCTCTATACAGTCAGCAAAAACAAGACCTGGAGCTAACTGTGGCTCACATCATTAACTCATTGAAAAATTCAGACTAATATTGAAGAAAATAGGAAAAACCACTAAGCCATTCAGGTATGAACTAAATAAAGTCCCTTATGATTATACAGTGGAAATGAGAAATAGATTCAAGGGATTAGAGCTGATAGAGAGCCTGAAGAACTATGGATGGTGGTTTGTAACATTGTACAGGAGATGGTGACCAAAATGATCCCCAAGAAAAAGAAATGCAACAAAGCAAAATGGTTGTCTGAGGAAGCCTCACAAATAGCTGAGAAAAGAAGAGAAACTAAAGGCAAAGGAGAAAAGAAAAGATACACCTATCTGAATGCAGAGTTCCAAAAAATAGCAAGGAAAGATAAGAAAGCCTTCTTAAGTGAAAAATGCAAAGAAATGGAGGAAATCAGTAGAATGTGAATGACTAGAGATCTCTTCAAGAAAATTAGATGCCAAGGGAATATTTCATGCAGAGATGGGCACAGTAAACGACAGAAGCATTATGGACTTAACAGAAGCAGAAGGCATTAAGAAGAGGTAGCAAGAATACACAGAACTATACAAAAGAGGCCTTAATGACCCAGATAATCATGATGGTGTTATCACTCACCTAGAGCCAGACATCCTGGAGTGTACATTCAAGTGGGCCTTAGGAAGCATTACTACAAGCAAAGCTAGTGGAGGTGATGAAATTCAATCTGAGCTACTTCAAGTCCTAAACGTTGATGCTGTTAAAGTGCAGTTCTCAATATGCCAGCAAATTTGGAATACTTAGCAGTGGCCACAAGACTGGAAAAGGTAAGTTTTCATTCCAATCCCAAACAAGGACAATCCCAAAGAATGTTCAAACTTCTGCACAGTTATACTAATTTCACATACTAGGAAGGTAATGCTCAAAATCCTTCAAGCGGGGCCTCAACAGTACATGAACCAAGAACTTCCATATGTACATGCTCAATTTAGAAAAGGCAGAAGAACCAGAGATCAAATTACCAATATCTGTCAGATCATAAAGAAAGCAAGGGAATTCCAGAAAAACTTCTACTTCTGCTTCATTGATTACATTAAAGTATTTGACTGTGTGGATCACAACAAACTGTGGAAAATTCTTAAAGAGTTGGGAATACTATACCACCTTACCTGCCTCCTGATAAACTTGTATTTGATCAAGAAGCAACAGTTAGAACCAGACATGGAACAATGAACTGGTTCAAAATTTGGAAAAGAAAAATAACAATGCTGTATATTGTAACTCTGCTTATTTCAACTTATATGCAGAGTGCGTGCTCAGTAGCTTTAGTCTTGTCCAAATCTTTGTGACCCTATGGACTATTGCCTGTCAGGCTCCTCTCTCCATGAGATTCTCTAGGCAAGAATACTGGAGTAAGTTGTTGGACCCTCATCCAGGGGATCTTCCCCACCCAGGCATCACACCTGAGTCTCCTTCATCTTCCACATTGCATCATGTGATATGCAGGGCTGGATGAATCACAAGCTGGAATCAAGATTGCCAGGAGAAATATCAATAACCTCAGATATGCAGATGATACCACTTTAATTGCAGAAAGTGAAAAGGAAATAAAGAGCATCTGGATGAAGGTGAAAGAGGAGAGTGAAAAGCTGGATTAAAACTCATCACTCAAAAAACCAAGATCATGGCATCCAGTCCCATCACTTCACGACAAATAAATGGGGAAAAAATGGAAACAGTGACCGACTTCATTTTCTTGGGCTCCAAAGACACTGCAGATGGTGATTGCAGCCAGGAAATTAAAAGACACTTTCTCCTTGAAAGAAAAGCTATGATAAACCTAGACAGTATATTGAAAAGCAGAGACATTACTTTGCTGACAAAGGTCCATCTAGTCAAAGCTATGGTTTTTCCAGTAGCCATGTACAGATGTGTGAATTGGACCATAAAGACGGCCAAACTCCAAAGAATTGATGTTTTGTACTGTGAAGCTTTTGTACTGTGTTGGAGAAGACTCTTGAGAGTCCCTTGGACTGCAAGGTGATCAAAGCAGTCAATCCTAAAGAAATCAACCCTGAATATTCATTGGAAGGACTGATGCTGAAACTGAAGCTCCAAAAGTTTGACTACCTGATGGGAAGAGCTGACTCATTGGAAAAGACACTGATGCTGGATAAGATTGAAAGCAGGAGGACAAGGGGGTGACAGAGGATGAGATGGTTGGATGGCATCACCAACTCAATGGACATGAGTTTGAACAAACTCTGGGAGTTGATGATGGACAAAGAGGCCTGGCATGCTGCAGTCCACGTGTTCACACAAAGTTGGTCATGACTGAGGGACTGAGCAGCAACAACACTCTACACAAAAATAAGCTCAAAATGGATTAAAGATCTAAATATAAGGCCTGATACTATAAGTCTTAGAGGGAAACATAGATAAGCCATTCTTTGACATAAATTTTAGCAATTTTTTTTTAGATCTGTTTCCTAAGGCAAAGTAAACAAAACCAAAAGAAAACTGGGACCTAATTAAACGTAAAACCTTTCAAACAGCAAAGGAAACCATCAATGAAATGAAAAGACATTCTATTGAATTGTAAAAAATATTAGTAAATGATATGACTAATAAGAGGTTAATATCTAAAATATATAATCAACTGATGCAACTAAATATAGAAAAATTAAACAACCTGATTTAAAAACAGAAAAAGAAATAACATTTTTCCAAAGATGATATGCGATGATCACCAGGCTCATGAAAAGATGCTCAACACTAATAATAATCAAAGAAAGCAAATAAAATTGCATTCAGATATCACCTCATAAACATGTCAGAATGACTATCATTAGTGGGGATTGGGAGGTTGGGATTTACATGAAGACCTACAAGACCTTTAAGAACTAACATGAAAAAAGATGTCTTTTTCATTATAGAGGACTGGAATGCAAAAGTAGGAAGTCAAGAAACACCTGGAGTAACATGCAAATTTGGCCTTGGAATACGGAAGAAAGCAGGGCAAAGGCTGATAGAAATTTGCCAAGAGAACGCACTGGTCATAGCAAACACCCTCTTCCAACAACACAAGAGAAGATTCTACACATGGACATCACCAGATGGTCAACACTGAAATCAGATTGGTTATATTCTTTGCAGCCAAAGATGGAGAAGCTCTATATAGTCAGGAAAAACAGGACTGGGAGCTGACCGTGGCTCAGATCATGAGCTCCTTAGTGCCAAATTCAGACTTAAATTGAAGAAAGTAGGGAAAACCACTAGACCATTCAGGTATGACCTAAATCAAATCCCTTATGATTATACAGTGGAAGTGAGAAATAGATTTAAGGGTCTAGATCTGATAGACAGAGTGCCTGATGAACTATGGATGGAGGTTTGAGACATTATGCAAGAAACAGGGATCAAGACTATCCCCATGGAAAAGAAATGCAAAAAAGCGAAATGGCTGTCTGGGGAGGCCTTACAAATAGCTGTGAAAAGAAGAGAAGTGAAAAGCAGAGGCGAAAAGGAAAGATATAAGCATCTGAATGCAGAGTTCAAGGAATAGCAAGAAGAGATAAGAAAGCCTTCCTCAGTGATCAATACAAAGAAATAGAGGAAAACAACAGAAAGACTAGAGATCTCTTCAAGAAAATTAGAGATACCAAGGGAACATTTCATGCAAAGATGAGCTCGATAAAGGACAGAAATGGTATGGACCTAACAGAAGCAGAAGATATAAAGAAGAGGTGGCAAGAATACACAGAAGAACTGTACAAAAAAAGATCTTCATGACCCAGATAATCATGATGGTGTGATCACTCACCTAGAGCCATGCATCCTGGAATGTGAAGTCAAGTGGGCCTTAGAAAGCATCACTACGAACAAAGCTAGTGGAGTTGATGGAATTCCAGTTGAGCTATTCCTAATCCTGAAAGCTGATGCTGTGAAAGTGCTGCACTCAATATGCCAGCTAATTTGGAAAACTCAGCAGTGGCCAAAGGACTGGAAAAGGTCAGTTTTCATTCCTATCCCAAAGAAAGGCAATGCCAAAGAATGCTCAAACTACTGCACAATTGTACTCATCTCACACACTAGTAATGCTCAAAATTCTCCAAGCCAGGCTTCAGCAATATGTGAACCATGAACTTCCAGATGTTCAAGCTGGTTTTCGAAAAGGAACCAGAGATCAAATTGCCAACATCTGCTGGATCATTGAAAGAGCAAGAGAGTTCCATAAAAACATCTATTTCTGCTTTATTGTCTATGCCAAAGCCTTTAACTTTATGGAACACAATAAACTGTGGAAAATTCTGAAAGAGACGGGAATACCAGACCACCTGATCTGCCTCTTGAGAAATTTGTATGCAGGTCAGGAAGCAACAGTTAGAACTGAACATGGAACAAGAGACTGGTTCCAAATAAGAAAAGGAGGTCATCAAGGCTGTATATTGTCACCCTGTTTATTTAACTTATATGCAGAGTACATCATGAGAAACTCTGGGCTGGAAAAAGCACAAGCTGGAATCAAGATTGCTGGGAGAAATATCAATAACCTTAGATATGTAGATGACACCACCCTTATGGCAGAAAGTGAAGAGGAACTAAAAAGCCTCTTGATGAGAGTGAAAGAGGAGAGTGAAAATGTGGCTTAAAGCTCAACATTCACAAAACGAAGATCATGCCATCTGGTCCCATCATTTCATGGGAAATAGATGGGGAAACAGTGGAAACAGTGTCAGACTTTATTTTGGGGGGGGGGCTCCAAAATCACTGCAGATGGTGACTGCAGCCTTGAAATTAAAAGACGCTTACTCCTTGGAAGGAAAGTTATGATGAACCTAGATGGCATATTGCCATCTTTGCCAACAAAGGTCTGTCTAGTCAAGGCTCTTGTTTTTCCAGTGGTCATGTATAGATGTGAGAGTTGGACTGTGAAGAAGGCTGAGCACTGAAGAATTGCTGCTTTTGAAGTGTGGTGTTGGAGAAGACTCTTGAGAGTCCCTTGGATTGCAAGTAGATCCAACCAGTCCATTCTGAAGGAGATCAGCCCTGAGTGTTCTTTGGAAGGAATGGTGCCAAAGCTGAAAGTCCACTAGTTGGCCACCTCATGCGAAAAGTTGACTCATTGGAAAAGACTCTGATGCTAGGAGGGATTGGGGGCAAGAGGAGAAGGGGACGACAGAGGATGAGATGGCTGGATGGCATCACCAACTTGATGGACATGAGTTTGAATGAACTCTAGGAGATGATGATGGACATGGAGGCTTGGCGTGCTTCGATTCAAAGAGTCAGACTCTCTGCATCAAAGAGTCGGACACGACTGAGCGACTGAACTGACTGACTGATATATATATATATATTGCAACCTACTATATTGTAAAGGGAACTCATTCCAATGCTCCATGGTGATCTAAATGTGAAGAATATCTCCAAAAAAGTAGACATATTTATACGTACTTCTGGTACACTTTGCATCATAGCAGATACTAACACAACATTGTAAAGCAACTATACTATAAGAAAACTTTAAAAAAAAAAAAAAAAACAGACTCCCCCATGCACCTATGATAAACTAATCTATGACAAAGGAGACAAGACTACCCAATGTTGGAAGAAGCTTTTCAACAAGTGGTGCTAGGAAAACTGGATAGCCACGTGTGAAAGAATATTTTAGATCATTCCTTTACTTCATACACATAAATAAGCTTAAAATGGATTTAAAGACCTAAATGTGTGACTAGACACTGTAAAAGTCCTAATGGAAAGCATTGGAAGAACACTCTCTGACATAAATCACAGCAACATCTTTTTTGATCCATCTCCTAGAATAATTGAAATAAAATCAAAAATATATGAGACCTACTTTAAAGCTTTTGCACAGCAAAGGAAACAATAAACAAAACGAAAAGACAACCCATGTATTGCAGGAAAATATTTGCAAATGATGTGACTGATAAGAAATTAGTCTCCAAAACTTGCAAACAGCTTATGAGGCTTAATTGCATCAGAACAGACAACCCACTCAAAAAATGAACAGAAGACCTGAACAGACATTTCTCCAAAGAGGGTGTACAGATTACCAATAGGCATATGAAAAGATATTCAATATCAGAGAAATACAAATCAATATTATAAAGAGATATCACCTTACTGCAATCAGAATAACTATCATCAAAAAGGCCACAAAAAACAAACGTTGAAGAGAGTGTTGAGAGAAGGGAACTGTCCTACACTCTTAGTAGGAATGTAAATTGGTACAGTCTCTATGGAGAATAGTATGGAGGTTCCTGAAAGAACTAAAAATAGAGCTATCATATGACCCTGCAGTCCCACTCCTGGGCATATATCTGGGAAAAATAAAAACATGATCTGAAAGGATACATTCACCCCAATGTTCATCTTAGCACTGCTTACAATAGCCAAGACATGGAAGCAAGGTAAATGTCCATCAACAAACGAATGGATAAAGAAGAAGTGGTACATATATACAATGGAATATTACTCAGACCTCAAAAGAATAAAGGAATGGCATTTGCAGTAACGTGGATGAACCTAGAGAGTCATGCAGAGTAAGTTAAACAGAGAAGGAGAAATATCATATGGCATCTATTATATGTGGAATCTAAAAAGAAATGATGCAAATGAACTTAACTTACAAAACAGAAAGAGACTTACAGACTTAGAAAATGAACTTATGGTTGCCTGGGGGAAAGAGAGAATTAGGGACTTTGGGAACATCATATACACACTACTATATTTAAACTGCATAACCAACAAAGGCCTATTGATAGCACATGGAACTCTGCTCAATGTTATGTGCCAGCCTCGATGGCAGGGGAGTGGGGTGTGGGAGAGAATGAATACAAGTATATGTATGGCTAAGTCCATTTGCTGTTCACCTGAAACTGCCACAACATTGTTACTCAGCTATAAAGGGTTAGTAGAAGGAAAGAAATATTAAAAATTAGGGCAGAAATAAACGCAAAAGAAAAAAAAGAGACCATAGCAAAAATCAACAAAGCCAAAAGCTGGTTCTTTGAGAAGTTAAATAAAATTGATAAACCATTAGCCAGACTCATCAAGAAACAAAGGGAGAAAAATAAAATCAACAAAATTAGAAAATGGAGAAATCACAACAGACAACACAGAAATAGAAAATCATAAAAGCCTACTATCAGCAACCATATGCCAATAAAATGGACAACTTGGAAGAAATGGACAAATTCTTAGAGAAGTATAACTTTCTAAAACTGAACCAGGAGGAAATAGAAGATCTTAACAGACCCATCACAAGCACAGAAATCGAAACTGTAATCAGAAATCTTCCAGAAAACAAAAGCCCAGGACCAGATGGCTTCACAGCTGAATTCTACCAAAAATTTAGAGAAGAGCTCATACCTCTCCTACTCAAACTCTTCCAGAAAATTGCAGAGGAAGGTAAACTTCCAAACTCATTCTATGAAGCCACCATCACCCTAATACCAAAACCAGAAAAAGATGCCACAAAAAAAGAAAACCACAGGCCAATATCACTGGTGAACATAGATGCAAAACTCCTTAACAAAATTCTAGCAAACAGGATCCAACAACATATTAAAAAAATCATACATCATGACCAACTGGGCTTTATCCCAGGGATGCAGGGATTCTTCAATATCCGCAAATCAATCAATATGATACACCACATTAACAAATTGAAAGATAAAAACTATATGATTATCTGAATAGATGCAGAAAAAGCCTTTGATAAAATTCAACATCCATTAATGACAAAAACCCTCCAGAAAGCAAGCATGGAAGGAACATACTTCAACATAATAAAAGCCATATATGATAAACCCACAGCAAACATTATCCTCAATGGTGAAAAATTGTAAGCATTTCCCATAAAGTCAGGAACAAGACAAGGATGCCCACTCTCACCATTACAATTCAACATAGTTTTTGAAGTTTTTGCCACAGCAATCAGAGCAGAAAAAGAAAAAAAGAATCCAGATTGGAAAAGAAGAAGTAAAATTCTCACTGTTTGCAGATGACATGATCCTCTACATAGAAAACCCTAAAGACTTCAGCAGAAAATTACTAGAGCTAATCAATGAATATAGTAAAGTTGCAGGATATAAAATTAACACACAGAAATTCCTTGTATTCCTATACACTAATAATGAGAAAACAGAAAGAGAAATTAAGGAAACAATTCCATTCACCATTGCAACGAAAAGAATAAAATACTTAGGAATAAATCAACCTAAAGAAACAAAAGACCTATATATAGAAAACTATAAAACACTGATGAAAGAATTCAAAGAGGACACAAATGGATGGACAAATATACCATGTTCATGGATTCAAAGAATCAATATAGTAAAAATGGGTATACTACCCTAAGCAATGTATAGATTCAGTGCAATCCCTATCAAGCTACTAATGTTATTTTTCAGAGAACTAGAACAAATAATTTCACAATTTATATGGAAATATACCCAATACAAAACAAAAAGTTTAAAGTTTGGGGGAGAAAACATAGGCAACAGCAACTTTTTTTATGGTGAGAAAGATAAGCACAAAGTGTCATGCAGTATTTTAAGTAAAAGGTACTCACTGGAAAAGCAAGGATGTAAGGGTTAGTAAGAGGAAAATAAATTTTAGATAGCTCATAAAAGTATTAATTTTATAATATGTTTTGAATAAGTAAAATGTGACACATTTTAACCTACTACACTTTTCATACAGAGAAGGTAGCATTTGGCAGAATTTAAAAATAAAAATTCAGCTTTTATGGAAAAAATAAATAAGACTTTGGATATGAATGTATGCTTGATGTCACTAATTATTTTTGAGGAGAATTAATAAAAGGAATTTCATATGGATGCTCCAGTTCCTACATGATTTGTAACTTTCTCCCCTAAGTTCCACAGTGTATCATAAGGATAAGTGGAAACATCCTGGATCTAAGGGATGCTTTTTTCTTTCTTTCTTTCTTATTTGAATTGAAGGATAACTACAATATTGTGTTGCTTTCTGCCATACATCAACGTGGATCAACCATAGGTATACATATGTCCCCTCCCTCTTGAGACTTCCTCCCGCCCCATCCCATCTCTCTAGGTGGTTACAGAGCCCTGGTTTGAGTTCCCTGAGTCATACAGCAAATTCCCAGCGGCTTATCTATTTTACATATGACAGTGTATATGTTTCCATGTACTTTTTTCATTCATCCCACCCTCTCCTTTCTACCACCCCAATGTTTCCATAAGTCTGTTCTCTATGTCTGCATCTCCATTGCTGTGCTGCAAATAGGTTCATCATTACAATATTTCTATATTCCTTATATATGTGTTAATATACAATATTTGTTTTTCTCTTTCTGACTTACTTCACTCTGTATTATAGGTTTTAGGTTCCTCCACCTCATTAGCACCAACTCAAATCCATTCCTTTTTATAGCTGAGTAACATGACGTTGTATATATGTACCACACCTTCTTTATCCATTCATCAGTCGATGAACATCTAGGTTGCTTTCATGTCCTAGTTATTGTAAATAGTGCTGCAGTGAACATGGGCTTGTTGTTGTTCTGTTGCTAAGTCATGTCTGACTTTTTGTGCCCTCATAAACTGCAGCACACCGGGCTTCCCTGTCCTTCACCATCTCCTAGAGTTTGCTCAAACTCATGTCCATTGAATCAGTGTTGCCATCCAACCATCTCATCCTCTGTCACCCCCTTCTCCTCTTGCCCTCAATCTTTCTGAACATAGGGTCTTTTCCAATGCGCCACCTCTTCCCATCTGGTCGCCAAAGTACTGGAGCTTCAGCTTCAGCATCAGTCCTTCCAATGAATATTCAGGGTTGATTTCTTTAGGATTGACTGCTTTGATCACCTTGCTGTCCAAGAAACTCTTAAGAGTCTTCTCCAGTGTTCATAACCATGTCAATTACAAATGCCAAGATGTGGAAGCAACCTAAGTATCCATCAACAGATGAATTGATAAGGCAGCTATGGTATATATATGTACAATGGAATACAACTAAGCCACAAGAGGAATGAAATTGTCATCTGCAACAACATGTATAGACTTAGAGGATAGGGTATTATGCTAAGTGAAATAAGTCAGATAGAGAACGACAAATACTGCTTGTTATCATTTATATGTGGAATCTAAAAAAATTAAATGGATGTACATAACAAAGCCACAACAGAGTCACAGATATAGAAAACAAATTAGTGCTTACCAGTGGGTAAAGGGAAAGGGGGAAGGGTAAGACAGTGGTAGGGGACTAAAGTACAAAGTGTGTGCTTGGTAAGTCACTTCAGTCCTGTGCAACTGTGTGGCCCTATGGACTGTAGTCCCCCAGGGTCCTCTATCCATGGGAATTTTCCAGACAAGAATACTGGAATGGGTTGCCATGCCCTCCTCCAGGGGATCTTCCTGACCCAGGGATCGAACCTGCCTCTCATGTCTCCTGCATTGGCAGGCAGGTTCTTCACCAGTAGCACCACCTGGAAATGCTATAAAAAGTAGTGTATATAAAATAAATAAGCCACAAGGATATATTCTACAGCACAGGAAATATAGCCAATATTTTATAACTTTGAATGGAGTATAATCTATAAAGATATTGGATCACTGTCTTGTACTCCTGAAACTAATATTGTAAATCAACTATACTTTATCTGCCTGCAATGTGGGAGACCTGGGTTTGATCCCTGGGTTGGGAAGATCCTCTGGAGAAGGAAATGGCAACCCACCCCAGTATTCTTGCCTGGAGAATCCCATGGACGGAGCAGCCTGGTGGGCTACAGTCCAGGAGGTCGCAAAGAGTCAGACACGACTGAGCGACTTCACTTCACTTTAAAAGAAAAACTACTAGTTTACAACCTCAGTGCCCTATTTCAGGCATGGATCAAGGTAAAAGGTTTTTCAGGAACAATATATGCATAAAGTTTCAAAGTATTATCCACAGATTACTTACTAATTACAAATGGAAAATTGTATCTTTACAATGAAGTTATCTGGCAAACACTGCCTTAATTAATTGATCAAATTTAGCATCACTGATAATAATACAAACTGACCTTCTGATGGGATATGGTAAGAAGTATACAACATAAACAAATATTTTTGCCCAGAATGTTTAACCCCACTCAAATTTAGCCTCTAAACTACAGGAAATACAGAGTATAGAAAAAATGCAGAATGTTTGACACTCTTTAAGACAACTGTCTTGGAATTTATTTTTTAGTCAATGTTCTGAGGGGGAAAGGTAGTGGTAGTGTTCTATATGGGCTTTCCTGGTAGCTCAGCAGTAAAGAATCTGCCTCCAGTGTGGTAGACTTGGGTTCGATCTTTAGGTCAGGAAGATCCCCTGGAGGAGGGATTGACAACCCACTCTAGTATTCTTTCCTAGAGAATTCCATGGACTGAGGAGCCTGATGGGCTACAGTCCATTGGGTTGCAAAGAGTCGAACATGACTTAAGCGACTGAGCCTAGAACTGTTCTGTATTAAGAGGCTAAAGAAGCATAAACAAATGCAGCATATGAACTTTTGATCTAGATTTGAAACTTTCAACTAAAAATAATTGTTTCATGACATCTGAGAAAACTTGAATAGATACCAGATATTGGGTGATATGAAATTATCATAAATTTTCCTTGATATAAACACGTTACAGGTATTTGTAGGACAACATGCTTATTATTTGGAGATGAATGGTAAGATAGTCAGGGCTGAAGCCATTTACTTTTAAAGGACTCAGTAAAAAATATACAGAACAAAGAATGCAAATGTATGAAAAAATAAATTTCTGAATTTAAGTTTAGACATTATGAGTGTTCATAATAGCATTCTTTCAAGATTTTTTCTTAATAACTAATATTTACAGGGAAAATTCAAATAAAAATAGGCTTAGTTTCAACAGCAACATTTACACAGAAGAAAATCCATGTGCTTTCAAAATTTATAGTATTCTCCTGCCATGGCTTTCATAATCTATATGATAATTATAATGCCTTTGTTGTTTATTCCCACCCCTGTCCTGTTTTCCAGGCTAATAACAGGCAAACACAAACTGACCTCAACCAATTTGAGATTTCTAATTATTCCATTCATTCTGGTTGTTATCTATCACTTCCATTAATCAGATGTAGGAGAACTCTACAGGTTACCTCCCCTACAATCTCACTACCAGTGGCATATTATAATACAATGGAAGCAAGCCTCAGGCCTAATTCTGCCACTCATGCAGATATTTATCTGGAAGCAAATGCAAAACAGTTATAAAATCTGTTCTGTAAACTCAGTGAAGTCTCAGCTATCTTTCCTTTCAGATACTGTGACTGCATCATGCATTAAACTTTAACTTGAAGCAGATAAGATAATATTACAGCACTGCAATTGGAGTCAGGCAATTAAATCCCATAATCTAATGCCCAAATTGAAGACCTCTTTGCAGTCCTAGGCTTGAGCTACCATTCTAAAGGGTGTGAGTTGTCAGGCTTATTAAAATCTTCTTATTTTTTGTAATAACACTTCTGTTATCTCTGAAGCAATACCATTGCATTGTAGAGATTAGAAAATATAAAGAACAAAAAAATCAATAAAAATAAAAACCTTCTGTTAACAGCATTCACAAATCACTATTATTAATCTGTTAGTGCATTTTCTTCTGGATCTTTCTGTGAGTGTGTGTGTTTATGTATATGCACATACTTCACACAAATACATTTGAATTTTTTACTAAATTGAGATTATGCTGTTCAATAGCACCAAACTTTTCAGCAATTCCACCTTTTTTCAGTTCAACAGTTTCTACCTTTCCAGACCATATTAGCATTTCCTTACCTGACCCAAAGCTTATTTGTTCAGTACAGTCTTATTTACTAGTTTTGTTTACTTTCTTCGTTATATTTTTCAGCTTATTCCCCTATTTTCTTTATTTCTCATAAAGTAGAGGTTGTATTTTAAGGGTAGATAGATTCAAGTTAGTTATTTGAGGATAGAACACATCATAGGTGATTTTTGTGTACCTTATACTGCATCATATCTGAAGATACATATTAGTTGATCCACCTTACTGATGTTTAGATTGATCTCTATTCTTCTAACCTAACAATACAAGCTTGGGAATGTCTATACAATACTTCTAGCAAATCCATAATCCATATATCTTGACACATCTAAGCAATGAAAGGTGAAAGGTTAGTTTGCCACCAATCATGCTAGTTAACAAAGCCACTGGTATTGACTGGAGATGAAGTTAGCTGAAGCTTATAGTAGCCAGCCCCTCTGACTTCTAATCAGAGTCTTTTAAATGCTGATTATTCAGTCCTAGAGTACGTAAGTATGCATTTAAAATTAGAATACTGCAGTCATAACTTGCTTGTCTTAGTTGTCCAGTGGCTAAGTTGTGTTTGACTCTTTGTGACCCAATGGACTTCAGCAGGCTTCCCTGTCCTTCACTATCTCCCAGAGTTTGCTCAAACTCATATCCATTGAGTCAATGATGCCATTCAATCATCTCATCCTCTGTTGCCCCTTTCTCCTCCTGCCCTCAATCTTTCTTAGCATCAGGATTTTTTAAAATGAGTTGGTTCTTTGCATCAAATGGCCAAAGTATTGGATGTTTAGCTTCAGCATCAGTTCTTCCAATGAACTATTCAGGGTTGATTTCCTTTGCAGTTGATTGGTTTGATCACCTTGCAGTCCAAGGGACTTGCAAGAGTCTTCTCTCCAGGACCACAGTTTGAAAACATCAGTTCTTCAGCACTCAGCCTTCTTTATGATCCAGCTGTCACCTCTGTACATGACTATGGGAAAAACCATAGTTTGACTATATGGACCTTTGTGGGCAAAGTGATATCTCTACTTTTCAAAATGCTGTCTAGGTTTGTCACAGCTTTACTTACAAGGAGCAAGTGTCTTTTAATTTCTTGGCTGTAGTCACCATCCACAGTTGATTTTGGAGCCCACAAAAATAAAGTCTGTCACTATTTCCATTTTTTCCCCTTCTCTTTGCCATGAAGTGATGGGACCAGATGCCATGATCTTAGTTTTTGAATGTTGAATTTTAAGCCAGCTTTTTCAGTCTCCTCTTTCATCCTAATCAAGAAGCTATTTAGTTCCTCTTCATTTTCTGCCACAGAGTGGTATCATCTGCATATCTGACGTTGTTGATATTTCTCCTGGCAATCTTAATTCCAGCTTGTGTTTCATCCAGCCCAGTATTTTGCATAATGTATTCTGCATAGAAGTTAAATAAGCAAGGTGACAATATACAGCCTTGACATACTCCTTTCCCAAATTTGAACCAGTCCTTTGTTCCCTGTCTGGTTCTAACAGTTGCTTCTTGACCCACGTATAGGTTTCTCGGGAGGCAGGTAAGGTAGTCTTGTATTCCCATCTCTTTAAGAGTTTTACACAGTTTGTTGAGATCCACACAATCACAGGATTTAGAATAGTCAATGAAACAGAAGTGGACTTTTTTCTGGAATTCTTTTGCTTTTTCTATGATCTAGTGGATGTTGGCAATATGATCTCTGGTTCCTCTGCCTTTTCTAAATCCAGCTCACATGTCTAAAATTTCTCGATTCACATACTGTTGAAACCAACTACCTTGCTAGCATGTGAAATGAGCACAATTGTATGGTAGTTTGAACATCTTGTGACATTTTCCTTCTTTGGATTTGAATGAAAACTGACCTTTTCCAGTCCTGTGGACACTGCTGACTTTTCCAAATTTGCTGGCATATTGAGAGCAGCACTTCAACTGCTTCATCTTTTAGGATTTGAAATAGCTCTACTGGAATTCCATCACCTCCACTAGCTTTGTTCATAGCAATGCTTCCTAAAGCCCACTTGACTTCATACTCAAGGATGTCTGGCTCTAGGTGAGCAATCACATCGTCATGGTTATCTGGGTCATTAAGACCTTTTTTGTATAGTTCTGTGTATTCCCGCCACCTCTTCATCTCTTCTGCTTCTGTTATACACCTGTCCTAGAGTGTGCAGAAATACTAACAAATACATATATCAAATTCCTTCCATTCTTAGGAGCTCTTATCTTTTTCAGATTGTAACATGAATTCTGGGTGCCTCTTAGAAACAATGGCTTCATAAAATCACTTTTGTCGGGTAGCAATATTTATGTAATTGTCAAAACTTCTATATGCATGAACATGGTCATTGCTGCTCATGTTGTAGTCATTTTAGTTAAATTGTATTCATTGTTGAATTTATTTTCTATTTAAAATGTCTTCAAAAGCATAATGAGTTGACAATGAAACTTTTTTCTTTCTTAGTAATACACAATACAATAATGATGTCATTGGAATTGATGACATTGGTGAAATTCAGGACATTTCACTGGCTATGTGTAAATATTTAAAGTAAATTATGGATAACGTAAAACCAGTATAACACCAGTGGAAGAAACCAAAGCTGTCTACGCAGGAATGGTAATGTTAGCAAAAGCTCAGCTTCTCTGTATACTGTTTTGAATCTAATATTGGTGACAGAGTTTTTGGGTGAAATAGAAAAGAATGGCTTTATTATTTTGCCAGGCAAAGGGGGACACAGCAGGTTCCTGCCTCAAAAAAACTGCCTGTCACAACCCCAGAAGATTTGATAAAGGGTTTTATAGCAAGGGTTTTATAACATGGGCTTCCCTGGTGGCTCAGAGGTTAAAGCATCTGCCTGGAATACAGGAGACCAAGGTTCGATCCCTGGGTTGGGAGATCCCCTGGAGAAGGAAATGGCAACCCACTCCAGTACTCTTGCCTGGAGAATCCCATGGAGGGAGGAGCCAGGTAGGCCACAGTCCATGGGGTAGCAAAGAGTCAGACAGAACTGAGTGACTTCACTTTCACTTTATAACAATGGTTCAAGGATAGGGTCTCTGACAAGATGAGGGTGTGACCAGGGCTTGTGCTCCTTTAATCTCATCTCAGGTGGTTGGTCTTCTAATCTTTTTGTTTTGTTTTCTCTTTCTTTTTTGAACTAAGAAACTATGATAACATATTTACAGAAGACCTAGAAAATACAGAACAAAGTTACATATAGTTCACTATATATTACAATTATTTTTTCAGTAGATAAATTAAGATTTTTAGTTGGAGTTTCAATATCAAACTCTTAAAATTAATAGAATAAATATACAGAGGAGTAGAAGGATATAGAAGACTTGAAAAGCACCATGAACCAATTTAACATAATTAAGATTTATACAGTTTTCACACAATGGTAGAATAAAATTCTATTCCAAAATGGCAACCCACTCCAGTGTTCTTGCCTGAAGAATCCCAGGGATAGTGGAGCCTGGTGGGCTGCCGTCTATGGGGTTGCACAGAATCAAACACAACTGAAGCGACTTAGCAGCAGCAGCAAGTTCCCATAGATTGTAAACTAGGACTGTAAAGGTCTAATCTTGATGAGCTTCTCTGGTCTCTTTAATCTTGCCTCAGGTAGTTACTTGGCTGATCTCACTTGATTAGCAGTTGTTCAAATCTGCCCTTTGGATGGAAGGAAAGTCATGAAGATTGGAGTTTGTCTATAAGTAATGGGTGACTGTGGTCCACTGGAGAAGGGAATGGCAAACCACTTCAGTATTCTTGCCTTGAGAACACCATGAACAGTATGAAAAGGCAAAATAATAGGATACTGAAAGAGGAATTCCCCAGGTCAGTAGGTGCCCAATATGCTACTGGAGGTCACTGGAGAAATAACTCCAGAAAGAATGAAGGGATGGAGCCAAAGCAAAAAGAATACCCACCTGTGGATGTGACTGGTGATAGAAGCAAGATGTGATGCTGTAAGAGCAATATTGCATAGGGACCTGGAATATCAGGTCCATGAATCAAGGCAAATCGGAAGTGATCAAACAAGAGATGGCAAGAGTGAATGTCAACATTCTAGGAATCAGCAAATTAATTGGACTGGAATGAGTGAATTTAACTCAGATGACCATTATATCTACTGCTGCAGGTAGGAATCCCTCAGAAGAAATGGAGTGGCCATCATGGTCAACAAAAGAATCCAAAATGCAGTACTTGGATGCAATCTCAAAAATGACAGAATGATCTCTGTTCATTTCCAAGGCAAACCATTCAGTATCACAGTAATCCAAGTCTATGCCCCAACCAGTAACGCTGAAGAGGCTGAAGTTGAACGGTTCTATGAAGACCTCCAAGACCTTTTAGAACTAACACCCAAAAAAGATGTCCTTTTCATTATAGGGGACTGGAATGCAAAAGTAGGAAGTCAAGAAACACCTGGACTAACAGGCAAATTTGGCCTTGGAATACGGAATGAAGCAGGGCAAAGACTAATAGAGTTTTGCCAAGAAAATGCACTGGTCATAGCAAACACCCTCTTTCAACACAAGACTCTATACATGGACATCACCAGATGGTCAACACTCAAATCAGATCGATTATATTCTTTGCAGCCAAAGATGGAGAAGCTCTATACAGTCAACAAAAATAAGACCAGGAGTTGACTGTGGCTCAGATCATGAACTCCTTATTGCCAAATTCAGACTGAAATTGAAGAAAGTAGGGAAAACCACTAGACCATTCAGGTATGACCTAAATAAAATCCCTTATGATTATACAGTGGAAGTGAGAAATAGATTTAAGGGCCTAGATCTGATAGATAGAGTGCCTGATGAACTATGGAATGAGGTTCATGACACTGTAGAGGAGACAGGGATCAAGACCATCCCCATGGAAAAGAAATGCAAAAAAGCAAAATGGCTGTCTGGGGAGGCCTTACCAATAGCTGTGAAAAGAAGAGAAGCAAAAAGCAAAGGAGAAAAGGAAAGATATAAATATCCCAAAGCAGAGTTCCAAAGAATAGCAAGAAGAGATAAGAAAGCCTTCCTCAGTGATCAGTGCAAAGATATAGAGGAAAACAACTGACTAGGAAAGACTAGAGATCTCTTCAAGAAAATTAGAAATACCAAGGGAACATTTCATGCAAAAATGGGCTCGATAAAGGACAGAAATGGTATGGACCTAACAAAAGCAGAAGCTATTAAGAGGTGGCAAGAATACACATAAGAACTGTACACAAAAGAGCTTCACGACCCAGATAATCACGATGGTGTGATCACTGACCTAGAGCCAGACATCCTGGAATGTGAAGTCAAGTGAGCCTTAGAAAGCATCACTACGAACAAAACTAGTGGAGGTGATGGAATTCCAGTTGAGCTATTCCAAATCCTGAAAGATGATGCTGTGAAAGTGCTGCACTCAATATGCCAGCAAATTTGGAAAACTCAGCAGTGGCCACAGGACTGGAAAAGGTCAGTTTTCATCCCAATCCCAAAGAAAGGCAATGCCAAAGAATGCTCAAACTACCGCACAATTGCACTCATCTCACACGCTAGTAAAGTGATGCTCAAAATTCTCCAAGCCAGGCTTCAGCAATATGTGAACCGTGAACTTCCAGATGTTCAAGCTGGTTTTAGAAAAGGCAGAGGAACCCCAGACCAAATTGCCAACATCTACTGGATCATGGAAAAAGCAAGAGAGTTCCAGAAAAGCATCTATTTCTACTTTATTGAATATGCCAAAACCTTTGACTGTGTGGATCACAATAAACTGTGGAAAATTCTGAAAGAGATGAGAATACCAGACCACCTGACCTGCCTTTTGAGAAACTTGTATGCAGGTCAGGAAGCAACAGTTAGAACTGGACATGGAACAACAGACTGGTTCCAAGTAGGAAAAGGAGTACGTCAAGGCTGTATATTGTCACCCTGCTTATTATACTTATATGCAGTGTACATCATGAGAAATGCTGGGCTGGAAGAAGCACAAGCTGAAATCCAGATTCCTGGGAGAAATATCAATAACCTCAGATATTCAGATGACACCACCCTTATGGCAGAAAGTGAAGAGGAACTAAAAAGCCTCTTGATGAAGCTGAAAGAGGAGAGTAGAAAAGTTAGCTTAAAGCTCAACATTCAGAAAATGAAGTTCATGGCATCTGGCCCCATCATTTCATGGGAAATAGATGGGGAAACAGTGGAAACAGTGGCTGACTTTATTTTTTTGGGCTCCAAAATCACTGCAGATGGTGACTGCAGCCATGAAATTAAAAGATGCTTACTTCTTGGAAGAAAAGTTATGACCAACCTAGATGGCACATTGAAAAGCAGAGACATTACTTTGCCAACAAAGGTCCATCTAGTCAAGGCTCTGGTTTTTCCAGTGGTCATGCATGGATGTGAGACTTGGACTGTGAAGAAAGCTGAGGGCCGAAGAATTGATGCTGTTGAACTGTGATGTTGGAGAAGACTCTTGAGAGTCCCTTGGACTGCAAGGAGATCCACCAAGTCCATTCTGCAGAGATCAGCCGTGGGATTTCTTTGGAAGGAATGATGCTAAAGCTGAAACTCCAGTACTTTGGCCACCTCATGCAAAGAGTTGACTCATTGGAGAAGACTCTGATGCTGGGAGGGATTGGGGGCAAGAAGAGAAGGGGACGACAGAGGATGAGATGGCTGGATGGCATCACTGACTCGATGGACATAAGTTAAGTCTGAGTGAACTCCGGGCATTGTTGATGGATAGGGAGGCCTGGCGTGCTGCGATTCATGGGGTCGCAAAGAGTCAGACATGATTGGGCGACTGAACTGATCTGAATGGGTGACAAAAAAGGCCTCCATGCCTGGGAACCCCACAGTGTCCTGCTTGATTTCAGAGACTTCTCACTTAGTAACATACTCTAACTCAATCTCACTCATTTAAAAACTATATTATTCAAGGCTTCAGGTATATGCAATATTTAATACTGATATGATATTGTTGAGTATTTAATATTCAAACATAAGAAACAGGAGGAATAGTAAAAGGAACTCTCTCATATGCCTACTACCCAGATTCAATAATTACCAACATGTAACAAATCTTGTTTCATTTATATCCCTATCATTTATTATTTTCCCCTCCTCTATTTTATTTTGAAGGAAGTCTAAGACATTATATTCTTTTATCCATAAATATTTTAGTATGTATATTTAAAATTAAAATTCTCTGTACTTATAAATGCAATATAATTTATCATATTTGAAAATAAATTGTTAACAATTACTTAATATTATTAAGTATTCTGTGATCAATTTTCCAGTAGTCTCAAATTTGCCATATGTTTTTTATTTGAACCAGGGTCCAAATAGCATCAACACATAGAAATCTTTTCTAATATATTTTTAATTGTCTTAATCTCTAGCAGAAATCAGCAAAACGTTTTCTGGAAAGGATTATATAATGCATATTGAAGGTTTTGTGAGGTATATGGACTTCATCCAAGCTATTTAGTTCTACCATTGTAATACAAAAGAGCCATTAAAATATGTGGATGAATACGCATAACAATTCTCCAGTAAAACTTTATCTACAAAAATAGATTGGATTTGCCTGAAGAGCCACAGTTTGGTGATTCCTTATCTATAGCAGTAGTTCTCAAACTTTCGTGTGTATCAGAATCACTTGTGTGTGTATTAGTCACTTAGTCTGACTCTTTCCAACCCCATGGACTCCAGCCTGCCAGGCTTCTCTGTCCAGTCATTGCCTTCTCCGTCCAGCCCTTGCCTTCTCCAGAAGATCTTCCCAAGCCAGGGCTTAAAGCCTGGTCTCCTGAACTGCAGGCATATTCTTTACCATCTGAGCCACCAAGGAAACCCATCAGAATCACTTGGAGGGCTAATAAAGAACACAGAGGCCAAGGTTTAATAAGATAGAGTCTCCATGATTTTTTGTCATGTTCCTAATCTATAAGTTCCTTCTTTTGAATGAAATTTATTTATTTTTGGCTGTCCTGGGTCTTTTTTGCTACACGCAGTCTTTCGCTAGTTGCAGCAAATGGGGTCTTCTCTCTAGTCACAGTACACGAACTTCTCATTGTGGTGGCTTCTCACCACGGAACACAAGCTCCAGAGTGAATGGCTTTCTGTAGTTCTGCAGCATGTGAAATCTTCCTGGACTAAGAAATGAACCCTGCACATATGTCCTCTTCACTGGCAGATTCTTTACTGCTGTGTTTCAAGAGAGTGAGTTGTGAGTGGATGGTCATGTCCCACACCTCAGGCAAGTCACTGAGATGGCCACCAAGTGCGGATTCTTGGCGTTGCACAGGAAAGAATTCAAGTGCAAGCCATAATAAAGAAAAAGAAAGTTTATTCAGGGAGATACATACTCCATAGATCCATAGACAGAGTGTGGGCCATCTTAGAAGGCAAGAAGCAAGAGAGAGAAAGCACAGGGTTGACAGTTCTTATAGGACTGGGTAATTTATAGGCTAATGAGTGGGAGGATTATTCCAGCTATTTTGGGGAAGAGGTGGGAATATCTGGGAGTTGGGCTTGCCCATTTTTTGAACTTTCATGGTCAGCCTCAGGACTGTCATGGCGCATATGGTGTGTCATTTAGCTTGCTGGTGTATTACAATGGGCCTTGCCAGGTTGTTCAGTGCTAAAGAATATGCCTGCCAATGAAGTAGATGTGGGTTCAATACCAGGGTCAGGTTCGATCCCTGGAGGAAGAAATGGTAACCCATATCAGTTTTCTTGCCTGAAAAATCCCATGGACAGAGGAGCCTGGTGGACTACAGTCCATAGGCTCACAAAGAGTCAGACATGACTCAGTGACTGAGCACACATGTATTACAATGAGCCTATACTAAAGCTCATGAGTTTGGGTAAACTCCGGGAGTTGGTGATAGACAGGGAGGCCTGGCGTACTGCAATTCATGGGGTCGCAAAGAGTCGGACACGAATGAGCAACTGAATTGAACTGAAATGATACTAAGGCTCAAGTTTTAGTGGAGGTTGACTTCCAACCATCTTGGACATACTTAGTTCCAGCCAGTCTGCAGTGTCTTTGGGCCATGTCATTCCTTCCTGCCCCATTCCTGTCTCCACTGGACCACTTTTGTTGTTGAGTCACTAAGTGGTGTCCGACTTTTTGTGAACCCATGGATTATAGCTATCCAGGCTTCTCTGTCCATGGAATTCTCCAGGCAAAAATACTGGGGTGGGTTCCCTTTTCTTTCTCCAGGGGATCTTCCTGACTCGAGGATCAAACTGGAGTTTCCTCCATTGCCAGGAGAATTGTTTACAACTAAGCCACCAAGGAAACCCTCAGTTCAGTTCAGTACAGTCACTCAGTTGTGTCCGACTCTTTGTGACCCTATGAACTTCAGCATGGCAGGCCTCCCTGTCCATCACCAACTCCTGGAGTCCACCCAAACCCATGTCTATTGAGTCGGTGATGCCATCCAGCCATCTTATCCTGTCATCCCCTTCTCCTCCTGACTTCAATCTTTCCCAGCATCAGTTCAGTTCAGTTCAGTTCAGTGGCTCAGTCGTGTCTGACTTTTTGTGACCCCATGAATTGCAGCACGCCAGGCCTCCCTGTCCATCACCAACACCCGGAGTTCACAAAAACTTATGTCCACCGGGTTGGTGATGCCATCCAACCATTTCATCCTCTGTTGTCCCCTTCTCCTCCTGCCCCCAATGCCTCCCAGCCTCAGAGTCTTCTCCAATGAGTCAACTCTTCGCATCAGGTGGCCGAAGTATTGGAGTTTCAGCTTTAGCATCAGTCCTTCCAAAGAACACCCAGGACTGATATCTTTTAGAATGGACTTGGTGGATCTCCTTGCAGTCCAAGGGACTCTCAAGAGTCTTCTCCAACACCACAGTTCAAAAGCATCAATTCTTTGGCGCTCAGCTTTCTTCACAGTCCAACTCTCACATCCATACATGACCATGGGAAAAACCATAGTCTTGACTAGACGGAACTTTCTTGACAAAGTAATGTCTCTGCTTTTGAATATGCTACCTAGGTTGGTTATAACTTTTCTTCCAAGGAGTAAGTATCTTTTAATTTCATGGCTGCAATCGCCATCTGCAGTGATTTTGGAGCCCAGAAAAATAAAGTCAGCCACTGTTTTCACTGTTTCCCCATCTATTTCCCATGAAGTGATGGGACCAGATGCCATGATCTTCGTTTTCTGAGTGTTGAGCTGTAAGCCAACTTTTTCACTCTCCTCTTTCACTTTCATCAAGAGGCTTTTTAGTTCCTCTTCACTTCCCAGCATCAGGGTCTTTTCCAGTGAGTCAGCTCTTCGCATTAGGTGGCCAGAGTATTGGAGTTTCAGCTTCAACATCAGTCCTTCCAATGAACACCCAGGACTGATCTTCTTTAGGATGGACTGGTTGGATCTTCTTGCAGTCCAAGGAACTCTCAAGAGTCTTCTCCAACACCTCAGCTCAAAAGCATCAATTCTTTGGCGCTCAGTTTTCTTCACAGTACAACTCTCACATCCATACATGACCATGGGAAAAACCATAGCCTTGACTAGACGGACCTTTGTTGACAAAGTAACGTCTCTACTTTTTAATATACTGTCTAGGTTGGTCATAACTTTCCTTCCAAGGCGTAAGTGTCTTTTAATTTCATGGCTGCAATTGCCATCTGCAGTGATTTTGGAGCCCAGAAAAATAAAGTCAGTCACTGTTTCCCCATCTATTTCCCATGAAGTGATGGGACTAGATGCCATGATCTTCATTTTCTGAATGTTGAGCTGTAAGCCAACTTTTTCACTCTCCTCTTTCACTTTCATCAAGAGGCTCTTTAGTTCTTCACTTTCTGCCATAAGAGTGGTGTCATCTGCATATCTGAGGTTATTGATATTTCTCCCAGCAATCTGGATTCCAGCTTGTGATTCCTCCAGTCCAGAGTTTCTCATGATGTACTCTGCATATAAATTTAATAAGCAAGATGACAATATACAGCCTGACGTACTGCTTATCCTATTTGGAACCAGTCTGTTACTCCATGTCCAGTTCTAAATGTTGCTTCCTGACCTGCAAACATATTTCTCAGGAGACAGGTCAGGTGGTCTGCTATTCCCATCTCTTTCAGAATTTTCCACAGTTTCTTGTGATCCACACAGTCAAAGGCTTGGCATAGCCAATAAAGCAGAAATAGATGTTCTTCTGGAATTCTCTTGCTTTTTTGATGATCCAGTGGATGTTGGCAATTTGATCTCTGGTTCCATTGCCTTTTCTAAAACCAGCTTGAACAGCTGGAAGTTCATGGTTCTCATATTGCTGAAGCCTGGCTTGGAGAGTTTTAAGCATCACTTTACTAGCGTGTGAGATGAGTGCAATTGTGTGGTAATTTGAGCATTCTTTGGCGTTGCCTTTCTTTGGGATTGGAATGAAAACTGACCTTTTCCAGTCCTGTGGCAACTGCTGAGTTTTCCTTATCTGCTGGCATATTGAGTACAACACTTTCACAGCATCATCTTTCAGGATTTGAAATAACTCAACTAGAATTCCATCACCTCCACTAGCTTTGTTCATAGTGATGCTTTCTAAGGCCCACTTGACTTCACATTCCAAGATGTTTGGCTCTAGGTGAGTGACCACATCATCGTGATTTCTGGGTCCTGAAGATTTTGTATGTACAATCCTTCTGTGTATTCTTGCCACCTCTTCTTAATATCTTCTCCTTCGGTTAGGTCCATACCATTTCTGTCCTTTATTGAGCCCATCAGAAGTACTATTAGTTCCTTCTTCATCTTTTCTTTTTTTCTTATAATTTATTTGTTAAAGAAAGCAGGAATTTATTTTTTAAAGTTTACCATAGTTGAATCAAAAGGCTTGGTCTGATTTAAGTTCTTTTTATTTGTTTTTTGAGCAATTTGAGTTTTTGTTTGGTTTTTGTTGTTGTTGTTATTTTGGATTTTCTTCAAGAGGGTGTTTCGAGTATGGAGGGCAAATGTACTTAATAAATGGTTCTGTGTTCTTCCAACAGTAGACACATAATGTGTGACTGTCTTTTTTTTTCTAATTATCTTCCAGAGAGGACGCTCATAGAGTCACTGAATGGCAGAACCAAAAGGCTTTTTAGATTACACAATAATCTTATTTTAGAGGTGAAGGAACATATAGATACCTAGGGATGCAAAAGATATGCCCAAAGTCACATAACACATTATTGATGGAACCAGTTTAATGAACTTATTTAGGTTTTGCTTTTATTTTTTAATATTTTTTGAGGTATAACTGACAAATAAAAGTTGTATAATTTATGTTGTATAACATATACCATAGTGATATTTGGTATATGTATATTTTGTGAAATAATTGCCATAATAAAGCTAATTAGATGCCAGTTTGATCCCTGGCTGGTGAGGATCCCCTGGAGAAAGAAATGGCCACCCACTCAAGTATTCTTGCCTGGGAAATTCCATGGACAGAACAGCCTGGCAGGCTATAATCCATGGGGTCGCAAAAGAGTTGGACACAACTCAGTGACTAAATAACAACATTACCTCATATAATTACCATTTTCTTTCTTCCTCCCTTCCTTCCATTCTCCCTTCCTCCCTTCTTCTTTTTCTTTTTAGTAAGAACACTTATTATATACACTGTTAGTAAATTTCAAGAGCAAAATACAATATTGTTAACTACATTCATATTGATATATATTAGATCTCCAAACTTACTCATCTTATGTACCTGAAACTTTGTACCACTTGACCAATATCGCCCCATTTTTCCACCACATTTCTCAGTCCCTGGCAACTACCACTCCACTCTCTGTGTCCAGCTTATTTCACTTAACATAATGTCCTCCATGTTGGTCCATGTTGTTGCAAATGGCAGGATTTCCTTCTTTTTTAAAGGTGTATTAATAATCCATTTTATGTATATCCTTATCTGTCCATATAAAGACACAGGCT
Source organism: Tragelaphus eurycerus (assembly GCA_935064755.1). Lineage (NCBI taxonomy): Eukaryota > Metazoa > Chordata > Mammalia > Artiodactyla > Bovidae > Tragelaphus > Tragelaphus eurycerus. Next base: position 3,797,962 of record CAKXYN010000119.1, on the reverse strand, counting down.
ATTGTGACTAATGCAATGAACATAAGAATACAGATATTCTTTTTGAGATTTTGATTTCATTTCCTTTGGATATGTACCTAGAACTGGAATTACTGGATAATAATATAGTAATTTTGATTAGATGGTTTAGATCAGAGGTTATAAATTAAAATGTCTATAAAAACAAAACTTATAACCTCCTATCTAAACCATCCAATCAAAATTATTTTTTCCTAAACTGGAGGCTTCTTAAGTGCTGTGATTAGTCACAGTCATGTCCAACTTTTTGCAACCCCATGGACTGTAGCCCACCAGGCACTTCTGTCCATGGGGATTCTCCAGGCAGGAATACTGAAATGGGTTGCCATGCCTTCCTCCAGGGAATCTTCCCAAACTGGAATCAAACCCAGGTCTCTTGCATTACCGGCAGATTCTTTACTGTCTGAGCCACCAGGGAAGCCCTTCTTATAACCTCCCTATAATACCTGTTTCTTTGTTTTAAATTTGATGTTCAAAAAGTTGTACCCATTTTCTCTAGTTTATGTGAACTAGAGAATTTAAGATTTCTTTGCTCTCAATTCATGTTACCAACTCCTACCTAATTCACTACTCATGATGCCCTTATTTTTGGTTTCTTTCATCTTATTAACCAAAAATTATGCCTCTTAATGATTTTCAAAATGTATAATAAAAGGAGAGATATCAAATGGAAAGAAATCTCCCCAGAGAATAGAATAACTTTCAAATCCCATAAGAAGACCAAGAAGGAAAAGAATGTCCTAAATGAAATACCAAGAACATACATCAGAGAAATATAAGGTAGCTGCAACCCACTCCAGTATTCTTGCCTGGAGAATCCCATAGACAGTGGAGCCTGGCAGGCTACAGTCCATGGGGTTGCAAGAGTCAAACACGACTTAGTGCACTGTCACCTGTCTTAGCTTAAAGAGGATCCCATCGGGGCTGATTTCTTGACAGGAACTAGATACTAGATAAGGAGGCAGTGGGATGCAATGAGATGACTGTAAGACTTGGAGCCCAACAGATATGGGTTTGAATCCCTGTATTGCCATATACTCACAAATTGACCTCGACTAAGTGCTTTTCCCTCTGTGAAACTAGGCTTCAGAGATAAAATACTATGCCTTTTGGAGTTATGGGATTAGATGAACTGCATATTCAACCAAAGTAACTTTCTTTCAAAACTCTAAGGAGATGAACATTCATACATGTTGGAGGCTGTTGTCTCACTAGTGTCCTTGATTTGTTACTAGTGGTTTAGCCATTCTGGATCCTTTGGTGGCAGCATGGAGTTGCTTTTCTGTTTTAATATCTAAACTGTTCTGTCACTAAAGTATAAGGGTTAATCAATTGTGTAAGTATTTAAGGTTAAAAGGGATCCATCACCAGTCCAGCAATATCAAAGGCCAGTGAATAGTTACTGTTCATTATCATCTGAATGGTACCCAGCGTTTGTCATGGGATTAACAGATTTCATTAGGATTTGTTTAAGGATTCCGTCCCTGTCTATTACCTACTCAGTGACTAGAGCCTTCCCTGGTGGCTCAGATGGTTAAGCGTCTGTCCACAATGCGGGAGACCCGGGTTCGATCCCTGGGTTGGGAAGATCCCTTGGAGAAGGAAATGGCAATCCACTCCAGTACTATTGCCTGGAAAATCCCATGGACAGAGGAGCCTGGTAGGCTACAGTCCATGGGGTCGCAAAGAGTCGGACACGACTGAGCGACTTCACGTTCATGACTAGAGCCTGCCTCTTGATGCCAATGAGTCTTTCAAGGGCCTTCGTCTGGACAGGATTTTCACTTTGGTTTTCAGTGAGGTGTTCCACTCCCTCATCCCTCAACTCACAACCAAAGTAACCAAGGGCCAAACAGCTTTTACTTGGCTACCTGAATACATGAAAGAGCACTAGAGTCTCTCAGTTCTATTAAAATAATTATTAGTATCTGCTCTGTGTGAGGCACACACACACTTGGAAGTTATTTACCAACTAGTAGGAAAGGCAGATAGGAAATAGAAAATTGCAACGTGCTCGACTTACCAGTGGTGTCAATCAAGATAAGGACAGTGGGCTAAGAGAGCCCTGAGGAAAATGTCACCTAAAGTGAATCTCAAAGGATAAATAGACATTCTTTGCATACAGGAGGATGGAGACATTAGAAATAGAGGAAATAGCATGAACCAAAGATATGGAGATCTGAAAAAGCATAATATAGCCAGAAAAACTTATCTAGGCAGTGTAGTATATGTGTCAACATTTTAGGATTCAGTAAATTAAAATGGACAGGGAGGGGTAAATTTAATTCAGATGACCATTACGTCTACTATTTGGTGGCAAGAATCCCTTAGAAGAAATGGAGTAGCCCTCATAGTCAACAAAAGAGTCCGAAATGCAGTACTTGAGTGCATTCTCTAAAATGACAGAATGATCTCGGTACATTTCCAAGGCAAACCATTGAACATCACAGTAATCCAAGTGTATGCCCCAACCACTAATGCCGAAGAAATAGAGGTTGAATGGTTCTATGAAGACCTACAAGACCTTCCAGAACTAACACCAAAAAGGATTTTCTTTTCAGCATAGGGGACTGGAATGCAAAAGTATGGAGTCAAGAGATACCTGAAGCAACAGGCAAGTTTGGCTTGGAGTACAAAATGAAGTAGGGCAGAGGCTAACAGAGTTTTGCCAAGAGAACACACTGATCATAACAAATACCCTCTTCCAACAACATAAGAGACAACTCTACACATGGACATCACCATATAATCAATACTGAAATCAGATCGATTATGTTCCTTGCAGCCAAAGTTGGAGAAGCTCTATACAGTCAACAAAAACAAGACCTGGGGCTGACTGTGGCTCAGATCATGAACTCCTTATTGAAAAATTCAGACTAAAATTGAAGAAAATAGGGAAAACCACTAGGCCATTCAGGTATGACCTAAACAAAATCCCTTATGATTATACAGTGGAAGTGACAAATAGATTCAAGGGATTAGATCTGGTAGACAGAGTGCCTGAAGAAATATGGATGGAGGTTTGTAGCAATGAACAAGAGGTGGTGACCAAAAACCATCTCAAAGAAAAATAAATGCAAAAAGGCAAAATGGTTGTCTGAGGAGGCCTTACAAATAGCTGAGGAAAGAATAGAAGCAAAAGGCAAAGGATAAAGGGAAAGATACACCCATCCGAATGCAGAGGTGCAGAAAATAACAAGGAGAGAAAAGAAAGCCTTCTTAAATGATCAATGGAAGGAACTAGAGGAAAGCAATAAAATAGGAAAGACTAGCGATCTCTTCAACTAGCAAAGCAACTAGCAAAGCTAACGCTGCTGCTGCTGCTAAGTTGCTTCAGTCGTGTCCGACTCTGTGCGACCCCATAGATGGTAGCCCACCAGGCTCCTCTGTCCCTGGGATTCTCCAGGCAAGAATACTGGAGTGGGTTGTCATTTCCTTCTCCAATGCATGAAAGTGAAAAGGGAAAGTGAAATCGCTCAGTCGTGCCGGACTCTTAGCGACCCCATGGACTGCAGCCTACCGGGCTCCTCTTTCCATGGGATTTTCCAGGCAAGAGTACTGGAGTGAGTTGCCGTTGCATACAGCATCATTTCATTCCTTTTTCAGTGATGTGTGGCATATTTCTTTTTTGCTACACTCTTTATAATATTTTATAAAGTAATATAAAATTTATAACTCAGAATTTTATGAAAGAATGTGTTGACCTTAAGCATTTTAAAAGGTTACAAAAATAATGTACAGTAGTAATAAGAAATGAAGCATAACAGAGATGTAGCAAGCACAAAACCGCTGTTACCCTACTCCTCACATTTTATTTGTATGATTCTTAATATGTACTTTTTTTGTTATTAGACAGGATAGGTAGATTTTGATTAAATTGGTGGAAAAGGCCCAATAGGAGGCAAAAGCAAATTATATTTGACTCAAAAGATAGTTAATTGTATTTTTTATTATTCTACTTATGCTTTATTTTGTGACTACTATTAGTCTGTCTCCCCGTGTAAACTGTGATCTTGATAGCAGAGACAAGGGTATATTCATTTTTTCTACAGTACTTTGCACATAGTTGACACTCATATGTTATTTGAACTGAATGCACGGTAGAAAGTGCCATGACCTGGATTTTTTTGCTCTGCTTTCTTGTTCAGCATTGTTGTGTTTTAACTCAGTGACATGGGGCAAGCTGCTTCATCATTCTGTGTCTCAGTGCAGGTAATTCACCAGGAAGGTCAGACACTGTGTGCCTTATGGTTCCTTCCAACTCTGAATTATTGTAATTTTATATGTAGGCTAGAAATTATTTCCATAATTGTTAACCTTTTTTTTCATATTTATATAGTGCTTGTAATTTGAAAAAAAAGTGTGTGTATATATATATATATATATATATATATTTATATTTATATTTATATTTATATAACTAGTCTATATTGGAGAAGGCAATGGCAACCCACTCCAGTACTCTTGCCTGGAAAATCCCATGGGCAGAGGAGCCTGGTAGGCTGCAGTGCATGGGGTCGCTAAGAGTCAGACACGACTGAGCGACTTTACTTTCCCTTTTCACTTTCATGCATTGGAGAAGGAAATGGCAACCCACTCCAGTGTTCTTGCCTGGAGAATCCCAGGGATGGGGGAGCCTGGTGGGCTGCAGTCTATGGGGTTGCACAGAGTCGGACATGGCTGAAGTGACTTGACTTAGCAGCAGCAGCAGCAGCAGCAATCTCTTCAAGAAAAATAGAGATATCAAGGTAACATTTCATGCAGAGATGAGCACAATAAAGGACAGAAACTGCAAGGACCTAACAGAAGCAGAAGTGATTAAGAAGCCATTACAAGAATACACAGAATAGCTATACAAAAAGTGGGCTTAATGATTTGGATTACCACAATGGTGTGGTCACTCACCTAGAGCCAGAAATCCTAGAGTATGAAGTCAAGTGGACCTTAGGAGGCATTACTATGAACAAAGCTAGTGGAGGTGATGGAATTCTAGCTGAGCTATTTCAAATCCTAAAAGTGATGCTGTTAAAGTGCTGCACTCAATATGCCGGCAAATTTGGAAAACTCAGCAGTTGCCACAGGCCTGGAAAAAGTAATTTTTCTTTCCAATCCCAAAGAAAGGCAATGCCAAATAATGTTCAAACAACCTCACAGTTACACTCATTTCACATGCTAGGAAGGTAATGCTCAAAATCCTTCAAGCTAGGCTTCAGCAGTACCTGAACCAAGAACTTCCAGATGTACAAGCTAGGTTTAGAATATGCAGAGTAGCAGAGATCATATTGCCAAAAACTGTTGGATCATAGAAAAAGCAAGGGGATTCCAGACAAACATCTTCTGCTTCATTAACTACTTGAAAGCATTTGACTGTATGGATCACATCAAATTGTTTAAAATTCTTAAAGTGATGGGTATACTCTGATATACCCACCTTATCTGCCTCTTGAGAAATCTGTATCCAGGTCAAGAAGCAAAAGTTAAAACTGAACATGGAACAATGGATTGGGTCATAATTGGAAAAGGAGTACATCAGGATGTATATTGTCATCCTGCTTATTTAACTTATATGCAGAATATATCATATGAAATGCGGTGCTGAATGAATCACAAACTGGAATCAAGATTGCTGGGATTAATATCAACAACCTCACATATGCAGATGATACCACCCTTATGGCAGAAAGTGAAGAGGAACTAAAGAGCCTCTAGATGAGGTTGAAAGAGGAGAGTGAAAAAGCTGGCTTGAAACTCAACATTCAAAAACTAATATCATGACTTTTGCTTCCATCACTTCATGGCAAATAAACGAGGAAAAAATGGAAACAGCAGTGGGTTTTATTTTCTTGGTCTCCAAGATCACTGTGAATGGTGACTGCAGCCTTGAAATTAAGACACTTGCTCCCTGGAACAAGAGCTGTGACAAACCTAGACAGCATCTTAAAAAGCAGAGACATCACTTTGCCAACAAACGTCCTTATAGTTCACACTATGGTTTTTCCATTAGTCATGTACAGATGTGACAGTTAGACCATAAAGAAGGCTGAGTAGTAAAGAACTGATGCTTTCAAACTGTGGTGCTGGAGAAGACTCTTGAGAGTCTTTTGGATGGCATGGATATCAAGCCAGTCAATCCTAAAGGAAATCAACCCTGAATATTCATTGAAAGGACTGATGCTGAAGGTGAAGCTCCAATACTTTGGCCACTTGAAGAGAAGAGCTTGCTCATTGATAAAGACCTTGATGCTGGGAAAAATTGAGGGCAGGACGAAAAGCAGGTGACAGAGGATGAGATGATCGGTTGGCATCACTGATTCAATGAACATGAATCTAAACAAATTCCAGGAGATAATGAAGGACAGGGAAGCCAGACTTACTGCAGTCCACTGTAACCTACCATAGACTGTAGCCTACAGGCTTCTCCATCCATGGGATTTTCCAGGCAAGAGTACTGGAGTGGGTGGCCATTTCCTTTCCCAGGGGATCTTCCCAACCCAGGGATCGAACCCAGGTCTCCCACATTGCAGGCAGACGCTTTACCCTCTAAGACACCAGGGAAGCCCAGTTACTACAGTCCATGGGGTCGCAAAGAGTCAGATACCACTTAGAGACTGAACAACAACAACGTATGGGTGTTATATGTCTGCAATTTTTAGATGGAGCCTCCTGGAGAGGTCATTATAATAGTAGATCCTTCTAATTAAATATTTCCAGGATACCTTTCTAACGCAATTTAGCTCTATTTATTTCACAACTCTCTAAGATGGATACTATTTTCACAAATGGGAAAGCTTAAGCCCAGAGAGGTTAGGTCACCAACATGCACTGTTACACATCTAATGGGTGACAGTGTTGGGATTCAAACCCAGGTCAGCTTCAGAGCCCAGGCTGTGCACTGGGATTGGAAGTAGGTGTCAAGTTACACTGAAGAGTTTAATTGCTACTTTAAGGACAATTGGCAGTGTCCCGTAAGTAATAGGAAGACACTAAAGGTAATTTAAGTAAAGAACGTAATTAAGGACTAGAAAATTTTGGATTACAAGCCCCTCAGTAATCAAGCTAACTGATTATGGCTTCAGCCAAATCTCATTTGTTGGACCTCTATTTTCTCATCTATAAAGTAAGGACAATGCAAAAATGCTGTTCTTAAGGATCTCTTTTGATTCTTTGAGCTCTTTGCCTCTCTAGCTAGAGCTGAGGAAGAGACTAGATTCCTGACTGGTAAAAGTGGTAGGCACTTTCTCTATGTGCCTTTTCTTTGTATATACTTTATACATACTGTAACTCTTGCCCTGGAATGCCATCTTGCTTCTCACCTGTCTTTCCAAACACTAAAGCCATCTACTTCCCTTATTGTGACTTGTACAGTGCTACGAACTAAGTTAGCTATGTTTCACCTTGGCCCCTAATTAAACACTATCTTGTATTCTTTGCTAGTTGCTTCCTTTGTAATCTTTTCATACCATTTATATTTTGGAACTCTCCTTTTCTTCTGCTTTGTAGTTTCTCTTACCCTCTGAAGCATCTAACACAGTTTTAGTTACAAGATGGTCTTGGAAAAAATCTTGTTAATCATTTTCTTTCTTTTCTGGCAGTGTGTGTGAGCACAGCAAAGAGAATCTTATGACCCCCTCTAACATGGGGGTGATCTTTGGGCCCACTCTCATGAGAGCTCAGGAGGACACTGTGGCTGCCATGATGAACATCAAATTCCAGAATATTGTGGTGGAAATCCTAATTGAGCACTTTGTCAAGGTATGTATTTCCTGTCCTCACCATCATTCCTCCAAACATGTGACACTTTCCCCTAGCCAATTTTTAAAGCTGTATCTTCTCTCTGGCTCAAGTTACAATGGAAGGAAATTCCATATGATACAGTGACATTTAATAGCATTGCTGACCTTGTGAAATTCATTTATTCAACAAACATTGCTTGAGTATTCAACTATTTTGTTGTCAAGCTCCATGCAAGAATGTATAGAAGAAAAATATCACTGTTCATACCTTTAAAGAATTAATAGTATAATATGGAAACAATTATGTAAACAAAGGAAAATGATAGGTGTAAAAATGGTACATGTACAATTAAACCATAAAGAAAGCAATATTTATGTTTATTTAAATCCCATCACATTCTGAAATAATTTAAGGTGTTATATTTTTATGGTATGTTAAATATGAGGTAGTGCACATTATAATTAGGTCAAATCAAAAATGAAAAATAATGATACAGACAGAAAATAAACCCAAGGATGAAGCTAGACAAGAAATACTTATTGACAAGTCCTATACACTTGCTATGAATGACCCTACATTTGACTCTTAGCTTTCTAGCAGCCAGTACTCTCTTAGCAGAGCACAATTCAATAAAAAGTTTCTTCATGGGGAGGGGACTGGTGATACAGTCCAGGTGGTATGTACAGTTCAAATCCAAGCTCTTAGGATAGGATACATTAGGTAAAATACATAGATTAAGCTGCTAAGACATCACAACACCTTCAAGACATTTATTTCTTGGTTCTGTAACGGTTCAGCAAGTTGGTCCAAGCCTGATATGGTGATTTGACAAGGACTATAACCCAGGTTACTTCTTTGTTGTTCGGTCATACCTAAGGTGCTGCTTCACCTACATGACCAAATATCTTCTTCATTATATCAACTAGGAGGGATGAAAGAAAGTGGAGGATATAGCTGTTTCCTTTAAGGCAATGACCTGGAAGTCTCACGTATCACTTTTGTTTGCATACTATTTATCAGAACTTAATCTCATGGTCACATCTAGCTATAAGCTGCTGCTGCTAAGTCACTTCAGTCGTGTCCTACTCTGTGCAACCCCATGGACGGCAGCCCACCAGGCTCCACCGTCCCTGGGATTCTCCAGGCAAGAACACTGGAGTGGGTTGCCATTTCCTTCTCCAGTGCATGAAAGTGAAAAGTGATAGTGAAGTCACTCAGTCATGTCTGACTCTTCACGACCCCATGGACTGCAGCTTACCAGGCTCCTCTGTCCATGGGATTTTCCAGGCAAGAGTACTGGAGTGGGTTGCCATTGTCTTCTCCACTAGCTATAAGAGAAGCAGGGAAATTTAGTTTTTATTTGGGGCAGCCATGGGTCCAGATAAGACTTTAGTTTTTTTTTTTTTTTACTAAAAGAAATAGAGAATGGATTTTGGAGAACAATTGGTATTCTCTGCCATATTATCTTTGGAACATTAAACAATGTAACTTCTCTGGTAGTCATTTTTTTTTTCAGCTGAAATGTGAAGGTGATAATAAACACATGCTGTGTGATAGTTGTGCTTCCCAGGTGTCTCAACAGTAAAGAATCTACCTGCCAACGTGAAACTGCAGGAGGCTCAGGTTCAATCCCTTAGTCAGGAAGATCCCCTGGAGAAGGAAATGGCAACCCACTCCAGTATCCTTGCCTGGGAAATATCATGAATGAGGAGACTGGCTGGCTACTGTTCATGGGGTAGCAAGAGTCAGACATGACTGAAGCAACTGAGCACACACCCACATGTGATAGTTACATGCCCCAAACTTAGCTAGTGACAAACCTGGAATTTAAATCCAAGTACCTGGCTCAGAGTTGAAGTATTTAATCACTATGCTGTGCTGTCTCAGCAATCATTTTGGTACAGTTGTATTACTGGGTATTTACAGGGCACTTTGGGTTTATCAAAGATGGGTACTTGCAGAAAAGTGTAACCTATATCAGTATTTAAAGTGGGAAAGAAAGGAAAATAGGGAAATGAAATTTTCAGAACGTGGTCCAGCATGAACTAAGGCCCAAGGGCCTAAAATCCTTAACCATTTTATGGTATTGGATCATGAAATGGAAATAGGAATGGCAGGAGATGTGATTGGAGGCAGACAGTGGCCATATCCTAAAAGGACTAGACTTTGACTCATTAAGGAGTTTTGAATGTTTGAAATAGTTCTTGCAAGTGATAGCTTATGATGAAAGATGTAGGAGTCTGATCTCCAAAGAAGAAGACTTAGCTTTGGGACCAGGGACCAGGCTTGATCACTCAAAAGCTTTTGTGTAGCAGATTTTTATTAAAGTGAAAAAGAGACAGAGAAAGCTTCTGACATAGACATCAGAAGGAGGGCAAAGAGGGCCCCCTCGTTAGTCTTAGCAAGGGAGCTCCATTTTAATTGGTTATTCCAATAAATCAAAAGAATGTCTCAAGGTTGTAAAGATCTTACTAGACCCACTCCCACAACTTACATTTTAAGATGACAGGATTTGAACTAACAATAGAAAGATCTAACCAGGCCCACTCCCATAATATACATCTTAAGATAACAGGATTAGTCAGAAGGTTTTCAAGAAGGGGAAACTGTTTTCAAGCAGGATACATTATTGTTATATAATCCTTAGTATAGATTTTAAGCTGAGTTGTTTTGTTATGTAATTATCAGCTCTGGGCTTAAAGAAAAAAACATTTTATGTGACTAAGTAATGTAGAAAAAAATGTTTGTCCTTTCCTCCTCTTTGAGAATTCTACACCCCTATCTCCTCCTTGAGAGCCCCAGACCCCCTTTCTGTTCCTCGGGGACCCCAGACTTCTTATCAACTGGCCTAGAAATTGACTCTCTTACAAGCTTGGGAAAGCCTTGCTTCAAACTTAAGTAATATGATGAATAGACTTACATTTGGGATACTGTGTGGATGGGGCTGTACTTCATACATGTAAGAAATACGGAATGAGAAAATTTTGGAGGGATGGAGAAAAAGCTCAATTTGGGCCATATTGGATTTGAGATTTCTGAAATATATCCAGAGATCAATATCTTAGAAGTAGTTGACTATGAATCCAAAGCAGGAATTGACAAAGTTTTTTTTTTATTAATTTGTATTTTTATTGTAGGATAATTACTTTATAGAATTTTGTTGTTTTCTGTCAAACAAATAAAATTCCATTGGCAAAACTGGCAGCAGACCTGTGAGCTGTAATGTTCTGACTCATAGTCTAAAGAGCAAATATCATTTATTGATTAACTGGTTTGGTTCATTCATTCAGAAAATATGTATTGAGTACCCACATTTGGAATGCGGAGAGCTAACTCATTTGAAAAGACCCTGATGCTGGGAAAGATTGAGGGCAGGAGGAGAAGGGAACAACAGAGGATGAGATGGTTGGATGGCATCACTGACACAATGGACATGGGTTTGGGTGGACTCCAGGAGTTGGTGATGGACGGGGAGAGACAGGCCTCATGGGGTCGCAAAAAGTCAGCCATGACTGAGCAACTGAACAGAACTGAACTGAGCCCACATTTACCAGGTATTGTTTTAGGCACTGGAGATACAACCTTTATGTAAATTAGAAAAGCAGTGTCCATGTAAGTAAAATATATAGTATATTAAATGGTGATGAACATTAAGATGAACAGTAAAGCAGAAAAAGGGCATAGGAATTATTACAGAAGTGATTTTTAAATTTTAAATACAGTGCCCAGGAAGACCTCATTGAGAAAATGACTTCTGAGAAGAGACCCACAAGACATAAAGGAATAGTTCATTCAGGTATCAGTGGAGAAAGCCATCTAGGTTGATGAAATGTTAAGTAGAAAATCTCTGAGGCAGAAATGTGCTTATCATGTTCATGGTACAAAAACTAGGCCAGATTGGCTAGAATGGATGAATCAAAAGAAGAAACAGAAGAATATAAATTCAGAGAGGAAATAGGGAGGGAGAGCTGAATAGATCCTATAGGGCCTTAGAAACCTTTGGAAGGAATTTGATTTTGCTATCTGAGTAGGATAAAATGAGGTTTTTGACTAAAGAAATGATATGATTTGACTTAATAGGAATATTTTGGATGCTTTGTGGATAATAGCTGTAGGGGAACAAGGGTAGAAGCAAGGAGACTGATTAGGAACCTGTTTCAATAATGGAATCAAGAAGTGGTTTGTATCTCAGATGATGGTGGTACAAACAGTGGAGATGGTGAGAAGTGGTTAGATTCTAAATAAGTAAGCCAGAAAGAAAAACACCAATAGAGTATACTAACGCATATATATGGAATTTAGAAAGATGGTAACAATAACCCTGTATACAAGACAGCAAAAGAGACACTGATGTATAGAACAGTCTTTTGGACCCTGGGAGAGGGAGACAGTGCGATGATTTGGGAGAATGGCATTGAAATATGTATAATATCATATATGAAACGAGTCGCCAGTCCAGGTTCGATGCAGGATACTAGATGCTTGGGGTTGGTGCACTGGGATGACCCAGAGGGATGGTCTGGGGAGGGAGGAGGGTTCAGGATGGGGAATACATATATACCTGTGGCAGATTCATTTTGATATATGGCAAAACCAATACAATATAGTAAAGTTAAATAAAATAAAATTTAAAAATAAATAAATAAATAATTTTGAAGACACAGCTGTCAGGACTTGCTGGCAAATCATATGTCAAATGTGGGAGACAGAGAGGAGTCATTAATAACTTCAAGGTTTTATATCTTAGCAACTGGAGGGATGAAGTTGCCATTTTACTATGATGGAAAGGCTGAGGAAGGAGAAGAATTGGGAAAAAAAAAAAAAAAGAACACAAGTTCAGTTTGGGACAAGTTATGATAGATAGGCCTGAGAGACCTCTGAGATAACATAGGAGAACAGGATTAGGGACATACAGTTGGCCTTTTATAGCATAGAGGCAGTGGTTAAAACCATGCAAGCAAATAGTCTTGCCTAGGGAATCAAGAAACACCTGGAGTACCAGGCAAATTTGGCCTTGGAATATGGAATGAAGCAGGGAAAAGACTAATAGAGTTTTGCCAAGAAAATGCACTGGTCATAGCAAACACCCTCTTCCAACAACACAAGAGAAGACTCTATACATGGACATCACCAGATGCTCAACATGAAAATCAGATTGATTATATCTTTGCAGCCAAAGATGGAGAAGCTCCATACAGTCAGCAAAAACAAGACAAGGAGCTGACTGTGGCTCAGACCATGAACTCCTTATTGCCACATTCAGACTTAAATTGAAGAAAGTAGGGAAAACCACTAGACCATTCAGGTATGACCTAAATCAAATCCCTTATGATTATACAGTGGAAGTGAGTGAGAAATAGATTTAAGGGCCTAGACCTGATAGAGTGCCTGATGAACTATGGAATGAGGTTCGTGACATTGTACAGGAGACAGGGATCAAGACCATCCCCATGAAAAAGAAATGCAAAAAAGCAAAATGGCTGTTTGGGGAGGTCTTACAAATAGCTGTGAAAAGAAGAGAAGCAAAAATCAAAGGAGAAAAGGAAAAATATAAACATCTGAATGCGAAGAGTTGACTCACTGGAGAAGACTCTGATGCTGGGAGGGATTGGGGGCAGGAGGAGAAGGGGACGACAGAGGATGAGATGGCTGGATGGCATCACTGACTCGATGGATGTGAGTCTGAGTGACCTCCGGGAGTTGGTGATGGACAGGGAGGCCTGGCGTGCTGCGGTTCATGGGGTCATCAGAGTCTTCTCCAGTGAGTCAACTCTTCGCATGAGGTGGCCAAAATACTGGAGTTTCAGCTTTAGCATCATTCCTTCCAAAGGATGGACCAATCTTACTGCAGTTCATGGACCTCTCCCAGGGTCCAAAGACTGTTCTATACATCAGTGTCTCTTTTGCTGTCTTGTATACAGGGTTATTGTTACCATCTTTCTAAATTCCATATATACATTAGTATACTCTATTGGTGTTTTTCTTTCTGGCTTACTGAAAGACAATAAGACTAGGGATCTCTTCAAGAAAATCAGAGATACCAAAGGAATATTTCATGCAAAGATGGGCTCGATAAAGGACAGAAATGATGTGGAACTAACAGAAGCAGAAGATATTAAGAAGAGGTGGCAAGAATACACAGATCAGATCAGATCAGTAGCTCAGTCGTGTCCGACTCTTTGCGACCCCATGAACTGCAGCACGCCAGGCCTCCCTGTCCATCACCAAATCCCGGAGGTCACTCAGACTCACATCCATCGAGTCAGTGATGCCATCCAGCCATCTCATCCTCTGTCGTCCCCTTCTCCTCCTTGCCCCCAATCCCTCCCAGCATCAGAGTCTTCTCCAGTGAGTCAACTCTTTGCATGAGGTGGCCAAAATACTGGAGTTTCAGCTTTAGCATCATTCCTTCCAAAGAAATCCCAGGGCTGATCTCCTTCAGAATGGACTGGTTGGATCTCCTTGCAGTCCAATGGACTCTCAAGAGTCTTCTCCAACACCACAGTTCAAAAGCATCAATTCTTCGGCGCTCAGCCTTCTTCACAGTCCAGCTCTCACATCCATACATGACCACAGGAAAGACCATAGCCTTGACTAGGCGAACCTTTGTTGGCAAGGTAATGTCTCTGCTTTTGAATATGCTATCTAGGTTGGTCATAACTTTCCTTCCAAGGAGTAAGTGTCTTTTAATTTCATGGCTGCAGTCATCATCTGCAGTGATTTTGGAGACCAGAAAAATAAAGTCTGACACTGTTTCCACTGTTTCTCCATCTGTTTTCCATGTAGTGATGGGACCAGATGCCATGATCTTCGTTTTGTGAATGTTGAACTCTAAGCCAACCTTTTCACTCTCCACTTTCACTCTCATCAAGAGGCTTTTTAGCCCCTCTTCACTTTCTGCCATAAGGGTGGTATCATCTGCATATCTGAGGTTATTGATATTTCTCCCAGCAATCTTGATACCAACTTGTGTTTCTTCCAGTCCATCATTTCTCATGATGTACTCTGCATATAAGTTAAACATGGTGACAATATACAGCCTTGACGTACTCCTTTTCCTATTTGGAACCAGTCTGTTGTTCTATGACCAGTTCTAACTGTTGCTTCCTGACCTGCATACAGATTTCTCAAGAGGCAGGTCAGGTGGTCTGGTATTCCCATCTCTTTCAGAATTTTCCACAGTTTATTGTGATGCACACAGTCGAAGGCTTTGGCATAGTCAATAAAGCAGAAATAGATGTTTTTCTGGAACTCTCTTGCTTTTTCCATGATCCAGCAGATGTTGGCAATTTGATCTCTGGTTCCTCTGCCTTTTCTAAATCCAGCTTGAACATCAGGAAGTTCACGGTTCACATATTGCTGAGGCCTGGCTTGGAGAATTTTGAGCATTGCTTTCCTAGCGTGTGAGATGAGTGCAATTGTGTGGTAGTTCGAGCATTCTTTGGCATTGCCTTTCTTTGGGATTGGGATGAAAACTGACCTTTTCCAATCTTGTGGCCACAGAAGAACTGTACAAAAAAGATCTTCACGACCCAGATAATCACGATGTGTGATCACTGACCTAGAGCCAGACATCCTGGAATGTGAAGTCAAGTGGACCTTAGACAGCATCACTATGAACAAAGCTAGTTGAGATGATGGAATTCCAGTTGAGCTATTTCAAATCCTGAAAGATGATGCTGTGAAAGTGCTGCACTCAATATGCCAGCAAATTTGGAAAACTCAGCAGTGGCCATAAGACTGGAAAAGGTCAGTTTTCATTCCAGTCCCAAAGAAAGGCAATGCCAAAGAATGCTCGAACTACCACACAATTGCACTCATCTCACACGCTAGGAAAGTAATGCTCAAAATTCTCCAAGCCAGGCCTCAGCAATATGTGAACCGTGAACTTCCTGTTGTTCAAGCTGGATTTAGAAAAGGCGGAGGAACCAGAGATCAAATTGCCAACATCCGCTGGATCATGGAAAAAGCAAGAGAGTTCCAGAAAAGCATCTATTTCTGCTTTATTGACTATTCCAATGCCTTTGACTGTGTGGATCACAGTAAACTGTGGAAAATTCTGAAAGAGATGGGAATACCAGACCACCTGACCTGCCTCTTGAGAAATCTGTATGCATGTCAGGAAGCAACAGTTAGAACTGGACATGGAACAACAGACTGGTTCCAAATAGGAAAAGGAGTACGTCAAGGCTATATATTGTCACCATGTTTATTAATTTATATGCAGAATACATGATGAGAAATGCTGGACTGGAAGAAACACAAGTTGGTAACAAGATTGCTGGGAGAAATATCAATAACCTCAGATATGCAGATGACACCACCCTTATGGCAGAAAGTGAGGAGGAATTAAAAAGTCTCTTGATGAAATTGAAAGTGGAGAGTGAAAAAGTATCTTAAAGCTCAACATTCACAAAACGAAGATCATGGCATCCGGTCCCATCACTTCATGGGAAATAGATGGGGAAACATTGGAAACAGTATCAGACTTTATTTTTTGTGGCTCCAAAATCACTATAGATGGTGACTGCAGCCATGAAATTAAAAGACGCTTGCTCCTTGGAAGGAAAGTTATGACCAACCTAGATAGCATATTCAAAAGCAGAGACATCACTTTGCCAACAAAGGTCTATCTAGTCAAGGCTATGGTTTTTCCTGTGGTCATGTATGGATGTGAGAGCTGGACTGTGAAGAAGGCTGAGAGCCGAAGAATTGATGCTTTTGAACTGTGGTGTTGGAGAAGACTCTTGAGAGTCCCTTGGACTGCAAGGAGATCCAACCAGTCCCTTCTGAAGGAGATCAGCCCTGGGATTTCTTTGGAAGGAATGATGCTAAAGCTGAAACTCCAGTACTTTGGCCACCTCATGCAAAGAGTTGACTCATTGGAAAAGACTCTGATGCTGGGAGGGATTGGGGGCAAGAGGAGAAGGGGACGACAGAGGATGAGATGGCTGGATGGCATCACTGACTCGATGGATGTGAGTCTGAGTGAACTTCGGGCATTGTTGATGGACAGGGAGGCCTGGTGTGCTGCAATTCATGGGGTTGCAAATAGTCAGACATGACTGAGTGACTGATCTGATCTGAGGGAATACTTGAAGCAGGAGAATAAATGTTAGACCAAAGATTGAAACCTAGGGAATGCCAGTGTTTTAAGGGCCATTAGAAGAGACCACAAAATAAATTAAAAAAAAAAAAAAGAATGTTCAGTTACAGGAGAATGAAGAGCTAGGTAGTCATAGACTCCTGGAAAGGAGTTTGTTTTTGGAAGGAAGAGTGGACAGTGGTTTCCAGTTCCCAAGACGTCTTGTAAGACAGGTACTGAAAAGTATCTACTGTTTTAAGTGTTTTTTAAAATTTTAAATATGAGCAATACATGGTAAAAATTTCCAACCATGAAGAAAGTGTAGAATAAAAGACAGTTCCACCCTTTATCTATTCTCAACTCCTAGTGCCAATTGTCATTTCAATAATTTCTTCTTTGTCATTCTGTCAAAGAAAAACAGTACATACATACACACACACACACAAGTGTATTAATATGCATATTTTATTCCTCTACTTGAAAAGGTTAAAAACACTAGACACAATATATGAAACCATCACAAAACAGAAATAGACTCATAGAGAACAAATTTATTGTTAATAAGGGAGTAGAGTAAAGGGCAGGGATAAACTGGAGATTAAGACTGACAAGTACACCCTGTTATATTTAAAACAGATAACAACAAGGACCCACTGTATAGCACAGGGAACATTGCTCAATATTCTGTAATCTAAATGGGAAAAGTATTTTAAAAATAATAGATACATGAATATGTATAACTGAACCACCTGAAACTAACACATTGTTAATCAAGTATGCTCTAATATAAAATTTAAAAAAAAATTAAAAATGAAGAATCTGAAATTTGAAGGGAATAAGGCACACCAGACCAGCTATGGATCTTGGGACCTGAGAAACGATGGGGCCACAAGTCATCAGAGATTTGTTTTTGCCTCATGTTTCCCAGATTGAGTAGTATAGAAGCTGACAACCTAAGAACACCAATGGGTACAGTCGAAATGGTCCCAGCAAAAGCCTGTTCTCACTATCCAAGGGAACTGGAGAAAAAACAGCCTAACAACAAAGAAAAAAATTTTTTATAATAACCCCTTCACACCACAATGCCACCAAAATCTTGAGGCCTCACCCCCAGTCTCAGCAAAGGCTGAGTGGAAAGCCAATCTGTAACAAGGCACCTCAACCAACCTCTTCCTGCTCCATGTGATTATCTCAAGGAGGCCCAGTTGGGAACCAGACTTCATCCTCACCCTCCCCCACTGTCTATGGTGTCAGAGGAGGCCTGCTAGAAATACAGGACATTATCACTCAGTGGTAATAAGTCTACCACACTGGTGTCAAAGGAGAGAAGACCATGTGGGAAAAAGTAATAGACACCCTTCTTTTCCAGCCAGAGTGGTATCAACAGGGCCTAGTTGTTGTTGTTCAGTCACTTAAGTCGTGTCTGACTCAGTGCAACTCCATGGACTACGGCATGCCAGGCTTCCCTGTCCTTCACTATCTAAGAGAGTATATTCAAAACTCAGGTCTGTTGAGTCAGGGACACAATCCAACCATTTCATTCTCTGTCACTCCTTTCTCTTTCTGTCCTTAATCTTTCCCAGCATCAGGGTCTTTTCCAATGAGTTGGCTCTTCGAATCAGGTGGCCAAAGTATTGGAGCTTTAGCATCAGTCCTTCCAATGAATATTCAGGACTGATTTCCTTTAGGATTGCCTGGTTTGATCTCCTTGCTGTCCAAGAGACTCTCAAGAGTCTTCTCTAGCACCACAGTTCAAAAACATCAATTATTTGGCACTCAGCCTTCTTTATGGTCCAACTCTCACATCCATGCAAGACTGCTGGAAAAACCATAGCTTCGACTGTACTGACCTTTGTTGGCAAAGGGATGTCTTTGCTTGTTAATATGCTAAATTTGTCATAGCTTTTCTTTCAAGGAGCAAGCATCCTTTAATTTCATGGCTGCATTCACCATCCACAATGATTTTGGAGCCCAAGAAAATAAAATCCACCACTGTTTACATTTTTTCCCCATCTATTTGCCATAAATTGATGGGACCAGATGCCGTGATCTTAGTTTTTTGAATGTGGAGCTTTTTTTTTTTTTTTTTTTTAATTTATTTAATTTAATAGGAAGCTGATTACTTTACAATATTGTAGTGGTTTTTGCCATACATTCACATTTATCAGCCATGGGTGTACATGTGTTCCCCATCCTGAAACCCCCTCCCACCTCCCTCCCCATCCCATCATTCAGGGTCATCCCAGTGCACCAGCCCAGAGCACCCTTTCTCATGCATCAATCCTGGACTGGCGATCTATTTCATATATGATAATATACATGTTTCAATGCTCTTCTCTTAAATCATCCCACCCTCTCCTCTCACAGGGTCCAAAAGTCTGTTCTTTACATCTGTGTCTCTTTTGCTGCCTCGCATATAGGGTCATAGTTGCCATCTTTCTAAATTCCATATATATATATGTGTTAATATACTGTATTGGTGTTTTTCTTTCTGACTTACTTCACTCTGTATAATAGCCAGCCTTTTCACTCTCCTCTTTCACCTTCCTCAAGAGGCTCTTTAGTTCCTCTTCACTTTCTGCCATTAGGGTGGTATCATCTACATATCAGAGGTTGTTGATGTTTCTCCTGGCAATCTTAATTCCAGATTATGATTCACCCAGCCCAGCATTTTGCATGATGTACTGTGCATATAATTTAAATAAGCCAGGGGACAATATACAGCCTTGACATAGTCCTTTCCCAATTTGAACCAGTCCATTGTTCCATGTCCAGTTCTAACTTGCTTCCTTACCTGCATACTGGTTTCTCAAGAGGCAGGTTAAGTTGGTCTGACATACCCATTTCTTTAAGAATTTTCCACAGTTTGATCCACAGTCAAAGGCTTTCATGTAATAGTCACTGAAGCACAAGTAGATGTTTTTCTGGAACACTCTTGCTTTTTCTGTTATCCAACGGATGTTGGCAATTTGATCTCTGATTTCTCTGCCTTTTCTAAATCCATCTTGTACATCTGGAATTTCTTGGTTCATATACTGTTGAGGCCTAGCTTGAAGGATTTTGAACATTACCTTGCTAGCATATGAAATGAGCGTAATTGTATGATCGTTTGAACATTCTTTGGCATTGCCTTTCTTTGAGATTGAAATAAACACTGACCTTTTTCAGTCTTGTGGCCATTGTTGAGTTTTCCAAATTTTCTGGCATATTGAGTAAAGCAATGTAACAGCATTATCTTTTAGAATTTGAAATAACTCAAGTGGAATTCTATCACTTCCACTAGCTCTGTTCTTAGTAATTCTTCCTAAGGCCTACTTGTTTTCACATTCTAGAACAGGGTGTAGTGAGGAGCCTCAACTCCTACTTTGGCCTATCAGTAACAAGAATTCTTTCCTTCCCATGGGGATGTAGAGGGAAAGTTGAAAATCTGGATTTCCAGGCATCCTGGTAATAATAAGATAGTGCTTCTCCCGTCAGAGACACTGTCAGAGGAGGCCTGCTCTAACAGAAAGTATAAGTAAAAACAAGATTCTCACAATTCTCAAAATGTACAGACTTCAGTTGAAAATTATTTTCATACCAAGAACCAGGAAGATCTCAACATGAATGAGAAAAGACCTCCAATAGTAACACAGATGACAGATGATATAGTTGTTAATTATCTTATAAGAGTTTTAAAGCAACCAGCATAAAAATGCTTTAATAAGCAATTAGGAATACATTTGAAAAAAATGGAAGGCTTGCTCCTTGGAAGGAAAGCTGTTGATAGGTGAATGGTGTTAGGTGCCTGATCTCTAAAGATTTAGCTTCGGGACCAGGGACCAGGCTTAATCATTCAGAGCTTTTGTGTGCCAGAAGTTTTATTACAGTGAAAAGGACAGAGAAAGCTTCTGACATAGACATCAGAAAGGGGACAGAGAGTGCCCCACTTGCTAGTCTTATCAAGGCCTTATATAGTTTTACCAGACTCACTCCCACAACATCAGATCAGATCAGTAGCTCAGTCGTGTCCGACTCTTTGCAACCCCATGAATTGCAGCACCTGTCCTCCCTACTGCTACTGCTGCTAAGTCGCTTCAGTCGTGTCTGACTCTGTGCGACCCCACAGACAGAAGCCCACCAGGCTCCCCTGTCCCTGGGATTCTCCAGGCAAGAATACTGGAGTGGGTTGCCATTTCCTTCTCCAACGTATGAAAGTGAAAAGTGAAAGTGAAGTCGCTCAGTCGTGTCCGACTCTTAGCGACCCCATGGACTGGAGCCTACCAGGCTCCTCTGTCCATGGGATTTTCCAGGCAAAAGTACTGGGGTGGGGTGCCATTGCCTGCCCCGCCTGTCCTCCCTGTCCATCACCAACTCCCGGAGTTCACTCAGACTCACATCCATCGAGTCAGTGATGCCATCCAGCCATCTCATCCTCTGTTGTCCCCTTCTCTTCCTGCTCCCAATCCCTCCCAGCATCAGAGTCTTTTCCAATGAGTCAACTCTTCGCATGAGGTGGCCAAAGTACTGAAGTTTCAGCTTTAACATCATTCCTTCCAAAGAAATCCCAGGGCTGATCTCCTTCAGAATGGACTGGTTGGATCTCCTTGCAGTCCAAGGGACTCTCAAGAGTCTTCTCCAACACCACAGTTCAAAAGCATCAGTTCTTCGTCGCTTAACCTTCTTCACAGTCCAGCTCTCACATCCATACATGACCCCAGGAAAAACCATAGCCTTGACTAGACGAACCTTTGTTGGCAAAGTAACATCTCTGCTTTTGAAATAAGCTATCTAGGTTGATCATAACTTTCCTTCCAAGGAGTAAGCGTCTTTTAATTTCATGGCTTCAGTCACCATCTGCAGTGATTTTGGAGCCCCCAAAAGTAAAGTCTGACACTGTTTCCACTGTTTCCCCATCTATTTCCCATGAAGTGATGGGACTGGATGCCATGATCTTCGTTTTCTGAATGTTGAACTTTAAGCCAACTTTTTCACTCTCCTCTTTCACTTTCATCAAGAGACTTTTTAGTTTCTCTTCACTTTCTGCCATAATGGCGGTGTCATCTGCATATCTGAGGTTATTGATATTTCTCCAGGCAATCTTGATTCCAGCTTGTGTTTGTTCCAGCCCAGCGTTTCTCATCATGTACTCTGCATATAAGTTAAATAATCAGAGTGACAATATACAGCCTTGATGTACTCATTTTCCTATTTGGAACCAGTCTGTTGTTCCATGTCCAGTTCTAACTGTTGCTTCCTGACCTGCATACAAATTTCTCAAGAGGCAGATCAGGTGGTCTGGTATTCCCATCTCTTTCAGAATTTTCCACAGTTTGTTGTGATCCACACAGTCAAAGGCTTTGGCGTAGTCAATGAAGCAGAAATAGATGTTTTTCTGGAACTCTCTTGCTTTTTCCATGATCCAGCGGATGTTGGCAATTTGATCTCTGGTTCCTCTGCCTTTTCTAAATCCAGCTTGAACATCAGGAAGTTCACGGTTCACATATTGCTGAGGCCTGGCTTGGAGAATTTTGAGCATTACTTTCCTAGCGTGTGAGATGAGTGCAATTGTGCGGTAGTTTGAGCATTCTTTGGCATTGCCTTTCTTTGTGATTGGAATGAAAACTGACCTTTTCCAGTCCTGTGGTCACTGCTGAGTTTTCCAAATGTGCTGGAATATTGAGTGTAGCACTTTCAGAGCATCATCTTTCAGGATTTGGAATAACTCCACTGGAATTCCATCACCTCCACTAGCTTTGTTCATACTGATGCTTTCTAAGGCCCACTTGACTTCACATTCCAGGATGTCTGGCTCTAGGTCAGTGATCACACCATCATGATTATCTGGGTCATGAAGATCTTTTTTGTACAGTTCTTCTGTGTATTTTTGCCACCTCTTCTTAATCTTCTGCTTCTGTTAGGTCCATACCATTTCAGTCCTTTATCGAGCCCATCTTTGCATGAAATGTTCCTTTGGTATCTCTGATTTTCTTGAAGAGATCCCTAGTCTTTCCCATTCTGTTGGTTTCCTCTATTTCTTTGCATTGATCGCTGAAGAAGGCTTCCTTATCTCTTCTTGCTCTTCTTTGGAACTCTGCATTCAGATGCTTATATCTTTCCTTTTCTCCTTTGCTTTTTGCTTCTCTTCTTTTCACAGCTATTTGTAAGGCCTCCCCAGACAGCCATTTTTCTTTTTTGGATTTCTTTTCCATGGGAATGGTCTTGGTCCCTGTCTCCTGTATAATGTCACGAACCTCATTCCATAGATCATCAGGCACTCTATCAGATCTAGTCCCTTAAATCCATTTCTCACTTCCACTGTATAATCATAGCGGATTTCATTTAGGTCATACCTGAATGGTCTAGTGGTTTTCCCTACTTTCTTCAATTTCAGTCTGAATGTGGCAATAAGGAGTTCATGGTGTGAGCCACAGTCAGCTCCTTGTCTTGTTTTTGCTGACTGTATGGAGCTTCTCCATCTTTGGCTGCAAAGATATAATCAATCTGATTTTGGTGTTGAGCATCTGGTGATGTCCATGTGTAGAGTCTTCTCTTGTGTTGTTGGAAGTGGGTGTTTGCTATGACCAGTGCATTTTCTTGGCAAAACTCTATTAGTCTTTGCCCTGCTTCATTCCGTATTCCAAGGCCAAATTTGCCTGTTACTCCAGGTGTTTCTTGACTTCCTACTTTTGCATTCCAGTCCCCTATAATGAAAAAGACATCTTTTTTGGGTGTTAGTTCTAAAAGTTATTGTTGGTCTTCATAGTACCGTTCAACTTCAGCTTCTTCAGCGTTACTGGTTGGGGCATAGTTTGGATTACTGTGATATTGCATGGTTTGCCTTGGAAACAAAGAGAGATCATTCTGTCGTTTTTGAGATTGCATCCAAGTACTGCATTTCAGACTCTATTGTTGACCATGATGGCTAATCCATTTCTTCTGAGGGATTCCTGCTCGCAGTAGTCGATATAATGGTCATCTGAGTTAAATTCACCCATTCAGTCCATTTCAGTTCGCTGATTCCTAGAATGTCGACATTCACTCTGGCCATCTCTTGTTTGACCACTTCCAATTTGCCTTGATTCATGGACCTGACATTCCATGTTCCTATGCAATATTGCTCTTTACCGCATCAGACCTTGCTTCTATCACCAGTCACATCCACAGCTGGGTATTGTTTTAGCTTTGGCTCCATCCCTTCATTCTTTCTGGAGTTATTTCTCCACTGATCTCCAGTAGCACATTGGACACCTACTGACCTGGGGAGTTCCTCTTTCAGTATCCTATCATTTTGCCTTTTCATACTGTTCATGGGGTTCTCAAGGCAAGAATACTGAAGTGGTTTGCCATTCCCTTCTCCAGTGGACCACATCCTGTCAGGTCTCTCCACCATGACCTGCCCGTCTTGGGTTACCCCATGGGCATGGCTTAGTTTCATTGAGTTAGACAAGGCTGTGGTCCTAGTTTGATTAGATTGACTAGTTTTCTGTGAGTATGGTTTCAGTGTGTTTGTCCTCTGATGCCCTCTTGCAACACCTACCGTCTTACTTGAGTTTCTCTTACCTTGTGTGTGGGGTATCTCTTCACGGTTGCTCCAGCAAAGCGCAGCCATTGCTCCTTACCTTGGACGAGGGGTCTCTCCTCACCCCAGTATGACCTAGAAAGCATATTAAAATGCAGAGACATCACTTTGCTGACAAAGCTCCGTATAATCAAAGCTGTGGTTTTTCCAGTAGTCATGTACAGACGTTAGAGTTGGACCAATAGAAAACTGGACACCGAAGAATTGATACTTTCGAATTGTGGTGCTGGAGAAGACTCTTGAGGGTTGCTTGGACTGCAAGGAGACCAAACCCATCAGTCCTAAAGAAATCAACTCTGAATATTCATTCACTGGAAGGACTGATGCTGAAGCTGAAGCTCCAATACTTTGACCATCTGAAGCAAAGAGCAGACTCATTGGAAAATACCCTGATGCTGGGAAACCACCAACTCAATGGACATGATTTGGAGCAAACTTAGGGAGATAGTGAAGGACAAGGAACCCTGGCATGCTGCATTCCATGGGTCCCAAATAGTTGAACACAACTTAGTGACTGAACAACAGTGGAAATTTTTGAAGAGAAATACAAAGACTCAGCAAAGGAACAGAAGATATAAATAAGAACCAATTGAAAATGTAGAATGGGAAAATGCATTGAGTGAAATTTTCAGATTCAGTGGATGGACTAAACAATACAATAGAAAAGACAAGAAACAGAAACAGTGAACTTTTTGAATAACAGAAATTATGCTATCCAAACAACAGACAATTGTGAAAATTTGTTACAGTAGACATGTTCTAAAAGCGAGATTCCCTGGTGGTACTAGGGGCAAAGAAGCTGATAACCCTAGTCATATCATGGCAAAACACTTGTTAATTATGTTACAACTGATTCCTTAGAAATCAGATCACTTTGTAAAAGAGCCGCTAGCTGTAGTGGTACTGGTTGAAAAATATCATGTTGATATGTGTTAGCTGCTCCTTGCCACTTTTAGCAAAGTCTTGTGAAAGAGACACACTTAAGCTGATTTAAGTGGTAACTTTGTGGAAGCAGCTTCAACAGGAGATAACCAAGTGGCCCTCAAACTTTCTCAAGCCAGCCCTTTTGAAAATTTTCAGTTACACAGTGGTAGCCAGACCAGTACCAAAGATCAGGTTGTTTCAGATAGCTTCAGGGTAACTGCCATTAAGATAAGAGAGAGGGGCATAAACAATACAGATGCAAATACATGAATAATTAAAGTTTTAAAGTGTAAAAACTATTTCTCTGATATTGAGAAAAGTTAAAGATTAGGTATATCCAAAAACTCTCTGCTTCCAAAAAAAAAAAAAAAAATCAATGAGAAAACTGTCAAAATTGTCAACTTCATGTTTTCTAGGACTCTGGAAAATAAAGGTTTGTAGCAGTCTGGGGATGGACTTCCAAGGTGATTCAGTGGTAAGAAAAAAAACACCCACCTGCCAGTGCAGGAGACATGAGCAACATGGGTGTGATCCCTGGGTCAGAGAAGGACATGGCAACCCAATATAATATTCTTACCTAGAGAATCCCATGGACAGAAGAGCCTGGTGGGCTACAGTCCGTAGGGTCACAAAGAGTCAGACATGACTGAAGTTACTGAGGACACACACATGCATCCTGAAAGAATGACTAAAGAGAGTTCTCTAAACAGAAGGGGCACAATAAAGGAAGGGATTTTGGAATAGCAGGACAGAATAAAAAACAACAGAAAGAGCAAAATTGTGGATACATTTAATAGATTTTTCTTCTCCCCTTGAGTTTTCTCAATTATGTTTGATGCTTAAAGCATAAAATAACTTTCTCCAACTTTATTGAGATAAAGCAAAAACTATAATGTGATCTGATATGAGTCTCAGTGTATGTGAAGAAAATACTTGACAGTTGTATTATACTAGATGGAACATAAAGAACATCAAGTGAAAAGAGATTTGTACATTTCACCAAACACATGAAATGTTGACACTTAGTAGCCCATAAGTTATCTATGTAAGTATAATACCTAAAGTAACCACTAATAGCCTATATAAAGAGATGCACTCAGAAACCCTATAGATAAATGAAATTGGAATTCTAAGAAATGTTCAAGAAAACATAGCAATCCTAAATAGTTATGCACGAAATAATCAAAGAAGCTTCAAATTACATGAAGCAAAAACTTTTAGAACTGAAAGAAGAAAGAAAAAAATCCATAATTAAACTTTAACAACCTCCTCTCCCAACAACTGAAAACGCAATTATACAGAAAATCAGAAATGATTAAAAGCCAAGAGCACCATCAAACAACAGGATCTGATAAATATTTATGGACACTATACCCAACAATAGCAGAATATACATTATTTTCAAGTGACCATGGAACATATAACAAGATAGAAAATATCCTAATCTATAAAACAAGCTTCAATTTTTTAAAATTGAAATCATGCATGATTTCTCTGGCTGCAGTGGAATCAAACTAGAAATCAATAACAGAAAGGCAACATGAAGCTTGGCAGAAAAAATGGTGATGGTAGAAAATCTAACTTCCTTGTCCCCTCATATTGATCAATGATTGGATAGCTATCCATGAAAAAAGACCTCTAGGAGACTTCTATAGTTTACTTAAGAAGTTTTAGAAACACATTAGAACAACAAAAACAACAAAAAGAGAATAATTTCACAGAAAAGAGAAGGAAGAAATTGCATTTTGATTGCATCATCCCCATCCTTCAAGTCAGCATTGTTTGTGCCAAGAAAGAACTTCCCAGCTAGGAGTTCCTTTTGCCAGGAAGGAAAGAGGGAGATGAATGACCAGCTTCTCCAGCCTTTCATGGCACTATGTAAAGGTCCTACTTTGGTTTCATACCATTCAGACCAGCAAAGCAGAAATGTATACAGCTGACTGGGAACAAAGAAGAAAAGCAGAGGCTGTTAGCAGACATGCAGTGGGACTGATCAAACTCCACAGAGACCTGCTCTTCAGACAAAACTCAGAAGATTTCACCATCGATGAAGCCAGTGGTCAGCACAGCTGCTGTGGACCCCTTATAGATCTCACCAGCTTTCTCCTCACAGGTATTCATGTTCCCTAATGCCAGCCAACTGAGTCAGTCTCCACCCTCTCCACCCACTCACCCCTGATGAGTCCAGGAACCACACTGGCAGCCATCCAAAGTGTCTGCAGCTGCACAAGTGTGAAACACAAGCTGCCTGAGACCCTCCTCACCCCACTGGAGCCCAGGAGCCATGCCTACAGCCAGTGTGGGCTTGCAGCTGTCTGAATAGGGCTGGTTTAGTACACCAGCCTACAGACCCTAGGGTCCCCACTGCCACTGTGCCCACATTTGGAGCTAGCCTACCCATTTGTGCCCCTGCATTCCACTGGCCTGGCCTCCACCATAATGCACACATCCTGGGGGAAAGGCATGCAACCATGGATGACAACTGCTTGTGGACCTGAATCAAACTCTGCCTTCTGTCACTGGCCAGCATCACTGTGCCCAGCTGTAACTTGCCCTTCTGGCTATGTACCTGCATACCGGAAGCCCAACTCAAATCACCAGCTGCCAGTGCAGCATGCA
This sequence comes from Tragelaphus eurycerus, assembly GCA_935064755.1. NCBI lineage: Eukaryota > Metazoa > Chordata > Mammalia > Artiodactyla > Bovidae > Tragelaphus > Tragelaphus eurycerus. The sequence goes on along the minus strand of CAKXYN010000119.1, from coordinate 3,770,021 downwards.
TGCCCGAGGCGGGGGGTGGGGGAAGCAGGGTGTATACAGCTGCAGGAATGTACACCAATATCCAGGAACTCTACCACTACTTATGGGCTCAGATCAGGCTATGTACGCCTTCTGTCACTGGCCAACACAATAGCATCCACCCTTCCATCTGTGGGCCTGCATATCTCTAACCTGAACTCTGTCACAAGCTTCCACTGAAGTGTGCATACTTGGAGGGAGAGTGCAGCCATAGGAGATCATTCTGACATGTAGGGCCTCTACAGCTATCAGTGAGCTCATAGTTGGCCCTGACCTTTGAGATTTGCCCTTGTTCTCACCACTATACACATGTCTGTCTGCAATTAGCCCTTGCCTATAAACAAGCACCTGCAACTGGTCCCTTTAGCTGAGTGTGTGTACACCAGCAACTCCACCCATCACTGCTGACTGCTCTGGTCCCTAGCTATTGGGCCTGGACGTTCCACTTAGGATGCCAATAATCCTTGCAGCTACTGTTGACCCCCCACAGTACCCACCAAGCACCATGGAGTTGATGATACTGTGGACCCCAGTAGCTTGAGCCAAAGAGACATCATGCCCCAACAGTGCCTGACGTGCTCCTAAACTTAGCACACTATACTGCAAGACTGGGGGTCATAGCACAACCCTGCATGCCTCCACTCACAGGTGAAAGGCTTCCTTTACCAAAGTCAGTCCATAAAGTCTGGAAGATATGACTGCTTCTTCAAATGAGCAGACACCTATGAAAGGCTACATGGGATTATGAAGAATTTGAGAAACATGTCTCCACCAAAAGAATATGGTAAACCTCTAACAGTTGGCCCCAAAGAAATGGAGACCAGGAATTGCCTGACAAAGAATTCCAAATAATTGTTCTACAGTGACCAGAGAGTTATAAGAGAAAACAGATAAATAGGAAAAAAAATGAGAAGTTCAATAAAGAGATGGAAAACATAAAAAAGAAACAGATTTTGAGGCTGAAGAATATAATGACTAACAAATTCAATCAGGACCTGATTGAATTCAATTCAGTCAACAGCAGACTTGAATATGTAGAAGAAGAGAATTAATGAGATAGAAGACAGACTAATTAAAATTATATAATCAGAGAACAAAAAGTAAAAAATGTGAAAAATAATGAAGAAAGCCTACAGGACTTATGAATGAATATCAACAAAAATAATATACTAGTGATTGGAGTCTCGGAAGGAGAAATGGATTTAAAGTTTATTTAAATTAATAATGGCTTTCCTACACCTGGGGAAAGATTTCTCTATCCACGATCATGAAGCTAATAGATCACCTCAAAATTTCAATCCACAGCAATATCCTCCAAGATACATAATAATAAAACTGTCTAAAACTGAAGATAAAGATTTTTTTTTTTTTGGCTGGAAAAAATAGTTTATTTGGGTTCTTAGGAGACACAGCTTTGGGTAAAAATGAAAGAGTATTCTGGGGAAGAGAAAGTTAGGAACTTATAAAGACAAAACTAGCTACAAAGATGTTCATTGTTTTCTAGCGAGAATTGTGACTGACTCTAATACAAATCAGGAAATATTTGCTGTTAATGCATCACAGGTTATTTTAAGGTAGGTGTCTGAGAAGTAGATAGGCTGTCATAAGTTATTTAGAGTAAAGGTCTAAGAAGTATCTTGAGTTTCTGGCAGATGTTCTGAATGACTTCATTAGGAAAACAAGTGGTCAAAAAGTCAGATTCTATCCAGGCTGAGATGTATTAATACATAAGCCACACTTACTTTATGGCCTCCCAGCTCCATTTTACAGAGCTCTCTGAGCAATGCTAACTTAATTTTGATTTTTCTTTCATAATATCCCAGAGCATTTTCTATCTGAAGTGCTTACAAAAGGAGGACTACAATATTTCCTTGTTACATCAGTGGTTCACCATTGGTTCTCCTGGTTCTCATTGGTTTTATTGGTTCACCTGGGTCTCCCACATTGCAGTCAGATTCTTTACCATCTGAGCCACCAGGGAAACCCATTTTGCATGGGAGTGAACTTAAATTGCTAGCATAAAATAGACTTTTGTAAATAATATGTTTTATGTAAAATTCATAGTAACCACAAAACAAAGACTTTCAGTAGATTCACAAAAGATAAAGAGAAGGGAATCAGCACACACCACAATGGTAAATCATCAGTTTACAAAGGAAGGCAGCAAAGAAAGGAAGAAAGAAAAATAGAAGTAGAAAGCAGCCAGAAAACTATAAGATGGCGTTAGTTAAGTCCTTAGGGCTTCCCAGGTGGCTCAGCAATAAAGAATCTGCCTTCAGTGCTGGAGACACAGAAGACATGGGTTTGATCCCTGGGCCAGAAAGATTCCCTGGAGGAAGGCTTGGCAACCCACTACTTGCCTGGAGAATCCCATGGATAGAGGAACCTGGTGGGCTGCAGTCCATGGGGTTGCAAAGAGTAGCACATGACTGAAGCGACTGAGCACACACAGAGTTAAGTGCTTACCTGTTAATAATTACTCTGAATGAGTAGTAGATAGAATTCTTCAATCAAAAGACATAGAGTGGCTGAATGGGTTAAAAAAAAAAAAAAACAACCATATGGTGACTCGAAAAGATTTACTTCAGCTTTAAGGACACACATAGGCTCAAAGTGAAAAGAGGACAAAAGACATTCCATGCCAATAGGAACCAAAAGAAAGCGTGGATGACTTATATTAATATCAGACAAAACAGACTTTAACCAAAAATGGTAACAAAACACAAAGATAGTCATTATATAATAATAAGATCAATTCATCAAGAATATATAACAATTATGAATAAATTTGTACCCAAGATTGGAGTGCCTAACTATCTTTTTTAAAAATTGGAGCACCTAAATATTTTAAGCAAACACTAAAAAATCTGAAGTGAGGCATAGACAAAAATACAACAGTAAAGGACCTTAATATCTCCCTTTCAACAATGGATATATCATCCATGCAGAAAATAAACAAGGAAATGTTGAACTTGAACCATACTTTAGGCCAAATGGAACTAACAGACATACATATGCATAGCTTGCATGTATTGTGGGTTCAGTTCCAAACCACTGTAATGAAGTGAATATTGTAATAGAGTGAGTCACACAAACTTTTTCTTTCCCAATGCATATGTTTATAGTAGAGTGCAGTCCATTGTGTGTACGATAATATTGTCTAAAAAACAACATGCACACTTTAATTTACAAATTATTTATTGCTTAAAAATGCTAACCATCATCTGAGCCTTCAGGAAGTTATAATCTTTTTGCTGGTGGAGAATCTTGCTTCAGCGGTGATGGCAGATCTTCCATCGGTTGGTCGCTGAAGGTTGGAGTGGCTGTGGCAATTTCTTAACATAAGACAACAATGATGTTTGTCACATCAATTGACTATTCCTTTAATGAATGATTTCTCTGCAGCATGAAATGCTGTTTGACAGCACTTTACCCACAGTAGAACTTCTTTCAAAGCTGGAATCAATCTTCTCAAAATCAGCCACTGCTTCATCAACTAAGCTTATTTGTAATGTTCTAAATCCTTTTTGTCATTTCAACAATCTTCATAGAGTCTTCACCAAGAGTAGATTCCCTCTTCAGAAATTACTTTCTTTGCTCATCCATAAGAAGTAACTCACCATTCATTACAGTTTTATCATGATATTGTAGCAATCCAGTCACATCTTCTGGCTCCACTTCTAATTTTAGTTACCTTGCTATTTCTATCACATCTGCAGTTCCTCCTCCACTGAAGTGTTGAACCCCTCAGAGTTATCCATGAGGGTTGGTTGGAATCAACTCCTTTCAAATTCCTGTTAATATTGATATTTTGACCTCTTCTCATGAATCACAAATGTTCTTATTGGCATCTAGAGTGGTGAATTCTTTTCAGAACGTTTTCATTTACTTTGTGTGGATCCATCAGAGCAATCACTATCTATGTCAGTTATAACCTCATAAAGTGTTTTTCTTAAATCATGAGACTTAAAAGTTGAAATTACTCTTTAATCCATGGGCAGCACAATGAATGTTGTGTTAGCAGGCATGAAAATATTAATGTCATTGTACATTCTCCATCAGAGCTCTAGAGAGACTAGGTGCACTGTCGATGAGTACTAACAGTTTGAGAGAAACCTTTTTTTCTGAGCAGTAGGTTTTAACCGTAGGCTTAAAATATTCAGTAAACTATGTTGTAAACAGATGTGCTGTCATCCAGGATATGTTGTTCCATTTGAAGAGCCCAAGCAGAGTAGATTTAGCATAATTCTTAAGAGCCCAGATTTTCAGAATGGTAAATGAGCACTGACTTCAACTTAAAGTCACCATCTGCATTCACCCATAAGAAGAGAATCAGCTTGTATTTTGAAGCTTCAAAGCCAGGCACTGACTTTTCCTCTCTAGCTGTGAAAATTCTAGATGGCATTTTCTTCCAATAAAAAACTGTCTTGGTTATATTGAAAATCTGTTGTTTAGCGTAACCACCTTCATTATGTCAGCTAGATCTTCTGAATAAGTTACTGCAGCTTCTACATCAGCACTTTCTTTTTCATTGTACCCTTTTATGTTATGGAGACAGTTTCTTTCTTTAAACCTCACAAACCCACCTCTGGTAGCTTCAGACTTCAATAATTTTCTCACCTCTCTTACATTAACAGAATTGAAGAGTTAGTATCTTGCTTTGGATTAGGCTTTGGCTGAAGGGAATGTTGTGGCTGGTTTGATCTTCTATCTAAGCCACAAAAACTTTCTCCATATCAGCAATAAGGCTGTTTCAACTTCCTTTTTTTTTACTTATTTTTTATGTTTAATTTTCATTGAAGTATAGTTGATATACAATACTATATCACAATTTTTAATAGTTATGCTCCATTTATTGTTATGATAAAATATTGGCTAATTCCCTGTACAGAACAATATATGCTTGTAATTTATTTTATACATAATAGTTTGTACCTCTTAATCCCCTTACCCTCCCTGCTTCTTTCTCCCACTGGTTACCACTAATTTGTTCCCTGTATCTGTGAGTTCACTTCTTTTTTTGTTATATTCACTAGTTTGTTTATTTTTTAGATTTCACATAAAGTGACATCATACAATATTTGTCTTTCTTTGTCTGACTTATTTCGCTCCAAACATAATACCCTCCAAGTCCATTTGTGTTGCTGCAAATGGTAAAATTTTATTATTTTTATGGCTGATTAATATTCCATTGTGTATGTATATATATATACACATATGTATATATATATGTATACACACACATATCACATTTATCCATTCATCTCTTGATGGACACTTATGTTGTTCCTATATCTTGGCTATTGTCAATAATGCTGCTATGAATGTTGGGGTATGTAAATCTTTTCAAATTAGTATTCTTTGTTTTTGTTAGATATATATCCAGGAGTGGAATTGCTGGATGCATTATCAATCCTGAGAAAGAAGAGCAAAGCTGGAGGCACCATGCTAATTGATTTCAAACTATACTGTTTAAACAAAGTATAGTAAACAATGCACTATGGCATTGGCATAGAACTAGACACATAGACAAATGGAACTGAATCAAGAGCCCAGAGATACCCTTCTGTACATACAGTTAACTAGTATCTGAAAGAATACTCATTGGGGATAGGATAGTTTTTTCCATAAATAGTGTTGGAAAAACTAGATTAGCACATGCATAAGAGTGAAATTGGAACCCCATCTTAAACTTTACTCAAAATGGATTAAATACTTAAACATAAGATCTGAAACTGTAGATACCTGAGAAGAAAACATAAGGAAAATGTTCTTTGACATTGATCTTGTATTTATTTCCTGTAAAGCATAAGTAACAAAAGAAGAAACAAATAAATGGCACTACATCAAACTAAAAAACTTATGCAGAGCAAAAGAAAAAGTAAAAAGAAACAGACAATGAAATGAAAAGGCAACATAAAGAATGGGAAAGATTGTTTGCAAACCATATATTGGGTAAGGGGTTAATAACCAAAATATATAAAGAACTCATACAACTCATTATTTTTTTAAAAAAAGCCCTATTGAAAAGTGGGCAAAGGAACTGAATAGACAGTTTTCCAAAGAATACATACAAGTTAACAACAGGTATATGAAAAGATATTCAGCATCAGTAATTGGTGAAATGCAAATCAAAACCACAGTGAGATATCACTTCACACCAGTTAGAATGACTGTTATAAAAAATGCAAGCGATAACAGGTGTTAGCCCTGATGCTGGGAAAGATTGAAGGCAGGAAGAGAAGGGATGAGAGAAGATGACATGGTTGGATGGCATCACCAACTCAATGGACATGAGTTTGAGCAAGCTCCAGGAGTTGGTGATGGACAGGGAAGCCTGGGGTGCTGCAGACCATGGGGTTGCAGAGTTGGACACAACTGAGCAACTGAACTGACTGACTGAACAAGTGTTACCAAGGGTGTAGAGAAAAGGGTAACACTTGTGCAGTTAGTGGGAGTGTAAAATTGGTATAGCCACTATGGAAAATAGTATGGTGATTCCTCAAAAAATTAAAAATAAAACTACCATATGATCCACCAGTCTCACTCCTGGGTTTATATCCAAAGGAAATAGAAACTGATTTTTAAGGGATATCCACATCCACATGTTCACAGCATAATTCACAATAGCAAGATACAAAAACATCGAAGTGTCCATCACAGATGAATGAAGAAGTTGTGAGGTTATGAGATTATAAATAGTATGAGTGAAAAAAGATGTTGTGAGATTAAATATAACATATATAGACATGAAAAAGAAAGAAATTCTGCTGCTTTACAATAACTGGGTGACACTTCAGTACATTATGCTAAGTAAAATTAATAAGACAAAGAACAACAAATGTCATTTGATATCAATTATTTGTGGAATCTAAAAAAACTGAACTCAGAGAAATAGAGTGGTGATTACCAGGAACTGAGAGGTAAGGGAAATGGGGAAATACTCTCAAGGAGTACAAGCTTCCAGTTACAAGAGTAATAAGTTCTGGGGATCTAATGTACAGCATGGTGATTGTGGTCAGTAATACTTTATTATATACTGGAAAGTTGCCAAGACAGTAGATCTTATATGTTCTAACCACAAAAAGAAATGGTAATGCTATGGGGGTAATCATCTGTAGCATACAGAGTATCAGATCAGCAGACCGTATACCTTAAGCTTCCACAATGTTATATGTCAATTATAACTCATAAAGCTAGAAAAAAAGAAGCAAAATGTGAATATTCTCCAAACACTTAAATATTAAACACACTATTCAATAATGCATGAGTAAATAAGGAAGTTTCAAGCGAAATAAGAATAACACTGAACTGAATGACAGTATAAATATATCTCAATGTATGGAAAACAACTAAATCATTTGTTGAGAGGCATACTCATAGGATTGAATGTTTACCTTAGAAAAGAAGAAAAGTCTAAATCAATAAACCAAAATGTCACTTTAGAAACTTAGAAAAATAAGAGCAACATAGTAGAAAGAAGGAAATAAATATAATTAAAGAAGATACAAATTTTAAAAATCCCTGGAATTGAAAACAGAGAAACAATACAGAAAAATCAATGGATGAATTGGTTATAAGAGAAACAATATCTAAAAATCAATAAAATTAATAATTTTTTAGAAGGCTAAAGAAACAGAACAGAAGAAGCAAAGGAAGTGAGTGAACACAAACTACCAATGTCAGGAACAAAGTGGAAGGTATCATACTGATCGTGTGAATCTGGAAAGGATAATGAATAATATGAACAGTTCTATACACATAACTTTGGTAACTTAGATGATATGGATGAGTTCCTTAAAAAAGTAAGAAGTACTACAACTCACTCAATATGAAATAGATCATTTGAGCTCATATTTAAATAATCTCTGAAAAAGAAATCATTAGGCCTGGATTGTTTTACTGGAGAATTATACCAAGAATTTAAAGAAAAATTAGCATAAATTATACAAAAAAGCTTCTGGAAAACAGAATAGGAGAAAACACTTCCCAACTCATTGTATAAAGGCAGTACTTGTCTGACACCAAAACCAGAAATAGAAATGATACAGAGAAAAGAAAGTTATAGAAAATTATAGACTAATAATATCCCTCATAAATATAAGTGCAAATATCCTTAACAAACAGTTTGAAGATAGAATTCATAAAAACTAAAAAACCAAAACGATACACCATGATAAAATGGAGTTTATTCCAGGAATACAAGGTGGTTCAGTTGATTTTAAAATAAATCATTTTACATATTAACAGGCTGAAGAAGCAAAATCACAAAAACATGTTAGTTACATAAATTTATGCAGAATATTTACTTGAAAAAATTACCACACATTTGTAAACACACACACACACACACACACACACACAAAAAAAAAACTCAACAAACTAGGAATAGGGAATAATCACCTCAGCTTGGTAAAGAACATCTTAAAGAAAAGCCTGTAGCTTACATCATACTTAATGGTGATCTGTTGAATACTTTTCATTTAAGATTGAGAATAACATGAGAATGCTGGCTCTTGTAACTGCTATTCCTTATAGTAATGGAATTTAAGGGAAAGGGTGGGAGAGGGATAAATTAGGAATTTGAGATTAACATATGCACATTATAGCACAGAGAACTATACTCAATATTTTGAGTATATATATATATATACACACACACACACACATGCACACACACATATATATGAAATTGAATCACTTTGTGGTATACCTGAAATTAGCACAACATAAATCAACTATAATTTGATTTAAAAATGAAGTAATTTTAGAAAGTAAAAAAGAAAAAAAGGAAAGGAAATAAAACATAGTTTGGATAGGTGGAAATATAACTCCCTACCTGCCAATGACGTGATTGTCTGCATAGAAAATTTAAGGAGGATGTTAAAAAAAAAAAACTTCCAGAAATAATAAGGGAGTTTATCAAGTTTACAGGATACAAAGCCAACATGCAAAAATCAGTTGAATTTTTATAATAGCAATGAACATGTGAAAAATGAAATAAAAAAGCAGTGCCATTTATAATCTCTCAAAACAATTGAAATGCTTAAGTATATGTCTAATAAAACATTTATAGGATTTATATGCTGAAAATTATAGAATGTTGATAAAAGAAGTTTAAGAAAACGTAAACTAAAAGACGTAAGGAGAAGAAAACTTAATATAGTGAAGACGGTCATTTCTTTCCAAATATACATATATATATATAAATATATATATATATATATATATATTTAAGGTAATTAATATGAAAACCCCAGCAAGATTTTTTGCAGGTAGAGACAAGGTTATACTAACATGTGTATAGATACATACATGCATATATATATATATATATATATATATATATACACACACACAATATAGTATGCACATATATGTATACACACACATACATCCATGTACACACAGGAACTAGAAGAGCTAACACAATTTTTAAAATAAAAAAACCCGGGAGATATTATTAATGTTTATTATGTTGCTTCAGAAGTCAAACAGTCTGAAATTGGCAGATGGATAGACACATACATCAATGTAAGAGAACAGTCTATAAATAGCCTCATAGTTCAGTTCAGTCACTCAGTCGTGTCAGACTCTTTGCGACCCCATGAACCACAGCACGCCAGGCCTCCCTGTCCATCACCAACTCCCGGAGTTTACCCAAACTCATGTCCAGTGAGTCGGTGATGTCATCTAATCATCTCGTCCTCTGTTGTCCCCAATCCTCCTGCCTTCAGTCTTTCCCAGCATCAGGGTCTTTTCAAATGAGTCAGCTCTTCATATCAGGTGGCCAAAATATTGGAGTTTCAGTTTCAACATCAGTCCTTCCAATGAAGACCCAGGACTGATTTCCTTTAGAATGGACTGGTTGGATCTCCTTGCAGTCCAAGGGACTCTCAAGAGTCTTCTCCATCACGACAGTTCAAAAGCATCAATTCTTCTGTGCTCAGCTTTTTTTATAATCCAACTCTCACATCAATACATGACTACTGGAAAAACAATAGCTTTGACTAGATGGACCTTTGTTGACAAAGTAATTTCTCTGCTTCTTAATATGCTATCTAGATTGGTCATAACTTTCCTTCCAAGGAGTAAGCGACTTTTAATTTCATGACTGCAATCACCATCTGCAGTGATTTAAAGTCAACCACTGTTTCCACTGTTTCCCCAACTATTTGCCATGAAGTGATGGGACCAGATGCCATGATCTTAGTTTTCTGAATGTTGAGCTTTAAGCCAGTTTTTGACTCTCCTCTTTCACTTTCATCAAGAGGCTCTTTAGTTCTTCACTTTCTGCCATAAGAATGGTGTCATCTGCATATCTGAGGTTATTGATATTTCTCCCGGCAATCTTGATTCCAGCCTGTGCTTCCTCCAGCCCAGCATTTCTCATGATGTACTCTGCATATGAGTTAAATAAGCAGGGTGACAATATACAGGCTTGACATACTCCTTTTCCTATTTGGAACCAGTCTCTTGTTCCATATCCAGTTCTAACTGTTGCTTCCTGACCTGCAAACAGGTTTCTCAAGAGGCAGGTCAGGTGGTCTGGTATTCCCATCTCGACTTTTCCACAGTTTATTGTGATCCACACAGTCAAAGGCTTTAGCATAGCCAATAAAACAGAAATAGATGTTTTTCTGAAACTCTCTTGCTTTTCGATGATCCAGCAGATGTTGGCAATTTGATCTCTGGTTCCTCTGCCTTTTCTAAAACCAGCTTGAACATCTGGAAGTTCACGGTTCGCCTCTTGCTGAAGCTTGGCTTGGAGAATTTTGAGCATTATTTTACTAGCGTGTGAGATGAGTGCAATTGCATGGTACTTTGAGCATTCATTGGCATTGCCTTTCTTTGGGATTGGAATAAAAACTGACCTTTTACAGTCCTGTGGCCACTGCTGAGTTTTCCAAATTTGCTGGTATATTTAGTGCAGCACTTTCACAGCAGCATCTTTCAAGATTTGAAACAGCTCAACTGGAATTCCATCACCTTCACTAGCTTTGTACGTAGTGATACTTCCTAAGGCCCACTTTAGTTCACATTCCAGGATGTCTGGCTCTAGGTGAGTGGTTACACCATCATGATTATCTGGGTCGTGAAGATCTTTTTTGTACAGTTCTTCTGTGTATTCTTGCCACCTCTTCTTAATATCTTCTGCTTCTGTTAGGTCCATACAATTTCTGTACTTTATCGAGCCCATCTTTGCATGAAATGTTCCCTTGGTATCTCTAATTTTCTTGAAGAGATCTCTAGTCTTTCCTATTCTATTGTTTTCCTCTATTTCTTTGCATTGATCATTGAGGAAGGCTTTCTTATCTCTCCTTCCTATTCTTTGGAACTCTGTGTTCCAATGGGTATATCTTTCCTTCTCCCCTTTGCTTTTCACTTCTCTTCTTTTCACAGCTATTTGTAAAGCCCCCTTGGACAGCCATTTTGCTCTTTTGCATTTCTTTTTCTTGGGGATGATCTTGATCTGTGTCTCCTGTAAAATGTCATGAACCTCTGTCCATAGTTCATCAGGCACTCTGTCTATCTGATCTAGTCCCGTAAATCTATTTCTCACTTCCCCTATATCATCATAAGGGTTTTGATTTAGGTCATACCTGAATGGTCTAGTAGTTTTCCCCACTTTTTTCAATTTAAGTCTGAATTTGGCAATAAGCAGTTCATGATCTGAGCTGCAGTCAGCTCCTGGTCTCATTTTTGCTGACTGTATAGAGCTTCTCCATCTTTGGCTGCAAAGAATGTAATCAATCTGATTTTGGTGTTGACCATCTGGTGATGTCCATGTGTAGAATCTTCTCTTGTGTTGTTGGAAGAGAGTGTTTGCTATGACCAGTGCATCCTCTGCGCAAAACTCTATTAGCCTTTGCCCTGCTTCATTCTGTACTCCAAGGCCAAATTTGCCTCTTACTCCAGGTGTTTCTTGACTTCCTACTTTTGCATTCCAGTCCCCTATAATGAAAAGGACATCTTTTTTGGGTGTTAGTTCTAAAAGGTCTTGGAGGTCTTCATAGAACCGTTCAACTTCAGCTTCTTCAGTGTTACTGGTCGGGCCATAGACTTGGATAACCGTGACATTGAATGGTTTGCCTTGGAAACGAACAGAGATCATTCTGTCATTTTTGAGATTGCATCCAAGTACTGCATTTCAGACTCTTTTGTTGACTATGATGGCTACTCCATTTCTTTTAAGGGATTCCTTCCCACAGTAGTAGATGTAATGGTCTACTAGACTAAGTCTGATAGACAGAGTGCCTGATGAACTATGGACAGAGGTTCGTGACATTGTACAGGGGACAAGGATCAAGACCATCCTCAAGAAAAAGAAATGCAAAAAAGCAAATAGCCTCATAAAGTATGGCCAAATTGTTTTTGACAAAGGTGCAAAAGCATTTAGAAGGAGGGAGGATAATCTTCAATAAAGGATGGTGGAGCCATTCATGTCTATAGGCAACAAATGTGAACATTGACCTAAAACTCACATCTTATGGAAAAATTAACTTAAAATCAGCATACATATAAATGCAAAACTATACAACTTTTAGAAGATAATATAAGAAGAAATGTGTGGACCTATTGAAGAGTTTTATTGAGCAGATTTTTGTGTTTACACAAAAGCACAATGTATTAAAGAAATACATTAATAAATTGAACTTCATCAAAATAAAAACATTTGCTCTGTAAATTACCTTATTATAAAGATTAAAAAAAAACTAGTCTACCAACTTGGAGAAAATATTTACAAACCATGTATCTGATTAAGGACTCATAACTAGAATATTAGCTCAGCTGATAAAGAATCTGTCTGCAATATAGGAGACCCTGGTTGTATTCCTGGGTTAGGAAAATCTCCTGGAGGAGAGCATGGCAACCTGCTTGAGTATTCTTGCCTGGAAACTCTTCATGGACAGAGGAGCCTGGTGGGCTACAGTCCATGGGGTCACAAAGAGACATGAATGAGCGACTAAGCACAACTAGAATATACAAAAAACTCTCAAAAGTCAATGGTAGAAAAAAATCCAATTATAGACAATCTAATTATAAAATGAGCAAAAGATGTGAAAAAGATAAATGTATGACAAATAAACACATCAAAAGATGTTCAAGATCACTAGCCATTAGGGAAATGTGAATTAAGTTATGTTTGTTAGTTAAAAAATAGTGATAATATACCAAATGCTGACCAGGATATACAGAAACTGGAGCTCTCCTATACTTCTAGTGAGAACAAATTGATTCTGGAAAAGTTCATAAGTTTCTTCGAAAAAAAAATGTACTTACTCTACAACCTATCATTTTATACTCCAGGGCATTTAATTCAATGAAACGAGAACATGTTCACACAAAACTTCTACAGATGTGTACATAGCATTTTTACTTGTAATAACCAAAAAATGGATATAATCCAGATTGTCATTCAATGGATGTATGATTAACAAATTACAGTAATTCATATTCTAGAATACTATTCAGTACTAAAAAAAAATAGTGAATTTTTTTCTTGTTGAGTTTTATTTTTTAAATTTAAATTTATTTATTTTAATTAGAGGCTAATTACTTTACAATATTGGATTGGTTTTGCCTTTTGATGCACAACAACTTTGATGGAACTCAAGGGTATTATACTGAGTGAAAAATCCTATCTCAAAGAGACACATACTGCATAATTCCACTCAGCATTCTCAAAATGAAAAAATTCTAGAGATTAAAAACAGATTGGTGGTTGCCAGTGTTTAGGTGATGGTAGAGGTGGAGGGTGGTGGGTATGACTATAAAGGGGTAGCATGAGAGAGATATTTGAGATAATGGAATGGTGTCTTGACTGTGGTGGTGGTTACATGAACCTACATGTGTGATAAAATGGTAGAGCACTATTTATACACATTGTGCTAATGTTATTTTCCTAGTTTAGACATTGTACTATAGTTATATAAGATGTCCCCTTTTGGGGGAAACTGGGTGAGTGGAATGTGCAACCTCTCTGTACTATCTCTGAAACTTCCTGTGAATCTATTTTATTTCAAAATAAAAATTTAGAAAATGTAAACCAACTCAAATTTATATTTATTTAGTTTAATAAAGTATATTATAAAAAAAATTTAAATGAAAATCTCCTATGGAATGCTTTCTATTATATACTCAAAACAGCAGAGTGCAGAAATATATCTATATTATGATACCCTTATATAACAAAGGAAGGGATATAAGAAAATATAAATGGATTCATTTATTTTGAAAGAGATTTACAGGACAGGTAAACCAGAACCTAATGAATTGATTACCTATAGGTGTTCAGCCAGAGGTGGAAATGGCAGCCCACTCCAGTGTTCTTGCCTGGAGAATCCCATGGACAGCGGGGCCTGGTGGGCTGCACTCTATAGGGTTGCAAAGAGTTGAACACAACTAAGCAACTCTCACACACACACACACACACACACAGGGTTCAGCAGGTATGGGGTGGTAACGATGAGATAATGACAGTAGTACAGCAGGAATGAGAGAGGAGCAACTCTTTGAATATACTTCTTTTTGCATCAGTCAGTTCAGTCGCTCAGCCATGTCCGACTCTTTGCAACCCCACGGACTGCAGCACCCCAGGCTTCCCTATCCATCACCAAATCCTGGAGCTTACTCAAACTCATGTCCATAGAGTCAGTGATGCCATCCAACAATTACATCCTCTGTTGTCCCCTTCTCCTCCTACCTTCAATCTTTCCCAGCATCAGGGTCTTTTCCAATGGGTTAGTTTTTCACATCAGGTGGCCAAAGTATTGGAGTTTCAGCTTCAGCATCAGAACTTCCAATGAATATTCAGGATTGATTTCCTTTAGGATGGACCAGTTGGACCTCTTTGCAGTCCCAGGGACTCTCAAGTATTTTCCAACACCACATTTCAAAAGCACCAGTTCTTTGACACTCAGCTTTCTTTATAGTCCAACTCTCACATCCATACATGACTACTGGAAAAACCATAGCTTTGACTAGATGGACCTTTGTCGGCAAAGTGATGTCTCTGCTTTTTAATATGCTGTCTGCTGGTGCTGCTGCTAAGTCGCTTCAGTCATGTCCGACTCTGTGCAACCCCACAGACGGAAGCCCACCAGGCTCCCCCGTCCCTGGGATTCTCCAGGCAAGAACACTGGAGTGGGTTGCCATTTCCTTCTCCAATGCAGGAAAGTGAAAAGTGAAAGTGAAGTCGCTCAGTCGTGTCCGACTCTTAGCGACCCCATGGACTGGAGCCTACCAGGATCCTCCGTCCATGGGATTTTCCAGGCAAAAGTACTGGGGTGGGGTGCCATTGCCTTCCCCAAATATGCTGTCTAGGTTGGTCATAACTTTCCTTCCAAGGAGCAAGTGTCTTTTAATTTCATGGCTGTAGTCACCATCTGCAGTGATTTTGGAGCCCCCCAAAATAAAATCTGTCACTGTTTCCATTGTTCCCCCATATATTTGCAATGAAGTTATGGGACTAGATATGATGATCTTAGTTTTCTGAATGTTGAGTTTTAAGCCAACTTTTTCACTCTTCTGTTTCACTTTCATCAAGAGGCTCTTTAGTTCTTCTTCACTTTCTGCTATAAGGGTGATATCATCTGCATATCTGAGGTTATTGATATTTCTCCCAGCAGTCTTGATTCCAGTTTGTGCTTCCTCCAGCCCAGCATTTCTCATGATGTACTCTGCATATAAGTTAAATAAGCAGGGTGACCATATACAACCTTGACATACTTCTTTTGCTATTTGGAACCAGTCTGTTGTTCCATGTCCAGTTCTTACTGGTGCTTCCTGACCTGCACACAGGTTTCTCAAGAGGCAGGTCAGGTAGTCTGGTATTCTTATCTCTTTAAGAATGTTCCACTGTTTGTTGTGATCCACACAATCAAAGGCTTTGGTATAGGCAATAAGCAGAAGTAGATGGTTTTCTGGAACTCTTGCTTTTTTGATGATCCAATGGATGTTGGCAATTTTTTTTTTTTTTTTTGCATAGTTCTGACTTAAAGACTCATAGTATTGTTTCATGTACTCAAACTAAATTAAAAAAAATCAACCTGACAGTTGGAAGAACCCAAAAGGAAGCACAAAGTGTAACAAATCAACCTAATTATATTACAGAAAAGGATGGGATGAACTAGCCAAATTAATTTTGGAAAGCAGTATTTCTACTATATATTTTAGGACTAAGGATGAAAAAGAACTGTATACAAACACTGCCCTGGTTGGTAAATATATTGCTCACAGGGATATGGGTTAGCAAGTCTGAAACTAATATACTTACATTGTGGGTTTAAATAAGTAAGTAAATATATTATGAATAATGAAAACTAGATTTCTTGCTATTGAAGAACATTTCAAATGAGCAAAGAAGAAATGCTAAATTTATCACTGTTGTATTGAATTGGAATGGAAGCAGTCAATGTTATTAAAACTCATTTTATAAATATACAGATAGATACAAAAGTAAATATAGGTAAGTATTTGTATTCATAGAATACCTAGAAGCAATGCCACTCTAGTAACAATGAACTCACTTAGAACACAGGCATTGGTTTTTAAATAATATTCTCCTATAAAATATCCTGGGCTTCTTGGAAAAATAGCTGATTCCAGAGATGGTTCACGGAAATATATGAGACTGGAATATCTTATGGTGCCAAAAAATAAGAAAGTGCTAAAAAATTTACAGAAATATGATAAAAGAACATGGGATCCAACGCGGAACTGATCCCACTGGTCAAAGCAGGAATATTTGAACAACAAGACAAATAAGTATATTCCTGGACTATAGCCCATAGAATAAAATAAGTATCTATGTTCCTATACTGATATAAACTAACAAATGCACACACACAATGGAGAAAGAATAGCTTGCTCTTACAATAAACTATCACTTAAAACAAGATATGAGCAAAATGGAAAATTACTACAATATATGCAACAGCCATTTGTGGGTGTGAATCATCAACAAAGACTAAAAATAGTGGGTGAAAATGTGGCAAGAATCAAGATGTATGCATAGCCTCAAATATTTCACTTCAAGATATCTATTAATGATAAGGGGAAAAATAATGTCTTTACAGTAGATAATATCTTTACTGGCATCACCAGTAATAAGATATAGCAACATTTTATAATATTAGTATGATTCACTGAGAGGGGTTCAGCATCACTTCTTTCCCAAATTGTTTAACCTTAATATATCCATGAGAAGACATCAGAAAAACCCAAGTTGAGTGAATCCTATAAAAGAGCTGACAAGTTGTATGTATCTTGCCATGTAATTTAACATGTTTATTGGTTTTGGGGTACTAAGACATGGACATCTTTAGGGTCATTATTCTGTCTGCCACAGTTCACTCTCTGGCCTCAAAAGATTTACATCAATCTTATTTCCACCTCCTGCAAAGTCTTAACTGACTATAGCATCAATTCAAGGCCAAAATCTCAAGTAATTATCATCTGCTCAAAAGTCCCAAATCTCATCATCTGAATCATCCAAGCTGGGTAAGATAAGTCTCTTGTTATGGTTCACTGTACTCAAAATTCTCCAAGCCAGGCTTCAACAATACATGAACCGTGAACTTCCAGATGTTCAAGCTGGTTTTTGAAAAGGCAGAGGAACCAGAGATCAAATTGCCAACATCTGCTGGATCATGGAAAAAGCAAGAGAGTTCCACAAAAAACATCTATTTCTGCTTTATTGCTTATGCCAAAGCCTTTGACTGTGTGAATCACAATAAACTGTGGAAAATTCTGAAAGAGATGGGAATACCAGACCACCTGACCTGCCTCTTGAGAAACCTATATACAGGTCAGGAAGCAACAGTTAGAACTGGACATGGAACAATAGACTGGTTCCAAATAGGAAAAGAAGTATGTCAAGGCTGTATATTGTCACCTTGCTTATTGAACTTATATGCAAAGTACATCATGAGAAACGCTGGGCTGGAAGAAGCACAAGCTGGAATCAAGATTGCCGGGAGAAATATCAATAAGCTTAGATATGCAGATGACACCACCCTTATGGCAGAAAGTGAAGAGGAACTAAAAAGCCTCTTGATGAAAGTGAAAGAGGAGAGTGAAAAAGTTGGCTTAAAGCTCAACATTAAGAAAATGAAGATCATGGCATCTGGTCCCATGTCTTCATGGGTAATAGATGGGAAAACAGTGGAAACAGTGTCAGTCTTTATTTTTCTGGGCTCGAAAATCACTGCAGATGGTAACTGCAGCCATGAAATTAAAAGATGCTTACTCCTTAGGAGAAAAGTTATGACTAACCTAGATGGCATATTGAAAAGCAGAGACATTACTTTGCCAACAAAGGTCCATCTAGTCAAGGCTATGGTTTTTCCTGTGGTCATGTATGTATTTCAGAGTTGGACTGTGAAAAAGGCTGAGCACCGAAGAATTGATGCTTTTGAACTGTGGTGTTAGAAAAGACTCTTGAGAGTCCCTTGGACTGCAAGGAGATCCAACCAGTCCATTCTAAAGGAGATTAGCCCTGGGATTTCTTTGGAAGGAATGATGCTAAAGCTGAAATGCCAGTACTTTGGCCACCTCACACGAAGAGTTGACTCATTGGAAAAGACTCTGATTCTGGGAGGGATTGGGAGCAGGAGGACAAGGGGATGACAGAGGATGAGATGGCTGGATGGCATCACTGACTCGATGGACGTGAGTCTGAGTGAACTCCGGGAGTTAGTGATGAATAGGGAGGCCTGGCATGCTGTGATTCATGGGGTTGCAAAGAGTCGGACACGACTGAGCAACTGAACTGAACTGAACTGATGGTTCACTGTAGGGCAAAATTCCTTACTCTCCCAAAATACAGTACTACGATAGTTATAGGATAACAAAGATATTCCCGTTCCAAAAGGGAGAAAATGGAAGGGAAAAAGATGAGTCACCAATATCAAGTAATCTTGAAGTCTAGTGGGCAAATTCCTTTATATCTCAAGGCCTGGGATAACCCTCTGTGAATTTGGCTCAATCCTTTCAGCTTGCAGCTCCACCCTCTTAGTCATCCTTTCTATTTTGTGAAAAGTAGCTGTGTGTTCAAAGCTGAGTAATTTTATCAGCCTGTTTCTTGCTTGTAGAATTATGGAGATCTGAGAGCCTTCTTTTTATTTCATCTTATCTCTGTCCCTTTTAGGCAAGTTGGCAGTGTTTATATTGGTATAATATCCTCAACATTTTGTAGGTCCCCCAGTATGTCATTGAGATTCATTCAATTTGGCAAGAGGCTCCTCCACAAGTCATTCTTAAATAATTGCCTTAGCTGTCTATCACCTCTCTAATTATGGTTTCTACGGAGATAGCTGAAGGGATCCATGAGTCATATCAACTTTAAAAAAAGATGCACTACGCCAGAGTTGTGAATTAAGTTTTATCTGGGGCAAAATGAGCACTGCAGCCTGAGAGACAGCACCTCAGATAACTCTGAGAAACTGCTCCAACGAGGTAGGTGGAGGGAGGTCAATATATGTGATTTTGGTGAAGGGAGAGTTCATGCAATCAAGCATTTATCTCACAAAAGGTTTTCTGCTAGTCACAAGGAGCTAATGTCACCATGGAAGGATGTAGTGTTTTTCTAGATATGAGGCGATGCAAGATTTGGGTTCATAAACTCAACTCCTGAAAATATCTAATTAAAAACCAGGTCCACCAGTTTTCCTGGAACACAAAGTGCCCATTCCTGTTATTCAGCCTGAACTTCCTTCAGGGTGTGTGGAAGGTGAACAGCTTCAACAGCACAGGATTCAGTCTTCTCAGTGGCAGATAGATGGCAAATGCTCTTGGCAAGTACCAGTTGACAGTCACATACCTCATCTCTTTAAAGAGCCCCCTAGACCCCCTGGAGGAGGACACAGTAACCAACTCCAGTATTCTTGCATGGAGAATCCCATGGAGAGAGGGGCCTGGTGGGTTGCAAAGAGTTGGACACGACTGAAGCAACTTAGCATGCACACAGGCACTGTATAACTGAATACTGTGATCTTCTGACACTCTGAACTACTAGCAAAAGACTGTCCAGCCCCACCCTTGGCTTTCTCTTCAGAACATGTTTTCCTGACAATAAATCTCATAATTTTGGCATTTTTTTGTAGTCTGCATAGGCTGAGAATTTCCTAAATAGTCCTAGAAGTCCTAGTTCCTTTTTGCTTAAAAGTTCTTGCCTCAATTTATCTCCTCACACATTTTATTATATGCAGAAAGAAGAAGCCAAGCAATACCTGTAATACTTTGCTTGGAAATCTCAGCTAAATAATCAAGTTAATGGCTTACAAGTTCTGCTTCCCACCTAACTGTACAACACAATTCAGCTAAGTTTTCTGCCATATATAACAAGGACCCCCTTATCCCCAAGTTTCTAATAATACATTCATTATTTCCTTCTGAGTCTTCAGCAGCAGCACTGTTAACATCCATATTTCTATGAAGAGTCTGCTTATAATGATTTAAATGTTCCCTTAGGGGCTTCCCAGGTGGCTTAGTGGTAAAGCACCCACCAGCCAATGAAGGAGATATGGGTTCGATCCCTGAGTCAGGAAGATCCCCTGGAGGAAGAAATGGCAACCCACTCCAGTATTCTCACCTGAAAAATCTCATGGACAGAGTCGCCTGATGGTCTACAGTCCATAGGGTCACAAAGAGTCAGACGCAACTGAGCACATGTTACATCAGTATACATTTTTCTCTACTGTGCTCCTCACTTACTTCTGAGCCCTCACTAGCAGAATTGGTAATTTTCACCTTTTAACAGTTTGTTCAAAGCAGTCAAGACTGTTTCTGACATGCTTCTCTAAATTCTTACAGCATCTTCTCACTGCCCATTACAGAGCAACTTCCACATGTTTTTCAGTTTTTATTTTATTTTTAATTGGAGGATAATTGCTTCATAGTATTGTGTTGGTTTCTGCCACACATCAACATGAATCCACCATCAGATCAGATCAGATCAGTCGCTCAGTCCACCATAGGTATATATATATCCCCTCCCTCTTGAACATCCCTCCCACCTCCCACTTCATCCCACCCCTCTAGGCTGTCACAGAGCCCTGGATTTGAACTTCTTCGTCATACATCAAATCCCACTGGCTATCTATTTTACATATGGTTAGCTTCCGTCTATGGGGTCGCACAGAGTTGGACACGACCGAAGCGACTTAGCAGCAGCAGCAGCAGCATGTATATATTTCAATGCTACTCTCTCAATTTGTCCCACCTTCTTCTACCCCCAATGTGTCAACAAGTCTGTTCTTTATGTCTATGTCTCCTCAGTTGCCTGCAAATAGGTTCATCAGTATCATCTTTCTAGAGTCTATATATATATATATATATATATATATATATATATATATATATATATATGCTGCTGCTAAGTTGCTTCAGTCGTGTCCGACTCTGTGCGACCCCATAGACAGCAGCCCACCAGGCTGCCCTATCCCTGGGATTCTCCAGGCAAGAACACTGGAGTGGGTTGCAATTTCCTTCTCCAGTGCATGAAAGTGAAATGTGAAAGTGAAGTCACTCAGTCGTGTCCGACCCTCAGCGACCCCATAGACTGCAGCCTTCCAGACTCCTCCATCCATGGGATTTTCTAGGCAAGAGTACTGGAGTGGGGTGCCATTACCTTCTCTCTCTCTCTCTCTCTCTCTCTATATATATATATATATATATATACACATATATATAGATATATGATTTTTTTCTTTCTTACCTCATTCTGTATAATAAGTTCTAGGTTCATCCACCTCATTAAAACTGACTCAAACACATTCCTTTTTATAGCTGAGTAATATTCCATTGTATATGTACCACCACTTTATCGATTCATCTGTCGATGGACATCTAGGTTGCTTCCATGCCCTAGCTATTGTAAATAGTCCTGCGATGAATATTGGGGCACATGTGTCTTTTTAAATTATGGTTTCCTAAAGCCAATAGGGAAGCCCCAAAAGATGCTCAACATCACTCATTATTAGGAAAATACAAATCAAAACTACAATGAGGTATCACTTCACACGGGTCAGAATGGTCATCATCAAAGTGTCTACAAACAACACATATTGGAGAGGGTGTGGAGAAAATAGAATTCTCTTGTACTGTTGGTGGGAATGTAAATTGACATAGCCAGTAAGGAGATTCCTTCTGTAAAGTTTTGACTTCCATAGTTTTTAAGTATTCTTTTTACAGAAGCATACTACTTCCAGGCATCAAAATTTATATTAATTTCCTATTGTTGTTGTAACAAATTAGTACAAAATTTGTGACTTCAGTTCAGCTCAGTCACTCAGTTGTGTCCGACTTTTTGTGACCCCATGGACTGCGGCACACCAGGCCTCCCTGCCCATCACCAACTCCTGGAGTTTGCTCAAACTCATGTCCTTAGAGTTGGTGATGCCATCCTCTGTTGTCCCCTTCTCCTTCTGCCCTCAATCTTTCCCAGCATCAGAGTCTTTTCCAATGAGTCAGTTCTTCGCATAAGGTGGCCAAAGTATTGGAGTTTCAGCTTCAGCATCAGTCCTTCCAATGAATATTCAGGAATGATTTCCTTTAGGATGGACTGGTTGGATCTCCTTGCAGTCCAAGGGACTCTCAAGAGTCTTCTCCAACACCACAATTCAAAACATCAGTTCTTTGGCACTCAGCTTTCTTTATAGTCCAGCTCTCACATACATTCATGACTATTGGAAAAACTATAGCTTTGACTAGACTGACCTTTGTCGGCAAAGTAATGTCTATTCTTTTTAATATGCTGTCTAGGTTGGTCATAACTTTTCTTCCAAGGAACAAGCGTCTTTTAATTTCATGGCTGCAGTCACCATCTGCACTGATTTTGGAGTCCCCCAAAATAATTCGTTGTAACTTAAAACAAAACAAATGCATTATCTTAATATTTCTGGATGTCAGAAGGATAAAATTTGTTCACGATGCTGTGTCTCTCTCTTTCGTATCCTTTTCACCTTCTGGAAACCTCCTGCATTCTTTGGTTTGTGGACCTTTCCTCTATCTTCAAAGCATATAATTTCTCTCTCCCTCATTTTTATTACCACTATTACTCTTACTGTCTCCCTCACTTATGTTTGCCTCTGTCATCATATCTGATGATATTTGATGATATTTTCTCTCTGAATCTACTGCACTTCTCTTTTAAGTACCCTGTTATTACATTGGGCCTATCCAGATAATCCAAGATAATATTCCCACCTCAAAATCCTTATCTTAATCATATCTACGAAGTCTCTTTTTCTATGTAAGGTAACATACTAACAGGTTCTGGGGATTAACACATGGACATCTTGAGTATCACTATTCTGTGTACCACACCAGTACTGTTAGAAAGTCTTAGTCATTAAAGACAGAGAGATTGAGGAACTACCACAGACTGGAGAAGACAAAAGTAACATGACAATTTAATGCTTTATGGGGGCCTGGATTATATCCTAAATCATAAAAGAATGATATTAATGTGAAAACTAACAAAATTCAAATAAATTCTGTGGATTAGATAATATTATTGTACTAATATTAATGTCCTGGTTTTGATCATTGCACAATGGTTATGTAAGATGTTAACTTTAAGGGAATTTGGATAAAGGTTATGGAGAAACTCTGTAATAAATTATAATTTTTCTGTAAGTCTAAAATCATTTCAAATTAAAACATTTAAAAAAGGTTTATTGATGTATACTGGCACCATCCTGTTTCCTCACACAGTTGATAAACTTGGACATTCCCAAATATTTTAATGTCATTCAGCTCATAAGTGAATAATTATATTTCATTTTTAAAATAAGTTTTTAAAATTATGGATGAAATCTAGTATCTTTTCATACATTTATTGGTTGTTTTATTAATTTGCTAGGGCTGTAGTAACAAAATGCCACATATAACATAGCTTAAATGGCATAATTTATAAGTCAAGATACTGGGATGGTTGGTTTCTCTTCAGGCTTCTCTCATTGGTTGCTTTCTCACTGTGTCCTCATGCAGACTCACCCTCGTGTATGTGTCTCTCTAGTGTCGCTGCTTTATCTTAAAAGGACGCCAGTTATATTGGCCTGGGCTCAACCTATATGACCTCAAGGTAATTTGGAGCCTCTATCTCCAAATACAGTCACATTAACGGTAAAGTCTTTAAGATATGAATTTTGAGGGGATACATTTCAGTCCTTAACAACTGTCCATTTCAGTTGAGAGATGGGGTGGCACATTGTTTTTATTGCATTGACATTTTAATGTGTGCCTTTCCTTCTCATGCACTCATTTAACCTTCAATCACTGAAAACTCTACTTTACAATAGTGGTTATCTCTGTGAGAGGAAAGGGAGTATAACTGGGAAATGTTATTGTTCTTAAAGTGAGTGGTAGTTTCACAGAATATTTTAATCTTATCGATATAGAATATTTCATAATCATTTAAAATATTTAATGAGAGATGAGGAAATGAAGGGAAAGGAAAACCACTTCAGTATTCTTGCCTTGAGAACCCCATGAACAGTAGGAAAAGGCAAAAAGATAGGACACTGAAAGATGAACTCCCCGGGTTGGTAGGTGCCCAATACGCTATTAGAGATTAGTGGAGAAATAACTCCAGAAAGAATGAAGAGACAGAGCCAAAGCAAAAACAACACCCAGTTGTGGATGTGACTGGTGATGGAAGTAAAGTCCAATGCTCTAAAGAGCAATATTGCATAGGAACCTGGAATGTTAGGTCATGAATCAAGGCAAATTGTAAGTGGTCAAACAGGAAATGGCAAGAGTGAACATCAACATTTTATGAATCAGTGAACTAAAATGGACTGGAATGGGTGAATTTAACTCAGATGACCATTATATATAATACTGTGGGCAAGAATCCTTTAGAAGAAATGGAGTAGCCACCATACTCAACAAAAGAGTCTGAAATGCAGTACTTGGATGCAGTCTCAAAAATTACAGAATGATCTCTGTTCGTTTCCAAGGCAAACCATTCAACATCAGAGTAATATAAGTCTATATGCCAACCAGCAATGCTGAAGAAGCTGAAGTTGAACAGTTCTATGAAGACCTACAAGGCCTTCTAGACCTACATCCAAAAAAGATGTCCTTCTCATTATGGGGGAATGGAATGCAAAGGTAAGAAGTCAAGAGATACCTGGAGTAACAGACAAATTTGGCCTTGGAGTACAAAACAAAGCAGGTCAAAGGCTAATAGCTTTGCCAAGAGAATGCACTGGTTATAGGATACACTATTCCAACAACACAAGAGAAGACTCTGTACATGAACATCACCTAACGGTCAATACCGAAATCATATTGATTATATTCTTTGCAGCCAAAGTTGGAGAAGCTCTAAATAGTCAGCAAAACCAAAACTGGGAGCTCCTTATTGCCAAATTCAGACTTAAATTGAAGAAAGTAGGGAAAACCACTAGACCATTCAGATATGACCTAAATCAAATCACTTAGGATTATACAGTGGAAGTGAGAAATAGATTCAAGGGATTAGATCTCATAGACAGAGTGCCTGAAGAACTATGGACAGAGGTTCATGACATTGTACAGGAGGCAGGGATCAAGACCACTCCCAAGAAAAAGAAATGCAAAAAGGCAACATGGTTGTCTGAGGAAGCCTTACAAATAGCTGAGAAAAGAAAATAAAAGCCAAGGAGAAAAGGTAAGATATACCAATTTGAATGCAGAGTTCCAAAGAATATCAAGAAGAGATAAGAAAGCCATCCTCAGCGATCAATGCAAAGAAATACAGGAAAACACTAGAATGTGAAAGATAAGAGATCTCTTCAAGAAAACTAGAGATACCAAAGGAGCATTTCATGCAAAGATGGGCCTGATAAAGGACAGAAATGGTATGGATCTAACAGAAACTGAAGATATTCAGAAGAGGTGTCATGAATACACAGAAAAACTATACAAAAATATCTTCATGACCCAGATAACAAAGATGGTGTAATCAGTCACCTAAAGCCAGACATCCTGGAATGTGAAGTCAAGTGGGCCTTAGGAAACACCACTACGAACAAAGCTAGTGGAGGTGATGAAATTCCAGTTGAGCTATTTCAAATCCTAAAAGATGATGCTGTGAAAGTGCTACACTCAGTATGCCAGCAAATTTGGCAAACTCAGCAGTGGCCACAAGACTGGAAAAGGTCAGTTTTCATTCCAATCCCAAAGAAAGGCAATGCCAAAGAATGCTCAAACTACTGCACAATTGCACTCATCTCACACGCTAGTAATGTTCAAAATTCTCCAAGCCAGGCTTCATCAGTATGCGAACCATGAACTTCCATATGTTCAAGGTGGAGAAAGAAAAGGCAAAGGAACCAGAGATCAAATTATGTTGGATCATCCAAAAAGCAAGAGAATTCCAGAAAAACATCTACTTCTGCTTTATTGACTATGTCAAAGCCTTTGTGTGAATCACAACAAACTGTGGAAAATTCTTCAAGAGATGGGAATACCAGGCCACCTGAAATTAAGAAATCTGTATATAGGTCAAAAAGCAACAGTTAGAACTGGACATGAAACAGCAGACTGGTTCCAAAACAAGAAAGGAGTATGTCAAGGCTTGATGGCTTTATATTGTCACCCTGCTTATTTAACTTACATGCAGAGTACATCATGGGAAATGCTGGGCTGGATGAAGCACAAGTTGAAATCAAGATTGCTGGGAGAAATATCAATAACCTCAAATATGCAGATGACACCACCCTTATGGCAGACAGTAAAGAACTAAAGAGCTTCTTGACGAAAGTGAAAGAGGAGAGTGAAAAAGTTGGCTTAAAACTCAACATTCAAAAAACAAAAATCATGGCATCCAGTCCCATCATTTCATGGCAAATAGATGGAGAAACAGTGACAGACTTTATTTTTGGGGGGCGCCAAAATCACTGCTGATGATGAGTGCAGCCATGAAATTAAAAGACACTTGCTCCTTGGAAGAAAAGTTATGACCAACCTAGACAGCATATTTTGTCGACAAATGTCCATCTAGTCAAAGCTATGGTTTTTCCAGTAGTCATGTATGGATGTGAGGGTTGGACTATAAAGAAAACTGAGTGCCAAAGAATTGATGCTTTTGAACTGTTGTCTTGGAGAAAACTCTTGAGAGTCCCTGGGACTGCAAGGAGATCAAACCAGTACATCCTAAAGGAAATCAGGCCTGAATATTTATTGGAAGGACTGATGCTGAAGCTGAAACTCCAATATTTTGGCCAACTGATGCAAAGAACTGATTTATTGGAAAAGACCCTGATGCTGGGAGAGATTGAGGGCGGGAAGAGAAGGGGATGAGGTTTTTGATGGCATCACTGATACTATGGACATGAGTTTGAGTAAGCTCCACAAGTTACTGATGGATAGGGAATCCTGGGGTGCTGCAGTTCATGGGGTCACAAAGAGTTGAACATGACTGAGCAACTGAACTGAACTGACCTGAGGAAATTAATATCAAGCAGTTTGCTTGTAAAGGGAAAGAACAATTGGAGGCAATGACTATAGAGGCCTTGATTCAAGAGAATCGTTTTAAGGCTGGGAAACATGTACATATTCCCAGGGACAGTGAAGCTCATATGGAGGAAGAGATTGAAGATCCAAGTGAGAGAGAAAATAATTGATGGAGGGAGGACCCTGATAAGCTTTGAGCATATGACCTTTAGATTATTTTATTATCTTTCAGGGAGAGAGAGGAAACTAGAATTGGATGGATTTAAATTTGTAAGCTATAGGCATGAGGAAGCAATGTCTGAAAATTGAGGAACATAATGTTTACTGCACTTCATTTTCTCAAGTAAAATGTAAGTTTTTCATACTTGCTGAGAGTAAAAGAAAGTGGATGTAGGGCTGGATGCTTGAGGAGAGTAAGAAGATTTAGAAAATGTTATGAAGGCAATGGAAAGAGAGATAACCAAGGACATGTTGAAGGGCTGTTATTAAAGGAAAATGCACAACATAAATCTAGAGTGGTATCATCCCATCGGCCTCTTACCTCTCCTAAAACACTGCTCAAAACCAGTGTGTAAATGTTTTCTCCAATTCTCTGTGTTGTTTTTTGTTTGTTTGTTTTATGGTTTGCTTTGGTGTGTAGAAGCTTTTAAGTTTAATTAGGTCCCATTTGTTTATTTTGCTTTTATTTTCATTACTCTAGGAGATAGGTCAGAAGAGATCTTCCTACAATTCATGTCAGAGACTGTTCTTCCTATGTTTTCTTCTAAAGGTTTTATACTATCAGGTCTTACATTTAGGTCTTTAATCCATTTTGAGTTTATTTTTATGTGTGGTGTTAGAGAATGTTCTAGTTTCACTCTTTTATATGGAGCTGACCAGTTTTCCCAGAACCATTTATTGAAGAGAATGTCTTTTCTACATTATATATTCTTGACTCCTTTTTCATATATTAGGTGACCACAGTTACATGGGTTTATCTCTAGGCTTTCTATCCTTTTCCATTCATCTGTATTTATATTTTTGTGCCAGTATCATATTGTCTTGATTACTGTAGCTTTGTATTATAGTCCAAAGTCAGGGAGCATAAATCCCCCACTTCTGTTTTTCTTTCTCAAGATTGGCTTTTCAGGGACTTTTGTGTTTCCATACAAATTGTAATTTTTTTGTTGTTGTTGTTGTTTCTAATTCAGTGAAAAATGCCATTGGTAGTTTGACAGGCATTGCATTGAATCTGGGATGCTTTCAGTAGTGTGGTCATTTTGACAATATCTATTCTTCCAATCCAAGAACATGGGATATCTCTCCATCTGTTTGTGTCATTTTTTATTTCTTTCATCAGTATCTTATATTTTTATGTGTATAGGTCTTTTGCTTCTGTACATAGATTTATTCATAGATATTTTATTCCTTTTTTTGCAATGGTAAATGGGATTATTAATTTCTCTTTCTGAACTTTCCTTGTTGGTGTATAGGAATGTAAGAGATTTCTGTATTATCATTTGTTTATCCTGCAACGTTACTAAATTCATTGATGAGCTATAGCAGTTTCCTGGTATTTAGGATTCTCTTTGTATATTATCCCTGGAGAAGGAAATGGCAATCCACTCCAGTACTCTTGCCTGGAAAATCCTGTGGACAGAGGAGCCTGATAGGCTACAGTCCATGGGGTCGCAAAGAGTCGGACATGACTGAGCGACTTCACTTCACTTCACTTGTATATTATCATGTCATCTGCAAATAGTGACAGTTTTACCTCTTTTCCAATTTGGGTTCCTTTTATTTCTTCTCCCTCTCTGATTGCTATTATTAGGACTTTCGTAATTATGTTGAATAAATGATGAGAGTGGACATCCTTGGCTTGCTCCTGATCTTAGAGGAAATGTTTCTAGCTTTTTACCATTGAGTATGATGTTAGCTATAGGTTTGTCATATATGCCCTTTATTATGTTGAGTATGTTCCCTTGCTGTTCACTTCCTGGAAAATTTTTTATCATAAATGGGTGTTGAATTTTTTCACAATTTCTTGACATCTTTTAAGATGACCATACCATAGCTTTGACTATACAGACCTTTGTCAGCAATTGATGTCTCTCCATATTAATACACTGTCTTGGTTTGTCATAGTTTTTCTTCCAAGGAGGAAGCATCTTTTAATTTCATAGCAGCAATTACTATCCACAGTGATTTTGGAGCCCAAGAAAATAAAGTCTGTCACTGTTTCCATGTTTTCCCTCATCTATTAGCCATGAAGTGATGGGCCCAGATGCCATGATCTTAGTTTCTTGAATGTTGAGTTTTAAGCCAGTTCTTTTCATTCTCCTCTTTTGTCTTCTTTAAGAGGCTCTTTAGTACCTCTTCACTTTCTGCCATTAGAGTGATATCAGTTTGTTGATATTTCTCATAGTAAAATTTATTCCAGCTTGTGATACATGCAGCCCATCATTTTGCATGATGTACTTTGCATAAGTTAAATAAGTAGGGTAAAAACATACAGCTTTGACATACTCCTTTCCCAATTTTGAACAAGTCCATGGTTGCATGTCTGGTTCTAATTCTTGCTTCTTGACATGCATATGGGTTACTCAAGAGATCAGTAAAGTGGGCTAGTATTCCTATCTTTTTAATAATTTTAAACAGTTGGTTGTGATCCACACAGTCAAAGACTTTCACATAGTCAATGAAACAGAAGTAAATGTTTTTCTGGAATTCCCTTACTTTTTCTGTTATTCAGTAGAATTTTTCAATTTGATCTCTGATTCCTCTCCATTTTAAAATACAGCCTGTATATCTGGAAGTTCTCAGTTCACATACTGTTGAAGCCTAGCCTGAAGGATTTTGAGCATTACTTTGCTAGCATGTGAAATGAGTGCAATAGTACAGTAGTTTGAACATTCTTTGGCATTGCCTTTCTTAGGCATTGGAATGAAAACTGACCTTTTCTAGTCCTGTGGCTACTGCTGTTCTGTTCAGTTCAGTTCATTTCAGTCACTCAGTTGTGTCTGACTCTATGTGGTCCCATGGACTGCAACGCACCAGGCCTCCCTGTCCATCACCAATCCCCAGAGTTTACTCAAACTCATGCCCGTTGGGTCGGTGATGCCATCCAACCATCTCATCCTCTGTTGCCCCTTCTCCTCCCGCCTTCAATCTTCCCGGCAACAGGGTCTTTTCAAATGAGTCAGCTCTTCGCATCAGGTGGCCAGAGTATTGGAGTTTCAGCTTCACCATCCGTCCTTCCAGTGAATATTCAGGACTGATTTCCTTCAGGATGGACTGGTTGGATCTCCTTGCCATCTAACGGACTCTCAAGAGTCTTCTCCAACACCACAGTTCAAAAGCATCAATTCTTTGGCACTCAACTTTCATTACAGTCCAACTCATCACATCTATACATGACTACTGGAAAAACAATAGCCTCGACTAGATGGACATTTGTTGTCAAAGTAATGTCTCTGTTTTTAATATGCTGTCTAGGTTGGTCCTAACTTTTCTTCCAAGGAGCAAGCATCTTTTAATTTCATGGCTTCAGTCACCATCTTCAGTGACTTTGGAGTCTGTCAGAGTTTCCACTGTTTCTCCATCTATTTGCCATGAAGTGATGGGACTGGATGCTGTGATCTTTGTTTTCTTACTGTTGAGCTTTAAGTCAACAATTTCACTCTCCTCTTTTACTTTCATCAAGAGGCTCTTTAGTTCTTCTTCACTTTCTGCCATAGGGGTGGTGTCATCTGCATGTCTGAGGTTATTGATGTTTCCCTCAGCATCTTGATTCCAGCTTGTGCTTCATCCAGCCCAGCATTTCTCATGATGTACTCTGCATATAAGTTAAATAAGCACGGTGACAATATACAGGCTTGACATACTCCTTTTCCTATTTGGAACCAGTCTGTTACTCCATATCCAGTTCTAAATGTTGCTTCCTGTTCTGCAAACAGATTTCTCAGGAGACAGGTCAGGTGGTCTGGTATTCCCATCTCTTTCAGAATTTTCCACAGTTTATGTGATCCACACAGTTAAAGGCTTTGGCATAGCCAATAAAGCAGAAATAGATGTTTTTCTGGAACCCTCTTGCTTTTTTGATGATCCAGAGAATTTTGGCAATTTGATCTCTGGTTCCTCTGCCTTTTCTAAAACCAGCTTGAACATCTGGAAGTTCATGGTTCACATATTTTTGAAGCCTCTCTTGGAGAATTTTGAGCATTACTTTACTAACATGTGAGATGAGTGCAATTGTGCAGTAGTTTGAGCATTTTTTGACATTGCCTTTCTTTGGGACTGGAATGAAAACTGACCTTTTCCAGTCCCATGGCCATTGCTGAGTTTTCCAAATGTGCTGGAATATTGAGTGCAGCACTTTCACAGCATTATCTTTTAGGATTTGAAATAGTTCAACTGGAATTCCACCACCTCCACTAGCTTTGTTCATAGTGATGCTTCCTAAGCCCCACTTGACTTCACTTTCCAGGATGTCTGGCTTTAGGTGAGTGATCATAGCATCATGATTATCTGGGTTATGAAGATCTTTTTTGTACAGTTCCTCTGCATATTCTTGCCACCTCTTCTTAATATCTGCTGAATTTTCCAAATTTGCTGGCATGTCAAGTGCAGCACTTTCACAGCATCACGTTTTAGAATTTGAAATAGCTCAACTGGAATTCCATCACCTCCACTTGTATTGTTCATAATAATGCTTCCTAAGACCCACTTGACTTCACAGGATGTCTGGCTCTAGGTGAATGACCACAGCATCATGGTAATCCAGATCATTAAGACCGTTTTTGTATAGTTCTGTGTATTATTGCCACTTCCTCTTAATCTTTTCTCCTTCTGTTATGTCCTTGCCATTGCTGTTCCTATATTGTGCCCATCTTTGCATGAAATGTGCCCTTGATAGCTCCAATTTCCTTGAAGAAATTTCTAGCCTTTTCCATCCTATTGTTTTCTTCTATTTCTTTACATGGTTCCCTTTGGAAGACTTTCTTATTTCTTCTTGCCGTTATCTGGCGCTCTTCATTCAGTTGCAAATGTATTTCTCTTTCTTTTCCTTTCACTTCTTTTCTCAACTATTTGTAAGGCCTCCTCTGACAACTGCTTTGCCTTCTTTTATTTGTTTTTCTTAGAGATTATTTTGATCTCTGCCTCCTGTAGAGTGTTATGAATTTCTGTCCATAGTTCTTCAGGCACTCTATCAGATCTAATCCCTTGAATCTGCTTGTCATCTCCATTGTAAAATAATAAGGGATTTGATTTAGGTCACACCTAAATGGCCTAGTGGTTTTCCTACTCTCTTCAATTTGAGCCTGAATTTTGAAATAGGGAGCTCATGATCTGAGCCACAGTCAGCTCCAGGTCTTATTTTTGTTGACTGTGTAGAGCTTCTCCAACTTTGTCTCCAAAGAATATAATCAATCTCATTATATATATATATCAATGTTGACTGGTAATATCCATATGTAGAGTCATCTCTTGTGCTGTTGGAAAAGGATGTTTGCTATCACCAATGTGTTCTTTTGACAGAACTCTGTTAGCCTTTGCTCTGCTTCATTTTGTACTCCAAGGCCAAACTTGCCTGTTACTCCAAGTATCTCTGTCTTTTTTTTTTTTTTAGGGACATTATTTTTCATTTTTTTTAAAATTAATTAATTTTAATTGGAGGCTAATTACTTTACAACATTGTAGTGATTTTTGCCATACACTGACATGAATCAGCCATGGGTGTACATATGTTCCCCACCCTGAACCCCCCTCCCACTTCCCTCCCCATCCCATCCCTCAGGTATCTCTTGACTTCTAACTTTTGCATTCTAATCCCCTATGATCAAAATTACATCTTTTTGGTGTTAATTTTAGATCTTGTAGGTCTTCATAGAACCATTCAACTTCATCTCCTTTGGCCTTAGTGATTCTTGCATAGACTTGCTTTGATTTTGCATGGTTTGCCTTGAAAATGAACCAAGATCATTCTGTCATTTTTTTAGATTGCACCAAATACTGCATTTTGGACTTCTTTGTTTTCTATTAGGGTTACTCCATTTCTTCTAAGGAATTCCTGCTGCAAAATAATAGATATAATGGTCATATGAATTAAATTTGCCCATTCCTGTCTATTTAAGTTAACTTATTCCTAAAATATCATTGTTCATTCTTGACATCTCCTGCTTGACCACGTCCAATTTACCTTGACTCAGGGACCTAACATGTCAGGTTCCTATCCAATATTGTTCTTTATAGCACTGAACTTTACTCTCACCACCACACACATCCACAACTGAGCATCATTTCCACTTTGGAACAGCCTCTTCATTCTTTCTGGAGCTATTTCTCTGCTCTTCCACAGTATCATATT
Source organism: Tragelaphus eurycerus (assembly GCA_935064755.1). Classification (NCBI taxonomy): domain Eukaryota; kingdom Metazoa; phylum Chordata; class Mammalia; order Artiodactyla; family Bovidae; genus Tragelaphus; species Tragelaphus eurycerus. Next base: position 3,736,207 of record CAKXYN010000119.1, on the reverse strand, counting down.
GGACACCAACTGACCTGGGGGGCTCACCTTCCAGTGTCATATCTTTTTACCATTTCATACTTATCATGTTGTAATTGAGGCAAGAATACTGAAGTGGTTTGCCATTCCCTTCTCTAATGAACCATATTTTGTCAGAACTCTCCACCATTACCCAACTATCTTGGGTGGCCCTGCACAGCATTGCTCATAACTTCATTGAGTTACACAAGGCTGTGATCTATGTGATAATTTTGGTTAGTTTTCTTTGATTTTGGTTTTCATTCTGTCTGCCCTCTGATGGATGAGGATGAGGCTTGTACAAGCTTCCTGATGGGAGGGACTGGCTTTGGAGAAAACTGAGTCTTGTTCTGGTGGGCAGGACCATGCACAGTAAATTTTTCATCCAATTGCCTGTTGATGGTTGAGGCTGTGCTCCCTCCCTGTTCATCATTTGACCTGAGACAACCCAGTCCTGGAGTCTACAGGCTTTATGTTAGATCTATTGGCTACCTCTTAAAGGACTTATGCCAACATGAGACTCCCAGGACTGCTGCTTCTAGTTCCTCATCCCCATGGCAGGCCTCTGGTGTCCCATGTCTCTGCAGGAGACCCTGAAACACTCACAGACAAGCCTGGCTCCGTCTCTTATGGGGTCACTGCTCCTTTCCCCTGGGTCCTGGTGTGACCAGGTTTTGCTTGTGCCCTCCAATAGTCTCTGTTTCTCCCATTCCTGTTAAATTTCTGTAATCAAATTTTGCTGTTCTTAAAAGTCAGATGCCCTAGGGATTCCCAATCCTTTTGCTGAATCTCAAGGCTGGGAAGTCTAATATGGGGCCTTGAACCTTCACAATGCTGCAAGAACTTCTTTGGTATCATTGTTCTCCAATTCGTGTATCACCCACCCAGTGGGTATGGAATTTGATTTTATCACGATTACTCCCCTCCTGCCACCCTGTTGTGGTTTCTCCTTTGTCCTTATATGTTGGGTATCTTTTTTGGTGGATCCCACATCTTCCTGTCAATAGCTGTTGAAAAGCTAGTTGAAATTTTGGTGTTCTCACAAGGGAAAAAGACTGTATGTCTTTCTACTCTGCCACCTTGGATTATAAAACCTTTTTTGTGAATTTAGTATGTAGCCCATCTGCTGATGCATGTGGCTGTATTCTTATCTTGATAATTGTTTGGCCTGAGGCATCCACCAATGGAGTTTGTACACAGTTGAGTGGAGCCCTTTTTTGGTGCTGAAATGTGGACCTGGGGGAGAGCTCATGCCAGTTACTATTCCCTCAGCCAGGAATTCTCTGGCCATCCAGCATCGAGGATTTAGTGCTGTTACCACAGGGGCTCAGTTTTGACCCCTGGCTAGGGAACTAAGACTCCATAAGCCATGTGGTGTAACCAACAAAAACGGAAAAGAATAGGGATATATGAGCAAAAATGAAGACAAACAACACAAACATAACTAAACAAAACAAACAGAGAAAACAAAAAAAGAAAATATCCAATTAACTCCCAAACCAAGACAAACAATAGAAACAAAATTAACACAATAAAAAGAAAAGTAAAACTAAAACAAAAAAGCATGAAAAATAAAAATTAATTCACAAAATTACTGCAAAACAAAAACCCAAATAAGGAAAAGAGGCAAAAAAAAAAAAAAAGACAGAGCATAAATATAATCAAACAAAGACATAAAGAAACAAACAAAACCACAAACAAAACAGAAAAATCAGAATACTTCAAAAGAATAAAAACAAAAACCCAAACTAGAACAAAAAAGCAAACAAAGCAAATAACATAAAAATAAAATCATGAAATGACAAAACAAAAACTAAAAAAGGAAAAGAAAGCAAGTAAAAAGCAAGACAATAAAAAAACAAATATACAAAAACAAACAAACAAAATCCAGAGAACAAAAAGAGAAAACAACCAATCAAACAAAAGTACCCTAAAACCAAAACAATGAAAACTAAGTATAGGAGGATCCTTTTGTCTTTTAAGGTGTCTGTGGTCCTCTGCTAGTGTTCAATAGTTCCTCTGAGTGAATTGTTCCACTTGTAGATGTATCTTTGATATACTTGTGGGAAGAACTTAACCCCAGGTTTTCCTATTCCACCATCTTGACTGCTCCATCTTCAAACTGACAGACGTTCCTGGCTGCAAATAGGGCTTTAGCTGGGGAGGTCCCTCCCAAGAATGGTGGCCTTGTGGCTTTGGACAGCGTTGGGGGTTGCACTGCTCTCCTCTCAGGTTCTTGGGCAGCTTAGTGACAGCAGAGGGAAAAGACACTGAGCCAGGATTTTCAGCCCTGCAAGGACCAGGGCTCCAAGCCTGGCAGCAGGGGCGGGGCCACTTGGCTCTTGGTCATTCAGGAAGGGATGTGGGGGCACCTGGGAGGAAGCTCCCAAGAGCACAGTGCAGTGCCTTGCCTCAAGGGGCATCCTGGAGGGACATTCCAGGCATGGGGGTGAGTCCACCCTCTGTGACCACAGCCCCAGCTAAACAATACCTAAATGTCAGAGTTTGGAGCAGAGAAAGGGTTATTGCAGAGCCATGCAAAGAGATGGTTGGCTTATGCACACTAAAACCTCTTTGTTGTTATTCTTTACAATTTTTTAGGTGAATTGCCAACTTCAGTTTTTTCCAGAAAATCCATTTTTCAATGAATGAGCTCGATCCCTACTGAGTTTCTGAAAGTGTGATTTTGCTATGATTTTGACCAAGATATCAAAAGTGTATTCTGTTGGGTGATTTTCAGAGCAATTGAAGTGCTAGTTATCTGTTATTGCTCTGACCTAATAGCAGATTATTTCTGTTAACCAGTGGTTAGGTTTTAAGTGAAGTTGTTACACCCTTGTAACCTATCAATATGTATTGAATGATTGAAGTTCTGACCTTCGTATGATACTAGAGATGAACTCTGATCATATTTTTCAAAGACATGATAGTCAAAGATTTTTCTGATTTATGAATTTACTCATATGAAGATATAAATATGAATATATATGGAGATATAAAAAGTACCAACTTAATAAACATTTATCAAATTGCAGTTTTCAAAGAGCAAAATGAAATGTGGATGAGATTGTTTCAGAAATTCTGGACCTTATGTATGTGTAACCTCATAGGATGGTTGTGGAGATTAAAAGAGAAGAGTTATGCTTCTTTACAAATATCAAGGATTATATGTTCCTGCCACATTGTTCTGTTAATGGGATATGACTTTTCAGTTGACATATATTATAATTTCAGTATTGTGTGTGTTTTTTTTTTTTTTTCGTTTACACTTGCTGTTTAATAGAAAAAAGCTTAAACACATTGGTTTTAAGTTTCTTTGTCATTCTCTTCCTTTTGCTTCTCTTTTAAGAATATCTATGTTTTGTAAATAAAATTTAAGTGAATCAAAAGTATTGATACTTAAAGGAGTCCATTCTTAAGTCTTTTAAAAAGAGTATTTGAAAACAATTTGAATCATCATCTTTAAATTACTTATTTTCTGAGTTGGTAGGTAAGTAAGTTATAGGGCAAGAAAATCTACCTCTACATTGATCCCTCAATGGTGTCAATGATTCTTAAGTTCTCTCACTTCCAATCTCACTGACCAGTATCTATCAAAGTGCCCAAACCTAATGCTGATGCTTTGAGACACAGAAGCCATTTAGATGGACAGAGGAATATTGACTTCTGTTTTTGAAAATTTTATTTTGAAGAAATGTGGTAAAATACAGGGGAATAGAGAGGTCAGTCCTGAAGGCAGTTCTTAGCAATTTTTTTGAGGACAATTATTTATTTTAAACTTAAGGGGACAAAATGTTGAATAGAACCATTTGAATATTAGAACTATTAAGGGACCTTGAAAACCTTCTGGTACAGGCTCTTCATTTGACAAAAGTCCTTTTGTGCATGCTGCAGTAGTGGTAGCAAATTTTTCTTTCTCTAACTCCATTCCTATTCATCTACTCTTTGGAACTTTAGTTCACCCCCACTAACCTAGCCCCACAATTCTTCTTGTCTCACTTGTGCTTTGCAAACTCATCTTCTTAGTTATACAATCTGGGCATTGGACATTTCCTTCCTTTATTATTGCTGGGATCATTGTATTGGGGCTAGGAACCTCTTAAATTTAGACTTGTATTCAGGGAACATGAAATCAGGCTAGGTGCCATATATGGGGCAATGTACTTTTATCCCATTCAGTCATTATTCTAATTCTGTGAATGATGAATATTATTATTTCCTTTTTTTAAATTAGAAAATAGAGGCACAGAGTGTTGTAAGTGGCCAAGTTGAGACTTAACTCTAGGTCTGTTGGGTTAAGGCTGAACCTCAGGGAATGGGGACTTGTTTTACATGAGATGTTAAAGACAACAGCGACTTGTACTTCTCTTTTCATCACTAACGTTGACTTAGCTCTTCTAACCTTAACTCTTTTCTTGAGTTCCTTTCTAATTGCTAATTTTTCTCTTTTACTGGGTGGTAAGCTGCTTTTGTGGGCTTTTCTAGTGGCTCAGATGGTAAAGAATATGTCTGCAAGGCATGAGACCTGAGTTCAATTCCTGGGTCAGGAAGATCCCCTGAGGGGATATTACCCATTCCAGTACTCTTGCCTGGAGAATTCCATGGACAGAGATGCCTGGCAGGCTATACAGTCCATGGGGTCGCAAAGAGTCACACAAGACTGAATGACTAACACTTTTACTTCCACTTTTCAAGCTGCTTTTTAATCCAACAAGTTCCTTCTTTACTGCCTTATGTACAGTTTTCTGGGTGAATAATTATTTTCAAAGTAATTAGAAAATCTATTATCAATGTATGTGAAAATTGATTTTATTTTTATGTCTAAAAATGTATGGTTAGAAACCATGGTTGAGGGAACTGAATGTTACAATATTTGCTGAAGGTATAGATGGTTAAGAAAAATTTTTTCCTATAAATTGACCACTGTTGTCAATGCAGAGTTTGTGGGAACTCAATTGCTGCCTATGTTACCAAATGGCCAAATGGGATCTTGTCCAGAAAAAACCCCAACATTATAGTAATGTAATGGATTTAGGGAGGCAAACAAGAGTCCCTTTAAAGGGCCAGCTCTGATTTATGTTATTCTTCAGACACCCAGTCTAGCAACCTAGAGGAAACAAGATTTCTTCTAGTCCTACCCTATGCCTCCTGTCTCTCTGAAATATGGCTTCTGTCAATTTTGTTCTGCCACCAGAGGGCAGCAAAGGAATAAATTAATATTTCCCTCTACCTCTGCTTTCTGGAATGATAGGTAAGTAGGTTGGTAGAGAGATAGTTATTTAAAAATATGTATAAATATAAATATAGATTTATACTTTATGGATTTTTATTTTATATATCTTAAAATATGTTTTTATGTATCTATCTACACATATACATATAGATACAAAGCACACACATGTACACACATGGAGAGAGAGAATCTAATTAAGCCAGGTTTATACATCATTGCCTTTAAATCCTGCAATGATAGAGTTAAGCTAAAAGCTATTAAAAATAACATTTGTATTAGTCTGTACATATGAGGACAGTATAAAAAGAGACAGTATATGAGAGTATAAAGTGTACTTAACTAGGGATTTGGCAAACATTTTCAAATGAATCTTCAGGAAAAAAAATACTTTAAGTAGTGAATATTAAAAGCAAAGTATAACCTGAAGAAAAATATCTTTGAGCAAAGAATGATTAGATTGAGAAATTTCAAATATGTTTATCAGTCATAGTGAATCTTTGAAAACACAGCTTGAAATTTTCAATTCTTACTAAATCAAAAAGATCTCACACACTTCCCAAAAGCCTAATTCTCTTAGCTTTGAAGTGAGGTCAGGACCTATTTGAAGTAAATAAGCATGTCCAAGCCTGATGAGATAGTGTAATAAGTGTGGGATGCAGCTGTAATCTGGGGTTTACCACTCAGTGTTCAGAGAGCTGAAACCTTCCTCATGAGTCATCCTTTTGATTCTTGTCATCCTAAGAATTATTGTCAAGATTCAGTGAATGGCGGGAATACCCTTTCCCTTCCTTTTCCTGTCTCCAGCTGGCACTGAAACAAAAGTCACAATAGTACAAATAATAGTTGGCATTTATCTAGATTTTGCTACTAGTGCCACTGCTACTTGTGCCACTGGATGTGCTGAAATTTTAGTATTCAACATCCTCAGTGTCTCATTGAATTCCCATAACTTTTATGAAGTATTTCCTTATTTTACTTACAGGTAACTGAGACCTGGAAGGATTAAATTTGTTATGGATTTCAAAGTCAGTTATCTGGTTTTATTGTATTTTTGGTGGCTTCTGATTTGCTTGTGCGCACGTGCATGCGCGTGTGTGTATGTGTGTGTGTGTGTGTGAGAGAGAGAGAGAGAGAGAGAGAATGAGAGAATTAATATATAATCAGAGATTTTTGAGAATTTAATAAGATCTCCCAAAATCATATAGCCCATTCCCCTCAGTGGCCAATGATTTTCCCATATCATATACTTTTGTCTTTGCTATTCTCTTTTGGGTGGTCTGAATCTCAAGTTTGAACATCAGAGTCTGAATAAGACTGGGGCCACTGTGCTAGAGGGTCAGATAGGTATACTCTGGCAGCTAGACATGAAGCAGACCGAGGTTCCTCAGTCTGGTGACACTACCTGTAGGAATTTCAGAAATCAGGTATCAGTGGAGGAACATTGGGATTGGGTGAACTTTTTCTTTGCTCTGAGATTTTGGGACTAATGGCTGTCACTGCTATTTCGGGATTAAGACTTAAAACTGAAAATGCCTAGCCCACATCTATAGGTTTTCCAAATAACCATAGAGATGAGAGTATTATGGAAATCATGGAAAATAACTTTGGAAGCAGATAACCCTGAGGCTGAATCCCAGCTCCATTATTTGCTAGCCAGGTAGTCTTCAACAAGCCAGTCTACCTCCCTGAAACTTGTTTCCTTCATTTTAAAATTGGGACTAATAATTAAACTTACGTCACTCAGTTGTTGGGAATGTTCAATGAGATAAATATATCAAGTACTTTGTACATAGTATTGCCCACCAAATGCTACTGGGTTAGCCAAAAAGTTTCTTTGGGTTTTTCCCTAATGTCTAACAGGAAAGCTCAAATGAACTTTATAGCCAACCCAATAATACCTTCCCATCCTTTACTATATTGATAGGAAATAAACTTTATCTCACTGATGACACTCTTCCATAATCTATGGTACAAACTGAAATTGAAGAAAGTAGAGAAAACTACTAGACCATTCAGGTATGACCTAAAGCAAATCCCTTATGATTATACAGTGGAAGTGAGAAATAGATTTAAGGGCCTAGATCTGATAGATAGAGTGCCTGATGAACTATGGAATGAGGTTCGTGACATTGTACAGGAGACAGGGATCAAGACCATCCCCATGGAAAAGAAATGCAAAAAAGCAAAATGGCTGTCTGGGGAGGCCTTACAAATAGCTGTGAAAAGAAGAGAAGCGAAAAGCAAAGGAGAAAAGGAAAGATATAAACATTTAAATGCAGAGTTCCAAAGAATAGCAAGAAGAGATAAGAAAGCCTTCTTCAGCGATCAATGCAAAGAAATAGAGGAAAACAACAGAATGGGAAAGACTAGGGATCTCTTCAAGAAAATCAGAGATACCAAAGGAACATTTCATGCAAAGATGGGCACAATAAAGGACAGAGATGGTGTGGATCTAACAGAAGCAGAAGATATTAAGAAGAGGTGGCAAGAATACACAGAAGAACTGTACAAAAAAGAGCTTCAAGACCCAGATAATCATGATGATGTGATCACTGACCTAGAGCCAGACATCTTGGAATGTGAAGTCAAATGGGCCTTAGAAAGCATCACTACGAACAAAGCTAGTGGAGGTGATGGAATTCCAGTGGAGCTATTCCAAATCCTGAATGATGATGCTGTGAAAGTGCTACACTCAATATGCCAGCAAATTTGGAAGACTCAGCAGTGGCCACAAGATTGGAAAAGGTCAGTTTTCATCCCAATCCCAAAGAAAGGCAATGCCAAGGAGTGCTCAAACTACCGCACAATTGCACTCATCTCACACGCTAGTAAAGTAATGCTCAAAATTCTCCAAGCCAGGCTTCAGCAATATGTGAACCGTGAACTTCCTGATGTTCAAGCTGGTTTTAGAAAAGGCAGAGGAACCAGAGATCAAATTGCCAACATCCGCTGGATCATGGAAAAAGCAAGAGAGTTCCAGAAAAACATCTATTTCTGCTTTATTGACTATGCCAAAGCCTTTGACTGTGTGGATCACAATAAACTATGGAAAATTCTGAAAGAGATGGGAATACCAGACCACCTGATCTGCCTCTTAAGAAATCTGTATGCAGGTCAAGAAGCAACAGTTAGAACTGGTCATGGAACAACAGACTGGTTCCAAATAGGAAAAGGAGTACGTCAAGGCTGCATATTGTCACCATGTTTATTTAACTTATATGCAGAGTACATCATGAGAAATGCTGGACTGGAAGAAACAGAAGTTGGAATCAAGATTGCCAGGAGAAATATCAATAACCTCAGATATGCAGATGACACCACCCTTATGGCAGAAAGTGAAGAGGAACTAAAAAGCCTCTTGATGAAAGTGAAAGTGGAGAGTGAAAAAGCTGGCTTAAAGCTCAACATTCAGCAAACGAAGATCATGGCATCTGGTCCCATCACTGCATGGGAAATAGATGGGGAAACAGTGGAAACAGTGTCAGACTTTGTTTTTCTGGGCTCCAAAATCACTGCAGATGGTGACTGCAGCCATGAAATTAAAAGACGCTTACTCCTTGGAAGGAAAGTTATGACCAACCTAGATAGCATATTCAAAAGCAGAGACATTACTTTACCAACAAAGGTTCGCCTAGTCAAGGCTATGGTCTTTCCTGTGGTCATGTATGGATGTGAGAGCTGGACTGTGAAGAAGGCTGAGCGCCGAAGAATTGATGCTTTTGAACTGTGGTGTTGGAGAAGACTCTTGAGAGTCCCTTGGACTGCAAGAAGATCCAACCAGTCCATTCTGAAGGAGATCAGTCCTGGAATTTCTTTGGAAGGAATGATGCTAAAGCTGAAACTCCAGTATTTTGGCCACCTCATGCAAAGAGTTGACTCATTGGAGAAGACTCTGATGCTGGGAGGGATTGAGGGCAGGAGGAGAAGGGGACGACAGAGGATGAGATGGCTGGATGGCATCACTGACTCGATGGATGCGAGTCTGAGTGACCTCCGGGAGCTGGTGATGGACAGGGAGGCCTGGCGTGCTGCGGTTCATGGGGTCGCGAAGAGTCGGACACGACTGAGCGACTGATCTGATCTGATCTGAAGTCTTTGTAGTCAAAGTGGTACTTTTTAGAAGTCCTTAGATCATTGTATAGGTTGTCTAGGTTGGTCATAACTTTTCTTCCAAGGAGTAAGCATCTTTTAATTTCATGGCTGCAGTCACCATCTGCAGTGATTTTGGAGCCAAAAAATAAAGTATGTCACTGTTTCCACTGTTTCTCCATATACTTGCCATGAAATGATGGAACCAAATGCCATGATCTTAGTTTTCTGAATGTTGAGTTTTAAGCCAACTTTTTCACTTACCTCTTTCACTTTCACCAAGAGGCTCTTTAGTTCTTCACTTTCTGCCATAAGGGTGGTATCATCTGCATGTCTAAGGTTATTGATATTTCTCCCAGCAATCTTGATTCCAGCTTGGCTTCATCCAGCCCAGCATTTCTCATGATGCACTCTGCATGTAAGTTCAATAAGCAGGGTGACAATATACAGCCTTGACATACTCCTTTCCCTATTTGGAACCAATCTGTTGTTCCATGTTCAGTTCTAACTGTTGCTTCCTGACCTGCATACAGATTTCTCAAGAGGCAGGTCAGATGGCCTGGTATTCCCATCTCTTTAAGAATGTTCCACAGTTTGTTGTGATCCACACAGTCAAAGGCTTTGGCATAGTCAATAAAGCAGAAATAGATATTTTTCTGGAACTCTCTTGCTTTTTTGATGATCCAGAGAATTTTGGCAATTTGATCTCTGGTTCCTCTGCCTTTTCTAAATCCAGCTTGAACATCTGGAAGTTCATGGTTCATGTACTGTTGAAGCCTAGACAGCATATTAAAAAGCAGAGACATCACTTTGCCTACAAAGGTCCATCTAGACAAAGCTATGGTTTTTCCAGTAGTCATGTATGGATGTGAGAGTTGGACTATAAAGAAAGCTGAGTGCCAAAGAACTAGTGCTTTGAAATGTGGTGTTGGAAAAGACTTGACAGTCCCTGGAACTGCAAGGAGATCCAACCAGTCCATCCTAAAGGAAATCAGTCCTGAATATTCTTTGGAAGGGCTGATGCTAAAGCTGAAACTCCAAAACTTTGGCCACCTGATGCAAAGAACTGACTCATTTGAAAAGACCCTGGTGCTGAGAAAGATTGAAGACAGGAGGATAAGGGGACAACAGAGGATGAGATGGTTGGATGGCATCACCAACTCAACAGACATGAGTTTGAGTAAACTCCGGGAGTTGGTGATGGACAGGGAGGCCTGGCGTTCTGCATTCCATGGGGTCGCAAAGAGTTGGACATGACTGGGTGACTGAACTGAACTGAGATCATTGTTAATTCATAGTTGTTAAATGATGCAGAACTATTCACTTCCCTAAGCTGAAGGTATTGTAAGTAGGTCTTAAGAGAAAACTCCACTTGAAATCTGCCATTGCATTCTTAGTAGAACACATAAATCCTTGCCAAGTGGATGGAGGTGTCGTTTGCAGGTTCTGACTTAATTCTTTCCTAAGTATCCTCTTCCCAAGGCTACTGGGAGGGGAATGGACTGACAGAGCATGGATTATAGACATGTTAGATACAATCAGCAGAAGTATAAAACAGTTTCACAAAGGAGGTACTGTGTTTTAAGGGGGTAGGGCACTAGATTGAGGATTAGAATTTTGGGGTTCTAATCAAAGTTTTACCACTTACTAGCTTTGGAGACATGAACAAACTGCTTCCTCTCTTTGGACATCAGTTTTACCTTAAGTATGTTGTATGGGTCATGTCGTGTAGAAGAACCTTAAAGTCTATATGTTGCAGAGACCAAAGACAAGCCTGGTGACAGCCCTCTTTAAAAATTTTTGACTCTTAGTAACAACAGACATGATATTTTCAAAGTTCTGCGCAAACTCTGAGAGAACTTGTTGACACACTTGATGTTTAAAGTGGTCTCTGCCAAATGCTAAGAGCTCATTATTTTTTAGCCAATCACTACCTTTATTTCTAATGAAGTTCAGAGTGCAGTTTTTGGTAATATAAGGGGATCTCAGAAAGTGCAACACAGCCTCAGCCAGAATGTAAATGGAGGCTCAGTAGAAAGCTGAGCTTCATCAGGGCCAAGTCTTATATCTTTGATTTACAGAAAGACAAGATGCTTTTTGTACAATCTGATATTTGCAACCCTGAAGCAGCATCTGGGGAGAATCTGGATAGTTACTGAGTTCTGTCAAAATTTCCAAGAGTTCAGATGACTGTGGATATTATTGCTTTTGGCAACTGAAAAATGATTATCTTATGTCAAATTTCTTCTATCTTTCGTGCCTAAAGACATGACAGAGAAGAAACTTGAAGGGGATTAATATGTTATCAAATTCAAACAAGAGTTTCATTAACTCCCTCCGCAGTGAAGGTGATACCTCTCCTGTCTGTACCTCAAAGCCCAACAAATGTTATCAACCAGCTTTAGTCCTCAGGAGCCTTCAGGAAAAGGATTTCCGGGAGTTGGACTCATGACGATCTCAGGCAATAGCCAAGACCCAACAGAGTGAAATAATATCCCTTGTGTATTGATTTCTCTTAGACTGAGTATTCAGGGCCAGCCATGTGCCCAGAAAACAAATATCATTGATTTGCTCACAGACTCTGTACTGGTTATTCTCTGGGACTTTTCCCAAAGTCGCTATTAGAGACCACAAAATTCTAGGTGTTCTTAACCAGTTTGCAGAAAGCGAAATCAGTTTACCCTCTTTCAGGAGTTTTGCAAGGTGGGAAAATAAGTTTGGCCTGATACTGTTCCCACCCAAGGAATTATTTTTAAACTTAAAATGTTTTCTTCTATGTTATATAGCAGAAATAATATTAACCTTAATGTCAGACAAATCTAAGTTCATGTCACAGCCCTGCCACTTAGGCCTTCTCTTGCTACTGGTATCAATTCCCTTTTTCAAAGATTGCATGAGATACAGAGGAGCTAGTTTTGCATCCTGTGCCACCTGGTATTTCACTCCATACATCCCTATGAGAAAGCCCCACACATTATGATTTTCCCATTCTTTTAGAATTTATTTTTTCTATCTTCAGAGGTTACATTGTGATTCCTCTCTTAGAACATACTTTTCATAGATACTCAAGAAGTCAATAGGAAATTGAGTAAAACAAAACTTCTTTTCTTGGGCCTTTCTCAACATTAAAATTGAGTTGTCAAAATTAAGTTCAGAGATCTTGGGCCCATCATATCTTCTTCTTTCTCTCTTAAGAGAAACTATGGATATTTGCCAGGTTTTCATTCCCAAGACACTAGTTATATCTGTAGTTTGTAGTCCTCCTTCAAAGAACTAATGATACAAATTAAATTTCATAAATACTAAATTCTTATCATATACCGGGCAAAGTTTTCAGCACTGAAGATAGATATACTTGTAAACAAAACAACGGCCTTTATTTCATGGGTCTTGTATTCTACTGGGAAGGGACAGATGATAAACAATTCAATATATTGTCAGGTGGTGATAAGTGCTGTGAATAACAAAGTAAAGGATGGTTATCTGTGGTTATCTTGTAGAAGGTGGTATTAATATGATTCTTAGGCATAAAACTGAATAAAGAGTATTAGCCATGGTGGATTGGAGAAGGAAATGGCAACCCACTCCAGTATTCTTGCCTGGAGAATCCCAGGGACGGAGGAGCCTGGTGGGCTGCCGTCTATGGGGTCGCACAGAGTCAGACACGACTGAAGCGACTTAGCAGCAGCAGCAGCAGCCATGGTGGATAACCTGAGGAAGAGCAATTCCAAGAATAGCAAACAGTGAGTGCAAAGTTCATGAAGCAGAATTGTCCTTGGCATGTTGAACAGTAATGAGGCTAAACTGGCTAAGGTTGAATGAGCAAGGAGGGCAAATTTACTCCATTTCTTTTACCAAAGGGAATAGCAGTAACACATAGGTTACAGCTCATCATTTAAAAATAGATCTGATGTCAGGCTTTTTGAGGGCCCCAGAACAGAGAGAGAGGTAAATGGATTCTTCCTACCACAGTAATTGCCAGTATTTCCACATTAAAGCTTGGCTTCAAGGTTTACATCTGTAGGTCAGCTTTGGGGAGAATGTTGCAACCCATGTTGATTCTAGGTTTATCCAAGCCATGTTTTAATTTTAGATAGGACACACAACAGGAAGTATCCCCTCAGCTTTTCTAGACTTTTCTCATTTAGAAATGCTGATTTTAAGCCTACTGAGCAACGTTTCTGAACCCGGCCCATGGGCACATTGGCAGAACTTGTCTCAAAACCTTCCCAACCAATGTCTCAGTCTACCTGGAAGAGACAGAGCCTATAGATAGTAGCCTGTCCAGGTGGATTTGCTGGCTCTCATTGCAAACCCTAAAAAGTAGTGATCCCATATCTTTCTTGGGGTTTGGGTAGCTCTTTCAAGATGAGCAGGCTGTGAGGAAGGAGTTTTGCCAATGAGAAACAAATAACTGCTATAACTAGAGGAAATAAAATAACTTAATCTGGCAGAGACCTCAAAGAGCCATCAAGGCTACAACTTCTGATTTGCTTAGCACATAACCACTTCAACCCTTATTGCTTTAGTCTCAACCTCCCTCTGTCCCCTATTCCTTCTCCCCTCCATCTCACCTCTCCATCCCTCTCTCCCTGCTTCTCTCCAAGGAAACATAAGTTTAAGTAATTTTTAGGGTTGTGGTAGTTACCATCTATTGGAGAAGACAATGGCACCCCACTCCAGTACTCTTGCCTGGAAAATCCCATGGGCAGAGGAGCCTGATAGGCTGCAGTCCATGGGGTCGCTAAGAGTCGGACACGACTAAGCAACTTCACTTTCACTTTTCACTTTCATGCATTGGAGAAGGAAATGGCAACCCACTCTGGTGTTCTTGCCTGGAGAATCCCAGGGACAGGGGAATCTAGTGGGCTGCCGTGTATGAGGTCTCACATAGTTGGACACAACTGAAGTGACTTAGCAGTAGCAGTTACCATCTATAGAGTGCTTAACATGTTCCAGACTAGGCTCTTTACATATATTTTCTCATTCATTCATCACAACAACCATATGAGGTAGGTGGTTATAGTGATTATTATCACTATTTAGGAAATTGAGGTTTGCAAAAGGCAAACTGAGCTTCATGTTTGAGGCACATATAGTTTAAGTACCTTTCCTGAGGTTGCATAGTTAGCAAGTGACAAAGTGTCTACATTCTGATTCTTGCTCAAAGCTAGTTCTTTAATCTCTGTCTTATACTCTCTCTGGAAAAGTCCAGAGGTAAACAGTCCAAAATTGGTGGAGTAGCTCTGCTATCCTTACTGCTTGGCCTTAATCTTTGGGTCTGACTTACCTATTCCATCAGTCTTCACGAAAGAGAAAGGGAAAGAGAATGGAATGCAGACAAATTCTTTATAAAAACATGAACCAGAAGTTTGTATAAATCACTTCCACTTGTATTTTATTGTTTAAAACTTAAGTGCATGGCCTTACCTAGCTTTAAGGGAAGCTGGGACATGTAAGCATGGGTACTCAGCTAAAATTCAATGACTTCTATTAATATTAGTAAAAGGAAGAAGGGTGGATGGATATCATAGCATAAAGTGAAGATAAGAATAGAGGAAGATGAGATTGGAGATTATAGTCAAGGGCCAGATTATAGAGCACCTTGTGTACTAACTACAGAGTTTGGGCTTTGTCTCAAAGATAGTGAGGAGTCACTAAAATATAACCAGAGGGGTAAGACAATTATGTTTTGAGTTTAAGAAGGTCCCTCTATTCATACTTTCATAGACAGATTAAATAAAAGAGTGACAGGAGGCATAGAGAATAGTTAGAAGACCACTGTAGTAATAATAGAGAGACATGATGAAACTCTGAACTGAGACAGTGGTATTGAACAGAGAGAATAGATTAGAGAGATATTAAGGAAGTATAACTAATGGAACTTGGTGACTAAGTGGATATGGGATGTGAAAGAAGGAAGATGATAGAATAACAATATCCAAATTTCTGGCTTGTACATTAGCATTGTTTTAAGAAATAAACAATTAAAAGAAAATAAATAGTTTAATTTTAGAAATGTTGAAGTTGAGATGCCTCTGGGATATTCAGATGTCAGTATTGAGTAAGCAATTTTATAGATATATATATAAAAAGGAATCCAGGTGAGGGATTATAACACCTGGTGAAGCAAAGAAATAAGAAAAGACACAATGAGGAAGAAAGATAGAGTTACTGTCTTTCATCCCTCTCCCAAGATTCAGCCCAGTATGGAAAATGACAGTCTTCTTGGGAGAGGAGAATGAAGTGAGCACTTGATTTCACTTTTGCACTCATCTCACACGCTAGTAAAGTAATGCTCAAAATTCTCCAAGCCAGGCCTCAGCAATATGTGAACCGTGAACTTCCTGATGTTCAAGCTGGTTTTAGAAAAGGCAGAGGAACCAGAGATCAAATTGCCAACGTCCGCTGGATCATGGAAAAAGCAAGAGAGTTCCAGAAAAACATCTATTTCTGCTTTATTGACTATGCCAAAGCCTTTGACTGTGTAGATCACAATAAACTATGGAAAATTTTGAAAGAGATGGGAATACCAGACCACCTGATCTGCCTCTTGAGAAATCTGTATGCAGGTCAGGAAGCAACAGTTAGAACTGGTCATGGAACAATAGACTGGTTCCAAATAGGAAAAGGAGTACGTCAAGGCTGCATATTGTCACCATGTTTATTTAACTTATATGCAGAGTACATCATGAGAAATGCTGGACTGGAAGAAACACAAGTTGGAATCAAGATTGCTGGGAGAAATATCAATAACCTCAGATATGCAGATGATACCACTCTTATGGCAGAAAGTGAAGAGGGGCTAAAAAGCCTCTTGATGAAAGTGAAAGTGGAGAGTAAAAAGGTTGGCTTAAAGCTCAACATTCAGAAAACGAAGATCATGGCATCTGGTCCCATCACTGCATGGGAAATAGATGGGGAAACAGTGGAAACAGTGTCAGACTTTGTTTTTCTGGGCTCCAAAATCACTGCAGATGGTGACTGCAGCCATGAAATTAAAAGACGCTTACTCCTTGGAAGGAAAGTTATGACCAACCTAGATAGCATATTCAAAAGCAGAGACATTACTTTGCCAACAAAGGTTCGCCTAGTCAAGGCTATGGTCTTTCCTGTGGTCATGTATGGATGTGAGAGCTGGACTGTGAAGAAGGCTGAGCGCCGAAGAATTGATGCTTTTGAACTGTGGTGTTGGAGAAGACTCTTGAGAGTCCCTTGGACTGCAAGAAGATCCAACCAGTCCATTCTGAAGGAGATCAATCCTGGAATTTCTTTGGAGGGAATGATGCTAAAGCTGAAACTCCAGTATTTTGGCCACCTCATGCAAAGAGTTGACTCATTGGAGAAGACTCTGATGCTAGGAGGGATTGAGGGCAGGCAGAGAAGGGGACGACAGAGGATGAGATGGCTGGATGGCATCACTGACTTGATGGGTGTGAGTCTGTGTGACCTCCGGGAGCTGGTGATGGACAGGGAGGCCTGGCGTGCTGCGGTTCATGGGGTCGCGAAGAGTCGGACACGACTGAGCGACTGATCTGATCTGATCTGATCTGACCAGCCCACCTCAGCATCAGACCAGCTCCTGCAGTCAGATGTCTCTTATGGCCCCAGGCTCCCAGTGGTATCAGGCAAACCCAGGCCCTTGCCCCATGCTGTTATCCACCAGCTTCTGTGGCCCCAGGCATTTCCCAAAGTCCAAGATAGCCCCAGCAGCACCATGCTACCAGAAGGTTCCTGCAAACTCAAGCTCTCAAAAAACACAAAACACTGCCCAGCACTTATATCCCCAGACAGCTCCCAAGGCATATGTGTGCTCACACAAACCCAGGTTCCTGGCTGACCCCACTGTCAGCCAGCTCTGTCACCAGGCTTCTAGTGGATTCCTGTGAATGCAGATTCCTGGCCCATTCCAGAATGGGTCAGCTCCCACAGACCTAACCTCTAGACCAGCTCACATAGACTGAGGCACCCAGCCTACCTCAATGCCAGGATTGCTCCTATGGCTCAGGGTCCAGACAGGCTCTTGTGGACCCAAGCTTCTGGCCAACCTCAGTGCCAGACAAGCACTTATGGCCTCAGCTTATAGGCTGGCTTCCAGAGAATCAGACTCCTGGCCTGCACCAGCAACAAGCTGAACCCCATAGACTTAATCTCTAGGCTGGCCCTTGAGGCCCCAGATGACAGGCTGTCTTCCATGGCCCTAGGCTCCCAGTGTGCCCAAAGGGCAGACTAACCCCATTGCCCTAGGTTCTAGCCCATTTCCTATGAAATCAAGCTCCTGGCCCATCCAACACCGGAATAGTCCCTGTGGACCCAGATTGTAGGCCCACCCCAGTGATTCCTTATCTTAGTCAGCCCTCATGGACCCAGATCCAGATTCATTCACATGAACCCAAATCATAAGCCTATCACTGCAAACTCAAGTGTTAGGCCTATTCCAGTGAATCCAAGCCCCAATCCATACACTTGGACCCAGGTACCAGGCTTGCTCTAGTGGATCCAAACACCAAGCTTGCCCACCTGATGACCAAGGCACCAAATTTGACTTCCAAAGAACTCAAGCAGCAAGTCTCCCCCAGACACCACCAGATGGCCCACCTAGAATCTCAGGATAAGAATGTGAAGGGAAGAACCCTAGTACATTGCTGGTGGGAATGCAAGGTGTTACAGCCAATATGGAAGTCAGTGTGGATGTTCCCTAAAAACTAAAAATAAGATTACCATATGATTAAGCAAGTCCACTCCTGGGTATATATCTGAAAGAAATGAAAACATTAATTTGAAAAGATATATATATACCCCAATATTCATCATAGCATTATTTACAATAGCCAAGATATGAAGGCAATGGCACCCCATTCCAGTACTCTTGCCTGGAAAATCCCATGAACAGAGGAGCCTAGTAGGCTGCAGTCCATGGGGTCGCTAAGAGTTTGACACAACTGAGCGACTTCTCTTTCACTTTTCACTTTCATGCATTGGAGAAGGAAATGGCACCCCACTCCAGTGTTCTTGCTTGGAGAATCTCAGGGACGGGGGAGCCTGGTAGGCTGCCATCTATGGGGTCGCACAGAGTCAGACATGACTGAAGCAACTTAGCAGCAGCAGCAAGATATGAAAGCAACCTAAATGTCCATTGCTGATGAATAAAGCAGCTGTGTGTGGACTATTAGCCATAAAAAAGAATGAAAATTTTGTCATTTGCAACAACATGAATAATTTAGAAAGCCTTATCCTAAGTGAAATGTCAGACAAAAACAAATAGTATAGGTTACCACTTATATGTGGAATCTAAAAGCTAAAACAATTGAATAAAATAGAACAAAAACAGACTCAGATATAGAGAACAAAAAATGGTTATCAATGTGATGAGGGAAAGAGAGGAGAGCAGTATGGGGTAGCGGATTAAGATATATGTATGTATACTTTGGTGTTGGAGAAGACTCTTGAGAGTCCTTGGACTGCAAGGAGATCCAACCAGTCCATTCTGAAGAAGATCAATCCTGGAATTTCTTTAGAAGGAATGATGCTAAAGCTGAAACTCCAGTATTTTGGCCACCTCATGCGAAGAGTTGACTCATTGGAGAAGACTCTGATGCTGGGAGGAATTGAGGGTAGGAGGAGAAGGGGACGACAGAGGATGAGATGGCTGGATGGCATCACTGACTCGATGGATGCGAGTCTGGGTGACCTCCGGGAGCTGGTGATGGACAGGGAGGCCTGGCATGCTGCGGTTCATGGGGTCGCGAAGAGTCGGACACGACTGAGCGACTGATCTGATCTGATGTATACTTTGTAGAAAATAAATAAGCTACAAGGATATATTATATAGCACAGAGAATATAGTCAATATCTTATAATTACTTTAGAGTATAATCTATAAAAATATTGAATCACTATGTTGTATACTTGAAACTAGTATAATATTGTAAATCAACTATGCTTTAATTAAAAAAGATATTCAGTGAACTATAAGAAAACAAAAATAAACAACTAAATGAAATTAGGGACACAAGGCATGAACAAAACAAGTTCAACAAATAAACAGAAATCATTAAAAAACAAAAACAAAACAGAAATCCTAGAGTTCAAAGAACAATGACCGGACTGAAGAATACAATAGAGAGCTTCAATATTGCACTCTATCCAAAAGAAGAAAGAGTTAGTGAATTAGAAGACAGGTTATTTGAGATCATCTATTCATGGGAGCCTAGATGGGGAAAAAGTGGAAATGGTGACAGACTTTATTTTCTTTGGATCCAAAAATCACTGCAGCCACAGAATTAAATTAAAAGATGCTTGCTCCTTGGAAGAAAAGCTATGACAAACCTGGATAGCATATTAAAAAGCAGATGTATCACTTTACCAACAGAGGTCTGTATAGTCAAAGCTATGGCTTTCCAATAGTTATGTGCAGGTGTGACAGTTGGACCAAAAAGAAGGCTGAGCACTGAAGAATTGATGCTTTTGAGCTGTGCTGAAGAAAATTCTTGAAAATCCTTTGAACAGCAAGAAGGTAAAACCAGTCAATCCTAAAGGAAATAAACCCTGAATATTCCCTGGAAGATCTGAGGCTGAACTTGAAGCTCCAATATTCTGGCCACCTGATGCAAAGAGCCAACTCACTGGAAAAAAACCCTGATGTTGGGAAAGATTGTGGGCAGGAGGAGAAGGGGGCAAGAGAGGATGAGATAGTTTGATGGCATCATCAACTCAATGGACATGAGTTTGGGCAAACTCAGGGAGATAGTGAAGGGCAGGGAAGCCTAGCATGCTGCAGTCCATGGGGTTGCAAAGAATTGGACATGACTGAGGGACTGAGCAATAATAACAATATTCAGGGTAGCAAAAAGAAAAGGAATGAAAAAGAATGAGTATAGTCTATGTGAATTATGGGGTCCATTAAAAGAAACAATTTATGAATAGTTGGAGTCTCAGAAGTCCCAGAAGGAGAAGAATGAGAGAAAACTTTTTAAAGAAGTAATGCCTGAGAATTTAAACCTAGGGGTAAATTTCTGAATCCAACAGTTATTTCAAAATGTCAACCCAAAACAGTCTTTTCCAAGACACATTATAATGAAACAGTTTAAAATCAAAGACAGAATGTTAAAAGCAGCAAGAGAAAAAAAAATACCCTCACATATACAGCTATCAAAAGATTTCTCAGCACGCCCCTTGCAGACCAGAAGAGAGTTGGATGGTATATGCAAAATGCTGAAAAAAAAACCCAAAAACTTCCAACCATGAATATTTTACCCAGCAAAGTCATCTTACAGAAATGAAGGAAAGATAAAACTTTACCAAATAAATAAAAGCTGAGGGAGTTTGTCCACACTAGCCCTGCCTTTCGAAAATACTGAAAGGAGTTCTTCAAGCTAAAATGAAAGGATACTAGTTAGTAATGCAAAATATATGAAAGTATAAAACCTACTGATAAGATAAATATGTTGTCAAATTCAGAATACGCTCATACTGCAATATGGCAGTGTGTTAATTATGTAATTCTAATATAAAGGTTAAAGGACAAATATATTATTGATAACTTAGCTACAGTAATTTGTTAATGGATATACAGTATAAAATTGGATAAGTTGTGATGTCCAAAACATAAAATATAGAGGGAGATATAAAATGGTAGGGTCTTGGTATATGACAAAGAAAAGCTGTTATCAGCCTTAAATAGACTTTTATATCTATAGTTTTGTTTATATAAGCCTCATAGTAACCACAAATGCAAAAACCTGAGTAGATAAACAAAAGATACTGCTACTGCTAAGTCACTTCAGTCATGTCCGACTCTGTGCGACCCCACAGACGGCAGCCCACCAGGCTCCCCCGTCCCTGGGATTCTCCAGGCAAGAACACTGGAGTAGGTTGCCATCTCCTTCTCCAATGCGTGAAAGTGAAGTCGCTCAGTAGTATCTGACTCTTGGCGACCCCATGGACTGCAGCCTACCAGGCTCTTCCATCCATGGGATTTTCCAGGCAAGAGGAGTGGGCTGCCACTTCCTTCTCCAAAACAAAACATAGGGAGAAGGAAATCAAAGCAAGACATTACAGAAAATGATAAATTCACAAGAATAAAGACAAGTGATGAGGAAAGAAATAAGGGAATTTCAAAATAGCCAGAAAATAATTAACATGGAATTAATAACTCCTTGCCTATCAATAATTAATTTGAATGTAAAAGAATTAAATTATCTAATCAAAAGGCAGAGGGGCTGAATGGGTTAAAAATAGGACCATACAGTATGCTGCCTAAAAGAAACACTTCAAATTTAAGGACACACATAAGCTCAAACTTAAGGGTTGGAAAAGTTATTTCCTGCAAATGGAACCCAAATGAAAGCAGGGATACTTATATCAGACAAAATAAACTTTAAATCAAAAATGGATTTAAGGGGATGAAGAAGGTCATAATTTAATAATAATATGGTCTATTCATCAAGTTCAGTTCAGTTCAGTCGCTCAGTCTTGTCCGACTCTTTGTGACCCCATGAATCGCAGCACACCAGGCCTCCCTGTCCATCACCAACTCCCAGAGTTCACTCAAACTCATGTCCATCAAGTCAGTGATGCCATCCAGCCATCTCATCCTCTGTCGTCCCCTTCTCCTCCTGCCCCCAATTCCTCCCAGCATCAGAGTCTTTTCCAATGAGTCGACTCTTCACATGAGGTGGCCAAAGTATTGCAGTTTCAGCTTCAGCATCAATCCTTCCAATGAACACCCAGGACTGATCTCCTTGAGGATGGACTGGTTTGATCGCCTTGCAGTCCAAGGGACTTTCAAGAGTATTCTCCAACACCACAGTTCAAAAGCATCAATTCTTTGGCGCTCACATTTCTTTATAGTCCAACTCTCACATCCATACATGACCACTGGAAAAACCATAGCCTTGACTAGACGGACCTTTGTTGGCAAAGTAATGTCTCTGCTTTTGAATATGCGATCTAGGTTGCTCATAACTTTCCTTCCAAGGAGTAAGCGGCTTTTAATTTCATGGCTGCAGTCATCATCTGCAGTGATTTTGGAGCCCCCAAAATAAAATCTGACACTGTTTCCATGTTTCCACATCTATTTCCCATGAAGTGATGGGCCCAGATGCCATGATCTGAGTTTTATGAATGTTGAGCTGTAAGCCAACTTTTTCACTCTCCTCTTTCACTTTCATCAAGAGGCTTTTTAATTCCTCTTCACTTTCTGCCATAAGGGTGATGTCATCTGCATATCTGAGGTTATTGATATTTCTCCCTGCAATCTCGATTCCAGCTTGTGTTTCTTCCAGCCCAGCTTTTCTAATGCATTACTCTGCATATAAGTTAAATAAGCAGGGTGACAATATACAGCCTTGACGTACTCCTTTTCCTATTTGGAACCAGTCTGTTGTTCCATGTCCAGTTCTAACTGTTGCTACCTGATCTGCATATAGGTTTCTCAAGAGGCAGGTCAGGTGGTCTGGTATTCCCATTTCTTTCAGAATTTTCCACTGTTTATTGTGATCCACACAGTCAAAGGCTTTGGCATAGTCAATAAAGCAGAAATAGATGTTTTTCTGGAACTCTCTTGTTTTTTCGATGATCCAGCAGATGTTGGCAATTTGATCTCTGGTTCCTCTGCTTCTTCTAAAACCAGCTTGAACATCTGGAAGTCCATGGTTCACGTATTGCTGAAACCTGGCTTGGAGAATTTTAAGCATTACTTTACTAGCATGTGAGATGAGTGCAATTGTGTGGTAGTTTGAGCATTCTATACCAATTGTACATATGTGTGCACCTAGCATTGCAGTACCTAAATATATTAAGCAAATACAGTGGAAACAGTATCACACTTTATTTTTGGGGGCTCCAAAATCACTGCAGATGGTGACTGCAGCAATGAAATTAAAAGACACTTACTCCTTGGAAGAAAAGTTGTGACCAACCAAGATAGCATATTGAAAAGCAGAGATATTACTTTGCCAACAAAGGTCTGTCTAGCCAAGGCTATATTTTTTCCAGTGGTCATGTATGAATGTGAGAGCTGGACTGTGAAGAAATCTGAGTGCTGAAGAATTGATGCTTTTGAACTGTGGTGTTTGAGAATACTCTTGAGAGTCCCTTGGACTGCAAGGAGATCCAACCAGTCCATTCTGAAGGAGATCAGCCCTGGGATTTCCTTGGAAGAAATGATGCTAAAGCTGAAACTCCAGTACTTTGGCCACCTCATGCGAAGAGTTGACTCATTGGAAAAGACTCTGATTTTGGGAGGGGTTGGAGGCAGGAGGAAAGGGGACGACAGAGGATGAGATGGCTGGGTGGCATCACTGAGTCAATGGACGTGAGACTGAGTGAATTCTGGAAGTTGGTGATGGACAGGTAGGCCTGGTGTGCTGTGATTCATGGGGTCGCAAAGAGTTGGACACGACTGAGTGACTACTGAACTGAACTGAACTGAACAGTTCTGAGGGGAGAAATAAACAGTAATAGTGAAAGACTTTAATATTCTACTTTCAAGAATGCATAGATCATTCAGACAGAAATTCAATTAAAGAAACATTGTACCTGAACTATACCGTAGACCAAATGAACTTGAATGATATATACAAAACATTTTACCCACCAACAACAGAATACTCATTCTTCTCAAGTGGACATGGAACTTTCTCTAGGATAGATAATGTTAGGTCATAAAATAAGCAAATGTATGAAGATTGAAATCTTATCAAGTGTTTTCTGGTCACGATGGTATGAAACTAGAAATCAATAACTGGAAGAAAACAAAAATTTTCAAATATGTCATAGAAAACTCACTTTTGAACAACCAAAGGGTCAGGCAAGAAATCAAAAGAGGAAAAGCAAGAAATCCAAAAATATCTACAAATATATGACAATAGAAAAATAACCAATCAAAACTTATGAAATGCAGAAAAGGCAATTCTAAGAGGGGACTTTTAAAAAACACTACATTTATACTACATTTACATTATATTACATTGCACTACATTTACATTAAGACAAAAGAAAGATCACAAATAATCTAACTTAACATCTCAAACAATTGGTAAAAGAACAAACTCAGCCCAAAGTTTGCACAAGGAAGGAAATAACAAAGATCAAAGTAAAAAAAGAGAGAAATCAATGAAATAGAGAACAGGAAACCAATAGAAAAGATAAATGAAATTACATTGAGTATTTAAAAAGATAAATAAAACTGAAAACCTTTAACTAGACTAAGAAATAAAGAGAAAAGACCTGAATACATAAAATCAGAAATAAACAAGATTACACTACAGAAATAAAAAGGATAATAAGAGACTACTATAAATAAACCTATGCCAACAAATTGGATAACCAAGAAGATTGGTAAGTTCCTAGAAATACATAACCTAGTGAAACTGAATCATGAAGAAATAGAAAATCTGAACAAATAGTGAGTAAAGAGCTTGAATCAGTATTCAGAAATCTTCCAAAGAAGAAAAGCTCAAGTCCAGATTGTTTCATTGATGAATTCTACCAAACATTAAAAGAAGAGTTAATGTCAATTATTCTCAATTAAAAACGTTGAAAGAGAGAGAACACTCCCAAACTCACTTTATGAGGCCAACATTACCATGATGCCAAAGCCAGTTTAGGACTCTATAAAAAAAAAAAAGAAGAAAGAGGAGGATGGGAAAAGAAGAAGGAGGAAAAGAAAGCTATAGGCCACAGGCCAACATACCTGATGAATACAGAAAGCATAAATTCTCTACAAGATACTAGCATACTTAATTGAATAGCATTTTAAAAGAATCATAGACTGTTATCAAGTGGAATTCATCCCTGGGATGCAAGGATGCTTCAACATAAGAAAATCAATAAATGTGATCAGATCAGATCAGATCAGTCGCTCAGTCGTGTCCGACTCTTTGCAACCCCATGAACCGCAGCACGCCAGGCCTCCCTATCCATCACCAGCTCTCAGAGGTCACTCAGACCCACATTCATCGAGTCAGTGATGCCATCCAGCCATCTCATCCTCTGTCGTCCCCTTCTCCTCCTGCCCTCAATCCCTCCCAGCATCAGAGTCCAATGAAAAATAAAATTCTCAATAGATGCATAACATATATTTGCCAAAATTCAATATCCTTTTGTAATAAATATGCTCAACAAATTTGGTATGGAAAGAACAGACCTCAACATTACTAAGACTATATAGGAAAAGCCCACAGCTAACATCATCAGTTCAGTTCAGTCTCTCAGTCATGTCCAACTCTTTGTGACACCATGAACTGCAGCATGCCAGGCTTCGCTGTTCATCATCAACTCCTGGAGATTGCTCAAACTCATGTCCATTGAATCGGTGATGCCATCCTACCATCTCATCCTCTGTCGTCCCCTTCTCCTCCTGACTTCAATCTTTCCCATCATCAGGGTCTTCGCAAATGAGTCAGCTCTTTGCATCAGGTGGTCAAAGTATTGGAGTTTCAGCATCAGTCCTTCCAATGAATACTCAGGACTGACTTTCTTTAGGATTGACTGGCAAGGTAGACAACTGTTGGTAAGATCAGGAACAAGATAAAAATATTCATTGTAACCACTCCTATTCCATACAGTATTGCAGTCCTAGTCAGAGCAATTGAGCAAGAAAAAGAAATAAAATACACCAATATTAGAATGGGCTATTGGGGAGTTTGAGGGAGAATGGATACATGTATATGTCTGGTTGAGTTCCTTTGATATCCAGCTGAAAATGACAGCATTGTTAATCAGCTATACTTAAATACAAATATAAAAAGTTTAAAAAGAAATAGCTATGAATAATTTATTTCTGATATTTTTTTTATCAGACATAAGACATTAATTTTACCTTCTTGAATTCTGGCTATTTTTTAATTACTATAGGTAATATTCTTGAGCTTTTTCTGGAGTGCAGTTGTTACCCAAATACAGCTTGATATTTACAAGTATTTCCTTTAAGCTTAAGCAGAAAAATAATAGTATTTAGTCATGTTAATTTTTCTTCGTGAATGAGGCAAAACTTGTCTGTGTAATCTACTCAGTGCTCTGTGAATTATTTAATAGTTTATTGTGGCTAGTGAGAACAGGAACTCTTCCAGCCACTGTGTTTCCCTTTAATTTTGTCCTGTGGTTCTTGCCTTACACATATGTATTGATGAGTATGCAGCTAAATTCTTAAAGAGGATGCCTGAAGATCTCCAGAGTTCTCAGTGCAGATATTTTGTCTGCACAGGTACTCTGCCCTGAAAACTCTCACATCCTTGCTCTTCTCATACTTACAACTCAGTGTCTTCAGCTTATGGAGACTGCTGGGCTCTTCTGGGTTCCTTGTCTTGTAGTGACTTCCCTGGTGGCTCAGATGGTAAAGATGTCTTGTAGTATGGCCTGAAGAATCTTTCCAGGCTTTATGCTGGGACAATCATGGAGTTCATTTCATTTATTTTTCCTCTCTCATGGATCACTGTCCTTCATTGCCAGATTTCAAATGCCCTACTAATGATCAGAACCATTATTACATTTTTTCAAGCTTTTTAATTGTTCCATGCTGATGATATAAATCTAGGCCCTTTTACCCTATTTTGGCTGGAAGGGAAAGGGAAAGTGGCTGTCATTTTATTTTCAGAGGACAATTTGGCCTTTTATATCAGAATTTTAAATGTGTTAGTTTTTTGGCCCAGCAATTCTAGTCACTCTTCTAACTGCTGGTGATACAACAGTGAACATGATGATATATATTAGTATAGTATACAATCAAGTGGAGAGGCAGATAACCAAAAGTTAAATAAGTATAATATATGGTGTTATAAGACCCTGATGCTGGAAAAGATTGAAGGCAAAAGGAGAAGAGGGAGGCGGATGGTGAGATGGTTAGACAGCATCACCGACTCAATGTACATGAACTTGAGCAAACTTCAGGAGATAGTGGAGGACAGGGAAGCCTGGCGTGCTGCAGTCCATAGGGTTGCAAAGAGTTGGACATGACTTAGCAACTGAACAACAACAACAGCAGTGTTAGAAAGTGATAATAAAATAAGTTAAATAGAGATGGGGGATAGAAAGCACAGCAGAGGGAAGCATGTCAAAATTTTGATACATTTATCTACAAGGACTCACTTAGAGGAGTGTATTTGATCATTAATATTACTGAAATCAAGAGCACAAGCTATGGATATGGTTACCTGGAAGAAGCGCACTCCAGGTGGATGAAACATTCAGTGCAAAGTCCCTGGCGCATTTGATAAATAACAAGGGATATTTGTAACAACTACTACATCTGCTTAAGATGCTCACAAAATGGTAGCCATTTAGAATATTATTACTAATGATGACACCAGAAATATGACGTAAAAGTATATGGCCTCAAAGCTCATCTGCTTGCTACTATGTCATATTCTTTTTTCCCTATTCCATGAGATACTGAAACATGTATTGCCGTATGATTCTTATTACTTTGTTCTCTATCATTGTGCAGCTTTCACACAGGCTTGCCTTGTGTTCCCAATCATGTAAGTTCTGTGTCTACGCAAATCATGTTGATTCTTGCCTGATAGAATGTTGGGCTATGACATTATTTTGCACAAATCATTAGGATTGATTTTATTATTGCAATGGAACCAGTTCTCTTCCTCCATCATCACATATGTGTGTCTTTCCAAACTGTGCCAAAAGGTCTTTCTCCTCAGGGATAGGAAGATCCTTAAGTACATATGAGACACTATATACAAATTCTAATCACAGCTCCTCCCTCACTTATCCAGCAATTATCATAACTTCAAGGAACTTTGTTTTTGTCCTTTCTCTTTTGAATAAGTAATGCATACATGGTTTGAAAATTTTTAAAGATCAAAATTATATATGAGTGAAAAATAAGTTTCCTCCATCCTTCCCTGAGCCACTCATTATTCCTGTCTTGTGCAAACAATGTAATCAGTTTCTTGGTATCTTTTCAGAAATATTGAATGCATGTGGGTGTTTTTAATCATTCTTCACACCCTACCTCTACCCATACAATGTACTTTGACTACCTTTCCACTTGGTTCTCAACACATACTGTGATAGGTGGTGCTGCCTGCAATTTACAGATGAAGAAGCTAAGGCTCAGAGATGGGAGGTGAATTTTTAATGAGTTTTGCTTGGAAACCTTTTTTACAGTTTTTGTTGGGAAAAGTTTTTTACAGTTTCCCGGGCAGTAAGTGGAAAATTCAGGACTGATGTTGCACAGTTTTTTAAATAATAATTTAATTGGTTTTGTTCAGTGAATATGTGTCATGCAGCAATCCCATCTAATATATAGAAGAGTATACTCCTGATGTTTCCGTTTTTGTCTGCATTCTTTCCTCCACATTGAGAAATCCCAGGTCTTGCCCCTCAAACATGGTGGGAAATCTCTACTTGCCGGTGTTTAAGAAAATATCCCCAATTCCTTTAGTAATATTAGAATTTCTATGGCAGACACTAGGTGTAATGCTGATGGGCATCAACTGGTAGTTAGCATTAGGAATACAAAAAGTTGATCTTTCTAATTGTTTTCTGGAAATACTCCCATTCTACAGATCTATTCAGGTCCACCTGAGGAAAGTACTGCACCCCCAGTGCCTCCACCTCGAGTAACAGCAAGAAGACACAAACCAATTACAATTTCGAAGCGCTTGCTGCGGGAAAGGACAGTTTTCTATACTTCTTCCCTGGATGAAAGTGAAGGTCAGTATCAAAGTTTACCCTTATCTTCTTAATAGTGACTGGAGATAAAAAGTATATTGAAAAGCAGAAGTGGAGGCATAATCATTTTTTTCCATGTAAAGGTAGACTTTTTCTTCATCCTGAGCCAGGCAAGGCAAGGTTTATAAAATTTGTGCCCAAAGAGTGAATTAGTCTTTTGGTAGTGGATAGGACAGAGATGAACCATCCTAATCAATTTACAGATGAATCTGTAACATCATTTTCCCTTAGCAGGTCAGTGGAAGATACAAGATGTTCTTAAATCTGTACCTCAATACATTGAAATAGGTGAGCAATGTGTTTTCTGAATATTCTGAAATTTTAAATAAAATTCTGCTAACCCAGGGGACTGATGGCTTAATAGGAGTTTCTAGTGCTTGTCCCTTCACAGTAACATGAATGAATTCAGACAACTATCTATGCAAGAAAATTCCTTCAATGAGACCTATAGAATCCACATAACAGATAAGAATACCTGGGTGGAGTACAGAAATAAGAAAAAGTGCATTGCAGATGCTAGAAATGACACTTTCATATTACCCATGTCACCCTTCCCCAAAGCTCACACTATGTAGTCCAGGGAAGGATCCACTCCACATGGAGAAAGGAGAGTGAAGGGAGCAATCAACTTTACCTTGGACTGCAGCACTAGGTCCATCCCAGTAAACCCAAGCACCAACTCATCCCCCATTTGTCCAGACTCCAGGCCAGCCTCTACCAAGCTAGGCCCTAGACCTGCCCCTGCAGTCTCAGGCTCTAAGCCTGCCCCTAAAGATCCAAAATCCAGGGCCAACACATAGCAAGTTGGCCCTGTAGCTCTAATCACCAGGATGTAACCACAGCTCAGCTTCTAATCCAGTCTTCTGTGGACAAAGCCTCCAGGTCTGTCTCAGTGCCAGGCTAGCCCCCTGGGCCTAGGCTTCAAATCCAGGCTGATCTCCTGCAGATCCAGGCTGAAAGCTTGCCCATTCACTGACCCAGGCACCAGATCAGCCTACTCAAGAACTCCAGCAGCAAGGTCACCTGTGGAGCCTGCCAGGTGTCCTGGTTGTGCTGATGGATAAAAGGCTTTCCTTGCCAAAGCCAATCTATAAAGACTGGAAGATATGCCTAGTTCTTCAAATAGGGAAACACCAACTAAAGGCCACTGCTGCTGCTGCTGCTGCTAAGTCACTTCCATCGTGTCCGACTCTGTGTGACCCCATAGATGGCAGCGCACTAGGCTCCCCCATCCCTGGGATTCTCCAGGCAAGAATACTGGAGTAGGTTGCCATTTCCTTCTCCAAAGCATGAAAGTGAAAAGTCAAAGTGAAGTCGCTCAGTCGTGTCTGACTCTTAGCGACTCCATGGACTGCAGCCTACCAGGCTCCTCCATCCATGGGATTTTACAGGCAAGAGTACTGGAGTGGGGTGCCATTGCCTTCTCCAAAAGGCCACTAGGGTGAGGATTAATCAGGGAAACATGACACCACCAAAGGAACAAAATAAGGCACCATGAACTGGTCCTAATGAAGTGGATATCTATGAACTGTCTGAAAAGGAATTCCAAATAACCATCTTAAAGAAGCCTAGTAGCTACAAGAGAACTCAGACAACTAAACAAAATCAGGAAAATGATGCATGAGAAGTTCAAGAAAGTCATGGAAATCATAAAAAAGAACCAAAAAGAAATTCTGGAACTGAGGAGAAGAAAGAATCACTGCATTCAAAGACAGGTCACTTAAAATTACCCAGTCAGAGGAAAAAAAAAAAAAAAAAGATTATAAAAGAGACTTATGGGACTCCATATATAAACCAATATACACATATGGGAGGGAGTCTCAGAAGGAGCACAGAAAGTAAAAGTGGCACAAAGCTTATTTAAAGAAATAATGACGGAAAAGTTCCTAAATCTGGAGGAGGAAATTAAAACCTGGATCCTTGAAGCCCAAAGAAATGCAAATAAATTAAACATAAAGAGATTTTAGCCAGAAACATTTTTATAAAATTCTCAAAATTCCAAGACGAAGAGAATTTTGAACATACCATGAGAAAAGCAAATCATCAAATAAAAGGAAACTCCGATAATACTATGAACAGATTCTTCATCTAAAACCTTCAAGGCCAGGAGAAAGTGGGATGATATCTTCATGGTACTGAAAGGAAATAACTTCCAATCAGGAATACCATATTAGACAAAGTAATCCTTCAGAAATGAGGAGAGATAAAACTTTTCCAGACAAACAAACCTGAAGGAATTGATCACCAATAGACTTGGTTCAAAAGAAATATTAAAAGATAGCATACTAAGTGAAGTAAGCCAGACAGGGAAAGACAAATGTCATATGAAATTTGCTTATATGTAAAATCTCAAAAAAAGAAACAGATGCAAATGAACATAATTACAAAACAGAAATAGACCCACAAACATAGAAAGCAAACCTATGACAACCAAAGGGGAAAGTGGAAGAGGGATAAATTAGGATGTTGGGATTAACACATACACATTACTGTATATAAAATAGATATATGTGTTGATGTATGGCCAAAACGAAGATCATGGCATCTGGTCCCATCACTACATGGGAAATAGATGGAGAAACAGTGGAAACAGTGTCAGACTTTATTTTTCTGGGCTCCAAAATCACTGCAGATGGTGACTGCAGCCATGAAATTAAAAGACGCTTACTCCTTGGAAGGAAAGTTATGACCAACCTAGACAGCATATTCAAAAGCAGAGACATCACTTTGCCAACAAAGGTTCACCTAGTCAAGGCTATGGTCTTTCCTGTGGTCATGTATGGATGTGAGATTTGGACTGTGAAGAAGGCTGAGCGCCGAAGAATTAATTCTTTTGAACTGTGGTGTTGGAGAAGACTCTTGAGAGTCCCTTGGACTGCAAGGAGAGCCAACCAGTCCATTCTGAAGGAGATCAACCCTGGGATTTCTTTGGAAGGAATGATGCTAAAGCTGAAACTCCAGTACTTTGGCCACCTCATGTGAAGAGTTGACTGATTGGAAAAGACTCTGATGCTGGGAGGGATTGAGGGCAGGAGAAGAAGGGGACGACAGAGGATGAGATGGCTGGATGGCATCACTGACTCGATGGATGTGAGTCTGAGTGACCTCTGGGAGTTGGTGATGGACAGGGAGGCCTGGCGTGCTGCGGTTCATGGGGTCGCAAAGAGTTGGACACGACTGAGCGAGTGGTCTGATCTGATGGCCAAAAAGTCAAAATGTTGTAATTATCCTTTAATTAAAATATATAAAAAAATAAATAGCAAGTAAGGACTTACTGTATAACACAAGAAAGTGCACTCAGTCTTTTATATAAGCTATAAGGAAAAAGAATCTAAAAAAAGTGTATGTGTATATATATATATATATATACACAGAGAGAGAGAGAGAGAAGAGTCAAGATGGTGGAATAAAAGGATGCAGAATTCATGTCTCTTCACAAATACATCAGGAATACATATACAAATATAACAATTCTCACAGAGCACCTGCTAAACACTAGTGGAAGACTGTGGACAACTAAAAGAAAAGAAAACTGTCCTTGAAGCTGGATAGATTGAAAGAAGTGAAAAAAGAAAAGAGGAATCAAAAAGGGGACCAGTAACTTTGGCAGGAAGCTGAAGGTGAGAATAAGACAAAAATGAAAAACAAATATCATATATTAATTCATATACACGGAATCTAGAAATATGGTATAGTTGATCTTTTTGCAGAACAGAAATAAAGACACTGACTTATAGAACAAATGTATGGGAGGAGGAAAAGGGAAGTAGGATGAATTGGGAGACTGGGATTGACATACATACACTCAGTTCAGTTCAGTCGTTTGGTTGTGTCAGACTCTTGGCAACACCATGAATCGCAGCACACCAGGCCTCCCTGTCCATCACCAACTCCTGGAGTTCACTCAAACTCATGTCCATCAAGTCAGTGATGCCATCCAGCCATCTCATCCTCTGTCGTCCCCTTCTCCTCCTGCCCCCAATCCCTCCCAGCATCAGAGTCTTTTCCAATGAGTCAACTCTTCGCATGAGGTGGCCAAAGTACTGGACTTTCAGCTTTAGCATCATTCCCTCCAAAGAAATTCCAGGGCTGATCTCCTTCAGAATGGACTGGTTGGATCTCCTTGCAGTCCAAGGGACTCTCAAGAGTCTTCTCCAACACAATGCAATTGAGTTCAAAAGCATCAATTCTTCGGTGCTGAGCCTTCTTCACAGTCCAACTCTCACATCCATACATGACCACAGGAAAAACCATAGCCTTGACTAGACGGACCTTAGTTGACAAAGTAATGTCTTTGCTTTTGAATATGCTATCTAGGTTGGTCATAACTTTCCTTTCAAGGAGTGTGTTTTAATTTCATGGCTGCAATCGCCATCTGCAGTGATTTTGGAGCCCAGAAAAATAAAGTCTGACACTGTTTCCACTGTTTCCCCATCTATTTCCCATGAAGTGAAGGGACTGGATGCCATGATCTTTGCTTTCTGAATGTTGAGCTTTAAGCCAACTTTTTCACTCTCCACTTTCACTTTCATCAAGAGGCTTTTAATTCCTCTTCACTTTCTGCCATAAGGGTGATGTCATCTGTATATCTGAGGTTATTGATATTTCTCCCAGCAATCTTGATTCCAGCTTGTGTAAAAAACAGGTATCTAATGAAAATCTGCTGTATAGCACAGTGAACTCCACTCATTGCTCTAACCTAACTAGGTTAGTGGTAATCTAACTAGGAAGGAAATTTTAACAAAGACAGGATATGTGTAAACATTTGGCAGATTCACTTTGCTGTACAGCAGAAAGTGATGTAGAAGTGTAAAGGAACTATATTCCAATAAAAAAGAATATATGTAACTGAATCACAGTGTTGGAGATCTGAAACTAACATGACATTGTAAATCAACAATCACCCTGCTTATGAGACAGCAAAAGAGACACTGATGTATAGAACAGACTTTTAGACTCTGGGACCGGGAGAGGGTGGGATGATTGGGGAGAATAGCATTGAAATATGTATAATATCATATCTGAAACGAGTCAGTCCAGGTACGATGCCCTATAACAGATGCCTGGGACTGGAGCACTGGGATGACCTGGAGGGATGGTGTGGGAAGTGGGGAGGGAGGAGGGTTCAGGATGGGGAACACGTGTATTCTGGTGGCGGATCCATCTCGATGTATAGTAAAAGCAATACAATATTGTAAAGTTAAGCAAAATAAAAAAATAAAAATAAAAAAAATAAATCAACTGTACTTCAATAAAATGAGTACATAAATCAGTAAGACATGCTAAAAGAGAGTCAGTCCAGTTCAGTTAAGTCATTCAGTTGTGTCCGACTCTTTGCGATCCCATGGACTACAGCACGCAAGGCCTCCCTGTCTATCACCAACTCCTGGAGCTTACTCAAACTCATGTCCATTGAATGGATGATGCCATCTACCATCTCCTCCTCTGTTGTCCCCTTTTCCTTCTACTTTCAATCTCTCCCAGCATCAGGGTCTTTCAGATGAGTCAGTTCTCTGCATCAGGTGGCCAAAGTATTGGTATTTCAGCTTCAGCATCAGACCTTTCAGTAAATATTCAGGACTGATTTCCTTTCGGATGGACTGGTTGGATCTCCTTGCAGTCCCAGGGACTCTCCAGAGTCTTCTCCAACACCACAGTTCAAAAGCATCAATTCTTCGGTGCTCAGCTTTCTTTATAGCCCAACTCTCATATCCATACATGACTACTGGAAAAGCCTTAGCTTTGACTAGACAGAGCTTTGTTGGGAAAGTAATGCCTCTGCTTTTGAACATGCTGTCTAGGTTGGTCATAGCTTTTCTATCAAGGAGCAAGCGTCTTTTAATTT
This sequence comes from Tragelaphus eurycerus, assembly GCA_935064755.1. Taxonomy (NCBI): domain Eukaryota; kingdom Metazoa; phylum Chordata; class Mammalia; order Artiodactyla; family Bovidae; genus Tragelaphus; species Tragelaphus eurycerus. Next base: position 3,701,348 of record CAKXYN010000119.1, on the reverse strand, counting down.
CATGGCTGCAGTCACTATCTGCAGTGATTTTGGAGCCCCCCCAAATAAAGTCTGTCACTGTTTCCATTACTTCCCCATCTATTTGCTGTGAAGTGATGGGACCAGATGCCATGATCTTAGTCTTCTGAATTTTGAGTTTTAAGCCAACTTTTTCACTCTCTGCACTTTCATTAAGAGGCTCTTTAGTTCTTCTTCATTTTCTGCCATAAGGGTGGTGTCATCTGCATATCTCAGGTTATTGATATTTCTTCAGGCAATCTTGATTCCAGCTTGTGCTTCTTCCAGCCCAGTGTTTCTTATTATGTACTCTGCATATAAATTAAATAAGCAGGGTGACAATATACAGCCTCCATGTACTCCTTTCCTGATTTGGAACGAGTCTGTTTTTCCAAGCCCAGTTCTAACTGTTGCTTCCTGACCTCCATAAAGATTTCTCAGGATGCATGTCAAGTGGCCTGGTATTCCCATGTCTTTCAGAATGTTCCACAGTTTGTTGTGATCCACACAGTCAAAGGCTTTGGCATAGTCAATAAAGGAGAAATAGATGTTTTTGTGGAAGATGTTTTTGTGGAAATCTCTCACTTTGTCAGTGATCCAACGGATGTTGGCAATTTGTTCCCTGGTTCCTCTGCCTTTTCTAAATCCAGCTTGAACATGTGGAAGTTCATGGTTCATGTAGGCTGGCTTGGAGAAGTTTGAGCATTACTTTGCTTGAGTGTGAGATGAGTGCAATTGTGCAGTACTTTGAGCATTCTTTGGCATTGCCTTTCTTTGGGACTGGGGCTTCCCTGGTGGTTTAGAGGGTAAAGCGTCTGCCTGCAATGCAGGAGACCTGGGTTTGATCCCTGGGTCAGGAAGATTCCCTGGAGATGGAAAGGGCAACCCACTCCAGTACTCTTGCCTAGAAAATTCCATGGATGGAGGAGCCTCGTAGGCTACAGTTTATGGGGTCACAAAGAGTCAGACACGACTAAGAGACCACACACGTTCTTTCAGACTGAAATGAAAACTGATCTTTTCCAGTCCTGTGGCCACTGCTGAGTTTTCCAAATTTACTGACATATTGAGTGCAGCACTTTCACAGCATCATCTTTTAGGATTTGAAATAGCTCAACTGGAATTCCATCACCTCCACTAAGTTTGTTCATAGTGATGCTTCCTAAGGCCCACTTGACTTTGCATTCCAGAATGTCTGGCTCTAGGTGAGTGATCACACCATCGTGATTATCTGGGTCATGAAGACCTTTTTTGTATAGTTCTGTGTATTCTTGCCACCTCTTCTTAACATCTTCTGCTTCTGTTATGTCCATACCATTTTTATCCTTTATTGTGCCCATGTGTGCATGAAATGTTCCCTTGGTATTTCTAATTTTCTTGAAGAGATCGCTAGTCTTTCCCATTCTATTGTTTTCCTCTATTTCTTTACATTGATTACTTGGAAGGCTTTCTTATCTCACTTTGGTATTCTTTGGAACTCTGCATTCAAATGGGTTTATGTTTCCTTTCCTCCTTTGCCTTTCATTTCTCTTCTTTTCACAGCTATTTGTAAGGTCTCCTCAGACAACCATTTTGCCTTTTTGCATTTCTTTTTCTTGGAAATGGTCTTGATCCCTGCCTCCTCCACAATGTCACAAACCTCTGTCCATAGTTCTTCAGGCACTCTGTCTATCAGATCTAATCCTTTGAATCTATTTCTCACTTCCATTGTATAATCCTAAGCAATTTGATTTAGGTCATACCTGAATGATCTAGTGGTTTTCCCTACTTTCTTCAATTTAAGTCTGAATTTGGCTATAAGGAGTTCATGATCTGAGCCACAGTCAGTTCTCAGTCTTGGTTGTGCTGATTATATAGAACTTCTCCATTTTTGCCTGTAAAGAATATGATCAATCTAATTCTGGTATTGGCCATCTGGTTATGTCCACATGTAGAGTCTTCTTTTCTGTTGTTGGAAGAGTGTGTTTGCTATGACCAGTGCATTCTCTTGGCAAAACCTATTAGCCTTTGCCCTGCTTCATTCTCTACTCCAAGGCCAATTTTGCCTGCTACTCCAGGTATTTCTTGACTTCCTACTTTTGCATTCCCGTCCACTATAATGAAAAGGACTTCTTTTTAGGGTGTTAGTTCTAGAAGGTCTTGTAGGTCTTCATAGAACCATTCAACTTCAGCTTCTTTAGCATTACTGGCCAGGGCAGACTTGGATTCCTGTGATATTGAATGGTTGCCTTAGAAACAAACAGAGATCATTCTGTCATTTTTGAGATTGCATATAAGTACTGCATTTCAGATTCTTTTGTTAACTATGACAGGTATTCAAGTTGAAATTAATGGACATAAACAATATGAAAACCTGAAAGTATAAACCAAATTTTTAAAGATAAGAATATAACCCAATTCACAATATTCTATTGTAATAGTGATGTGTAAATCACTTTTAACTCTAGTATGAAAGTGAAAATACAAAAGTATTTAAAATTACTTTATGTACAATAATTTATTAATGGATATACAATCTAAAAATCTATAAATTATGACATCAATAACATAAAATAGAGGCGTAAGGAAAATTAAAATGTACAGTTATTGTATATAGTCAGTGTTACTTTGCTAGCTTCAAACAGACTGTTATGTTTTATATAAACTTCAAGAAAAAGACCCCAAATATGCAAAGCAATGTTGAGAAAGAAGAGCAAATTTGAAAATACCACACTTTCTGATTTTAAAATATAATATGAAACTATAGTAACCTACACAGTATTGTTCTGGCATAAAAGCAGACATATAGACCAATGAAATAGAATAATGAGCCTAGTACAAGTACACACATTTATGGTCAGTTAACCTTTGACAATGGGGCCAAGATTACACAATGGGAAAGTTTAGTCTTTTCAATACATGATTTTGGAGAAAATGGATATCCACATACAGAGAAACTGGATCCTTATCTCACACAGTTTTCCAAGTTCAACTCAAAATGGATTAGAGACATAAATGTAAGACCTATAGCTATAAAACTACCAGAAGAAAATGTAGGGGGAAAGCTACTTGGAAATGTCTCATCTGGGCAGTCATTTGTTTGGATAAAACTCAAAAAGTACAAGCAATGAAAGCAGAATAGACAAATGTGATTGCAGAATGCTAAACAGCTTCTTCCAGAGAAGGCAATGGCACCCCACTCCAGTACTCTTGCCTGGAAAATCCCATGGACAGAGGACCCTGGTAGGCTGCAGGCCTTGGGGTCGCGAAGAGTCAGACACGACTGAGTGACTTCACTATCACTTTTCACTTTCATGCATTGGAAAAAGGAAATGGCAACCCACTCCATTGTTCTTGTCTGGAGAATCCCAGGGACGGGGAGCCTGGTGGGCTGCCATCTATGGGGTTGCACAGAGTCGAACATGCCTAAAGTGACTTAGCAGCAGCAGCAGCAGCAAACAGCTTCTTCACAGCAAAGGAAACAATCAAGAAAGTGAAGAGACAACCTACAGAATTATATGAAGATATTTGCAAACCATATATCTAATAAAGGATTAATGTCCAAAATAAATAAGGAACTCATACTACTGAAGAATTAACCCAATTTTTAGAAGTCAAAGTACCTAAATATACATTTCTTAGCACATGGAGAAGGCAATGGCACCCCACTCCAGTACTCTTGCCTGGAAAATCCCATGGATGGAGGAGCCTGGTGGGCTGCAGTCCCTGGGGTAACTGAGGGTCAGACACGACTGAGCGACTTCACTTTCACTTTTCACTTTCATGCATTGGAGAAGGAAATGGCAACCCATTCCAGTGTTCTTGCCTGGAGAATCCCAGGGACGGGGGAGCCTGGTGGGCTGCCATCTATGGGGTCGCACAGAGTCAGACACAACTGAAGCGACTTAGCAGCAGAACATGACATATAAATGGTCAAAAGATATATGGAAAGTTGCTCAACATCACTGATCACCAAGGAAATGCAAATCAAAATAACAATGAAATATCACCTTACACCTATTAGGATGATTATTACCAAAAAATGACAAAAGATAATAAATGTTGAGAAGAATTTGGAGAAAAGGGAACCCCTTTCTATTGTTGGTAGTAATGCAAATTAGTGCAGCTATTATGGAAAAAAGTACGTATGTTTCTCAAAAAATTAAAAATAAACTACCATATAAATTTGTCAACTGCCTGGTTGAGTGTCCAAGGTATGCTCAAACATTCATACAAAGCCCCTTTTCAAAGACTTGGAGTCATATTGATGCTTGATCTTTTAAAGTAATCTCTGCCTAATTATTAGCTAACCAAAAAGCTAACTAAGCAGTGTCTTTGGTGTCCACACTTGACAAATGATAAAGATTTAACAGAAATGGGTGGAAAAAGTCAGCAAACAAACTAACAACAATAACTAAAGCAAATAGCAACAACAACAAATTGGGGAGGAGAGAGAATCTGATTTCCAGAGATGCTATGTTACTTAAACTGTCCGGTTTTCAACAAAAAAAAATATGAGCTATGTAAAAAAATAAGAAAGCATGACCCATACCCAAAAATAAAAACAAAAAACAGTCAGAACATGGCTTCACAAAGACTAACATTTGAATATTTATAGCAGCTTTGCATACCAGCCAAAAGCTATAAACAACCTAAATGTTTGTTAACTGATAAATGAACAAACCAAAGCGGCATATACATACAATGGAGTACTACTCAGCAATAACACACAGGAATGAACTACTGATACATAAATCATCCCTATCCTCCAGATATATCAGGTTCTTTCAAGACCTCTAGCATGCCTCATAATCCAGGCCTCTGCACTTGCTATTCCCTTTGCTGGACACATTCCCCTGCACCTTCACATGACTGGGTCATTCTCATGCTCCAGGTCCTGAGACCTGGTCCAGATAAATGCCATCTCCCCAAAAGACCCTCCTAAACCACACCCAAAGTGGCTCTCCTGGTTGTTTGCCTCTCCCCTTAGTTTGTTTCACTCATGCCACTTACTAATAATTCTTAATGTTTTGTGATCATGCTACTTCTTTTTGCTTGCCCATAGAATAATATTTACCAAATGTGTCAATTAAAAAACAACACTACCAGTAATTCTATTTCTGAATATATATCCAAAGGAAATGAAATTAGTATATCGAAAAGATATCTGCCCTGTCATGTTCATTGCAGCATTATTAACAATAGCCAAGATATGGAACTATCAAAGTGAAATATCAACAGGTGAATGGATAAAGAAAATGTGAGAGGTACACAGATACTTACCCAGAAACACACAGACACACACACACACACAATGGAATATTATTTAGCTTAGATAAAAAGAAGGAAAGTGTGTAATTTGTGACATGGATGAACCTGAAGGACTTTATGCTAAATGAAATGAACCAAGGACAGAAAAACAAATGCTGCATGCTCTCACTTATATGTGAAATCTAAAAATGTCAAACTCATAGAAGCAGAGAATAGAATGGTGGTTGCCAGAGACCTGGGAGAGTGAAATGAGGAGGTGTTGATCAAAGAGTAAAAAGGTTCAGTTGTGCAGGATCAATACATTCTGGAAATATGATATAACACTGTGATTGTCGTTAATAATACTATATTGTATACTTGAAGTTTATGAAAAGAGTAGATCTTAACTGTTCTTATCACACATAAAAAAATGGAAACTATGTGAGGTGATTGATATGTTAATTAGATTTGAGTGTGGTACTCATTTAACAGTATATTCATATATCAAAATATCATATGTATACCTTAAACATATACAATGTTTGTCAATTTTATCCCAATAAAGTTGGAGAGAAAATCAGCTCACATGGATTTAATAAGTACTGTGTTAGGTGGAATTAAGACACCATACCTTGCCTCAAGGAGTTTATAGGCTGAATGGAAATAGATGATAGATAGATAGACAAATAAATGCCATTGAGTAGAGTAATTGTTAGTGTGGAACCTGCACCAATTCTAAATGGGCCTTTCTCCTCAGTACTCTGTGGAAACCATTTTTTGTCAAGATAACCAGCAATCTTCATGTGCTATTCCACTATTCTTAACATACTCAGCTTGTGAGCAACATTTCAGTTTACTAATTCTTCCTTCTTGAAACATTTTATTCATTTTGCTTTCAGGACACCAAACTATCCTTCTACCTCACTAGGCATTCCATCTCAGTCCTCTTGGTTTTCCTTCTCTTCTCAATTTCTGCATGTTGGAAGGTCCCAGAGTTTTGTTTTGTATTTCTTAGTCAGCTTTTTCTGTCTATATTTGTTTCCTGCGTGATTGCATTGTCTCACAGCTTTAAATATCTTTTAAATATGAGGATGATATCCAAATTTGTATATCTGGGAGTATTATCTTCCTTCTTCCCATCTTACACTCACTGCGCAACAGTTCTCCTTAGATGACTCAAGGAAATCTACAATTTAAAATGTACAAATACCCTAGATTGCCTATTCCTCCTCAATCTGGTTTTCCTCTGGTCTCCCTAATCTAAGTAATTGGCAATGTTTTTGTTGTTGTTCAGTCACTAAGTCACGCCAAACTCTTCCTGACCCCATGGACTGTTGCATGCCAGGTTCCTCTGTCCTCCACTGTCTCTGGCTGCTGCTGCTGCTAAGTTGCTTCAGTCCTGTCCAACTCTGTGCGACCCCAGAGACAGCAGCCCACCAGGCTCCCCCATCCCTGGGATTCTCCAGGCAAGAATACTGGAGTGGGTTGCCATTTCCTTCTCTAATGCATGAAAGTGAAAAGTGAAAGTGAAGTCACTCAGTCGAGTCTGACTCTTAGCGACCCCATGGACTGCAGCCTACCAGGCTCCTCCATCCATGGGATTTTCCAGGCAAAGGTACTGGAGTGGGGTGCCATTGCCTTGAGTTGGTGACACTATCTTAACTATCTCATCCTCTGCCACCCCCTTCTCCTTTTTTCTTCAGTCTTTCCCAGCATCAAGTTCTTTTCCAGTGAGTCAGCTCTTCCCATCAGGTGGCCAAAATATTGGAGCTTCAGCTTCAACTGTAGTCCTTCCAATGGATATTCAGGGTTGATTTCCAAACTCTTTGCAGTCCAAGGTACTCTCAACACTTCTTCTCCAGCACCACAACTTGCAAGTATCAGGTCTTTGGCGCTCAACCTTCTTTAGAGTCCAACTATCACATCCATACATGACTACTGGAAAAGCCATAGCTTTGCCTATATGGACTTTGTCAGCAAAGTGATGTCTCTGCTTTTTAATATGCTGTCTAGGTTGGTCATAGCTTTCCTTCCAAGGAGCAAGCATCTTTTAATTTCATGGCTGCAGTCACCACCATCTGCAGTGATTTTGGAGCCCCCAAATAAAATCTGCCACTGTTTCCATTTTTCTCCATCTATTTGCCATGAAGTGATGGGACAAGATGCCATGATATTAGTTTTTTGAATGTTGAGTTTTAAGCCAGCTTTTTCACTCTCTTCTTTCACCCTCATTGAGAGGTTCTTTATTTCCTCTTCACTTTCTGCCATTAAAGTGGTATCATTGCATATATAAGGTTATTGATATTTCTCCCAGAAACCTTGATTCCAGGTTGTGTTTCACTCAGCCCAGACAGTACCAGTCACCTAGTTAGTAAGGTCAAAAACTTTAGGATCATCCTTGACTATTCTCTTTGCTTTTTCCCTCATATCTAATACATTAGCAATTCCTGTTAGCTCTATGTGCACATTATACGCTGAACCTACTAATTTCTACTGCTACCTTACTAGTTGAGCCAGCATCATCTTTTACTTGAGTGGCTACAGGAGCTTCCAAACTATTATATTTATTTTTCTTCTTGCCTGACAACAGTTTGTTCTCTGCAGCAGCCAGTAAGATATACAATCTTTTAAAACTGGAAATCAGATCATATCATTCCCTGTGTTCAAAATTTTCCAGTGACTTCTCTTAATTTTTGAAGAAAATTTGCATTTTATTTTGCATTATATGGTCCTCCCATACGTTTTTTATCTCATTTCTGAACATCACTATCTCTATGCACCCTTTGTTCTCTGCTCTGATCTCACTGGTTTTGCTGTTTCTTATAGACGTCAAACTTACCCAAGGGCCTTTTCATTTGCTGTTTTCTTGGTCCTAAACATTCTTCCTCCAAAACTTTGCAATTTCACTCCTTCATTCAGATCTCTGCTAAATGACATCTCTTCATAGAGACCTTCTCTGAGTACTTTATTTAAATAGATCTTTTTCCTCCTCCATTACTGTCTGTCCTTTAAACTGCTTTATTTTATTCATATCACTTGCTGCCATTAATATTTAACAGCATCTTTATTGTCTGTCTTTCTCAATAGAATATCAGATCCACTTTCTTCACCAGCCTCTAAAACAATTCCTGTATATTGCATGTGTTCAGTAAATACTTGTTCAATAAATGAGTGGGTGTAGAGGGAATAATGAAGAGAAAAAGATCACCCAGCTTAAGGGACCACTTCCTTAGGAGATGATATAGCATTTAGGGAAAAGTGGAAGGAACATTCAATGCTTACCCTGTTGTTCCATAATCTCATTTTAATTGGATAAACTCACTTATTTGTCTATTCACAATCTCCCCAAATACACATCAGAAAATATAATTTCTATGCCAGCAGAAAATTTTCACTCTGTATCCCATAGCATCCAGCATATCATATGTCCTCAATAAATATGTGTAATAAATGAATGAACTAGGTGTTGGAAGACCTGAGATAAATGTTATCTTGGCTCCTAGCTTGCTGAATAACTTGGGCTAATCATTTCCTCATTCTGGGTCTTAATTTGCCCCTCTGTGTGATGAGGCCTTCATGCCAGAAGTTCACCAATGGGATCACCTACCCTAGCCATACCTTTTTTTCTTAAGTGAGATATAATTCATATGACATAAAATTCACCCTTTTCAAGGGTAGGTCAGTGCATTTAGTATATTCATAAGCTTGTGCAACAGTCTAATTCCAGAACATCTTCATCATCCAAAAAGAGCCTTGTACCTCCCAATACTCCCCTCCTCCTTCATTCCTTATAATCACTAATTTACTTTCTGTCTCTATGGATTGCCTATTTTGAGAAAATTTCATAAAAATGGAATGATACAATCTGTGGTCTTTTTGTGGCTGGCTTCTTAGGATAATGATTTCAAGGTTCTTCCATTATGAAGCATGTATCAATACTTCATTCCCTTTTATGAATGAGTAATATTGTATTATATAGATATAACACATTTTATTTATCATTCATCATTTGCTGGATACTTGGATTGTTTCCACTTTTTGCTATAATAGTGTTATGAACCTTTATGCACAGATTTTTTATGTGGATGTATGGTGTATATATAGGAGTGGAATTTCTGGGTCATACAATCACGGTATATTTTATCTTTGAGGAATCATTTTGAGGCTATTTTTAAAATCAGGTGCACCATTTTACTTTCCGAATAATGTATGACCATACATTATGACCAATAATGTATGAGAGTTCCATTTTCTCTGCATTTTCGTCAGCACTGTCTTTTGTGTCTTGATTTAGTAAAATTGTATATATTCAAGTTACACAAAGTGATAATTCAATACACATATACCTAGTGAATTGATTATTACAGTCAAGCTAATAGACATGTATTTATTTACTTATTTTAATGACAGTACCTTAAATCCACTCTCTTTGCAAATTTCCTTTATTCAGTACAGTATTGTTAGCTATACTCATTATTGTATACATTAAATTTCTAGACTTATTCATCCTATATAACTACAACTCTGTATCCTTTGGCCAACATCTCCCCATTTTCTCTATCCTCTTGCTCCTGGTAACCACTGTGCTCTCTGCTTCTAAGTATTTGACTTTTAAGCATTCCATATATAAATGAAGTTATGTAATTTTTTTCTTTATTTGTCTGGCTTATTTCACTTAGCATAATATCTTCTAGATTCATTCATATTATAGCAAATGAATGGCAGGAGATCTTTCTTTTTTAAGTCTGAAACAAACAAACAAAGTTCATCCACTGATGGATACTTAGGTTGTTAACATATCTTGTTATCTTTTAATTCTAGCCATCCTAAATGGGTGTGAATTCATATTCATTTAATCCTCATCACTTCTCATAGAATAAGCATTAGAGGCTTAGAGAGGGTGTGTAGTTTGCCTAATTCACACAGCTAATGAATTACAGAAAAACAACTTGCATTCGTCTTATTCCAGAGCTCATTTATCTACTGTAATATTGTACTTCCTATAACCTCTTTGAACACTGTTCTGAGAAAGAACAAATCCCTCTACTCACCACTGTTTACCAGTAGCATTTCATTATCTTACCTCTAAACTTGTTATTCCCCTCATATATAGTATTATAATGAGTCCTTTCACTATCATCATGGACTCCCTCACACCTCCATATCTAAGCCCTGTGCATTCCACTCCCTTAATAGCCCTTGAATCTGTCTCTCTTTGTTGCTGCTGCTGCTCCAGTTTAGATCCAGCAGCCCCTATTTGGTCTCCCTATCTCCAGTCTCCTCCAGTCTCTCTGGTTCAGTCTACTCTTTGTCATGAACCTAAGAGCATATTCAAAAAACACATGTGATAGTGCCACTTTTCTGTGAAAAAAAGTCATGGTCCTCTGCAGCCCAATTATAAAATTCATATTCCTGAACATGGCATTCATGATATAGACCCACCCTACCTTAATAACTCTTCTCCAACTACTCACTTTTTATCTAGAATTTGTTCCTATGCTCAAACCACACTAAATATTTTCTTTTATATTTTCTTAAACAAACCTTGAACTTTCGTTCTTTCAAGTTGCTCTCTCTTTGAAATTCCCTTTCCCTCTTTTTCCATCTATTGCAATCCTTTAAGGCCTAGCTCAGTATTACCTCTTTCACAAAATTTTCTTCAACACCACCAGAAAGAATTAGCACTGTTATTCTCATACTGCTTATTTGCATGATTCTACCTGTATTACAATAATTTATCTATTTCTCTTGCTGGACTAGTGTGCAACCTCTTAAAGCTATTCCCCATCACTTGCCTACACTTAGAAGAGAGGCCTCTAGTTGACCACTTGCCTATTTATGAGGCCACCTTTTCTGATACCTATTCACTCCTAGTTCTCTGCAGTTTCTGAAGCTGGCTTTTGTGTTTTCCCATGGAAATAGATGGCTGGTTAGAGAAAGGGGATGATGCTGAGCTCTTGCTACCCAACAGGAGCAATGAACACTGTCTTCAGAAAGAGTATGTACTCTGAAAACAGACTTAAAGCTATGAAAACTGGCTATACCATATTAGTTTTGTGACACTGAGACTTTTAGGGCCTTCGATTTCTTATCTGTAAAATGATACTAATAACAGTTTACAGAGTAGTTTTGAAGATTATGAGAGATAATCCATGTAAAGCACTTAGAACAGGCCCTGACACAAAGAAAGTGTTTAAATAATGATATCTGTTTTCATTATTATTATCATTGTCATTATTATAATTATTACCATTTTATCATTATTATTCAGCATATCCCAGAGCCTTGAAATGGTTTTCCTGGCAGAATAGCCTAGTTCCAAATCCCTATTGCTGCTGTCATTATATGTCTTATTTCCAAGCCAGGAAAAGATCCTTTCCAATGTGGAAGGTAGTGGCCTGAGACTGTGTTTGTGGATCATCTTTATGAGACTGGACCTTCTTTTACTGTATTGAAATGGTGATGATACCATAGAGCATGACCAATCGCTGTTGTTTTCCCTAAATGAGAACAGGGATGGAATTTCCTAGAGTTTCTTCACCAAAAGAAAGCATTCAGACAGAAACATGTAACTGAGATGTTAGACTCAAAGCATGTGGGAGGATGAATTTATATAACTTCATGTGTGACACAAGAATATACTTCATACTTTGTAGAAGGTCTGTGTGTGTGAGGTTAATCCTAAGTGCTGGAGGTTATATGGCCTCTGCCACAAGGCATCTTCTGGAAACATGTAATCTAATCACATTGTACTTTTGAGTTATGTCAGTAGTATTAGTATTAATGAGTCTTTGATATTTTTTGTTTGACTAGTCTGATGGCAGTTGTACTAGGGTTAATAAAAGCAGGGCTATGTATCTACCCTGGGACCAAAGTAGGGGAGCTATAGAGGAACTCCTTGGCTCTAACCCTTACAGTGGTAGCAGCAGTGCAGTGATCAAAAAAAAGCTCCAGAGAAAAAGAAAACTCTTGGGGAAAAATTCTTTGAAACAAGACTTACTCTTTCTTTCCCCATGGAAACTCTTGCCCCACTGCCTACTGAGAACACAATACTATAAGTAATAACTAGCAATTATTGAGTGTTTATTATGTACCAGGCACTGAAATAAGTATAATACCTCATGTAATCATCACCACAACCTCATGAGGTAGGTACTATTATTATTTCTCTTACTGAGGAGAAAATTTAAGATATAGAGAGATTATGAACTTGCCCAAGATCTCACAGTTGGTAAGTAGCACAACTGGCTCCAGAACCTGCAGTTCTTTTAAAATTTTATTGTGGAGAGTTTCAATTGTAAAAGGAAATTGTATATTTGATAAAAATATACAGTATAACTTGCAGTATAACATATTCCACATGTCCATATTGCCCAGCTTCAACATTTACAACTACATGCCCAATCTTGTTTCATCTGTACCCTTACCCACAGACATCATGTCATTTCATCCATAAATGCTTCAGTATGTACCTGTAAAATATGAAGACTCTTTTTTAACCAAAATCTCAATACCATTGAAATGTCAACCCACTCCAGTACTCTTGCCTGGGAAATCCTATGGACGGAGGAGCCTGGTAGGCTGCAGTCCATGGGGTCGCTAAGAGCCGGACTCGACTGAGCGACTTCACTTTCATGCATTGGAGAAGGAAATGGCAACTCACTCCAGTGTTCTTGCCTGGAGAATCCCAGGGACGGGGGAGCCTGGTGGGCTGCCGTCCATGGGGTCACACAGAGTTGGACACGACTGAAGCAACTTAGCAGCAGCAGCAATACCATTATCATACATAAAAGAAAAGAAACTAAACAAAATAGTAATTCCTTAAAAGCAGTAACTACCTAATTCTCCTTCTTACATAAAAAAAAAAAAAATTAATCAGGATCCAAATAGGACCCATGTGTTTTAATTGCTTAACATATCTCTCAGGTCTCATTTAGCTGACCAGAACCCCTATTCTTAACCAGTACACTCTGATCCAGGTTTTCTATTACCAAGGAAGGTGACAATTTCCATATGGCAGGAGTTCTCAATTATGGGTTCATTAACAGATTCAGGCTCTATGAATCTCTTTAAATTGGTTTTCAAAATTTTGCATGTATTTGTGTAGGTTAATTTTTCTAGGGAGAATATCGTTGGCTCTCATTAGAGTCTCAAAGCTTTAATTAAGACATAAGACAACTGAAAAGCATATGCTATTGTCATAGGAAATTGTAAACCACAATAGCTAGGGGAAGGCCATAAAGTGGCTAGTTGAGGATGGAAAAAGAAGTTAAATTCAGTTCAGCACATTACACTGAAGTATTAGCGATATTTATAAATAACTTTTGAGATAAATAAAAATAGTTAATTATTAACTGATGTCTGTATTTGAAAGTAATATAATCTTGGCATATTGTGGTTTTGCTGAATTGTGGTCATGAAAATAATCAGATCTTGAATTGAATTCCTTGTGTTATGAGACCTGTGTCTCCACATGAAGTGAGGTAGGTAGAGACTGATTTTTGTGGGATATCATTGATTTGTTCCATAACAAAAGCTCCTTTGAATATGTATATAATTTTGCAATCTTATGTCTACATGTCTAAAAATGAAAAGGTGATAAAGGTTGTCATTAATCTTTCCTCTACACCAACTTTTCCTAGATGAAATTCAACATAGAACACCCAATGGTACTATCAGCAGCAGCATAGAACCCCCCAAGCCACCACAATACCCCAAAATGCCTATGCAAAAAAGTGTGGAAGCAGATCCTGGGAGGAAGTCCCCAAGCAGGCTTGTTTCAGATGTCAAGTTGGAGACCTGCCTCGAGGTGGACGTGGGAAAGTTGGTGTCTAGGCTGCAGGATGGAGGGACCAAGGCCATACCAAAGGCCAGCAATGGACCTGTGCCAGGCCCTGGGACCACTAAGGCTCCCTCTTTCCACATAAAGAGATCAGCACCTCGGCCCCTGGCTCACCACAAGGAGGGTAAGTGCTTGGGAATTCCATGAGGAAGATAAATGACCTCAACTACTTTGCACCTTGAAACACTTATGAGGTTGTAGGTATTTAAGTAGAAATCTGTTCTGGTTTATTACTACTAATGTTAAAATCCTCTTTGCAACCCTATGGACTATAGCCTGCCAGGCTTCTCTATCCATGGGGATTCTCCAAGCAAGAATACTGGAGTGGGTTGCCATGCCCTCCTCCAGGGAATCTTCCCAACCCAGCGATTGAATCCAGGTCTCCCACATTGCAGCCAGATTCTTTACCAGCTAAGTCACCTGGGAAGCCTAAGAATACTAGAGTAGGTAGCCTATTCCTTCTCTAGGGGATCTTCCTGACCCAGAAATCGAACCAGAGTCTCCTGCACTACAAGTGTATTCTTTACCAGCTGAGCTGGGCTTACCAAGGAAGCCCAAGAATATAGAAACCATTCACAATAATCACTAGAATGTACACTTTATGAGGGAGGGATTTTTGGCTATTTTATTTACTTCTATATCCCAAGTACTTAGAACAATGCCTGTCACATAGTAGGTACTCATTATTTGTGAAATAAATTAATAATAATGATATTATTTTTTCCATTATAGGTTATTACAGGATATTGAATACAGTTCCTTGTGCTATATAGTATGACCTTGTTCATCCATTCTATATATAATAGTTTGTATCTGCTAATCCCAAATTCCCAATCCATCCATACTCCACATGACTCCCCCCTTGGCAGCCACAAGGCTGTTCTCTATGTCTATGACTCTTTTAAGGTTTCATGAGATAAGTTCATTTGTGTCATATTTTAGATTCCATGAATATTAGTGATACCATATTTGTCTTTCTCTTTCTGACTTACTTTACTTAGTATGATAATCTCTAGATCTATCCATGTTTCTTCAAATGACATTTAGTTCATTCTATTTTTATGTTTGACTAGTATTCCATACAATGTATGCATACACACACACACACACACACACACACACACACACACACACGTGAGAGAGGATTCCCAGGTGGCCCTAGTGGTAAAGAATCTGCCTGCCAATGCAGGAGACAAACGAGACTCAAGTTTCATTCCTGGGTTGGGAAAATCCCCAGGAATAGGTAATAGCAACCCACTTCAGTATTCTTATCTGAAAAATTCCATGAACAGAAGAGCCTTGCAAGCTATAGTCCATGGAGTCGCAAAGAGACACAACTGAGTAACTGAGCATGCACACACAGAAAGCCACCCACACACACACAAATATATTGCATATTCTTTATCCATTCATCTCTTGATGGACATTTAGGTTGCTTCCATATGTCTTGGCAATATAAATAATGCTGCTGTGAACAGTGGTGTGCATGCATCTTTTTGAATTGATATTATTTATTAATATAATTTTTGCTGTCATTTATTTATTTCTACTTCTGTATGCATTATGGCATGCTCACCACCAAGAATTTAGTTTCTATCCATCACCATACAGTTTATTCCCTGTACTCCTTTCACCCACTCCTTCCCCTCTGGTAATCATTGCTCTGTTCTTTCTATTTGCATGTTTGTTTTGTTTTAGTTTGGTTTGTTCATTTATTTGGTTTTTTTGTTCATTGATTAATTTTTTTCTTTTTTCCACATAAACGAAATCATACAGCATTTGTTTCTCTCTTCTTTCACTTAGCATAATATGCTTAAGGTTCATCAATGTTGTTGTGAATGACAGTATTTCATCTTTTTATGACACAGTAGTATTTCTTTGGATATATCACATCTTTACTTATTCATCCATTGTTGGAGACTTAGGTTTTCTCCCATATCTTAGCTATTATAAATAATGGTGTGATGAACATAGAGTTGCATATATTTTTTGAATTAGTATTTTCATGTTATTTGTATAATATCCAGAAGTGGAATAGCTGTATCATATGGTAGTTCTATTCTTAATTTTTGAGCAATCTCTATACTGTGTTCTATAGTGGCTATACCAAGTTACATTCCCACCAACACTATAAGAGGGTTCACTGTTCTCCACACTCCTTTCCAAAATTTGTTATTGTCTTTTTGGAAATAGCCATTCTGATGGGCGTGATGTGATATCTCACTGGGGTTTTGATTTGCATTGTCCTAAGTGAAGAGGAACTAAAAAGCCTCTTGATGAAAGTGAAATAGGAGTGAAAAAGTTGGCTTAAAGCTCAACATTCAGAAAACGAAGATCATGGCATCTGGTCCCATCACTTCATGGGAAATAGATGGGGAAACAGTGGAAACAGTGTCAGACTTTATTTTTGGGGGCTCCAAAATCACTGCAGATGGTGACTGCAGCCATGAAATTACAAGACGCTTACTCCTTGGTAGGAAAGTTATGACCAACCTAGATAGCATATTCAAAAGCAGAGACATTACTTTGCCAACAAAGGTTCATCTAGTCAAGGCTATGGTTTTTCCAGTGGTCATGTATGGATGTGAGAGTTGGACTGTGAAGAAAGCTGAGAGCCGAAGAATTGATGCTTCTGAACTGTGGTGTTGGAGAAGACTCTTGAGAGTCCCTTGGACTGAAGGAGATCCAACCAGTCCATTCTGAAGGAGATCAGCCCTGGGTGTTCTTTGGAGGGAATGATGCTAAAGCTGAAAGTCCAGTACTTTGGCCACCTCATGTGAAGAGTTGACTCATTGGAAAAGACTCTGATTCTGGGAGGGCTTGGGGGCAGGAGGAAAAGGAGACAACAGAGGATGAGATGGCTGGATGGCATCATTGACTCGATGGACATGAGTCTGAGTGAACTTCGGGAGTTGGTGATGGACAGGGAGACCTGGTGTGCTGCGATTCATGGGGTTGCAACGAGTCGGACACGACTGAGCAACTGAACTGAACTGACTGAACTGAACATATTGTTTAACTGCCATATGTTTGTGTTTTTATAATTTTTCCTTGCAGTTTATTTCTAATCTAGCATTGTGATCTATAAAGATTCTTGATATCATTTCAATTTTTTTAATTTTCCAAGGCTCATCTTTGTTTATTTTCATTTTATTGCATTTTGTTTATCAATGAAAATAGTTCTTTGATGGAATCTTTAGAATGTTCTTTAGATAAAACAAAACAATGTGGTAGTTTTACTTTTCCCTTTCCAATTTAGATGCATTTTATTTATTTTTCTTGCCTAATTGCTCTGGCTAAGACTTCCAGTTTTATGTTTAATAAGAGTGATAACAGTGGGCATCCTTGTCTTACTCCTTTTCTTGAAGGGATAGCTTTAGGTTTTTCACCATTGAGTATGATGCTGGCTACACATATATAATATGCAGTCTATGACCTTCACTATGTTGAAGTACTTCCTTCTATACCCATTTTGTTGAGAATTTTTATCATTTGTGAGTATTGAACCTTGTCAAATACTTTTTCTGCCTCTATTGAGATATTTTTTATTTTTCATTTTGTTCAGTTCAATTAAGTCGCTCAGCTGTGTCTGACTCTTGGCGACCCCATGAATTACTCAAACTCATGTCCATCAAGTCATGTTAATGTGGTGTAAACATTGATTGATTTGTACATAATGAACTATCCTTGCATCCCTGGAGTAAATCTCACTTGATCATGATGTTTGATATTTTTAATGTATTGTATTTGATTTGCTAATATTTTGAGATTTTTTACATTCATGTTTACCAGGGATCAGATCAGATCAGATCAGTCGCTCAGGCATGTCCGACTCTTCGCGACCCCATGAACCGCAGCACTCCAGGCCTCCCTGTCCATCACCAACTCCCGGAGGTCACTCAGACTCACATCCATCGAGTCAGTGATACCCTCCAGCCATCTCATCCTCTGTCGTCCCCTTCTCCTCCTGCCCCCAATCCCTCCCAGCATCAGAGTCTTCTCCAATGAGTCAACTCTTCGCATGAGGTGGCCAAAGTACTGGAGTTTCAGCTTTAGCACCATTCCTTCCAAATAAATTCCAGGGATAATGGCCTGTACTTGTGTGTGTGTGTGTGTGTGTGTGTGTGTGTGTGTGTGTGTGCATGTGTTGTCCTTGTTTGATTTTGGTATCAGGATAATGTTTGCCTTGTGAAATAAGTTAGGAAGTGTTCCCGCCACTTTAATTTTTAGAAAAACTTGAGGAAAATACATATTACATCGCCTTTGAATGTTTGGTATAAACCACCTGGGAAGCTGTCTGGTCATGGACTTTTGATTATTAGAGGTTTTGTTTACTGTTTTAATCTCTGTATTAGTGATCAGTCTATTCAGAATTTTCTATTTCTTCATGACTTAGTCTTGGAAGATTGGGATTCAAAGAATTTGTCCATTTCTTCTAGGTTGGGCAATTTGTTGACATATACATTTAGCTGTTCATATCATTGTCTTACAATTATTTGTATTTCTGTGGTATTTGTTATTATTTCTGTTCTTTCATTTCTAATTTTATTTATCAGAGACTTTTACGTTTCTCCTTTTTTCTTAGTGTCTAGCTAAAGGTTTGTTAATATTTCTTTTCACCATTTCAAAGAACCAGCTCTTAGTTTCTTTGACTTTTTCTATTACCTTTTGTGTCTCTGTTTCAATTTACTTTCACTCTGATCTTTATTATTTCTTTTCTTGTACTGACTTTGGGCTTCATTCCCCCCCCCTTTTTTTCTAGTTCATTTATGTGTAAGGTTAGATAGTTTCTTTGAGGTTTATTATTTTTGTTTTTAAAAGGTTTTTTCTTTATTTATTGTTTATTTTTGGTTGTGCTCAGTCTTCATTGCTGTGTGGACTTTAGTTGAAGCGAGAGGGGGCTACTCTCTAGTTGCAGTGTACAGACTTCTCATTTCAGTGGCTTCTCTTGTTGCTGACATGGGCTCTAGGGCATTCAAGCTTCAGTAGTTGTGGCACGTGAGCTCAGTAGTTGCAGTTCCTGGGCTTTAGAGAACAGGTGCAATAGTTGTGAAGAATGGGCTTAGTTGCTCTGTGGCATGTGGGATTTTCCTAGACCAGAGATCAAACCTGTGTCCCTGCATTGGCAGGCAGATTCTTTACCACTAAACCACAAGGGAAACCCTAAATTTTATATATTGGGGTATCCTCTATTGCTATAAACTTCTCTCTAGTACCACTTGTGCTGCATCTAATATATTTAAGTATGCCATGTTTTCACTTTTACTTGTCTTTAGGTAATTTTTGATGTCTACTTTGATTTATTTGTTATCTCAATAGTTGTTCAGTAGTATGTTGTTCATTCTCCACATATGTATAATTCTTAAATATTCTTATAGTTGATTACTAGTTTCATTACACTATGATTGGAAAAGGTGCCTGATATGATTTCAATTTTCTTAAATTTATTGAGACTTGTTTTTTGTCCCAACGTATAGTCTTTCCTTGAGAATGTTCCATGTGCACTTGAGAGGAACATATATTCTGCTACATTTAGATGGAATGTTGTGTATGAACCTATTAAGTCTATCTGCTCTACTGTTTCATTTAAGACTTCTGTTTCCTTGTTAACTTTCTGTATGGATGATCTATTAATTGATGTAAGTGAGGAGTTAAAGTCCCCTACAATTACTGTGTTGCTATCAATTTCTCACTTTGTTGTTGTTGTTCAGTCACTAAGTCATGTCCAACCTTTTGTGACACCATAGACTGTAGCATGCCAGCCTTCCCTGTCCTTCACTATTTCCTGGAGTTTGCTCAAACTCATGTCCATTGAGTCAGCAATACCATCCAACCAGTTACCTCTTTCAATTTAAGCCTGAATTTTGCAATAAGGAGCTCATGATCTGAGCCACAGTCAGCTCCAGGTCTTGTTTTTGCTGAGTGTATAGAGCCTCTCCATCTTCAGCTGCAAAGAATATAATCAATCTGATTTATATATTGACCATCTGATTATGTCCATGTGTAGTGTCTTCTCTTGTGCTATTGGAAGAGGGTGTTTGCTGTGACTAGTGTTTTCCCTTGGAAAAACTCTGTTAGCCTTTGCCGTGCTTCATTTTGTACTCTAAAGCCAAACTTGCTTGTTGCTCCAGGTATCTCTTGACATCCAACTTTTGCATTCCAGTTTCCTCTGATGAAAAGGACATCTCTTTTTAGTGTTAGTTCCAGAAGGTCTTGAAGGTCTTAATAGAACTGTTCAACTTCAGCTTCTTCATCATTAGTGGTTGGGGCATAGGCTTGGATTATTTTGATGTTGACCACAAAGGATGAGATGGTTGGATGGCATCACTGACTCAATGGACATGAGTTTGAGCAAGCTCTGGGAGATGGTGAAGGGCAGGGAAGCCTGGAGTGCTGCAGTCCATGGGGTTACAAAGTTCAAACACACCTGAGCAACTGAACAACAACAGCAACTGTGATGTTGAATGGTTTACCTTGGCAATGAACCAAGATCATTCTGTCATTTTTGACATTGCACCCATGTACTGCATTTCAGATTCTTTTGTTGACAATGAGGGCTACTCAAGTCCTAAGAAATATATAAATGCTATGATTCTTTAGTTATGGTCATTTGATAGAGAATGGGGAGGGAGGGAACAAGTTGAGCTGGAGAGGCAGATCAAATTTATAGTAAAAGTCACGTTAAAGTCCAAGGTTAAACATACATTACAAGGAAACACGATTTGGTATAAATACCACTAAGCTGAAAAGGCTTAGTGAAGTCTCAGGTGTGTCTTAGGCTCCAGAGTTTCTGAGACGTGAATTTGAATCTTGGTCCTGCTTCATCCTAGTTGTGGGACCTTGGAGAAGTCACAGCCTCTCTGAGCCCAGTTTTCTAACTTGTAAAATGGAGATATTTATGTGTATAGGATTGCAATAATGATGAAATGAGATACCTATATAGTTAGCACATAAGGAGTACTCAGTTTAAGATAGCATTTGTTTTGATTTTACAGGCATCCAGTTACTAACTACATGATCTTAATGAGGTAAACTTCACTTCTCTGAGCCAGTTTTCTCAACTGTAAGTGAAGACAATGCCTATATTGCAAGCAAGATTTTTTTTTTTTTTTTTTTTTTTTTGGTGTTTAAGTAAGATTAGGTATACAGAACTTCTGGTAATATAATAGAAATTCAAAAAATGATAGTGCTACTGATTGGGTAACAGCCTTTTAGAAAATGGCAGGCATGGAAGATGGTAAATGTTTATTCTTCTATATTCTAGAGCTGATGAGAATCCTCAAATTCTAAATGTTGAGGTTATAAAAGAGCTCAGAGCTACTTTTTCCACCCTCAGCCTATCTCCGACCATGCCAAACACTCAGAAATAGGAGTACCATTGATAAGGGGAAGGGGCAAGGAAGGCTTCTTAGCCATCTTCCTCAAAGTCCAGTCTTTTGACAATCCTACTCCAGGGAACTCTCCCTTAACCCATTTCTTTTGGCACCCAAGTTTGACCCTTTAGTGTGGATGCTGAGTTACAATATCCATGTTTATTTTCCATGAGTATGACTCATTATTTAACTCAGTTTTAAGCCTCTGGATGGCAAAGTCTATGTCAAATCATTTGTTTGCATCTCTTGTGACAGCATAAAGCTGGGCACAAAACCCCTCAAGAAACACTCAATAAATTGAATACCTTTCCGTTTATATTTTAGAATAACCCTCAAATTTGGATATATCATGTTTGTGTGTATCACAGATGGCACAAATGGGGACTTGAAAAAGGAAAGCTTTTCCCATTGTCCTTCTAATGGAGTGAGCTACATTTTTATTTTCTCAATGAATATTAAATAACATCTAAATGCAAGGCAATTTACTTGGGCCCTTGCTGAATACAGAGAGAGATCTCACCTAGATCTAGCTCTCAGGTTACTCCATCTTAATCAGGGAGGCAAAACCAACAAAACAAAGAGCCCTGAATCAAAGTACAAGGTGATTAGTGCTGTAAGAGTGAGAGAAAGGAATTTGCAGCATATTAGGCTTCCAAAAGATATGAAACTTAAGTTGAATCTTGATGGATGATGCAAATTGCGGTATATAATAAGGAGTAGAGGGCATCTGAGAAAGAGATTATTAATTATAGGATGTGTACATGAAATAAGAAGTAATACTATTTGTGTGGACTATAGGATATGTGTAGAGGAATGGTGGAAAGGTAGACCAGAATGATCAGTTGAATTAAGACTGAAGAAGGTAATAAATTCCAGGTTTAAAAATGTTTGTGCTTATACTGCAGAAAACAGGGAGCTGTGGAATCTAAATCTAACTATTATCTATCTAGCTATCTGGAGATTTTTTTTTTCAAACTGGTTAGGTACATGATCAGAACAGGCTTTTAGAGTAGCATATGAAGGTCAGCAGGGAAAGATACAGGCCTATAGACTTATATCATGGACCCATTGATCTGGAAAGCAGTCCAAGTCCCCATTGTAAAGGTAGGGAAATGATCTATTCAAGGTCACGCAGCAAGTTAGTTTTAGTATTAATACTGGAATCTAGGTCTCTTGATTCCTGGGTATTGTTCCTCTTCCCTCTCTAACTCAGTTTGACTTGTGGCTTTGCTGTGACACATTAGAGGTAAGAGAGAACAACATTGGGATCTTTCAACCAAGAAAGCCCTTTGCTACTACTCTGAAGTTCGACTTATAATGAAACATCAATTTGTAGCTCCCAATAAAGAACCTTACAGCTGAACTGGTGAATCTGCCTGCAATGCAGGACACCATGGTTCAATTCCTGGGTGGGGGATATCTCCTGGAGAAGGGATAGGCTACTCAATTCAGTGTTCTCAGGCTTCCCTGGTGGCTCAGATGGTAAAGAATCCACCTGCAATGTGGGAGACCTGGCTTTGATCCCAGAATTGGGAAGATGCCCTGGAGAAGGGAGTGGCTACTCACTCCCTTATTCTGGCCTGGAGAATTCCATGGAGAGAGGAGCCTGGCAGGCTACAGTACATGGGATCACAAAGAATCGGACATGACTTAGTGACTTTCACTTTCATAAAGAGCCTAGGAAGATGCAAGTCTAATGACATTTGTTTTCCAAGGCCTTAGGTTGATGTCTATTTGGATGTGCCTGCAACTGGTAAATGAATAGGTTTCATGTTTCAGGGAGTGTCATCCAGTTCTCTCATCAAAGGAAATGATAGCCTTAGGGTGGACACAGCTTCAGGTAGAAATGTTTTCTGGCTCTGACTGAAGTGTATGCTTTCTATGCAGTACTCACTCCAGCAACCAGTAGAAATGGAACAGTGTTGTCAACTGTTTTAATCTAATCTGCAGGTGAGCAAGCACCATCATGTGGCTAGAGGTTCTCAACTATGGCTATACATAGCGTCACTTGGGGAACTTTTAGAAAATATCCATACCCAGGTCCTACCCTAATCAATTAAACTGGGATCTCTGGCTATTGGGTCCCCAGTACTATATAATTTCAATGTTCTCTGTGTTTAGCCAGGGTTGAAAATCACTGGTACTTGTGACTACTTGGGCTTTGGAAAGTAGATAGACCAGGATCTATTGCAAATTAACTATGAGGTTACTTCTCATCTCTTTGTTTCCTCAGCTGTAGAACAGGTATAATACTTTTTGTCTTTCAGAGTTATGGCTAGTGTTAAATGAGAATATGTGCATAAAGCACTGACTATAGTATCATAGTATCTAGAACAGAGCAGGTATTCAATAAAAATGGTAGCTAAATTTTTATCACACTGATGTATAGAACAGACTTTTGGACTCTGGGACCGGGAGAGGGTGGGATGATTGGGGAGAATAGCATTGAAATATGTATAGTATCATATCTGAAATGAGTCGTCAGTCCAGGTACAATGCCCGATAACAGATGCCTGGGGCTGGAGCACTGTGACGACCTGGAGGAATGGTGTGGGGAGGGGGGAGGGAGGAGGGTTCAGGATGGGGAACACGTGTATACTGGTGGCGGATCCATCTCAATGTATAGTAAAAGCAATACAATATTGTAAAGTTAAGCAAAATAAAAAAAATAAAATAAAAAAATAAATTTTTATCACTTATTTTATTATCATCATTTATAACTTTTTCCTTTTTAATTTATTTTTTATTGAAGGATAATTGCTTTACAGAATTTTGTTGTTTTCTATCAAACCTCAGCATGAATCAGCCATAGGCATACATATACCCCCTCCCATTTGAACCTTCCTCCTATCTCCTTCCCCATCCTACCCCTGTAGATTGATACAGAGCCCCTGTTTGAGACTCCTGAGCCATACAGCAAATTCCCGTTGGATATCTATTTTACATATGGTAATGTAAGTTTCCATGTTACTCTTTCCATACATCTCACCCTCTCCTCCCCTCTCCCCATGTCCATAATCTATTCTCTATGTCTGTTTCTCCATTGCTGCCCTGCAAATAAATTCTTCAGTACCATTTTTTTAGATTCCATATATGTGCATTAAAATAAGATATTTATCTTTTTCTTTCTGACTCACTTCATTTTTACTACTACTAACAACAAAACAGCAAACACTGGGAAGAACAGTGGATGCAGAAATAGGAGTTATAAGTCTTAGTCCTCTCTCTACCACTTACCTAATTATGTGATCGTGGATGAGTGAGTTCACCTTTCCAAACCTTAGTTTACTTCTCTGTAAAATGGAGAAGATAAGACTCATATACAAGTCTTTCCTCACAAGATTATTGTGAACATCAATAGTTATCTGGAAGAGTACTTTGAATGGTATAACATTTTAGAAAACTTAGATTATTATTATTATTTTGGTCATTATTTAGCTACAATTCTGTGCACATGACTGGTGCTAAGGGGAATGGTGTGTCCAGAAATGTAAGATACAGCCTAGATGGGGAGACAGAATTTCTCTTTGTGTGACTGAATAGTACTTGGCTCATATCACCATTAGAGCACAAATCATACCATATTATCATTATCATTTTTTTTCATATCTGTCTCCCTCACAAGAATGACTAGCTAGAGGAATGAAAAAACCCTACAGAGCAATATATGTACTTTATGAGCATTTACATGGATGGAAATTACCTATGCCAGGTGGAGTGTTCAGAGGATTGAGATTTGAGCTGAGTGTTTAGGAGTGGTTTCAGTATAGATTGGGCTTCCCTGGTGGCTCAGAGGGTAAAGCGTCTGCCTGCAATGTGGGACACCCAGGTTTGATACCTAGATCAGAAAGATCCCCTGGAGAAGGAAATGGCAACCCACTCCAGTACTCTTGCCTGGAGAATACCATGGATGGAGGAGCCTAGTAGGCTATAGTCCACGGGGTCGCAAAGAGTCAGACATGACTAAGCGATTTCACTTTCTTTCTTTTCTTTTTCTTTCAATACAGATCAAACACGAAAACAGGGGTATATATCAGACAAGAAGCAGGGCAAAGTCTAACACTTACTTATCCCAGCTGTCAGCTAGGTACTCTCTATCAACCATATAATTTAGTTCTTAAAACTACCTCATGAGGAGGGGTTATTATACCCAATTCTCAGATGAATACATTGATAGTCAAAGAGTTGAAATAACTGTCCAGGGTCTCACAGCTTAGAAGTAGCAGAACAAGGCCTGAAAGCAAGATGTGCCCAACTCAAGACTCTGCACTTTCCACACTGTACCATACTGTCTCATCTAGAAGTAAGAATGAAGGGATTGCTTTGATAGGGCCAGTGAGGAGACTGGTTTAACAAAAGTAGAGCTGGAGTTAAAGTCCAGTGTTAGTGCCTGGGACAATAATTTGGGACCAACACATAGAGAGCCTTGAATTTTTGCTAGGGAGTTTGAACTTTATCCTGTATGTTTTATCAGATCTGATCAGTCGCTGTCATGTCCGACTCTTTGTGACCCCATGAATCACAGCACGCCAGGCCTCCCTGTCCATCACCAACTCCCAGAGTTCACTCAGACTCACGTCCATCGAGTCGGTGATGCCATCCAGCCATCTCATCCTTTGTCGTCCCCTTCTCCTCTTGCCCCCAATCCCTCCCAGCATCAGAGTCTTCTCCAATGAGTCAACTCTTCACATGAGGTGGCCAAAGTACTGGACTTTCAGCTTTATCGTCATTCCTTCCAAAGAAATCCCAGGGCTGATCTCCTTCAGAATGGACTGGTTGGATCTCCTTGCAGTCCAAGGGACTCTCAAGAGTCTTCTCCAACACCACAGTTCAAAAGCATCAATTCTTCCGTGCTCAGCTTTCTTCACAGTCCAACTCTCACATCCATACATGACCACAGGAAAAACCATAGCCTTGACTAGACGAACCTTTGTTGGCAAAGTAATGTCTCTGCTTTTGAATATGCTATCTAGGTTGGTCATAACTTTCCTTCCAAGGAGTAAGCGGCTTTTAATTTCATGGCTGCAGTCACCATCTGCAGTGATTTTGGAGCCTAGAAAAATAAAGTCTGACACTATTTCCACTGTTTCCCCATTTATTTCCCATGAAGTGATGGGACCAGATGCCATGATCTTCGTTTTGTGAATGTTGAGCTTTAAGCCAATTTTTTCACTCTCCTCTTACATTTTCATCAGGAGGCTTTTTAGTTCCTCTTCACTTTCTGCCATAAGGGTGGTGTCATCTGCATATTTGAGGTTATTGATATTTCTCCTGGCAATCTTGATTCCAACTTGTGTTTCCAGCGTTTCTCATCATGTACTCTTCATATAAGTTAAATAAACAGGGTGACAATATACAGCCTTGACGTACTCCTTTTCCTATTTGCAACCAGTCTGTTGTTCCATGTCCAGTTCTGTTGCTTCCTGACCTGCATACAAATTTCTCAAGAGGAAGATCAGGTGGTCTGGTATTCCCAGCTCTTTCAGAATTTTCCAGTTTATTGTGATGCACACAGTCAAAGGCTTTGTCATAGTCAAGAAAGCAGAAATAGATGTTTTTCTGGAGCTCTCTTGCTTTTTCCATGATCCAGTGGATGTTGACAATTTGATCTCTGGTTCCTCTGCCTTTTCTAAAACCAGCTTGAACATCAGGAAGTTCATGGTTCACGTATTGCTGAAGCCTGGATTGGAGAACTTTGAGCAGTACTTAACTAGCGTGTGAGATGAGTGCAATTGTGCGGTAGTTTGAGCATTCTTTGGCATTGCCTTTCTTTGGGATAGGAATGAAAACTGACCTTTTCCAGTCCTATGGCCACTGCTGAGTTTTCCAAATTTGCTGGCATATTGAGTGCAGCACTTTCACAGCATCATCTTTCAGGACTTGGAAGAGCTCTACTGGAATTCCATCAATTCCACTAGCTTTGTTCATAATGATGCTTTCTAAGGCCCACTTGACTTCACATTCCAGGATGTCTGTCTCTAGGTCAGTGATCACACCATCGTGATTATCTGGGTCATGAAGATCTTTTTTGTACAGTTCTTCTGTGTATTCATGCCATCACTTCTTAATATCTTCTGCTTTTGTTAGGTCCATACCATTCCTGTCCTTTATCGAGCCCATCTTTGCATGAAATGTTCCTTTGGTCTCTCTGATTTTCTTGAAGAGATCCCTAGTCTTTCCCATTCTGTTGTTTTCCTGTATTTCTTTGCATTGATCGCTGAAGAAGGCTTTCTTATCTCTTCTTGCTATTCTTTGGAACTCTGCATTCAGATGTTTATATCTTTCCTTTTCTCCTTTGCTTTTCACTTCTCTTCTTTTCACAGCTATTTGTAAGACCTCCCCAGACAGCCATTTTGCTTTTCTGCATTTCTTTTCCATGGGGATGGTCTTGGTCCCTGTCTCCTGTACAATGTCACGAACCTCATTCCATAGTTCATCAGGCACTCTATCTATCAGATCTGGGCCCTTAAATCTATTTCTCACTTCCACTATATAATCATAAGGGATTTGATTTAGGTCATACCTGAATGGTCTAGTGGTTTTCCCTAATTTCTTCAATTTAAGTCTAAATTTGGCAATACGGAGTTCATGGTCTGAGCCACAGTCAGCTCCTGGTCTTGTTTTCGCTGACTGTATAGAGCTTCTCCGTCTTTGGCTGCAAAGAATATAATCGATCTGATTTCGGTGTTGACCGTCTGGTGATGTCCATGTATAGAGTCTTCTCTTGTGTTGTTGGAAGAAGGTGTTTGTTATGACTAGTGCATTTTCTTGGCAAAACTCTGTTAGTCTTTGCCCTGCTTCATTCCGTGTTCCAAGGCCAAATTTGCCTGTTACTCCAGGTGTTTCTTGACTTCCTACTTTTGCATTCCAGTCCCCTATAATGAAAAGGACATCTTTTTTGGGTGTTAGTTCTAAAAGGTCTTGTAGGTCTTCATAGAACCGTTCAACTTCAGCTTCTTCAGCGTTACTGGTTGGGGCATAGACTTGGATTACTGTGACATTGAATGGTTTGCCTTGGAAGCGAACATAGATCATTCTGTTGTTTTTGAGATTGCATTCAAGTACTGCGTTTCGGACTCTTTTGTTGACCATGATGGCCACTCCATTTCTTCTGAGGGATTCCTGCCCGCAGTAGTCGATATAATGGTCCTCTGAGTTAAATTCACCCATTCAGTCCATCTCAGTTCGCTGATTCGTAGAATGTCAACATTCACTCTGGCCATCTCTTGTTTGACCACTTCCAATTTGCCTTGATTCATGGACCTGACATTCCAGGTTCCTATGCAATATTGCCCTTTACAGCATCGGACTTTGCTTCTATCACCAGTCACATCCACAGCTGGGTATTGTTTTTGCTTTGGCTCCATCCCTTCATTCTTTCTGGAGTTATTTCTTCATTGATCTCCAGTAGCATATTGGGCACCTACTGACCTGGGGAGTTTCTCTTTCAGTATCCTATCATTTTGCCTTTTCATACTGTTCATGGGGTTCTCAAGGCAAGAATACTGAAGTGGTTTGCCATTCCCTTCTCCAGTGGACCACATCCTGTCAGATCTCTCCACCATGACCCGCCCATCTTGGGTTGCCCCACGGGCATGGCTTAGTTTCATTGAGTTAGACAAGGCTGTATAGCCACTGAAAAAATCTAGAAAAACAATTTTCAAATACTTAAGGATTATGGATTAAAGTGATATTTTTTATCATTTACCTTAAAATGTTTTGTAGAAGAAAATATGATTATCAAGGCTTACTGACAAAAACTGAGTGAATATCAAAATCTGATAACACTCTTGCATAGTTATACATGTGTCTATTTCCAGATGGGGTTCATCAGGCCATGAATATTTCTTTGGCCTTTTCTTCAATTAATATCATTTTATATGAATACAATTTTCACCTAGCCCAAATCCTTGTTATTTCATGCATAATATGTATTGGTTAAATGCCTGTAAGAATTTAATTATTTCCTTTGTGCTTGAGTCTGACTTTGTACTATTAAGAAGCATGTTTTTGTGCTGATTGGTTATTTTTTCCTCTTGGGTTAATTTCTTTGGGTCTGTTTTTCAAAGTGGATCAACTGGATCAATGAGCATGAACTGTCTCATATATATTATTTTGCATTTCATCCACATTGTTCTACAATTCTTGATGTCAGGCTATCGAGATAGAGTAAGCCCACTGTATAGTGCTAGAGCAATGTGTGCATGCATCTGTTCCAATATACTCCAGAACTGTTTTATTAAAAAAAATTGTGTGTATTTATTTTGTGCTGAGTCACATGGAGACTAGAGACATAGAGGTAGAAAGTTCAGTTAGGAGACTGCTATAATAGTCACGGTTTAAGTGAAAAGAACCTGATTTCTTGTTAATGATGACTATAACAAATTCATCATCAGATATTGACTAAGCACCTGCTATGTGTCAGTCACAATACTAAACATGTTAGTGAAAAGTGAAAGTGAAGTCACTCAGTCGTGTCCGACCCTTTGCGACCCCATGGACTGTAGTCTATCAGGCTCCTCCGTCCATGGGATTTTCCAGGCAAGAGTGTTGGAGTGGATTACCATTTCCTTCTCCAGGGGATCTTCCTTACCCAGGGGTCAAACCCGGGTCTCCCACATTGCAGGCAGACACTTTACCGTCTGAGCCAGTACCTAAGTAAATTCTTGTAATGCCTCTGTAAGATAATGTATTATTGGTCTTAATTATATAGTTGAAGAAACTGAGACTGAGCAAATTGATACCCTCAGTTCAGTTCAGTTCAGTCACTCAGTCATGTCCAACTCTTTGTGACCCCATGTACTGCAGCATGCCAGGCTTCCCTGTCTATCACCAACTCCTGGAGCTTACTCAAACTCATGTCCATCCATTCAGTGATCAAATATTGACTAAGCACATGCTATGTGTATTATTGGTCTTTATATAGTCGAAGAAACTGAGACTGAGCAAATTGATGCCCTAGGTGACACAAATACGAAGTTTCAGAGCTGGAGTTCAAACATAGACTAGACTATCTGAAGGGATAGCTGCTAGAATAATTTTTTAATCCAGAGTTGTTAGTAACCAAAAAGAAATGGGGGCAAAGAAAGGTGGCCAATATCACTGCAATATCGTGTACCTCCTGAGGAGTAGTGTTCCATTTGGCTAACTGTCCAAATTCTTGTTGTTCTCTCTTCCAGGAGACTCTGACAGTTTCAGCAAAGTGCGGCCTCCAGGAGAAAAGCCAACCATCATCAGACCCCCAGTGAGGCCTCCAGACCCTCCCTGCCGGGCAACTACTACCCAGAAACCAGAACCAAAGCCAGATGTTATGGCTGGCAATGCAGGGGAAATCCCATCATCTGTGTAAGTAGGGCTTTTTTTTGTTTTTATTTTATTTTATTTTTTAACTTTACAATATTGTATTTGTTTTGCCTTATATCAACATGAATCCACCACAGGTATACACGTGTTCCCCATCTTGAACCCTCCTCCCTCCTCCCTCCCCATACCATCCTTGACTTAAAGCCCGCCTTAGATCACTAAGAATGCTTTTAAGATTACCATTATGGTTGTAAAGGGTGTACAATGTGCAACCCTGGGGCATCATTCACTTCATAGTGAAGGGAACTGTCATAGACCAGCCCTGTTCAGGGTTTTCTACTCAACACTTAAGGCTGGGAGAGTTTTCCTAAGCTGAAGTCTTTAAGACTTAATACCTAATAGGAGACCCATTTTTCTTAGTCGCCCTGATCTCTGTAGGGTAATAAGATTAACTGCTGCTTTTATGCTTCCTTGGCCTGGAAATTTTTTATCTTATTATTACTACTTGTTTTAAAAGTAATTTAATGAACAGATTTGTTTATTTTACTTGTACTTTAAGGCTTTTTTTAAAAAGAGAAAGTATGATTTTAAAAATTTTCCAAAATTACTCTCATTCTCCAGAGAGCATCTTACAGGGTAAGAACAGAACAAATATCCAGCAGGCCTTCCTGAGGCTGGTTTGCAAGCCAAGATACCAGGGATAGAGCAGCTAAGATGGGGCCACAGCACCTCTTAGGGACCAGCCTTGCTTCGCCACAAAACTTGCCTGGCTGGCCTCTCTGTAGCCAGTGCCTGGGACCCCTCTCAGTATCCTGCTTCCTGGTTTTCCTTTTTCTTGTGTTTATTGTCTCATAATTGTAAAATTGAGGAAGTAAGAAAATAAAAACCTCTACCACTTGGACTGATTAGCTAAGTGTATTTACATAATGTCAAAAACTATACTCTGAAACCAAGAACTTGTTTCACTTATTTCTCCCAAGAGTAGCCTGAATGCATATCATACTTAGACCATTCTGAACCAAGGGGAAGCAGAGGGTATCAGCCATAGCCTTGGGAATGCCTATGGTGTCTGAGCCATTTCACATTCTGATATGTAAATTTTCCCTCAGACCCAGATCCTTTGTAAGCTAAGATAGAACGTGGCATTGGTGGCCCGTCTGGTTCATATTTTATTCTCCTTTCCATTGGCCATTGGTTCTCACACATATTTCAGAGCAGTTGATGGAACTTGGTTGACTTCTGTTTGCAGAGTGGCTTCCAGGACCAGATTCTTTGAAACAGCTTCCCGGAAAACAGGAAGGTAAGAGATGCAAGTGACAGAACTGAAACCAAATCACTTTTTAATAAATGCATGATGAGTGTGTCATTTACTCTCTTAACATTCTCCTTTTCTGTGTCCTGTAGCTCTGTCTCTGTCTGACTGTGTTTGTTCCTTTCTCTCCCCCAACACTATTTTTCTGTCTCCCCAATCTTAACCTGTGTTTCTGCCTTTTCCCTATACCTGTGTGTCTCCCTGCCTTTGTCACTATTACCTATTTGTTTATTTTACACTATTTCTTTCTCTGTCTCTGTAATTCTCAGTCTCTTTCTCTTTGTGTTTTTCTACTTATGTCTCTGTTCTTTGTCTCTCAGTTTCCCTATCTCTTTGACTCTTTTAATGTCTCTCTCTCCATGTCTCTCTTTTTTGTCTATATCTATATTTATTGTCTCTGCCTCCCTGACTCTGTTTTTCAATCTCTCTCTCTCTCTCTCTCTCTCTCTCTCTCTCTAACACACACACACAGAGTACTCACATACCAAGTGGTATTGCAAAAATATTATGCTCATTGTAGGTCTTTTTTTGTTAGTTTGCTTATTTAGATCCTATTTTATTCTAAAAAGGCAACTGATAGAAATATATAGAGTGCAATGTTCTAACATAAACAGCCTTAGAATGAGCATAGTCCTGATTTCAGAGGTAAGCGTTAGACTTAGGTGGTTGTTTTCAAACTGGCTGCACATATAAATCACCTGGAAAATTTTGAGGGAAAATAAAATGAACACAGATTCCTGCCTTCCACTCTAGACTCAGTAAAACAGAATCTCCAGGAGTAGGGCCTGGAAATCTAGGTTTTTATATTTCTTTCCTTTCTTCCTTCCAATTAATTTGTTTTTAAAATTCTTCAAATGCTAGTATAAACTTTTCAAGGCCTATCATTTGGGACCCTTTAGATTGGAACACCTGGAGAAATGATTGCTTCTCCTTCAGGGACTCTTCTATGAGTTCACTTAGTGTTGCTTATCAGAGAGATCAAAATTGTGTTTCCTGGTGTGTGATAGAAGTGTAACTCTTCCAGGTGTTCAATTAAAACAGAGTAATATGCCTTTACCAGCACTGGAGCTGGGATAGGTTAGACATCATTTAGTTAAAACTGTGGGCCCTGACTCACCAGGACATGATTCTGAATAGCAGGCCACTCAAATTCTGCTTGGCAGTCAGCCACATGGAACTCTAGTCTAGACCAAATTCTCCTTAGACAATAATTTACCATTTATTCTACCATAACAGATGAAAGCAAGGTCAAAGCCCTAGATTTCTCTTACTATATAATGAAGATAAAGTTTTTACCTAGAATATTTTTTGAAGCAGGCTTAATCAGATAGCCTTGAGGGGAAAATAAAAAAAGAAAAACAGAAAGAGACACCTTAATATTCTTAAAGCATCTGCCTATAAGCAGAACTATTTACTACTTCTGGGTAGTCCTTCCTCCCTCCCTAGGATAAGCCATATGATAAACAAATACCAGGAAAATAGAATAAAACAATCTTGAATTAACAGAATGAAGTGTGCATATCTAAAGTAAAGCTTTTTAGATGTAGTGGTATCTGAGATGGAACTTGAAAGATGGGTAGAATACACTGAAAATGAGAACGATTGTTCTATAGCCTTGAACAGGGAACCAAGGCATTAAGCTGTATATGTACTAGGTATGAACAAAGTCCAGTAGAATCTTTAAGGCAGCTTGATTTCTAATAGGGAAACTATAGCCAAGCTTGTGTTGAAAATGTGGACAGATTGGTAACCATTGCCTAGGCTTTGTCATAGTGCTCAGAGAAGTCTTGGACCAACTGCAACATAGGGTACTATGGCCAAAGCAGGCACTTCAGGATGGAGGATTACCCTACCAGTCCTATATTCAGGCCTCTGGAACCTAAATTTAATCCTCTTCCTTATTCTCAGATTCTATCTTGGCAGGAGTGTGTGTGACCAAGGTGGGTACACCAGTCCTCCAATATGTCATGAGTCACATTCCTAGGTACGTACAGTGTCCTCCTACTCAGCATCCACATGACAAAAGCACCCCTTCTGTCTAGACCTCCTTTTTTAAAATTGATTTATTTATTTTAATTGTAGGCTAATTACTTTATAATATTGTGGTGGGTTTTGCCATACACTGACATGAATCAGTCACAGGTGTACATATGTCCCCCCCATGCTGAACCCCCCTCCCTTCTCTCTCCCAATCCCACCCCTCTGGGTTTTCCCAGTGCACTGGCTTTGAGTGTCCTGTTTCATGCATTGAACTTGGACTGGTCATCTATTTCACATATGGTAATAAACATGTTTCAATGCTATTTTCTCAGATCATCTCACCCTCGCCTTCTCCCACAGAATCCAAAAGTCTGTTCTTTATATCTGTGTCTCTCTTGCTGTCTCGCATATAGGGCCATCATTACCATCTTTCTAAATTCCATATATATGTTTTAATATACTATATTGGTGTTTTTCTTTCTGACCCCAGTTTTGTAACCACCATTTTCATCAGTGCATCTACATGCTGGCTGCTGGTCAAAATTCTTAGACTAGCCATAGTCAATCTCATCTCATTGCTAATGAAAATGATAATCTATTTAACCTTTGCTGTGCCCCTTTTTACCTCCAATTTGTACACCTGACTATATGTAACCTGATATTTGAATGACCTCACTTTTCATTTATCTCCCTTATACAACAATTTAAAAATTAAAAACTCAAAAGAGAAAGGAGGGGAAAATATTTCAGTAAGGCAGAACCACTTATGCAACGTAAGTTCACAAAGTGCTTAGTGTTCCACTTTGGCTGGAATGTTGGGGTGAGGGGAAGGAAGTTCAGCTGGAAGTGAGGCCAGGAAGATGGATTGGGGCCAGATTGTAAAGGCCTTATATAACATGCCAAGGAGTTCAGTCTTTATTCTCTAGTCATTATGGAGAGCTTAAAAGCTTAAAAAATGACAATACATATTCTAATCTGCATGAATTATTTTGAAATATACACACATTCTGTTGGTAATAAGGAAGATAGGAGAGTAAAACCTGAAGGCAGTGAGACCAATTAGGAGGCTAATCATCCTAGCAAGAGTTGATGAGGTCCTGATATATGGCATTGTATGCAGGAATAGAATGAAAGGATAGATTTGCAGTAGACTCAGTAAGACCTTCGGGGAAGGCAATGGTACCCCACCCCAGTACTCTTGCCTGGAAAATCCCATGGATGGAGGACCCTAGTGGGCCATAGTCCATGGGGTCGCTAAGAGTCAGACACGACTGAGCGACTTCACTTTCACTTTTCACTTTTATGCATTGGAGAAGGAAATGGCAACCCACTCCAGTGTTCTTGCCTGGAGAATCCCAGGGACAGGGGAGCCTGGTGGGCTGCCGTCTATGGGGTCGCACAGAGTCGGACACGACTGAAGTGACTTAGCAGCAGTAGCAGCAGCAGTAAGACCTTAATGACTTTTCAAATATGGAACATTGGAGAAGGATGAAGAGAGAAAAAGTCTAACTTGGACAGCTGGGTAGAAGGTAGCAATAGTTAATCATGGTGGAACAGATTTTGTGGAAAACTTTCTCTGATCAATTTTGGACACTGTGTATGAAGATTCTGTGTGACATCCAGATAGTAATGACCAATGGGTAACTACAACTTAGACTAGTAATTGGTACTGGACCTACATACATTTAGGGGTAGAATTATTGAGTACAGACACTGTACAAATTTATTCACATATTCTACAATATGAATAGTAGCTTTGGGGTGGGGGCGAGGTCTCAGTGCTTGATGGGGATTGAAATCATGAATGGGAATAAGATCACTCAGGGAGTAGGTATAAATAGACTCAAGAGAGAGGAGAAAAACAATATTGAGAACATAGACCTGGGACCAGCTGTTGTTTGGGATTTTCTGCCCATATTATATGGACTTTAATTCTCCAGGGTTTTCTCTTTCCTCCAACCATCTCTAGACAAGGTGACCATAGGGCTGATCTAAAGACATCAAGAGGCCAGGCAAAGCTTGTTTGGTCTCTGAGGCAAAGGAAGATTCATGTTCCATACAAGGCATTTGCGTTTCCTCTTTGCCCTTCTCTCATTGGAGATAATCATAGAATGTAGTCTTTGGTCTTAGGCCAATTTCTCTGGTCTCCCCTAGCCTCCCATTGTATGACACTCAAAGGGTTGTGGTAGCACCTGAAAGATGTTTTTGTGTCTGGGACACTGGGCCCTCTAACTCTGCTAGAGAGGTAGCCTAACCTATAAGCATGGAGTGAGATGTTTTGAAATATCTGGATGGAATCACTTCCTAATTTTTCAAATGTCCTGATTGCCACTGTCTTGGAAGGGTTACCCATCCACTTGTTTTGCCTTTCCAGTTCTGATTTCTAGAGTCTTAGTGAAATGTCTTTCATCCTTTACCCACAGTTCTCAAGGCAGACTTCCTGGAGATGAGAGTTGAGGCCTCAGGTATGTAGTATCCTCTTCTGATTACAAAACCTTGTTACACATATGCCTTCTTTATGAGATCTGAGTTTTTGAGAACTGGAATGCCATGTAGGTCCAGAGGGTGGGAATTCACCTCCATGGCTCAGTTTACTACTTTGTAATTACATGACCCTTATACTTACTATCGTTTAATACTGAGGTTCTCTATGTTTTTAAGTTTACTTTCTCTTTCTTTCTCTCTCAGCCAAACTACAGTATAATTTTATGAATTGCCTTTGATCAAGGTCATTAGAAATCCTAGATTGTGACATTTGGGGCAATTACATTTCTTTTCCTGAGCCTCAATTTCCTAATATGTAAAATGAAATGTTTGGAACCTTTTAATTCTGACATCCTTTGGGTCTGTAAGAATATCAGTAAACTCTCATTTGATATTTTGGTAGGTCCCAAGACTGAACTGAACTGAACTGAACTGAAGAGTCTACCTTAGTATTTGTAGAGGGATTTCATTCCTTCAGCCCAAATGACTATTTCATACTCCTTGAATCTTCATCCTTAGTTCTTTACATATGTCAAATGCAAAGTACTTTCACATCCATTAACTCATTTAGTCCATATCAAATGTCAGAAATAAGGAAGATAATATGTACTTTCACTAAACATAAAGAAACAGATTCAGAGGGGATACATAACTTACTAAGATCACCAGAGCCATGGAGATCATGGAAATCTTTCTCTGCCTAGAAATTCTGATTGACAATCAGATTGTTGGCATGATATAAACCAATACATGCATAAACAAGATCCAGTTATCTGGAGCAGAGCTTTTCATGTACTCCTCAGCCTTCCTTTTCTTACTATCACTGCCAGTCCTCAGAGGTCTGTGGGTAGATATGCTTTTTCTTATCAGCTCTCATGAAGGTAAAGTCCCAGTAAAAGGAAATCTGGAGTTATTGTAGGGCCATAAAGGCAGTGACCATTCGGCAAGGGGGAGTAATCTCAGAGATATCAGGCTTCTGTATCCCCTATAGACTTTTTGAGGATAAGAGTTCAAGCTAAAAGTACAGGGTTTCCAGCCCTGATTATAGCACCATATTGGGACTGGTCTATGGAATCTGAGTTATAAGGGCTTTTTCCTAGCCAGCTGCTGTTGCTCAGCAGATTTGCTACCTACCACGAGAGGCCCTACTGCCCAGTGGCTATTAAGTGCTTAACCAATCATAGCTAATTCCTTACTCTCTTCTTTCCCTTTCAGGTTGTAAAATCCTTGGCCTCAGGGGACCCTTTCCTGGTTCTAGAAGGGTCTTCTTCAAACCCTTGTGTGCTGAAGAGCAGATTCTTCCTGTCCCTGCACCTTCAGGCTCTGGGAGGCTATAAAATAAGGGGCACATGTCCTATACACAAGTTTATTTCTCCTTTGTATTCTGTCTTCATTCCCCTAGAAGGTCTATCTTGAGCTCCTATAAGACTGTGAATGGCTGAACTTCCTCAAGCCAGACTGCAGAAACCAAGCTGTCCACTGACCTGAGTCGAAGAGAGGAGCTCAGTTTTCAACTGTTCTCTGAACTTCCTGCCTCCTCAAAAGGCCATCTATCTCTGAAAGATTTGGGGCTAAAGATTGATCGTAGAAGTCTTACCCTGAACTAAAAGTTACCTGAGTTGGGGCCATTGCTTACCTTGGAAATAAGGGAGTAGGAATGTTTGCTGAATTTTGGAGACTCTTACATGTCTCTCTTATTGAAGATATGAACCTAGTGCCAGTTTGGAGCTCTGGCATGGTACTACATTGCCAAGAATGCATCTGCTCCTATGGTCCAGAAAGAAATAGTGATGCCTCTATAATCCCTCCAATGTGGACTCAGGAAGGTGGCCTTCCTGCTTTTACATAGGACAAATCTGCAAAGCATGTTTTGCATGTCAAACCCTATGTCTGTTTGAATTCTTCTTCTTCCTGCTTTGTCCTAACAGCTTCCTTTCCAAGCAATCAGAAAGAAACAAAAGTTTAAAACAGTTTTTTTTTTTGTTTTTGTTTTTGTTTTTTTTTTAAGGCAGACTGCATTTGTTCTGTAGGAGTTCCATTTTAGGATCAAATGCTGGGGAAAATTGTTAAGATGGATAAAGGCCAGGTAGTTGTCATTGTTGTTTCATGTTTGCTTTTTGAAGATAAGCTTTTATCGCCTGAGAGAAACAGTTCTTAACCCAGTATCTATGGACTCAGGAACTTCATAAAGCCTCTGAAATGGTATGTAGAATTCCACAACAATGTGCCTTTTCTGAGGAAATGGTCCCTAATATTCTAGTGAATTTCAAATTGGACCTGTGATATAATAAAGATTAAGAACCACAGCCCTTGAGACAAAAGACTCTTTTTACAATTCCTAAAATAATTGATTAGAAAGGCCTTTCAGTATTATTTAGTCAAACTGCTTAGTTTACTATTGGAAAAACTGAGGCAGAGCAAGTTAGCAGCTGTGCCTAAGTAAGATCCAATATCCCTACTCAAGGTTCTTTTAATTATACCATGCTTATTAAGCAAAGGGCCTCATGATTGGCAGCTTTAGGGGCCACCATTTTGAGAGTTTGGCTTTTACCCTCTTTCTTGAGCCACATGTACTTGCCACCAAATGAGACTTCCAGAACTAAGCTCCTGGTCTTCCTCATTTGATGTTTCAATCATTGAAAAGGAACTAAAACACAAGTAATTAGTGAAGTGAGTCAGAAATCTGACAAGTAGACATTTTTTATTCCTATTTGTTGAAGAGAAGCTGCTGGAAAAAATGTCACCACTTGTTTCCACACAGGTGCCTTGATTTAAGGATAGATTTTAAGATAGCCTGTCTTTCAGTTCAGTTCAGTCTCTCAGTTGTGTCCGACTCTTTGCAGCCCCATGAATCGCAGCACGCTAGGCCTCCCTGTCCATCACCAACTCCCAGAGTTCACTCAAACTCATGTCCATCGAGTCGGTGATGCCATCCAGCCATCTCATTGTCTGTCAAATCTGTGTAATTTTGGGTTGGCCAAAAATTCATTCAGGTTTTTCCATATGATGATACAGAAAAACCCAAATGAACTTTTTGACCAGCCCAATATAATATGGTCCAATGTGAGAGAAAGGACTTTCCTATTGGACTCTTCTAGCAAGGTCCCACTAGTGCACTTACTATAGTATCACGAAGAAGCATAGACATGGGGAAAAGAGGAGGTGAGAGATGGGGTGATGAGAAGAGAATGCATACATGCACTAACCAACTCTGAGATGCCTTTGGAACAATATTACTGAAAGGCAATAGCTACTTTCAAGATTTAACTCTGCTGCTGCTACTGCTAAGTCACTTCAGTTGTGTCCGACTCTGTGCGACCCCATAGACAGCAGCCCACCAGGCTCCCCCGTCCCTTGGATTCTCCAGGCAAGAACACTAGAGTGGGCTGCCATTTCTTTCTCCAATGAATGAAAGTAAAAAGTGAAAGTGAAGTCGCTCAGTCGTGTCCAACTCTTAGCGACCCCATGGACTGCAGCCTACCAGGCTCCTCCACCCATGGGATTTTCCAGGCCAAGAGTACTGGAGTGGGTTGCCATTGCCTTCTCTGAGATTTAACTCTAAATATGGCTTATTGATGAGTTAGTAACATGTTATCTGACATAAACACACTGAGAGCCTTTGTGGAAGTAATTTAGTAGAAATTTGACAACGTTGTTAATGAAGGTGTATCCAAGTGGCCATATTGAACTCTCAGCTCTACCCAGTCTCAAAGGCCAAGTTGCTAAGAAACCAGGAGTAAGTAAGCCAAGTGGCTACCATTCTACCTGCTGCTCACCCCCAAACAGAATCTCTCTGAGGCCTGGTGGATTCAGTCAGGAAGTATTCATTGAGCCCTAATCTCAGAGCTGTGGACTCTCTGCTCTGTCCCATTAGATGACTAATTAATCCAAGCAGGTATGCAGATTTTAGCCACAGAAGCAGTGTCCATTTGAGCCTCAGTACTTTTGAAGATATTAGAGATATGGGTTCACTGTGATTTCCTTGGGGGAAATTCCACAATCAATTTGTATTCCACCACAAATATTGAGAGATTATTGAGAACCAGAGAAAGTGAAAGTCACTCAGTTGTGTCCAACTCTGCGACCCCATAGACTATACAATCCATGGAATTCTCCAGGCCAAAATACTAGAATGGGTAGCCTTTCCCTTCTCCAGGGGATCTTCCCAACCCAAGGATCAAACCCAGGTCTCCTGCATTGCTAGCGGATTCTTTACCAGCTGAGCCACAAGGGAAGCCCGAGAACCAGAGAAAGATACCACAATTCCAGTGGAATGTGTGTCCCAAAAATGTGGCTGTGAAATTGCTATGTGTTTCCTTGGAAACAGATGAAGAACCTAGTCTAAAGAGTTGGGACCACCAGTCTGGCTGGGAGCCAAGAGCAGTGACTGGCTAGCTCTGTTCCTGCCTTGGGCTATACTCAAAGAAAGAATGGGCTATACTCAAAGAAAGAATGAACCTCAGCATCTACCCTTTTGTTCTCTGATTTAAAGAGAAAAAGCTGTGAAATGAGATTGACTTGACCTGGGGTTGATGGATAATCATTCAGAAGAGGCTATGGCAAGGGGGTGATAATTGAAGTGTGTCAACTATAGGAAATTATCTGCATACCTCAGTCAGGAGGCTAGAGAAACTGGCTAATGGATGAACTGTAAATCTTGAGCTTGAGTGATAGCATTTATTAAGCACCTACTAAGTGCTAAGTGCTTCATATACACTATATCCT
This sequence comes from Tragelaphus eurycerus, assembly GCA_935064755.1. Lineage (NCBI taxonomy): Eukaryota > Metazoa > Chordata > Mammalia > Artiodactyla > Bovidae > Tragelaphus > Tragelaphus eurycerus. The sequence continues at coordinate 3,660,103 of CAKXYN010000119.1, read as the reverse complement.
TTAGTCCCTACAACAATCATACAAGTGGGTACTATCTTCATCTTACAGATAAAGGATTTATGGCCCATCAGGCTAAAATAACTGGCACAAGTTCACACAAGTAAACAGTTCAGTTCAGTCGCTCAGTCGTGTCCAACTCTTTGCGACCCCATGAATTGCAGCACGCTAGGCCTCCCTTGTCCATCACCAACTCCCGGAGTTCACCCAGACTCACGTCCATCGAGTCAGTGATGCCATCCAGCCATCTCATCCTCTGTCGTCCCCTTCTCCTCCTGCCCCCAATCCCTCCCAGCGTCAGAGTCTTTTCCAATGAGTCAACTCTTCGCATGAGGTGGCCAAAGTACTGGAGTTTCAGCTTCAGCATCATTCCTTCCAAAGAAATCCCAGGGCTGTTATTCTAATCCAGGTCTCTCTGATTCTGCACTCCATATTGTTTTCCTTTTGTAATATAAAGGCCATATTACTGGAGCTGACATGACTCTCTGACTCTTGGCTGATTAACAAAATATTAAAAGGCAAGCATTTGAGGGGAAGGAGGGAATGCAGGTCCAATTTACTGGGGAAGAAAAAACTGGGCTGAAAGCGATTTCTGTTATGTTTCCTCCTCCCATTCAGTATGACCATTTGTTACGGTTTTTAAAAAGATCATTTACTTTAACCTTGTGACACGGAGGATTTATTTTTTGTTGGTAGTTGTCAAATCCTTGGCTTAGCGGCTTTTCAAAGAAAAAAAGGCCCTTCTATATGTCTGTTACTTCCCCAAAGTTCTAGCATGTGCAGTGTCACCCTGAGACTGGTGACATCCATACATGTAGTTTGAGAAAATGAAATGATCTTGGTGCTTCTGCAATACTTGATGCCTTGGGATCAAATCCCTATTAAGGATTTTTTGTGGTGACAGCAAAAGTTAAGAGATGATTTAGAATAAAAAAATTATTGAATTTTTTGTTTAAAAAATATGAGGGATATTGTCCAGCCACTGAGGGGCAAAACTCAGCATCCAAGTTGAGTAATAAGTGGTGTCATGTAGACTATATCTAAAATAAGTTGCTGTTATGTGAAAGAATCCTTCCCTTTTCAAGAAGTTCTTTAATTATGTAATAACTAGAATAAATAAAGTAATGAAAAAGTACTTCTTTGACTAGAAAAATTGCTTTTGAGAGAATGTAGATCAATGATACTATGTTTAATATAGCTGCCTCTAATGGCTTTGACTCATTACAAGCCCAGAAAAAGCTTCAGAAGCATTTAAAAATTGCAGAGAAAAGCAAGATACCTTGAAGAGATGTTTTTGATGAAGAAAAGCCTCCATTTTCATAAGGAAAAGAATCATTTGATACCAAGGACATTAATAGATCCTAGAAAGATGCCTTTATGAAATACATATGTAACATCAGAAGAAAAAGAATTAGATCTTGGAGTACATTCACATGACTTTTAATAAAGTATACAGACTGTCTAGTATTAATGGCCTCTATCTTCAGTTTGTCATGGAAACAATCTTTGAGCATATTATGCATGATCCAATCATTGTTCCTGTTGTCTTCTGTAATTCTAAAGAAATACAGGGCCCAGAATCTGTTTGTACCTAGGGATCTCCATCTGCAGTCTATTTTGCACCAAGTCCAGTTATTCCTTACGGCCTCACAACATCACTGTGTGAAAGTGACAGCCCCATTCTACAGATAAGAAAACTTGAGACTCAGGAAGATGAGAAATTATTTGCCCAATGTCATACAGTTAAGGATTGATTAAAAACCCAGCACTATAAGCTACAGGAGCAATCCTGTTTCTAATATAGCACACTACTCCAAGTGGTAAAGGAATTCTGACAGTAAGTAGAGATGATGTTTAGAAATGAGACTAACAACATCTGCAAGTCTTGCTACTCAAAATATGGTCCATAATCAGCCTTAGCATCAGTATTAACTGGGAGCTTATGAGAAATATAGATTCCTGGGCTCCTTCCCAGACATCTGAAATCAGAAGTTGTATTTTAATAAGATATCCAGGAGATAACTATGCACATTAAAATTTGAGAAGCACGGATTGTAAGCAAAAGTAGGTTGAGGAAGGAGATATCTTGGTGAGGTAAAGACCAGAAATGGTAGATGAGACCAATCTGGTATGTTGAAAATGTTTACAAAGATTGTGTCCATAGCTGCCTGCTTCTTACATTGCTTTGTACATGGTCTTATACTTTGATGAAATATAAATGAAGTTTTTCTACTTCAAAGAATAGTGAAACCATCTTAAGACTGAAAGTTACCTGAATTTCAAATCTCTGAGCATTAAAAGCAGTAGAAAGACAACATGGAGCATTGTAAAGAGTTCATTCAGGAGTGTTGGGGGTCCAGACTCACTCCTCACTGCCTGTCTGTAATGCTGAGCAAGTCTCCCCTAAATTGTCTACCTTTAAACCAGGTAGTCTCAAAAGGTATTTTCGGTTTTGACATTCAGTTTTTCTCAGCTATGGTTTTTAACTACAGTCAACCTTATAATGAAAGCATGGACAATTCTACCGGGTTTTGTCTGCCCAGAGATTAGTATCTTAGTTCACATTAGAAGGAGTATTATGAGAGGAAATACCACAGTCATGACAAAGCTTCATTAATGGAAATTGCAAGAAACTGGGAGGAGCATGACTCTAGTTAACTGATTTGAAGTTGGCAAGTATTTTAATTAATGTATAACCAAGGTATCCATATTCCTTTGAGAACCAGCTGCTTCAAACCACATACTTGGAAATCAACTCTTATATCCTGAATAGGGCATACTTAACAAAATTTAATAAAACTCCTTTAATTTGGGATTTGGGGGGGTAGTTTATTGGGGGTAGGAGCTGCTGCTGCTGCTAAGCCGCTTCAGTCATGTCCGACTCTGTGCGACCCCATAGGCAGCAGCCCAACCAGGCTTCCCTGTCCCTGGGATTCTCAAAGCAAGAACACTGGAGTGGGTTGCCATTTCCTTCTCCAATGCATGAAAGCGAAGAGTGAAAGTGAAGTTGCTCAGTCGTGCCGGACTCTTAGTGACCCCATGGACTGTAGCCCACCAGGCTCCTCCATCCATGGGATTGTCCAGGCAAGAGTACTGGAGTGGGGTGCCATTGCCTTCTCCAGGGGGTAAGAGAGACCTGTAAAAAAGAGAAGACTCTTGCTCATCCTCCAGCTGGAATCTCTCCAGGTGATTCTGATCCTCATTACCTGAAAACAACTAGTTATAATCTAACCTCTTAAAATGGAGAAACAGACTCAGAGAGGAGAAGGAACTGATCTCAGGTCACATGCCAAAGCCAATGGCAGAAAACAGGTGCTCAGTGTACCACCCCAAGGGACTTTCAACTCTACTTTCTTTGGGTGACTAATTTACCAGAATCAAGATCTCTGCTTCCAGCAGTAAGTCACACACTGGGAAGGATTAATATGCCTTCCCTCTGAGTACTTTGCTTCCATCACATGTTCACACTCATTTCTTTCTTGAGGCTCAGAGAGATAACATAACTTGCCCAAGGTCACACAGATAGGAAATAGACTTGTACCTAGGTTTTCTGATTTCACCTATGCTGCACTACTTCTCTAGGAGAGAAGCAGCCCTCCAAACCAGGAGCTCTACGCTTTTAATTGCATTAATCCAGTTGTTTCAAAACATATCAATTTTTTTCCCTACTGGAGAATATACTAACAGCTTTATAACTTGTAACTCTGCAGAGCACACTTATGTCCATCATTTTGTTCTCAGACCCATAAAGTAGGTAAGACAAGGTATTAAGCCCTCATTTTACATGTACAAAGTGAGGCACAAAAACACTGTATTAATTTTCTATTTCTGCTGTAACAAATAATGACAAACTTAGTAGCCCATCAGGCTCCTTTGACCATGGAATTCTTCAAGCAAGAATACTGGAGTGGGGAGTCATTTGCTTCTCCAAGAGATCTTCCTAACCCAATGCAGGTCTCCTGCATTGCAGGCAGATTCATTACTGTGTGAGCCACCATCTGCTATATGCCAAATGTGAGCCTTAGTACTTTGCATGGGTTTACTGAATTTGTCCAGATAATATTCCTATGAGGTAAGTACTGGCATTAGCCTCATTTTATAGGTGAGAAAACTGAGGCACAGAATAGCTACATAATTTGCTCACATTCCCTCAGCCAGAAAAGGGTGAATTCAGGATTCAAATTCAGACTTTGTGCATGCATGCTCATTTGCTTCAGTTGTATCCAGCTCTTTGTGACCCTATGGACTGTAGCCTGCCAGGCTCATCCGTCCATGGGATTCTCCAGGCAAGAATACTGAAGCGGGTTACCATGCCCTCCTCCAGGGAATCTTCCCAACCCAGGGATCAAACCCACGTCACTTATGTCTCCCGCAGTGGCAGGTGGTTTCTTTGCCATTAGCGCCACCTGGTAAGCCCACAAACTGAGACCATTCCCTTAACTAAGTCCTTGTGTCTTCTACAAGACTGAGAAAATTCTCCTAGAGGAGACATAAAAGTGAAATTAATGTCTCTTGCACCTTTGATGCTCTAAGCTTGCCCTCAGAGCCCTGGCATTCTGATAACCCAAGTCAGCACAGCTGAGTATCCTGAAGGAGTCAGAGACTTACTGTGTTTTATGGGGTCAGTGGGGGGCTTTCCCATTGGCTCAGCAGTGAAGAATCTTCCTGCAATGCAGTGGATGCAAGTTCAATCCCTGGCCAGGAAGATCCCTGGAGGGAGGGCATGGCAACCCACCCCAGTATTCTTGCCTGGAGAATCCCATGGACAGAGGAGCCTGGCAGGCTACAGTCCATAGGGTCACAAAGAGCTGGATACAACTGAAGCAAATGAGCATGCATGCACACATGGGGCCAATGGAGTGCAAAGCGAAGGTGCCCAACATTTTCTCAGAGACTGGAAGAAAAGGAGCGTGTCAGTCCAGGTAGGTGGGTTCTAGATGAGTTGGTCCAGGGACTACCCTGGTAGCTCAGTGGCAAAGAAACCACCTGCAAATGAAGGAGACATGGGTTCAATCCCTGATCTGGGAAGATCCTATATGCCACAGATCAACTAAGCCTGTGCACCACATCTACTGAGCCCATGCACTACAGCTACTAAAGGCTGCACTCACTACAGCCTGTGCTTCACAAGAGAGGCCAGCACAATGAGAGGCCTGTGTACTGCAACTAGAGAGTTGTCCCTGTTCACCGCAACTAGGGAAAAACCTTCCCAGCAATGAATACCCAGTACAGAAAAAATAAACTAAACTTTTTAAAAAACAGATAGACTGTTACTACATGCAAGGCAGCAAAAGAGACAAAGATATAAAGAATATAGACTTTTGGACTCTGTGGGAGAAAGCAATGATAGGATGATTTGAGAGAATAGCATTGAAACTTTTATATTACCATATGTAAAATAGATGACCAGTTGCAAGCTCCATGCATGAAGCAGGGCACTCAAAACCAGTGCTCTGGGACAACCTAGAGCGATGGGTTGGGGAGGGAGGTGGGAGCAGGCTTCAGGATAGGGGTACACATGTGCACCCATGGCTGATTCATGTTGATGTATGGCAAAAACCATCACAATATTGTAATTATTCTCCAATTAAACTTAAAAAACAATTTTAAAAGCTGGGGCAGCCCCAGGAATACCCTCTGCAGAGTAATATTTCCACTGATTCCCCATGAGACAGGTGGGCCTCCTGTTGTGGTGTGCATTCAAGTTGTATCATTTCCTCTGAAACTCTATGAAGCCCATTTCTTGAAGACCCAGGCCCTGAGCATGCCCCCCAAAAGTGCCTGAAATTAAGGCTGCAGCAGAGTTTTCCTGATTCTGAAGAACAGGGCTACACAATGACTTTCACTATACCTTACATTTCCCAGCATTTGACAAGACTGTGGGTACTAAGTTTCCACTCATATTGTCAGCCCTCGATTTATTCCTCTTATTTCTACTTCCTCAGTTATTTCCATCTAGGTACCATGATGCTGGCAGGTGCCACTCTACTGTAATTTCCAGGGCTATCATGATGAGAGGTAGGTAGGGTATGGACAACCTTAGTCCTGTCACTCACCTCTTCTCCACCCCTGCTACCATCCCTTAATACTCAGAATTCTGTCTCCTTTCTGAGCTTGAGATCTAGAGGGACTCAAAGATGAGTCCTCTCTCAACAGAAGATGAGATCCTCTATTCTCCATATCTCCTTTGCTAGCCCTGGCCTCCAAACCCCCTGAAAGGAACTCAAACATCATTATCCATATTCATGCCTCAATCACCATTGGCAAGTTATTTTATCAAAATAACCATGGTTGGCCCTTAAATAATGTTCAATTAATATTAACCAGTGGTGGTAGTAGTAGCAGCAACAATAGCAGGGGCTGCCTTAGTTGCCCTATAAGAATGGATTCTTCTCTATACCTATTCAGAGCTAGTGGAACATGCTCTGCCATTCAAAATCTTCCCAAATGTTAACTATCTATCACTTGATTCTTGAATTCTTCACTATAGTGAAATGATTGTCTGGAAATAGTCATGTTCATTGGCCCTATACCTAGCCACCCTGATCCCCATCACCCTATGGAACCTGTCCTCATGCATGGTTCAGTTTCCCCAAAATACTTATTCTCTTATGCAGGAGTTTCATGTCAATAATCCAGGTCCACTACTCTGCCCTGTGCAGTTTACAACAGTCAGGTCTATGAAACATTCCTGAAGCATTCCCATGACTTGAGGAATAGAGACTCCTTCCTCCTATGGCCGTTAAACTCCTGGTTATGTGGCTTAGGTACCTTCACCCTCATGAAGACCCGTCTTCCGGGGAGCAGCTGTTTTCCCACACTGCTTATTCTCTGTTTCTCTACATTTTTCACTCTTATTGCCATTACAATAGTGCTTATTGTGTTTCCTCCAATGTCTTCAGTGAGCAAGTAGGTAGGTCTTGAAGGAGATATAGAAGCAAAGCACTATCCTGCTGCCAGCTGGTTTCACACTTAATTAGAAATTAATCTTGCCTCTTTTCTGTCCAAGGTGCATTCATATCCAGCAAGAAATCACATTATTTTCCCTGAAATGAATAAGACATCACAAAATACCTTTGGATATGGGTGTAAAGATTCTTTCAATGAATTTGAAGAGCTCTGGGAAGGAAACACATGAAGCTAAGTAGCCAAACTGGCTCCACTGTGACAAAGAGGAAAACAGACTTAATCCTGACCACAAGGAAACAGTTTATAAGAATCTGATCCAGAACCTTTAAATCATTTGTCCTTCTAGAATTCAGAGCCTGGGGGAGTTGAAACAAGCCCCATAATGGAACTGGATGTCCCCTGGGACCAAGGAAAGGAAATAAACTTGTTCAACATTAATTGTGTGTCAAGCATAGCTGGGAGAGGCCTGAATCCTTGAGCCTTCCCAGTAGATCTGGCAAAAGAGTTAGGGTGGTAATTGGGTTAAAAAATGTACTACAATTGGACAGGCACATTGCATACATTTTCTATACATTGTCTTATTTGAGCCTTTTAACCACCTAATTTTAGTTCCATTTTACCTATAAAAACTTGAAATATGTTACTTGCTCAAAGTTTCATAGAGAGCAAAAGGTAAAAGCCTAGATAGGAATGGACCCCTAAGCCTATACAAAGCATATTTTCATTACTAAAACATTCTTTTAACACAGAAGACTCCAGTACCTAGGGTTGAACCAGTTTTCAAGAAAGAACTTTTCATTGCTTTTGCTGTGATGCTGGAGGTAGAGCAAGGAAGAGTAAATAAGGTTGTGGCCAGTACCTGAAGCAAGCTGTGATAGGTAAGGTGAAGGACCACTTATAGCTTATATGGAGACTTTGTGTGAATTAGACAAAGCACCCCTTGCTCAAGATACTTTATAACCATCTGCCATAAAATTATAACAAATACATAAATCTCTTATTAAGATGTGAGAGGCATTGCTAGATGTGGCCATATCAACTGCATTCAATAGCCCCAAGGAGGTGAAATCATCATGGGGCTAACTGAAGCATTAATGAGTGTTCTTCAGATCCATGTAAGGCCTAGACAGTCTTTCTACAGATTATAGCCTAAGCAATTCTAAATGAGAAGGGATCGTGGAGCTTAGTTAGTGGGAAGGATGGGTTTTGAATTTATAGAATTAAATTACATTTTCAAAGCCCTGAAAGTTTTAAGATGCTGATTGGGAGATGAGAGAAAGAACTGGGCAATGGGGGAGGGAAAGGTCCTCTGCTAAAACTTTTACACTTTTTTATATACTCCTCACAACAGTCATGGGAAAGATAGTATTATCTTAATTTTAGATATGAGAAAACTGAAGCTCTAAGTTTAAATAACTTACCTTAGATCATACAGATATTAATTGGTGGTCCTAGGATTTGCCACCAGGTGTATCTAACACAAGAAATAGTACTTTTCTCCCTTTGCAATGTAACTATTGGGCATTTAGGTGTGTATTCAATCAGTCAGAAGCTTTAGGTTGCTGGCAGCCTTAGAGAATAAAGAAGCTCCACAAATCATATTTAGGGGTGCATGATCCTTGACTAAGCAAACGGTAATAACCAATACCCAGACCATAATGATTGAAATCATACCTGTTCAGGGCAGTGAGAGTCTCCCTAGTGATCATCAGCTTTACCCCACTCACAGAAGGGTTTTCAGTGGTAAGTGGAGATCATACTTTCCTCCCTTCCCATCCCAGATTTCCAAGAAACCCTAAGGTATCCACAGACTTATACACATCTATGAATGATATATATATTTATCAGTTCTGGGTCAAGAAGGTATGGCCATGGAACTTTCTTTTTCCCTTGCTAATTTGACTCTAGTGTGAAGGAATCTGAAATATGTGTAAGTTTCTGTTTGTTTTTTTTTTTTTGAGCCATATAGTGTTATGATTCTCAAGCCCTGCTTTCATAATCTATAGTCAAAGTTCCAATCCTCCAGATGATCATCTCCATTCTTGCTATCATCTCAGCAGCCATTTCCAGGTATGAAGGCAAAATGGAGATCAGAGAGAGATAGCTAAGTAACATCAAGCTGCGGTGAGGGAACAAGGGAGGGTGGGCACAAACATTCACAAGACAGAGAAACCACATACTTTCTCTCAAGCTTTTCAGATTGGGTCTCTCTAGTTCAGCCATTAGCCTTAGCCTTTCTCCAGGTTTAGGAGAAAAGCTGATTTTCTTCTGGGAGACTCTGCCTCCTGATCTAGTTCCTTTCTTTTCTTTTCTTCTCCAGGCCCAAGACTGGAAGAATCAACAGATTTTAAAGGAATATAAATGGCTCTATATTTTTAAAATGTACAACATTGACTCTGTGTCAGACACTCTTCTCAGTGCTTTACAAATATTAATGCATTTAAGCCTACAACAATACTGTGAGGTAGATACTACTGAGACACAGAAAAGTTATACATGACTTGCTCATGGTCATATAGCTAAGAAATGGAGGAACCAGGATTCAAAACCAAGTTTTTAATTCTGAGGATTTAACCAGTATACTGTACTGGTCATGTGATACCGTAGGAAAAATATTGGCTTTAGAAATCAAGTAGCATCTGAATTCCAACGATTATTCTGACACTTGTTAGCTACTTTCAGTTCAGTCACTCAGTCGTGTCTGACTCTTTGCGACCCCATGAATCATAGCACGCCAGGCTTCCCTGTCCATCACCAACTCCTAGAGTTCACTCAGACTCACATCCATTGAGTCAGTGATGCCATTCAGCCATCTCATCCTCTGTCGTCCCCTTCTCCTCCTGTCCCCAATCCCTCCCGGCATCAGAGTCTTCTCCAATGAGTCAACTCTTCTCATGAGGTGGCCAAAGTACTGGAGTTTCAGCTTTAGCACCATTCCTTCCAAAGAAATCCCAGGGCTGATCTCCTTCAGAATGGACTGGTTGGATCTTCTAGCAGTCCAAGGGACTCTCAAGAGTCTTCTCCAACACCACAGTTCAAAAGCATCAAATCTTCAGCGCTCAGCCTTCTTCACAGTCCAACTCTCACATCCATACATGACCACAACAAAAGCCATAGCCTTGACTAGATGAACCTTTGTTGGCAAAGTAATGTCTCTGTTTTGAGACATTACTACAATGTTATCTAGGTTGGTCATAACTTTCCTTTTAAGGAGTAAGCATCTTTTAATTTCATGGCTGCAGTCACCATCTGCAGTGATTTTGGAGCCCAGAAAAATAAAGTCTGACACTGTTTCCACTGTTTACCCATCTATTTCCCATGAAGTGTTGGGACCAGATGCCATGATCTTTGTTTTCTGAATGTTGAGCTTTAAGCCAACTTTTTCCTCTCCACTTTCACTTTCATCAAGAGGCTTTTTAGTTCTTCACTTTCTACCATAAGGGTGGTGTCATCTGCATATCTGAGGTTATTGATATTTCTCCCAGCAATCTTGATTCCAGCTTGTGTTTCTTCCAGTCCAGCATTTCTCATGATGTACTCTGCATATAAGTTTAATAAGCAGGGTGACAATATACAGCTTTGATGTACTCCTTTTCCTATTTGCAACCAGTCTGTTGTTCTATGTCCAGTTCTAACTATTGCTTCCTGACCTGCATACAGATTTCTCAAGAGGCAGATCAGGTGGTCTGGTATTCCCATCTCTTTCAGAATTTTCCACAGTTTATTGTGATACTCACAGTCAAAGGCTTTGGCATAGTCAATAAAGCAGAAATAGATGCTTTTCTGGAGGTCTCTTGCTTTTTCCATGATCCAGTGGATGTTGACAATTTGATCTCTGGTTCCTCTGCCTTTTCTAAAACCAGCTTGAACATCAGGAAGTTCACGGTTCACATATTGCTAAAGCCTGGCTTGGTGAATCTCTACACCCTAGTAAATCATTTCCACTAAGCCTTAGTTTCCTCACCTGCAACATGAGGCTGATGGCACATGCCTCTCAGGGTTGTAGTAAGGAATAAATGGAAAGTGTTCAGCCTAGAGTAGGTATTCTAAATTTATTCTTCTTTTCATTTTCCTAAGACTTGATACCAAACTGATTTAACATCCAAACTCAATAGCCACATCAACTTAGACTGTGCCAGAGTTAAACTAAGCAAACTCTGGTTGGCACTATAGGTGGCATTCACTTGTGCTGGAGTGCTATATTTCTACCAGAAGAGCTGATATAACTGGCATTTCTAAAGACAGAATTCTAGCAGAATTATTTAGCTATATGGTTCTGTTTCTGCACAGACATGGGGAAGACATGGCCAGCAGAGGGACATTTGCAGGAAATGAAGGCACTGTGCCCAACCAAGAAGTCTCATTAACACTCCTGCATGTACCCCACAAGGTACCACCAGCACCTTTAGTTAATGGATGGGCCAATGAACTTAGGTGGAGATACCTTTCTTACCCAATAGAGTATGAAGTTGTAGGGCTGAAAGACACTCTAAAGGTCATATAGACTAATTTATCATCCAACTTGGTCTAGTGAAGTACCCACATGCTAGACTTAAGCAGGAACAGGTTAAAATCCTCATTTTCTACTGATTAGCAATCTAGTAGACAAGTTATTTCTCTTTTCTGAGACTTAGTTTTTTCATTTGTAAAATTGAGATCAATAAGTGCTCACCTTTAAGAGTTGTGAAGATTCGATGAGATAATGGAGATAAAATGTCTGGCACACAAAAAATATTCAGTAAATTGTACATCTTAATTCTGGCCTCATCTGTGTAACAAATCAACTAACCTCAGGAGTTCCCAACTGAGAACAAAGTTGGTTCATAAAGGCTCTTCATGACCTACTCACAAAGTCTTTCATGAAAAGAGTCATACAATGCCATGTAGACTCTGCCTCATCTTCTTTCTGTTCTCCCCAGTCACACACTTTAAATTCTGTGAAAACTGGACCTGTGAATGTTCTCAGTTACGTTTGCAATGGTCCTGCAGGAATTAAATTGATAACTTTCAAAACTGTGGGCAGGGTTAGTGGTATCAACAAGACATGGTGAAGCACTCAAGGTCTAGGAATGACAGGAAGTCATTACACCTTTGAACTGGAGGAGTAAATAAACGGGAAAGTGTTATCAGCACCTAGAGAGAGCTGAGGCTGTGAAGAAATTCCTAGTAAGAAATATAATCAGGGAAAATTCCAGACAGTGTCAGAAATGAGAACTAGAGCAGTAAAGTAGTGAGGAAGAAATAGCAAGACCTCTTCTCCTCCCACTCTTGACTTGTCAGTGCCTCTTGTTAGCCAAACCCAGACAGAAGCCATCAGACAAGTTAATACAATCACAAGATTAGCCTTTTGAAACACAGAGGAGGGAAGATAATGGCAGAGAATGGATCTGGAAGTGGCAGATGACAGCCAAAGAATAACTATTAAGTAAGCTCAGCTTTCCTATCTCCATGCCTTTCATATTTGGTTCCCTAAAACTGTAAAGATATTTTGTGAAAAATGAATACCTATTCATCTTAAGGTCCTGCTCACCTTCTTCATTTCATTATAGTCACTCCTTCTCCATTTCATTATAAAAATATAATGGGCTTTATTTCATTAGTCTTTCCCTGATATCTCAGTTGGTAAAGAATCTGCCTGCAATGCAGGAGACCCTGGTTTGATTCCTGGGTCAGGAAGATCCCCTGGAGAAGCGATCGGCTACCCACTCCAGTATTCTTGGGCTTCCCTTGTTGCTCAGCTGGTAAAGAATCTGCCTGCAATACTGGAGACCTGGGTTTGATCCCTGGGTTGGGAAGATCCCCTGGAGAAGGGAAAGATTACCCACTCCAATATTCTGGCCTAGAGAATTCCATGGACTGTATAGTCTGTGGGATCACAAAGAGTTGGACATGACTGAGCCACTTTCACTTTCATTTCAGTATTGAAAACAAGCCTTTTACATTTCATTATAGTCACTCCTCCAATCATACTGATTTTAGTGCTGATAATACTATGTATTATACTATTTATACTATGTATTTTTGCATGATTTCCTGAAAAGAATATAAACTTTTCAGGGGCATGAGCTGTTTTATTCAACTCTGTATTTCAAGCTCTTTGCACAAGGTATGGCTCAAATGTACCCCAATTAAATGGGTTAAACTGACCGAATCAACTCCACCCTAGAAGCTTTACCATGGATGTAAAACATCCATGTCTTAAAGCTTCTTCAAGACATCCAAACACCAAATTAATTTTCATTAACATCATTTATACCCCTGTCCCTGGGGTAGGCTTTCCTAACTAGCCAGGTGCTATAGAACAAGCAGCATTCTTTAGGGTTAGCTTCATTTGGAGGATGCACAGAAACTCTCTCTCGACAGTTAACAAAAGCTTTTAAAACAAATTTTATCCAAAGAGAATATTCCCAGTATATGCCATTTGAAAAATTGTGGGAAAAGCAAAGTTCTCTGAAACAGGCAATTACATTTTTCACCAAATTCCAAATATTGCTTTAGGCTTCACCTCCTGGAGAAGGGTATGGCAACCCACTCCAGTATTCTTGCCTGGAGAATCCTACAGACAGAGGAGTCTAGCAGGCTACAGTCCATAGGGTCTCAAAGAGTCGGACATGACTGAAGCTACTGAGCATGCACACGTGCAGGCCTCTCCTAGTGTTTTTTATCCAGGCCTAGGGAGCCAAATAGAGGCAGTGTGTGTAACAGGCAGTGGTAACAGAACATCAGTTCAATTAGTCTTCTTCAGATGGGAGCAATACTTTTCAGAAGGCTCCTGAGTGCCTGCAGGCCCCTCAGACATTTCATTTAAGGATACTGACTAGACGGTGTGGATGGAACTGAAGAAGATAAAAAGGATAAGAATATGTCCCATGAGTTGCTTTTCATCTGTGTCAACATGATTAAAGATTTATTGCTCTTAGATCAGGCCAAAGTCAAGGGTTACTTCCTTTAAGAATGTTCCAACCCAGAATTTTTAAAGCTCAACTAACTTAATTCTCCTTCTCTCCAGAGCCTTCAATACTTTCTGCTCTCTGTAGCAGCTTCCATGTAGAGAAGTTTGAAAAGAATGGTGGGAATTTAGGCTCTAGCTCTGCCACTCACTTGCTGTGGAACTTAGATGTCTCCTTCTTTTCTATGGATTTCAGTTTTGTTATTTGCAAAAATGAGGAAAAAGACAGTTATGTACATTGGAGACAGTAAGTACATTGGCATAAGTAAGTACATTGTACTCATAAAGTACATTGGAGAAAGTAAGAAGAGATCAATAAATCTGCCAAATAGGGAAGGGGGACCCAGAGCAATATGATGTTCAAATTGGCTAGATGTCCTAGGCATGGAGGTAAGAATGAGAATGGCAAATGGAAGGACTAGCAAGTTACCTGATACAGATGCAGCTGATGTGTGGAAAGCAGTGCATGGAGGGGAGTGACATGAAATGAGACATAAAAGGGAGCTTTAAGCCTGTCTATAAAGGGCCTTAAATTCTTGAAGGCCATTAAAGCTTAAGAACCAGGTAGATGACATGGGTAGAATATAGGAATTGTTCTCAATGTTTTGATCTCAGTATCACACTTATACTCTTAAAAATTACTGAGGACTTCAAAGAGGCTTTGATGTTATGGTTGATATGTATTAATGTTTACCATACTGCAAATTAAAACTGGGAAATTAAAAAATTTTTATTGCTTCATTGAAAAAATAATAATACAATTATACTCCAATAAAAACAATATTAAACCAATGTATATTAACATATTTTTATTTAAAAATATATTTTCTTGTTTCATTTTAAAAAAATTTTATTGGAATATATTTGATTGGCAATGTTGTATTAGTTTCAGGTGTACCACAAAGTGACTCTGTTATGCAGATACATATATCCACTCTTTTACAGATTCTTTTCCCATATAGGCCATTACTGAGTATTGAGTAGAGAGTTCTGTGTGCTATACAGCAGGTTCTTATTAGTATTTTATGTATAGTAGTGTGTCTATGTCAATCCCAACATCCCAATTTATCCCTCCCTCTCTTACCTCCTGGTAACTATAAGTTTGTTTTCTACATCTATAACTCTACTTCTGTTTTATAAATAAGTTGATTTGTACCATTTTTTTAGATTCTACATGTAAGTGATATCCTATGATGTTTGTTTTTGTTTTACTTCACTCAGTATGACAATCTCTAAGTCCACCCATGTTGTTGTAAATGGTATTATTTCATTATTTTAAATGGCTGAGTACTATTCCACTGTATATATGTACCACATCTTCTTTATCGATTCCTCTGTTTAAAGCACATTTAGGTTGCTTCCATGTCTTGGCTATTGTAAATAGTGATTCAATGAACACTGGTGTGTATGTATCTTTTTTTTAAAATCTACTTAAATATATAATTTACTAAATTGTTGTAAGCCTTAATGATAAAAAGAAGATTCAGAGAAAGGACTATTAGACAAGTATACATTTCTGATAAATTTCAGAGTATGTATCTTTTTGAATTATGGTTTTCTCCGGTTTATGCCCAGGAGTGGGATTGCTGGCTCATATGGTCGCTGTATTGTTAGCTTTTTAAGGAACCTCCATAATATTCTCTGCATTCCTACCAACAATATATTAATAGGAAGATTTCCTTTTCTCCACCCCTTCATAAACATTTATAGTTGGTAGATTTTTTGATGATAGCCACTCTGCCAGGAGTGAGATGATACCTCATTATAGTTTTGACTTGTATTTCTCTAATAATTAATGATGTTAAGCATCTTTGCATGTGCTTTTTGGCCATCCGTATGTCTTTGGAGAAATGTCTATTTAAATCTTCTGCCCATTTTTGATTGTTATTTTTTTTCATATTGAGCTGCATGAGCTATTTTTATATTTAAGAGATTAATCCCTTGTCAGTTGCTTCATTTGCAAATATTTTCTCCCATTCTTAGGGTTGTCTTTTTGTTTTGTTTATGGTTTCCTTTGCTGTGCAAAAGCTTCATATATTCTCCAAAAATAAAACATACTGAGAAGAACGGTATCATTTCAGATTTTCCTGAAAACTCTTTCTCTATGGTTTAGTAGAAGACAGACAGATTCTAGTGGCTGTGTCTGCATTCAATCTATTATGATGTCATTTTATTTGAAGGAAATAAAGAAAATCTGGCCTCACTCAGTTATGTGGATAATCTTTGTGCATGCATGCTCAGTCATGTCCAACTCTTTGCGACCCTATGGACTATAGACTGTCAAAATACTACACCAAAACTCCACAAGTATAGTTTTTTAAACTTTAGTTACATTGTGGATCCAAAAACTATCTTAATGAACTTTGCATATTCTATGACATTACAATCCATTGATCTATATTGCACTTTGAATGAATCATTTACCCAGGAATGATTTTGTAGCACCATGCCTTGGTCATTTGGAAAACTTAGTGCACTTAGTAACACAAATCCTGCATGTACATTTCATTATACATTGATTTTAAAAGACTGTGTTAATAATACCATTGATCTTATCAAAATATTGTGGGAAACTCTCAAGCTTATGGTGGAAGATAAAATTTTTCAAAAATTCCAAATTTTACTTCAAAACTCAAATGTCATCACTGACAACAAATATTGTCACTTGTTTTCCATAAAGTGACAAGTTCACATCATTCATTTTAAAGAAAATATCTGCCAAATACCCAAATCAGAATAAGCATAGTTTATCTCTCAGTTGCTCTGTCAATTAAAAATGATGTTCTGCGAAAAAAGCAGCTAGTTCAGCCCACTACTCACAAGTGCTTTCCCTGAGACAACCATCATACTTTGTTGTACACCAGAGATGTTTTATGATTAATTTCCATTTTTTTCACTTAGAACATTAGAAAGTTACATACTCTAGGATTGAGATTTAATAAAATTAATATTTTTACTGCTTAATCAAGGAAATTTTAAAAGTGAAAATGTCTTATTTTTTCTGGAAGTTAGTGGTAGTGAAGAATCTAGTGACCATTTAGTTTTATGAAGTTTTTATGCATACCATAAATTTTATGCATGCCAAAATTTTTATGGTGCCAGCCATGCAAATATCCACACAATGAAAAAGATAAATGACTTTAATACAAAATACTAAAAACTTAGTATCATTATGAAAATAGTTTTGACCTCAAAGTGAAAGTGAAAGTGTTAGTCGCTCAGTCATGTCCTACTCTTTTTGACCCCATGGACAGTAGCCTGCCAGGCTCCTCTGTCCATGGAATTATCTAGGCAAGAATACTGGAGTGGGTTGCCATTACCTTCTCCAGGGAATCTTCTTGACCTGGGTCTTCTACATTTCAGGCAGATCCTTCATCAACTGAGCCACCAGAGAAGAACGGACACCCTAAAATTAACTCAGAGCCCTCTATGAGACCACAGTTCTCTTCTCTGAGAACTCCTTATAGAGAGGTGTTTTGAAAGAATGGATTATTGGAAACAAGAAGACCAGTTAGGAGATGGTTGCAGATAATAAAAGTGAGAAATTATAAGAACTTCAACTAAGGCAAACTCAATAAGAATGGGGCGGCAAGTATTAATGCAAAAAAAATTAAAATATTTAATCAATGTGACTGGAGAAGGCAATGGCACCCCACTCCAGTACTTTTGCCTAGAAAATCCCATGGAAGGAGGGGCCTGGAAGGCTGCAGTCCATGGGGTCGCTAGAGTCAGACACGACTGAGCAACTTCACTTTCACTTTTCACTTTCATGCATTGGAGAAGGAAATGGCAACCCACTCCAGTGTTCTTGCCTGGAGAATCCCAGGGACGGGGAAGCCTGGTGGGCTGCCGTCTATGGGGTCGCACAGAGTCGGACACGACTGAAGCGACTTAGCAGCAGCAGCAGCAGCAATCAATGTGACTGTGTTCCTTCTAGTATATTTTCAGTAGCTCCCTCTAAACTGCTGCTGCTGCTAAGTCACTTTAGTCGTGTCTGACTCTGCGTGACTCCATAGACAGCAGCCCACGAGACTCCCCCATCTGAAGTCCTATAAACATACTCAAATAACTTCTTTTATTATTATTTATTTTATTTTTTAACTTTACAATATTGTGTTGGTTTTGCCATATATCAACATGAATCAGCCACAGGTATACGTGTGTTCCCCATCCTGAACCCTCCTCCCTTCAAATTATCTTCTATCTTAAAAAAAAATTCTCTCTCAACCAATATTTCCTTCTCATCCTCTTCTCTCTCTAGCCACTTCTAGTTGCTGCTCTATTGTTCTTCTGTATATAGCCAACCAAGGCTTTTGAAAGAAAGTGAAGTCGCTCAGTCTTGTCCGCCTCTTTGCGACCACATGGACTGTAGCCTACCAGGCTCCTCCGTCCATAGGATTTTCCAGGCAAGAATACTGGAGTGGGTTGCCATTTCCTTTTCCAGGAGATCTTCCCAACCCAGAGATCGAATCCAGGTCTCCCACATTGTAGGCAGACGCTTTTACCATCTGAGCCACACGGGGAGGCTTTTGAGAGACTTGATTATTCTCAAAGTCTCAAATTCCTTAACTTCTCTCACACCTCAATCCACTAAAATCTGGCTTCCCTTCCTACCACTTAACAAAAATTGCTCTTGCCAAGGTCACTAAGTACCTCAGTGATATTAAAACCAATAACATTTTTCAGAGCTGATTCTATTTTTCTTTTCTGTAACATTTGACGCCAGTGTCGTCTTTACTCATTGAAATTCTTCCCAGGACAATATCTTAGTTCTCCTTCTGCCTCTTGGCTATTTGTTCTTCATCTCCTCTTTTGGTTATTACTGGACTTTCCTTAGAGATCAGTCTTAAGCCCTTTCCGTGTCTTCTATATATGTTCTTCCCTGGAGATTCATACATGCTCATGGCTTTAAACAGCATCTTTTTGTCAAAAAATTTGAAATCTCTCTCTTAAGCCCATACATTTATTCTGAGCTTCAGATTTACTAATCCAACTATCCATTTAACACCTCCATCTGAAAGACTCTGGCATCTCAAAATAAACATGTTTAAAACCGAGCACTTGATTTGTTTCCTATCTCAGTCTAAATATGTTCTTCCTTCTATTAATAAATAATAAGCTCCATCTATTAATACAATTGCTCATGTCAAAGATACCTGGGCATAATTTTAATGGCTCCTTTCTCTCACTCATCACCTAGGTACATCAGTCATTGTTGTTGTTCAGTTGCTAAGTCATGTCTGACTCATTGGAGCCCCTTGGACTGAAGCACACCAGGCTCCTCTGTCCTTCACTATATCCCAGAATTTGCTCAAACTCATGTACATTGAGTTGATGATGCCATCCAACCATCTCATCCTCTGTCACCCCCTTTTCCTCCTGCCCTCAGTCTTTCCCAGCATCAGAGTCTTTTCCAATGAGTTGGCTCTACACATGCGGTGGCCAAAGTATTCGAGCTTCAACTTCAGCATCAATCCTTTCAATGAATATTCAGGGCTGATTCCTTAAGGATTGACTGGTTTGATCTTCTTGCATTCCAAGGGACTCTCAAGAGTCTTCTCCAGCACCACATTTAAAAAGCATCAATGCTTTGGCACTCAGCCTTTTTTATGGTCCAACTCTCACATCCATATATGACTACTGGAAAAACCATAGCTTTGACTATATGGAACTTTAGTCAAAGTAAAGTGATGTCTCTATTTTTAAATTTTCTGTCTAGGTTTGTCATAGCTTTTCTTCCAAGGAGCAAGCATCTTTTAATTTCATGGCTGCAGTTACTGTCTGCAGTAATTTTGGAGCCCAAGAAAATAAAATCTGCCACTATTTCCACCTTTTCCCCATCTATTTGTCATGAAGTGATGGGACCAGATTCCATTATCTTAGTTTTTTGAATGTTGAGTTTTAAGCCACCTTCTTCACTCTCCTCTTTCACCCTCATCAAGAGGCTTTTTAGTTTTTTTTTTTTTTTTTTTTACTTTCTGCCATTAGAGTGGTATCATCTACATATCAGGGTTTGTTGATATTTCTCCTGGCAATCTTGATTCCAGTTTGCAATTCATCCAGCCTAGCATTTCACATGATGTACTCTGCATATAGGTTAAATAACCAGGGTGATGACGTATAGCCTTAATGTACTTCTTTCCCAATTTTGAACCAGTCCATTGTTCTATGTCCAGTTTTAATCATTGCTTATTGACCCATATACAGGTTTCTCAGTAGACAGGTAAGGTGGTCTTGTGTTCCCATCTCTTTAAGAATCTTCCACGGCT
This sequence comes from Tragelaphus eurycerus, assembly GCA_935064755.1. Taxonomy (NCBI): domain Eukaryota; kingdom Metazoa; phylum Chordata; class Mammalia; order Artiodactyla; family Bovidae; genus Tragelaphus; species Tragelaphus eurycerus. The sequence goes on along the minus strand of CAKXYN010000119.1, from coordinate 3,639,979 downwards.
TATTGCAATCCACACAGTGAAAGGCTTTAGCACAGTCAATAAAGTAGAAGTACATGTTTTTCTGGAATTCCCTTGCTTTTTCCCACAGCCTCCAAAATGAAAAACACTATCACAGAAAGCTAAAGAAAATTAACACATGGATCACAATCTTGTGTAATTCAATGAAGCTATGAGCCATGTCATGCACAGCCACACAAGACAGATGGGTCATGTTGGAGAGTTTTGACAAAACGTTGTCCACTGGAGGATGGAATGACAAATCACTGCAGTATTCTTGGCTCAATAACCCCAGTATGAACAGTATGACTAGGAGGGTTGACATTCTGAAATATCTGGAAATCTCTAACAAGAGTTATGTTAGAGTACTATGGACAGGTATAAGCCTGCTATCCATATAAGAAATAGTATCCTAGTAGAGCACAGTTTGTACTGAGAGCATAAATATAATTTATTATCATAAGGGTGATGAATTTTTGTTCCTTAAAATGCACAGATACTTTGAGTGGAATCAAATCATTTATTTAAAGCAAACTGAAGTGCCCCTGAAGAGAACAAAATGACTATCATAGCCAAGATACTGCTCTAATATATAAGCCTATTTGTGATAGACTAGGCCTTGCTGATAGGATTATAATGACCTCCACATTTTGCTAACATGAAGTCAAAGTTTAATTTTTATAAGACTGAAGGTTTGTACTAGTGTTGTTAGAGAAAGTTAAGTACTAAAGGGACTTTTTTTTTAGTTTTTTTTTTTTAATTTTATTTTTATTTTATTTAACTTTACAATATTGTATTGGTTTTGCCATGTATCAAAATGAATCTGCCACAGGTATAAAGGAAGTTGTCTTTTGAAAGATTTAAAGGAACAGCTATTAAATGTTTGTTATAGAATTCAGGTGAGAGGTGTTTAGTAGCTATCATCTGGGGAAAATATATAAGAGAATTTTGCGTCGTCTTCAATAATAGGAGACCATAAGAATCAGAAGTAATAGGATAATGATAAGGGAGATCAGGAGATCATCTTAGTGGTTTAGTTAATCAATCCCTCAAAGTGGATTAATAGGCAGATTAGTAGTAAAGGGACAGGAAAGGGACAGGAAACAGTGTTGAAGAATCAGAAAACTAAACTGTTCCACTGTCTTGAACCAGGGAACAGAGGGAAGCTGTCCCTATTGGATTTGATAGGTTCTAGGGGATTTGTCAGGGAAGGCAATGGCACCCCACCCCAGTACTTTTGCCTGGAAAATCCCATGGACGGAGGATCCTGGTAGGCTCCAGTCCATGGGGTCGCTAAGAGTCGGATACAACTGAGCGACTTCACTTTCACTTTTCACTTTCATGCATTGGAGAGGGAAATGGCAACCCACTCCAGTATTCTTGCCTGGAGAATCCCAGGGACGGGGGAGCCTGGTGAGCTTCTGTCTATGGGGTCGCACAGAGTCGGACACGACTGAAGCGACTTAGCAGCAGCAGCAGCAGCAGGGGATTTGTAAGAATCCTGTTTAGATTTTAGTTAGAATAGATATTCAGTAGTCAGGAAGGAGGAATGTAGCTATTTTGAGCTGGGAAATACGCATGTAAGGGTCTATAACTTCAAGTGTTATTTCTGTGTCAGTTGTTAGCAGTATCTGATAAGGTCCTTTTCATTAAGCCTAAAGGGCAGTGTTTTTTCCCAAAGATTAAATCTCAGGTTTGAAGATCACATAAAGATTTATTTTTGTGCATGTTTTAGAAATGGAGTGTCTTGAGTGTCATATGAGTCACATGAGTCTCTTGAGGCAATTAATCATATCTGCTTGCAATATAAAATTCTTGGGGTGGCCTATTGCTATTTTATAAGGAGATAACCTTCAGATCCTAGAGAGAGTTGATCTTCTATACATTAACTACTGCCGCTACTGCGAAGTCGCTTCAGTCGTGTACGACTCTGTGCGACCCCATAGACGGCAGCCCACCAGGCTTCCCCGTCCCTGGGATTCTCCAGGCAAGAATACTGGAGTGGGTTGCCATTTCCTTCTCCAATGCATGAAAGCTAAAAGTGAAATTGAAGTCTCTCAGTCGTGTCCGACTCTGAGCAACCCCATAGACTGCAGCCTACCAGGCTCTTCCATCCATGGGATTTTCCAGGCAAGAATACTGGAGTGGGGTGCCATTGCCTTCTCTGTCTATACATTAAAGATAATATCAATACTTTAGGATATGAAAGTTCAAGAATTTCTGAGAATGTCTTTAATTTTAGTTTTAGAATTCTGTTAGTTTTCTTTTCTCCCTAATGACTGTGGAAAAAAATGCACTTGAATATTTTGGGTAAAAGTTAAAATTTTACATATTTCTCTGATAATATACTAGTAAAATGAGAATCTATGATAAGTAGGAATTCCCTGGGTTGGATAAAGGAATCATTGGGGTTGGGAAGCTGTTTACAGTGTTTTAGCTCTCCAGTAAGGAAAGCTTTAACCCTTTCTAAGAATAAACAAAAAATAACTAGAAAATATCATAGCCTGTAGCATAAAGCATTTGTATGAAATCCATTTGGAGATGCTTAAAGGGCTTTTGAGGCTTTGGTTTCTGCCCACGTCCTATCTTCCCAGTTTTTCCAGGATTGTTTTGTTGGCAAGCAGGACATGTTTTGGGTCATCCTTGGCAATACCGCTAAAATTACCCCACCAATGATGGTTTAATATTGTTGTCAGTTTATGTCTGCAATTGTTAATAATGTCATGAAACATTTTTACTAAATTCCATTTCAAATTGTTTGATGCTATCAGTTGGCAATCCTGAGAGTGACAATTATTCAGTTCAGTTCAGTTCAATTGATCAGCCACATCCAACTCTTTGTGACTCCATGGACTGCAGCACACCAGGTATCAACTGCTGGAGCTTGCTCAAACTCAGGTCCATCGAGTTGGTGATGCCATCCAAATATCTCATCCTCTGTCATACCCTTCTCCTCCTGTCTTCAATCTTTCCAAGCATGAGGGTCTTTTCCAATGAGTCAGTTCTTAGCATCAGATGGCCAAAGCTTTGGAGCTTCAGATTCAGCATCCATCCTTCCAATGGATAATCAGGACTGATTTTCTTTAGGATTGACTGGTTTGAGCTCCTTGGAGTTCAGAGTGTTCTGCAAAACCACAGTTCAAAAGCATCAATTCCTCAGCACTCAGCTTTCTTTATGGTCCCTTTGACATCATACACGACTACTGGAAAAATCATAGCTTTGACTATACAGAACTTGTCGGTAAAGTAATGTCCCTCCTTTTCAATATGCTGTATAGATTTGTCTTAGATTTTCTTCCAAGGAGTAAATCATCTTTTAATTTCATGGCTGCAGTCACCCTCTGCAGTGATTTTGAAAGCCTCTCAAAATAAAGTCTGTCACCTTTCCATTGTTTCCCCATCTATTTGCAATGAACTGATGGGACCAGATGCCATGATCTTCATTTTTTGAATGTTGAGTTTTCAGCCAGTTTTTTCACTTTCCTGTTTCACTTTCAGCAAGAGACTCTTTAGGATGGAACTGGAGCCTATTATACAGAGTGAAGTAAGCCAGAAACAAAAACACAAATACAGTATACTAACGCATATATATGGAATTTAGAAAGATGGTAAAAATAACCCTATTTACGAGACAGCAAAAGAGACACTGATGTATAGAACAGACTTTTGGACTCTGGGACCAGGAGAGGGTGGGATGATTGGGGAGAATAGCATTGAAATATGTATAATATTACATCTGAAACGAGTCGTCAGTCCAGGTACGATGCCCGATAACACATGCCTGGGGCTGGAGCACTGGGACGACCTGGAGGGATCGTGTGGGGAGGGGAGAGGGAGGAGGGTTCAGGATGGGGAACATGTGTATACTGGCAGTGGATCCATCTTGATATATTGTAAAAGCAATACAATATTGTAAAGTTAAGCAAAATTAAAAAAAATAAATAAAAATATTAAAAATTAAAAAAAAAAGAGACTCTTTATTTCCTTTTAGCTTTCTGCCATAAGGGTGGTGTCATCTGCATATCTGAGGTTATTTATATTTCTCCCTGAAATCTTGATTCTAGCTTGTTCATCCAGCCCAGCATTTCACATGATGTACTCTGTGTATTCTTGATACCTCTTCTTAAAATCTTCTGCTTCTGTTAGGGCCATATAATTTCTATCCTTTATTGTGCCCATCTCTGCATGAAATGTTCCCTTTGTATCTCTAATTTTCTTGAAGAGATCTCTAGTCTTTTGCATTCTATTGTTTTCCTCTATTTCTTTGCATTGATCACTTAGGAAGGCTTGTTTCTCTTTCTCTCCTTGCTATCCTTTTGAGCTCTGCATTCAGATGGATATATCTTTCCTCCCCCCCCCTTTTTTTTTTCTTCTCTTCTCAGCTATTTGTAAGGCCTTTTCAGACAACCATTTTGCCTTTCTGCATTTCTTTTTCTTGGGGATGGTTTTGATCACTGCCTCCTGAACAATGTCACAAACCTCTGTCCATAGATTTTCAGGCACTCTATCAATCAGATATAATCCCTTGAATCTAGTTGTCACTTCCATTGTATAATCATAAGGGATTTGATCTAGGTCATACCTGAATTGTCTAGTGGTTTTCTCTACTTTCTTCAATTTAAGTCTGAATTTTTCAATAAGGAGTTCATGATCTGAGCCACAGTCTGCTCCCAGTCTTTTTTTTTTTTTTGGCTGACTATATAGAGCTTCAGTATCTTTGAATGCAAAGAATATAATCAATCTGATTTTGGTATTGACCATCTGGTGAGGTCCATGTATAGAGTCATCTCTTGTGTTGTTGAAAGAGGGTGTTTGCTATGGCCAACGTATTCTCTTGGCAAGACTCTGTTAGCCTTTGCTCTGCTCCATTTTGTACTCCAAGGTCCCACGTGTCTAGTACTCTAGGTATCTCTTGACTTCCTACTTTTGCATTCCAGTCCCCTATCATGAAAAGGACTCTTTCTTTGGTTGTAGCTTTAGACAGTCTTGTAGGTCTTCATAGAACTGTTCAACTTTGGATTCTTCAGCATTAGTAGACTTGTAATACTGTGGTATTGAAAGGTTTGCCTTGGAAACAAACAGAGATCATTCTCTGTCTCTATTTCTGCCCTGTAAATAGATAAATCAGTACCATTTTACTAGATAACATATATATGTGTGTTTACCCATGTTATTTGTTTTCTCGTTCTGATATACTTCATTCTGTAAAATAAGCTCCAGGTTCACCCACATCAGTTCAACTGACTCACATTTATTCTTTTGTATGGCTGAGTGATATGCCACTGTATATATGTACCATAGTTTCTTTATTTATTCATCTGTTGATGGACATCTAGGTTGCTTCCATGTCTGGGCTATTGTAAATACTGCTGCAATAAACACTGGGGTACATGTATCTTTTTTTTTAATTAAATTTTATTTGCTTAACTTTACAATATTGTATTGCTTTTGCCATACATCAAGATGGATCCGCCACAAGTATACATGTGTTTCCCATCCTGAACCCTCCTCCCCTCCTCCCTCCCCATACCATCCCTCTGGGTCGTCCCAGTGCACCAGCCCCAGGCATCCGTTATCAGGCATCGTACCTGGACTGGCGACTCGTTTCAGATATGATATTATACATATTTCAATGCTATTCTCCCAAATCATCCCACCCTCTCTTTTTGAATTATGCTTTTCTCAGAGTATGCTGTCCTTGTTAGTATAGTGGTGAGTATCCCTGCCTGTCACATGGGAAACCAGGGTTTGATTCTCCAACAGGGAGGTATCACACCATTTTGGTTTTCCCTCATAACTCAGTCAGTAAAGAATCTGCCTGCACTGAGGGAGATCCAGGTTCGATTCCTGGGTTGGGAAGGTCCCCTGGAGAAGGAAACTGCAATCCACTCCAGTATTATTGCCTGGAAAATCCCATGGACAAAGGAGCCTGGAGGGCTACAGTCCATGGCGACACAAGGGTTGGGCACATGCATGTTGCTGCAGATTGGCATTATTTCATTCTTTTTAATGGTTGAGTAATATTCCATTATATATGTGTAACACATCTTCTTTATTCATTCCTCTGCTGATGGACATTTAGGTTGCTTCTATATATTGTCTATTGTGAACAGTGCTGAAATGAATACTGGGGTGCATGTAATACATTTGGATCATGTTTTTCTCTGGATATATGCCCAGGTGTGGGATTTCAGGGCAATATGGTAGCTCTGGGCTTCCCTGATAACTCAGTTGGTAAACAATCTGCCTGCAATGCAGGAGACCCAGTTCAATTTCTAGATCAGGCAGATCCCCTGGAGAAGGGAACAGCTACCCACTCCAGTATTCTGGCTTGGAGAATTCCATGGACTGTATAGGTCCATGGGGTTGCAAATAGTCAGACATGACTGAGCCACTTTCACTTTTATAGTAACACTATTTTTAATTTTTAAAGGCACCTTCATACTGTTCTCCATTGGTATCTCTGATTTTCTTGAAGAGATCTCTAGTCTTTCCCAGTCTGTGTTTTCCTCTATTTCTTTGCATTGATCACTGAAGAAGGCTTTCTTATCTCTTCTTGCTATTCTTTGGAACTCTGCATTCAGATGCTTATATCTTTCCTTTTCTCCTTTGCTTTTTGCTTCTCTTCTTTTCACAGCTATTTGGAAGGCCTCCCCAGACAGCCATTTTGCTTTTCTGCATTTCTTTTCCATGGGGATGGTCTTGGTCCCTGTCTCCTGTACAATGTCACGAACCTCATTCCGCAGCTCATCAGGCACTCTATCTATCAGATCTAGGCCCTTAAATCTATTTCTCACTTCCACTGTATACTCATAAGGGATTTGATTTAGGTCATACCTGAATGGTCTAGTGGTTTTCCCTACTTTCTTCAATTTAAGCCTGAATTTGGCAATAAGGAGTTCATAATCTGAGCCACAGTCAGCTCCTGGTCTTGTTTTTGCTGACTATATAGAGCTTCTGCATCTTTGGCTGCAAAGAATATAATCAATCTGATTTCGGTGTTGACCATCTGGTGATGTTCATGTATAGAGTCTTCCCTTGTGTTGTTGGAAGAGGGTGTTTGTTATGACCATGTCATTTTCTTGGCAAAACTCTATTAGCAAGAAGAGATAAGAAAGCCTTCTTCAGTGATCAATGCAAAGAAATAGAGGAAAACAACAGAATGGGAAAGACTAGAGATCTCTTCAAGAAAATCAGAGATATCAAAGGAACATTTCATGCAAAGATGGGCTCGATAAAGGACAGAAATGGTATGGACCTAACAGAAGCAGAAGATATTAAGAAGAGATGGCAAGAATACACAGAAGAACTGTACAAAAAAGATCTTGATGACCCAGACAATCACGATTGTGTCATCACTGACCTAGAGCCAGACATCCTGGAATGTGAAGTCAAGCGGACCTTAGAAAGCATCACTACAAACAAAGCTATTGGAGGTGACAGAATTCCAGTTGAATTATTCCAAATCCTGAAAGATGATGCCGTGAAAGTGCTGCACTCAATATGCCAGAAATTTGGAAAACTCAGCAGTGGCCACAGGACTAGAAAAGGTCAGTTTTCATTCCAATCCCAAAGAAAGGCAATGCCAAAGAATGCTCAAACTACCGTACAATTGCACTCATCTCACATGCTAGTTAAGTAATGCTCAAAATTCTCCAAGCCAGGCTTAAGCAATATGTGAACCATGAACCTCCAGATGTTCAAGCTGGTTTTAGAAAAGGCAGAGGAACCAGAGATCAAATTGCCAACATCCGCTGGATCATGGAAAAATCAAGAAAGTTCCAGAAAAGCATCTATTTCTGCTTTACTGACTATGCCAAAGCCTTTGACTGTGTAGATCACAATAAACTGTGGAAAATTCTGAAAGAGATGGGAACATCAGACCACCTGATCTGCCTCTTGAGAAATCTGTATGCAGGTCAGGAAGCAACAGTTAGAACTGGACATGGACCAAGAGACTGGTTCCAAATAGGAAAAGGAGTATGTCAAGGCTGTATATTGTCACCCTGCTTATTTAACTTATATGCAGAGAACATCATGAGAAACGCTGGACTGGAAGAAATACAAGTTGGAATCAAGATTGCCAGGAGAAATATAAATAACCTCAGATATGCAGATGACACCACCCTAATGACAGAAAGTGAAGAGGAACTAAAACGCCTCTTGATGAAGGTGAAAGTGGAGAGTGAAAAAGTTGGCTTAAAGCTCAACATTCAGAACACTAAGATCATGGCATCCGGTCCCATCAGATCAGATCTGATTAGTCACTCAGTCGTGTCCAACTCTTCATGACCCCATGAATCTCAGCACGCCAGGCCTCCCTGTCCATCACCAACTCCCGGAGTTCACTCAGACTCACGTCCATCGAGTCAGTGATGCCATCCAGCCATCTCATCCTCTGTCATCCCCTTCTCCTCCTGCCCCCAATCCCTCCCAGCATCAGAGTCTTTTCCATGAGTCAATTCTTCGCATGAGGTGGCCAAAGTATTGGAGTTTCAGCTTTAGCATCATTCCTTCCAAAGAAATCCCAGGGCTGATCTCCTTCAGAATGGACTGGTTGGATCTCCTTGCAGTCCAAGGGACTCTCAAGTCTTCTCCAACACCACAGTTCAAAAGCATCAATACTTCAGCGCTCAGCCTTCTTCACAGTCCAGCTCTCACTTCCATACATGACCACAGGAAAAAGCATAGCCTTGACTAGATGAACCTTTGTTGGCAAAATAATGTTTCTGCTTTTCAATATGCTGTCTAGGTTGGTCATAACCTTCCTTCCAAGGAGCAAGTGTCTTTTAATTTCATGGCTTCAGTCACAATCTGCAGTGATTTTGGAGCCCAGAAAAATAAAGTCTGACACTCTTTCCACTGTTTCCCCATCTATTTCCCATGAAATGTTGGGGACAGATGCCATCATCTTCGTTTTCTGAATGTTGAGCTTTAAGCCAACTTTTTCACTCTCCACTTTCACTTTCATTAAGAGGCTTTTAGTTCCTCTTCACTTTCTGCCATAAGGGTGGTGTCATCTGCATATCTGAGGTTATTGATATTTCTCCCGGCAATCTTGATTCCAACTTGTGTTTCTTCCAGGCCAGCGTTTCTCATGATGTACTCTGCATATAAGTTAAAGAAACAGGGTGACAATATACAGCCTTGACGTACTCCTTTTCCTATTTGGAACCAGTCTGTTGTTCCATGACCAGTTCTAACTGTTGCTTCCTGACCTGCATACAGATTTCTCAAGAGGCAGATCAGGTGGTCTGGTATTCCAATCTCTTTCAGAATTTTCCACAGTTTATTGTGATCCACACAGTCACAGACTTTGGCATAGTCAAGAAAGCAGAAATAGATATTTTTCTGGAACTCTCTTGCTTTTTTGATGATCCAGCGGATGTTGGCAATTTGATGTCTGGTTCCTCTGCCTTTTCTAAAATCAGCTTGAACATCAGGAAGTTCACATCACTTCATGGGAAATAGATGGGGAAACAGTGGAAGCAGTGTCAGACTTTATTTTTTGGGGCTCCAAAATCACTGCAGATGGTGACTGCAGCCATGAAATTAAAAGACGCTTACCCCTTGGAAGGAAAGTTATGACTTAGATAGCAAGCTAGATAGCATATTCAAAAGCAGAGACATTACTTTGCCAACAAAGGTTCATCTAGTCAAGGCTATTCTTTTTCCTGTGGTCATGTATGTATGTGAGAGTTGGACTGTGAAAAAGGCTGAGCGCTGAAGTATTGATGCTTTTGAACTGTGGTGTTGGAGAAGACTCTTGAGTCCCTTGGACTGCAACGAGATCCAACCAGTCCATTCTGAAGGAGATCAGCCCTGGGATTTCTTTGGAAAGAATGATGCTAAAGCTGAAACTCCAGTACTTTGGCCACTTCATGCACAGAGTTGACTCATTAGAAAAAACTCTGATGCTGGGAGGGATTGGGGGCAAGAGGAGAAGGGGACGATGGAGGATGAGATGGCTGGATGGCATCATTGACTCGATGGACATGAGTCTGAGTGAACTCCGGGAGTTGGTGATGGACAGGGAGGCCTGGTGTGCTGTGATTCATGGGGTCGCAGAGTCGGACACGACTGAGTGACTGATCTGATCTGATCTGATCATACTGTTCTCCATAGTGAATTTCTTGAATTTGTTTTTCTGATCTTTCATTATTATTGTATAGAAATGCAACAGATTTCTCTATATTAATTTTGTAATGTTCAATTTTACCAAATTCATTGATTCACTCTAGTAGTTTTCTTGTGTCATCTTTAGGGTTCTCTATGTATAGTATCATGTCATTTGCAAACAGTGACAATTTAATTTTTTTTTCCAATTTGTATTCTGTTTACTTCTTTTTCTTCTCTGATTGCTGTATTTAGGACTTCTAAAATTATGTTGAGTAAAAGTGGTGAGAGTGGACATACTTGTGTTGTTCCTGCTCTTAGAGGGAATGCTTTCAGCTCTTCACCATTGAGTATGATGCTAGCTCTAGGTTTGTTATATATGGCCCTTGTTATGTTGAGGTATGTACCCTCTATTCCCACTTTATAGAGGGTTTTTAATCATAAATGGGAACTGAATTTTGTCAAAAGCTTTTTCTGCATCTATTGAGATCATATGGTTTTATTCTACAATTTGTTGATGTGGTGTATAGCATTAATTGATTTGTGGATGTTGAAAATACTTGCATCCCTGAGATGAATCCCACTTGATCATGGTATATGATCTTTTTAATGTGCTGTTTGATAGAGATTACTAGCATTTTGTTGAGAATTTTTGCGTCTATGTTCATCAGTGATATTAGCCAGTAATTTTCTCTTTTTTTGTGTGTGGTATCTTTTTGTTATCAGAGTGATGGTGACCTTATAAAGCAAGTTTGGAAGATTTCCTTCCTCTCCAATTTTTTGGAACAGTTTCAGAAGGATAGGTGTTAACTATTCTCTAAACGTTGGCTAAAATTCACCTTTGAAGCTGTCAGGTCCTGGACTTTTGTTTGTTGGAGGTTTTAATCACAGATTCAATTTCAGTACTCTATTTCTTCTTGGTTCTGTCTAAGGAGACTTTACCTTTTTAAGAATCTGTCCATATCTTCCAGGTTGTTTATTTTATTGGCATACAGTTGTTCATAGTAGTTTCTTATGATCCTTGGTATTGCTGTCGAGTTAAGTTGTAGCTTCTTTTTCATTTTTAATTTTATTGATTTGAGTTTTCTTTCTTGGTGACTCTGGCTAAAGGTTTATCATTTTTTAATCTTTTCAAAGAATTAGCTTTATGTTTCCTTGATCTTTGCAATTGTCTTCTTTTCTTTATTTTATGATTTCCTTCTTTCTACTAACTTTAGGTTTTGTTTGTTTTTCTTTCTCTAGTTGCTTTAGGTGCAAGGTTAGGTTGTTTCTTTCCCCAGTGGATCTTCCCAACCCAGGGATCAAACCTGTGTCTCCTGCATTGAAGGTGGTTTCCTTCATTGCAGGCAGATTCTTTACTGACTGAGTCACCAGGGAAGCCATTTTTCATGTTTCTTGAAGTATGATTGTATTCTGTCTTAGAAATGCCTTTGTTGCATCCCATATGTTCTGGACCATTGTGCTTTCATTTTCATTTGTCTCTAGATATTTTTTTAATTTCCCCTTTGATTTCTTCAGTGATTCAATGGTTGTTGAGTAGCATTTTGTTTTACTGCCATGTATTTGTGGTTTTTAAAGTTTTTTTTCCTTCTGGTTTATTTCTAATTGCATAGCATTGTGATCAGAAAAGATGGTTGATATAATTTACCAAGGCTCGCCTTGTGGACCCGCATGTGGTCAATCCTGGATAAGGTTCTGTGTGCACTTGAAAAGAATGTGTAATCTGCTGCTTTGGGGTGGAATGTTCTATAAGTATCAATTAAGTCCAACAGGTTTAAAATGTCATTTAAGGCCTATGTTTCCTTATTTATTTTCTGTCCAGATGATCTGTCCATTGATGAAAGTGGAATATTAAATTCCTCCACTGTTATTGCATTACTATTGATTTCTCCCTTTATGGTTGTTAATATTTGCCTTACATATTGAGGTGTTTCTATGTTGGGTGCATATATATTTATTTGTCATATCTTCTTGGATTGAACCCTTGATCATTATGTATTATGTGTTGTCCTTCCTTGTGTCTTATAATATTCTTTATTTGCAAGTCTGTTTTGTCTGACATGAGAATTGCTATTCTGGCTTTCTTTGGATTTCCATTCTCATTGTTTCAGTCTGTATATGTCCCTAGGTCTGCAGTGGGTCTCTTGTAGATAGCATATATAGGAGTCTTATTTTTGTATCCATTCAGCCAGTCTATATCGTTTAGTTTGAAGTATTTAATCCATTTATGCTTAATGTAATTGGGGCAGGAGGAGAAGGGGACGACAGAGGATGAGATGGCTGGATGGCATCACTGACTCGATCGATGTGAGTCTGAGTGACCTCCGAGAGCTGGTGATGGATAGGGAAGCCTGGCGTGCTGCAGTTCATGGGGTCGCAAAGTCGGACATGACTGAGCGACTGATCTGATCTGATACATATATATCATCATGCACGTGCATTTGTGTATTTGTGTGTGTTCCTGCTGGCATTCCCTCAATAGTTTTGGGTTTATTTTTGTGGTTCTTTTTATTTTCATGTATTTCCCACCTAGAGCAGTCCTTGTAGCATTTGTTGTAAAGCCACTTTGGTGGTGCTAAATTCTCTTAACTCTTTTTTTAGCATTAAAATGTCTAATACTTATTAAAATTGTGTTAATTCTCACTCCCCCATATATATTACTTACATTAAAGCACACAGATTAGATTCATGTAGATAAATTTATTGTCCATGAGTTATCTTATAGTCTGTAAGAATGGAAGCTTCAACTCTTTCTTCTCCAATAGGGATTAGCGTAATTTCTATAGCAGCATCTGTGTCTTGAGCATTTTACAATATCCCCTTGGGATATATTTCATATTTTTAAAAATATTCAGTTCAATAGTACAAATATCTAGGGATTGAGTAGTTAAGGACTTTGAATGTGCATGGACTGTAGATTCGTGATTTTTTTGACCAATATCTTGAACACCTGGACCAGAATACATTTAGCTAACTGTTTTGCCATCCAGAAAATAAGGTATTAAAGGACATATAAAAGTGGGATTGGAGGCAGTAATATTTTTATTCCATTGGCAGCAAAAATGTGGAGAATTTTTGGATGTATACTAACTGATTATTATTTTTTGTCTGTATGCATACTTTATTTGTAGTTTAAGAGATGTTTCTTATAAGAAATGGAGAAAAATAATTTCTAGTTACTACCAGAGCGACCTTTCATGACCACCTTAATCATTTACACTGTTTCTTTAACTAAATTGTAAGCTCTAGGAAAGTATGAGTGGGTTTCTATTTCTCACCATTATATACACTATTGCCCCATGGTTGATGCTAAATTGTTATGTTGAATAAAAAGAATGAATACCAGAGCTCTCTCAAGTTTTCTGCAGTATATCTCTCCTTCTCAATGAAACATTGCTGCCATCACCATACTGATGTTCACTTATTCATTTGTTGGAATAATTTTATTCCATATAAAATGTCTTTTTTTTCCTGTTTGAAATGGTTTTATTTGGTGTCTCAACATCTTTTCAGTATATTCCAATGATTACCAGTTTGGTTTTTGCACTGATGCTCTCTGATGACCTAGAGGAGTGAGACAAGGGGAGGAGAGGGAGGTGACATATGTATAATTATGGTTAACTTGCATTGTTGCACGGTAGAAACCAACACAACATTGTAAAGCAATTTTCTGCCAATTAAAAGATAAATTAAAAAGTAAAAGAGCAGAGAAAGTTGTAAACCATAGTTTAAAGATTTTTTAAATATAAATTTATTTATTTTAACTGGAGGCTAATTAATTTACAATATTGTATTGGTTTTGCCATACATTGACATGAATCCACCACGGGTATACATGTGTTCCTGAACCCCCTCCCACCTCCCTCCCCATACCATTCCTCTGGGTCATCTCTGTGCACCAGCCTCGAGCATCCTGTATCATGCATCGAACCTGGACTGGCGATTCATTTCACATATGATAATATACAAGTTTCAATGCCATTCTCCCAAATTCTAGAGTATTTTTAATTTCAGTAATCGTGTAGTTTGTCACTGTTTATTCATTTATCCTAGGTCCTAGCTAAATGTATTAAATGATTGTTGCATTATCTCCATTCTATTTTTGAGATTTTGGATAATCTTTACTATCATTACTCAAAGTTCTTTTTCAGGTAATTTCCTATTTCCTCTTTGTTTATTTGGTCTTATGGGTTTTAATATTATTCATTTATCTGCATGATGTTTCTCTATCTTTTCATTTTATATAACTAACTGTGTTTGAGTTCTCCTTTTCCCAGCCTATAGGGTCATAGTTCTACTTGACCCTAGTCTGGTCTCTGTCCTCAGTGAGTGAGGTTGGTTCAACAGCTTGTGTAGGCTTCATGGTGGAAGGGGCTTTTGCCTATGTTCTGGTGGGAGAAGGTGAGTTTTTTTTTCCTTCTGATGGACAGAGCTGTGCGAGGTAATGTATTTTGGGGTATCTGTGGGCTGTCTGTCTGCTGATGGCTGTGCTTGTGTTCCTTTGTTGTTTGTTTGAAGTGTCCAGTGCTATGGTCCTGTATGTTGTTAGGTGGTGCCAGGTCTTGCGTTCAGGTCGAGGCCTTCATGGGCATATTTACTGATTAATACTCCCTTGGGTCAGGGGTTCTGTCAAAGACTAGTGCCCTGGACTCTATGCTCCCACCCCAGAGGCTCAGATCCATCTCCTCTTCAGGGAACCAAGATCTCACAAGCCATGTATCATGGCAATAAAATGGAGTTAAAAAACAAAACAAAACAAAAAAAACCACTAAAAAGCAAAAAATGAAAAACATACAAATGATAAAAGCAAAATCAGACGAACAGAAACAAAAACAAAGTAACACACAAATACACACACATGCACACACACGAGAAACCAAAACAGAACAAAGAAAGCAAAGCACAACAGAGTGACCTGGTGCACAAAAGAAACCAAAAATGAAATCAACTAATTAAAAACAAAATCAACTAAAACAGAAAACAAAACCAAAGCAGAGTCCCAACTGAGAAATAAAGCACAGAAACACAAAAGAAACAAAAATGGTGGAAAAATAGAAAATCAAGTATAAATAGAAGCATATAAAAATTATCTATGTATATTTTTTAAAAAAGTAAAACAACCAAAAAACTAAGCAGATTTATAAAAAACAAAAATACAATAGCAGAAAGCCAAAGTTGAATTATAAATATTTAAAGAATTAAAATGCATCATTTTTAAAAATCCCAAAAGTCTAAACAGAAGTAATAATAATAATAATAACAGCAATCACAACAGTAGAGAAAAACAAAACCAAAACAAGCAAACAAACAAACAAAAACAAAACCAACAACAGAACCAATCAAAATATAAAATCATAATGCATGGTTTTTTTTAGGATCTCAGCTGTCAGCATCTTTGCCCCTGCTAAGCCAATCAGCACAACCTCTGCCTCCCTAGTAGGCTTTCCAATGTAGGAGAGAGCTTGTCCCTGAACCTGTTGTCAGGAGAGAGCTCAGACTCTAGTTTGACCATATTCTTGTGTGTGCTTGCTTCCAATGTCCACAGCTGTCAGAGGTAGAGCATTTTCTTTTGTGGGAACACTCATTGTCCTTTAATATATTCCATAGATACATGCATGTGTGCTAAGTTGCTTCATTCTTGTCTGACTCTTTCTGACCCCATGGACTGTTGCCCACCAGGCTCCTCTGTCCATGGGATTCTCCATGGGAGTGGGTTACCATTCCCTTCTTCAAGGGATCTTCCCAACCCAGTGATTGAAACTGAGTCTACTGCATCTCCAGCACTGCAGGTGGATACTTTACCACTAAGCCACTGGGGAAGCCCATTCCATAGATACAGATTCTACATATTTGATTTTGTAGATTTAATCTGCAACATTTGCAGCTGATGGAAAGGTTTTTGTTCCTCTTCCTTACTTGCTCTGCCCCTGGAGCTCAATTGTGATTTTATCCCCACCTCTGCATATGGACCATCCACAGGAGCCTGACCTCAAGGCTGCCCTTTAGGACTTTGGACTGTTCCAGTGAGGAAAGGGCATGGAGGTGGCATGGCTACTTGGATTTCAGGGACCCTGGCAATACCAGATAATCAAGGAAGCCAGCGGCCTTGGATGTAGGAGATATGGCTCTATTAGGAGCCTTTTCTAGCCTCTGGCAGCTGGCAATCAAAGGGCCACCCTGCGTGGTGCTTCTCTATTGCTAGGCACACCAAGCAGTCAAAGGGACATCCTTGCTGAGGTCCTTACTACTGTTTAGCTCTCAGCAGCAGGTGTGTAGGGAGAGAGAAGCTAAAGTGGTACCCACTGTGTATAAATCATCAGTAGTGTCCTATTTCATTGGCAGTCCAATTTTCCTTCAGAAGCATTCCCTGCTGCACATTTTCTCCCTCCCATTCCCTCAGGCCATTTCCTGACAGTCAACAATAGTCATCACCCAGGGTTTGCTCTCTAATCTCCATACTCCAGCTCCTAGCTCCATCCACACCAGCGGAGATGGGTCCCTGTCTGAGGTATGTAGGGCGATGGCATTGATTGTCAGTGTGGTTCTCACTCTTTTCAGATTGTCATACCATCTGACAGACTCAAATTCTCCCCCTATGTCCCAACCGATTTCCCTAGTTGTGGGATCTCTCATCTTTTTGGCTCTCCCCACCACCTAGGGGCAGGTCCAGTTCTGCTAGTTCTCCTCCCCACTTTCCCCCTCTTTCTTTTGCTTTACCTAGTTATGTGTGTTGTGTTCTGTAAGAGCTGAAGCATCTGTAGATGAACTATTTATGCATCCATGGAGAGAGATGTACTCCATGTCCACATACTCTTACACTATCTTGGTTGCTCCTCAATGAAATTTAGAAACTTTTATTTATTTATTTATTAAAATTTTTTATTATTTTTTTTTACTTTACAATATTGTATTGGTTTTGCCATATTGGCATGAACTTTAGTGACTTTTAAAATAAACAAACAAAATCAAATTTATTGTTCTGTTCACATACCTCTGACGTTGCAATTACTGTACCTAGCAGAATTGTCTACATTCACTAATATCTTTAATTAAGGTAAACAATTTGCCCTTTTTTTTCTTAAGACACAGAACTTCCTAAGGAGAGAAAGTTAATAGCCATTCAGTTATTTTTTTTTTCAGCTTCATTTATATTATTTAAACAATTTGAAGGTCAAAAACAGACATAGACACATTATTAATCAAAACTATTTGCATATTTTGTTAATCTCCTGACATAATAAAAAATGAGAAAAAATAAAATTTAAGCTTAGTAATCAGTATTTTCAGAGAAGGCAATGGCATCCCACTCCAGTACTCTTGCCTGGAAAATCCCATGGATGGAGGAGCCTGTAGGCTGCAGTCCATGGGATCACGAAGAGTAGGACACAATTGAGGGACTTCACTTTCATTTTTCACTTTCATGCATTGGAAAAGGAAATGGCAACCCACTCCATTGTTCTTGCCTGGAGAATCCCAGGGATGTGGGAGTCTGGTGGGCTGCCGTCTATAGGGTCACACAAAGTCGGACACGACTGAAGCGACTTAGCAGCAGCAGCAGCAGCAACCAGTATTTCGTAATTATTTTCTTTTTAGAAACTGTTCAAACACTCAGAGACTATTTATGAACTTCAGTTCAGATCAGTTCATTTCAGTCACTCAGTCATATCTGACTCTTTGCAACTGCATGGACTGCAGCATGCCAGGCATCCCTGTCCATCACCAACACCTGGAGCTTGCTCAGACTCATGTCCATCAAGTTGTTGATGCCATCCAACAATCTCATTCTCTGTCAACCCTTTCTTCTCTTGCCTTCAATTTGTCCAAGCCTCGGGGTCTGTTCCAATAAGTCAGTACTTTGCATCAAGTGGCCAAAGTATTGGAGCTTCAGCTTCAGCATCAGTCCTTCCGAAGAATATTCAGGACTGATTTCCTTTAGAATTACTGGTCTGAACTCTTTACAGTCCAAGGGACTATCCAGCGTCTTTCCCAACACCACAGTTCAAAAGCATCAATTCTTTGCTCAGCCTTCTGTATGGTCCAACACTCACATCCATACATGCCTACTGGAAAAACCATAGCTTTGACTAGACAGAACTTTTGTCAGCAAAGTAATGCCTCTGCTTTTGAATATGCTGTCTATGTTGGTCATAGCTTTTCTTTCAAGGAACAAGTGTCTTTTAATTTCATGGTTGCACTCACCATTTGCAGTGATTTTGGAGCCCAGGAAAATAAAGTCTTACTGTTTCTATTGTTTCCCCATTGATTTGCCATGAAGTGATGGGACCTGATGCCATGATCTTCACTTTTTGAATGTTGAGTTTTAAGCCATGTTTTTCACTCTCCTCTTTCAATTTCATCAAGAGGCTTTTTAGTTCCTCTTCACTTTCTGCCATAAGGGTTGTGTCATCTGCAAATCTGAGGTTATTGATACTTCTCCTGGCAATTTTTTTTAATTAATTGATTTTTTTTTTAAATTGGAGGCTAATTACTTTACAATATTGTGGTAGTGTTTGCCATATATTGACATTAATCAACCATGGGTGCACATGTGTCCCCCCTTCTTGAACACCCCTCCCACCTCCCTCCACACCTCATCCCTCTGGGTTGTCCAAGAGCACCAGCTTTGAGTGCCCTGCTTCATCCATCAAACTTGCACTGGTCATATATATTACATATGTCAATATACATGTCTCAATGCTATTCTCTCAAATTATCCCACCCTCATCTTATCCCACATAGTCCAAAACTCTATTGTTTACAACTTTATCTCTTTTTCTGTCTTACATATAGGATCATCGTTACTGTCTTTCTAAATTCCAAATATATGTGTTAATATACTGTATTGGTGTTTCCTTTCTGACTCACTTCACTATGTATAATAGACTCCAGTCTCATCTACCTCATTAGAACTGACTGAAATATATTCTTTTTTATAGCTGAGCAATATTCCATTGTGTATATGTACCACAATTAATTACCCATTTGTCTGCCGATGGACATCTAGGTGGCTTCCATGTCCTAGCTATTGTAAACAGTGCTGCAATGAACTTTTGGGTACATGTGTCTCTTTCAGTTCTGGTTTCCTCGCTGTGTATGCCCAGCAGTGGGATTGCTGGATTGTATGGCAATTCTATTTCCAGTTTTTATAGGAATCTCCACACTGTTCTTCATAGTGGCTCTACTAGTTTGCATTCCCACCAACAGTGTAAGAGGGTTCCCTTTTCTCCACACCCTCTCCAGCATTTACTGTTTGTAGACATTTTGATGGCAGCCATTCTAACTAGTGTGAGATGGTACCTCATTGTGCTTTTGATTTGCATTTCTCTGATAATGAGTGATGTTGAGCATTTTTTCATTTGTTTGTTAGCCATCTATAGGTCTTTTTTGGAAATGTCTGCAAATTCTTTGGCCCATTTTTTGATTGAGTCATTTATTTTTCTGGTATTGGGCTGCATGAGCTACTTGTATATTTTGGAGATTGATTCTTTATCAGTTGTTTCATTGGCTATTATTTTCTCTCTTTCTGAAGGCTGTCTTTCACCTTGCTTATAGTTTCCTTTGTTGTGCAAAAACTTTTAAGTTTAATTAGGTCTCATTTGGTTATTTTTTAAAAAAATTTGTTTCCATTACTCTGGGAGGTGGGTCATAGAGGATCTTGCTGTGAATTATGTCTGAGGGTGTTCTGCCTATGATTTCCTCTAAGTGTTCTAAAGTTTCTGGTCTTACATTTTAGATTGTTAATCCATTTTGAGTTTATTTTTGTGTATGGTATTAGAAAGTGTTCTAGTCTCATTCTTTTACAGGTGGTGGACAAGTTTTCCCAGCACCACTTGTTAAAGGGATTGTCTTTTTCCATTGTATATTTTTGTCTTCTTTGTCAAAGATAAGGTGTCCATAGGAGCATGGATTTATCTCTGGGCTTTCTACTTTGTTCCATTGATCTATTTTTCTGTCATGTGCTAGTACCATACTGTCTTGATGACTGTTTGGAGTATAATCTGAAGTCAGGCAGGTTGATTCCTCCACTTCCATTCTTCTTTCTCAATATTGCTTTGGCTATTTGATGTTTTTTTGTGCTTCCATATAAATTGTGAAATTATTTGTTCCAGTTTTGTGAAAAATACCATTGGTACCTTGATAGGGATTTCTATGAATGTATAGATTGCTTTGGGTTGTATACTCATTTTCACTGTATTGATTCTTCCAATCACGAACATGGTATATTTGTCCATCTATTTGTGTCACCTTTGATTTCTTTCATCAGTGTTTTATAGTTTTCTATATATAGGTATTTGTTTCTTTAGGTAAATATATTCCTAAGTATTTTATTCTTTTTGATTCAATGGTGAATGGAATTATTTCCTTAATTTCTCTTTCTGTTTTTTATTGTTATTGTATAGGAATGCAAGGGATTTCTGTGTATTAATTTTATGTCCTGCAACTTTGCTATATTCACTGATTAGCCCCAGTAATTCACCTTTTTCTCAAGTGCATATGGAACATTGTCCAGGATAGATCACATCATGGGCCATAATTCTAGCCTTGGTAAATTTAAAAAACTTTAAATCATTTCCAGCATTTTTCCCAGTAATGATGTTGTAAGATTAGATGTCAACTATAGGGGAAAAGATGTTAAAAGACAAACATACAGAGGCTAAACAACACACTTCTGAATAATCAACAGATCACAGAAGAAATAAAAAAATGCATATAAACAAATGAAAATGAAAACACAACAACCCCAAACCAGTAAAACCTGTGCTAAGAGGGAGGGTTCATAGCAATACAAACCTACCTCAAGAAACTAGAGAAACATAAAATAAACAACCTAACTTTACACCTAAAGAAACTAAAGAAGAAAAGAAGAACCCAAAAGTTAGTAGAAGGAAAGAAATCATAAAAATAAGAGCAGAAGTAAATAAAAAGAAACAAGGGAGACTATAGCAAAAATAAACAAAACTAAAAGCTGGTTCTTTGAGAAGATAAATAAAATAGATAAACCATTAGTTTAAGGAGTAATAAAGAACTAAAATATATATATTTTTAAAGTCATAGTAGTAAAAATGTATCTAGAAATTTCTCTGGAGCTGTTGTGGGCAATGTGGGGTCAGTTCAGTGTCAGATAGTCCCTTGTTCTGGCTTGTACTTACTCTCAAGTTTTATAGGTGCTCCTCAAATGCACAGTTTCCAATATTAAATGCAGGGTTTTAATCTGTTGCACTTGTAAACAGGTGCAGTTTCCCCCTTCTTTGTTTATTCTGTCTTCCTCTGTTTGCAGATCTCTTCAGTGTCTACTTTCTGCCCTGACACAAGGGGGTAAAGGTGGCCACTGATTTAGGCTCACTTGTTCAGTTGTATTGTTGGGAGGGAGGGACACTGCAAACAAATACCACTGGCATGTGTGGAGAGTGCTCACAGTGGATGGACCACACTGGGTTTGCAACAACACAAGGTGGCATGTACTTCCCAGGTCTATACTGCTCAGGCTTCAGGGTTCTCTGCAGGGGCACTGTCCCAAGTGGGCCCTGTGTTTCATGGAGTTCCCAGGACTAGGGCACTCAGGTTCTCGGGTGCTCTGCAGGGGCACAGACTCATATGGGCTGTGCACACAGACTCATATGAACTGTGCATTTTGTGCTCTTCCCAGGTCCAAGCCACTCAGGTGACCAGGAGCCTGACAAGTACACTCTCCCAGGTGGGCTGTGTGTCTTATTTACCTCCCCAGTCCCAGCAGCTGGATTTCCCAGGTGTGCCATGAGCATACAATCCCAGTGTGCCATGTGTCTCCTCTGGGGAGCTGATCTCAGGCTGTGATATACCTGGAAGATGTCAACTATCCAGGATGCCAGGAAGATTGGGGTAGCAATGGGGAACATGCTCACAGTTTGGTGGAAGATGCAGCCTCTGGGCCCAAGAGTGCAGCAGCCCCTTGCCTTCACGCTCTGGCTGTAACATGCCTGCATCCCTGCTTCCAGTAAGAGAGGGCCGTATATGGCAGCAAGCTTGCTCTCCTTTGCTATTTGCTCAGTCCATTGTTCTGTGAGCATGCCAGGGGTCACAGCGAGGCATTAGAGCCCTTTGCAGGAAAAGTCTCTCTCTCTCTCTTTTTTTTGGTTTTTCTGGCGATCCCACATTAGTTATCTCACATTAGCTCCCTCAGATTGTCCTCAGGGCACTCAGGCCCAGTCCTTACCTTAAGGACTGATGATGCAGCCCACGTCTCCCTGCCAAGCCCACACTTGCTAGTGGCAGATGGGAGCATCTGGGACACTTGTTCACTGGCAGTTGTGGTTAGGAGCTTATTCTGTTTTTTTTTTTTTTTTTCTCCCAGCTATGTTGCCCTCTAAGATTCCAAACCTCCCCACAGATATGCCCGTGAGAGGGTTTCCTACTGTGTAGAAACTTCTCCTCCTTCACAACTCCATCCCCAGGATGGGTCTCCATCCCTAAATCTTTTGTTCCTGCTTTTGTCTTTTATATTTTGTCCTACATCCTTTTGAAGAGATTGGGATGCCTTTTCTGGGTGACTGGTGTCCTCCACCAGGGTTCAGAAGTTATTTTGTTGAAGTTGCTCAACATTCAAAGGATCTTTTGGTGAAACTGTGGGGGATAAAGTGATCTCCCTGTCCTATTCCTCTGTCATCTTGGTACTGTCCCCATCTTGGCAAAACAGATTCTAGCTTGTGTTTCATCCAGCCTGGAATTTTGCATGATGCATATAAGTTAAATAAGCAGGGTGACAATATACAGACTTGACGTACTCCTTTCCCAATTTGGAAATCTGTTGGCCCGTGTCCAGTTTTAACTGTTGCTTCTGGACTTGCATACTGATTTCTCAGGAGGCAGATAAGGTAGTCAGTTATTTCCATATCTTTAATAATTTTCCACAGTTTGCTGTGATCCACACAGTCAAAGGCTTTGGCATAGTCAATAAAGCAGAAGTATATGTATTTCTGAAATTCTTTTGCTTTTTCTTTGGTCCCATGGATGTTGGCAATGTGATCTCTGGTTCCTCTACCTTTTCTAAATCCACTTTGAACATCTGCAAGTTCTGGGTTCATGTACTTTTGAAGCTTAGCTTGGAGAATTTTGAGCATTACTTTGTTAACGTGTGAGATGAGCACAATTGTGCAGTAGTGTGAACATTCTTTGGCATTGCCTTTCTTTGGGATTGAGTTGAAAACTGACTTTTTCCAGTCTGGTGGTTACTGCTGAGTTTTCCAAATTTGCTGGAATGTTGAATGCATCACCTTAACAGCATCATCATTTAGGATTTGAAATAGCTCAGCTGAAATTCCATCATCTCCACTAGCTTTGTTCATAGTAGTGTTTCCTAAGGCCCACTTGACTTCAAATTCCAGAATGTCTGGCTCTATTGTGATTATCTGGGTCATGAAGATCTTTTTGTACAGTTCTTCTGTGCATTCTTGCCAACTCTTCTTAATTTCTTCTGCTTCTGTTAGGTCTACACCATTTCTGTCCTTTATTGTGCCCATCTCTGCATGAAATGTTCCTTTGGAATCTCTAATTTTATTGAAGAGAATGCTAGTCTTTCCCATTCTATTATTTTCCTCTATTTCTTTGCATTGTTCATGTAGGAAGTCTTTCTTATCTCTCCTTGCTATTCTTTTGATGTTGCATTCACATGAATATACTTTTCCTTTTCTCCGTTGCCTTTCACTTTTCTTCTTTTCTCAGCTATTTGTAAAAACTGCTCTGACAACCATTTTGTCTTTTTGCATTTCTTTTTCTTGGGGATGGTTTTGATCACTGCCTCCTGAACAATGCCACGAACCTCCATCCATAGTTCTTCAGGCACTCTCTCTATCAGATATAATCCTTTCAATCTATTTGAATGAAGCAGATAAAAGGCTTACAGAGTTTTGCCCCAAGAATGCACTGGTCATAGCAAACACCTGCTTTCAACAACACAGGAGACGACTATACACATGGACATCACCAGGTGACTAATACCATAATCAGATTGATTATATTCTTTTCAGCCAAAGATGGAGATGCTCTGTACATTCAGCAAAAACAAGACCAGGAGCTGACTATGGCTCAGATCATGAACTCATTGCAAAATTCAGACTTAAATCGAAGAACATAGGGAAATCCACTAGATCCTTCAGGTATGCCCTAAATCAAATCCTTACAATTTATTAACTTAGTAAGGTTAATTAATGTAGAAATTACAATTTAGTTATTACACTAAATTTTTCTGTATTGTAGCATTTAAAAGCTAAACCCTTAAAAAGACATTCACTGTGATTATTTTTAATTAAATATAATTTTTAAATTAGAAAACTTATGGAAACAGTGAAATATTATTTAACTCATACAAGTAGTTTCAGGCTATTTGGAAGTTTAAATCATGAGAAATTTACCATTGGTTCTGAGCAAACCAAAATATAGTAACATTTTATTTTTGGTAAAGCAATTTTTAAGTCTGAATTGTATATAGAAGCATCTTCATACCAATTAAAGAAAGTATATTATTTGATGAGGTTTATCTCCTTTTGTTTTAAGACATTTTAAAAAATGATCTGTCCATATCTAAGTTCCCTCAAAGTTACCATGTAATTTCAAATTTTCCGTGGTGAGATTGTGACAGTTTGAAAGTTATGCATATTAACATTCTAGTTAGAAAGCAAAAGAAGCAGGTATTTGACCTGAAGGAAGCAGTTTTAGATGGAAAAAACTCCACAAAACTACACCATGTCCATAAAAAGGTATTTCTGTGACCTATGTATTCAGAGAGCCATTTAAGAGCGCCCCGCCGGCTGCGTCGCACACTAAGAGCGCGGCCGAGAGGAGCTACCCCACGACCGAGGTCAGGAAGGGCGGCGGTGAGGAGAGACCCCTCGTCCAAGGTAAGGTGCGATGGCTGTGCTTCGCTGGCCGGGAACAGCCGGGAGCAGCCGGGATGAGATACCCCACGCCCAAGGTAAGAGAAACCCAAGTAAGACAGTAGGTCTTGAAAGAGGGCATCAGAGGGCAAATACACTAAAACCATTCTCACAGATAACTAGTCAATCTAACCACACAAGGACCACACCCTTGTCTAACTCAATGAGATTCAGCCATGCCCGAGGGGCAACCTGGGATAGGCGGGTCATGGTGGAGAGATATGACGGGGTGTGGTCCGCTGGAGAAGGGAATGGCAAACCACTTCAGTATTCTTGCCTTGAGAACCCCATGAACAGTATGAAAAGACAAAATGATAGGATACTGAAAGAAAATCTCCCCAGGTCAGTAGGGGCCCAATATGCTACTGGAGATCAGTGGAGAAATAACTCCAGAAAGAATGAAAGGATGGAGCCAAAACAAAAAGAATACCCAGCTGTGGATGTGTCTGGTGATAGAAGCAAAGTCCGATGCTGTAAAGAGCAATATTGCATAGGAACCTGGAATGTCAGGTCCATGAATCAAGGCAAATTGGAAGTGGTCAAACAAGAGATGGCAAGAGTGAATGTTGACATTCTAGGAATTAGCGAACTAAAATGGACTGGAATGGGTGAATTTAACTGATGACCATTATATCTACTACTGTGGGCAGGAATCCCTCAGAAGAAATGGAGTGGCCATCATGGTCAACAAAAGAGTCCGAAATGCAGTACTTGGATGCAATCTCAAAAACGATAGAATGATCTCTGTTCGTTTCCAAGGCAAACCATTCAATGTCACAGTAATCCAAGTCTATGCCCCAACCAGTAACGCTGAAGAAGCTGAAGTTGAATTGTTCTATGAAGACCTACAAGACCTTTTAGAACTAACACCCAAAAAAGATGTCCTTTTCATTATAGGGGACTGGAATGCAAAAGTAGGAAGTCAAGAAACACTTGGAGTAACAGGCAAATTTGGCCTTGGAATACGGAATGAGGCAGGGCAAAGACTAATAGAGTTTTGCCAAGAAAATGCACTGGTCATAGCAAATACCCTCTTCCAACAACACAAGAGAAGACTCTATACATGGACATCACCAGATGGTCAACACCGAAATCAGATCGATTATATTCTTTGCAGCCAAAGCTGGAGAAGCTCTATACAATCAGCAAAAACAAGACCAGGAGCTGACTGTGGCTCAGACCATCAACTCCTTATTGCCAAATTCAGACTGAAATTGAAGAAGGTAGAGAAAACTACTATCATTCAGGTATCAACAATAAAATAAATAATATGTATATAGAGTGAGAGAAAAAAAGTAAGGAAGGAGTTCTTATAGATGAGATAGAGTGTGAGCTATATTATGAGATGAAGTTTTTTAATATATAAAAGAAAAGAGAACTAACCACAACATAAAAAAAAAAAAAAAAAAAAAAAAAATGTCTGTCTGGGGGGTTTCAAAAAAAAGTGAAAAAAAAAAAAAAAAAAAAAAAAAAAAAAAAAAAAAAAAAAAAAAAAAATAAAAAAAAGAATACAAAAAAAAAAAAAAAAAAAAAAAAAAAAACCTTTTCAGTGATCAATGCAAAGAAATAGAGGAAAACAACAGAATGGGAAAGACTAGGGGATCTCTTCAAGAAAATCAGAGATACCAAAGGAACATTTCATGCAAAGATGGGCACAATAAAGGACAGAGATGGTGTGGACCTAACAGAAGCAGAAGATATTAAGAAGAGGTGGCAAGAATACACAGAAGAACTGTACAAAAAAGAGCTTCAAGACCCAGATAATCATGATGATGTGATCACTGACCTAGAGCCAGACATCTTGGAATGTGAAGTCAAATGGGCCTTAGAAAGCATCACTACGAACAAAGCTAGTGGAGGTGATGGAATTCCAGTGGAGCTATTCCAAGTCCTGAATGATGATGCTGTGAAAGTGCTACACTCAATATGCCAGCAAATTTGGAAAACTCAGCAGTGGCCACAGGATTGGAAAAGGTCAGTTTTCATCCCAATCCCAAAGAAAGGCAATGCCAAGGAGTGCTCAAACTACCGCACAATTGCACTCATCTCACACGCTAGTAAAGTAATGCTCAAAATTCTCCAAGCCAGGCTTCAGCAATATGTGAACCGTGGAACTTCCTGATGTTCAAGCTGGTTTTAGAAAAGGCAGAGGAACCAGAGATCAAATTGCCAACATCCGCTGGATCATGGAAAAAGCAAGAGAGTTCCAGAAAAACATCTATTTCTGCTTTATTGACTATGCCAAAGCCTTTGACTGTGTGGATCACAATAAACTATGGAAAATTCTGAAAGAGATGGGAATACCAGACCACCTGATCTGCCTCTTAAGAAATCTGTATGCAGGTCAGGAAGCAACAGTTAGAACTGGTCATGGAACAACAGACTGGTTCCAAATAGAAAAAGGAGTACGTCAAGGCTGCATATTGTCACCATGTTTATTTAACTTATATGCAGAGTACATCATGAGAAATGCTGGACTGGAAGAAACACAAGTTGGAATCAAGATTGCCGGGAGAAATATCAATAACCTCAGATATGCAGATGACACCACTCTTATGGCAGAAAGTGAAGAGGGGCTAAAAAGCCTCTTGATGAAAGTGAAAGTGGAGAGTGAAAAGGTTGGCTTAAAGCTCAACATTCAGCAAACGAAGATCATGGCATCTGGTCCCATCACTACATGGGAAATAGATGGGGAAACAGTGGAAACCGTGTCAGACTTTGTTTTTCTGGCCTCCAAAGTCACTGCAGATGGTGACTGCAGCCATGAAATTAAAAGACGCTTGCTCCTTGGAAGGAAAGTTATGACCAACCTAGATAGCATATTCAAAAGCAGAGACATTACTTTACCAACAAAGGTTCGCCTAGTCAAGGCTATGGTCTTTCCTGTGGTCATGTATGGATGTGAGAGCTGGACTGTGAAGAAGGCTGAGCGCCAAAGAATTGATGCTTTTGAACTGTGGTGTTGGAGAAGACTCTTGAGAGTCCCTTGGACTGCAAGAAGATCCAACCAGTCCATTCTGAAGGAGATCAATCCTGGAATTTCTTTGGAAGGAATGATGCTAAAGCTGAAACTCCAGTATTTTGGCCACCTCATGCGAAGAGTTGACTCATTGGAGAAGACTCTGATGCTGGGAGGGATTGAGGGCAGGAGGACAAGGGGACGACAGAGGATGAGATGGCTGGATGGCATCACTGACTCGATGGATGCGAGTCTGAGTGACCTCCGGGAGCTTGTGATGGACAGGGAGGCCTGGCGTGCTGCGGTTCATGGGGTCGCAAAGAGTCGGACACGACTGAGCGACTGATCTGATCTGATCTGATCTGATGTATTCAGAGCTTGGTCAATGACCAGTAGTCATTGATCAAGAAGTGAACAAAACTTCCCAATTCTGGGCAGACTGAACTAAATATCATAAATTCTCAAGAACACAAAAACAAGACTGAAAAAGTTCTTATTAGGTTTTGTTATGGTGACCTAGGACAAAGTTTGTCCTAAGGGAAAAAAAAAATTAATTTCGCAGCTCCTAAGGTTAGTATGAGGACAG
Source organism: Tragelaphus eurycerus (assembly GCA_935064755.1). Taxonomy (NCBI): domain Eukaryota; kingdom Metazoa; phylum Chordata; class Mammalia; order Artiodactyla; family Bovidae; genus Tragelaphus; species Tragelaphus eurycerus. Next base: position 3,611,412 of record CAKXYN010000119.1, on the reverse strand, counting down.
ACTTATTGGACAAGTGTTCTCCTCTCTCTCTATAGACTTTTCCTCTGATAAACAAGTAACAATCAAGATGTTATACAAGAATATAGACAGAAAAGGCATTAGAGAGTGGGTGTTAGATGCTAGAAAATATTTCAACAAACAACAAGGCAAATCTGATCAATAACCAAAATCTCAAAGAGGGATTTATTCTTAGGAAAGCAAAAATTTAACTCAATGCTAAAAGGCTTCTGTAAAATGGTGGAGCCAATTCAACATGGATTTATTGCTCAGTCAATAACATGTGAAACTTTGTTCAGATAGAGACACAAGGGATCTCAAATGTGCAGTGTTATACACTAAAGTTCTCAGTCCAAGAGAATGAGTTTCTCTAGGGAATCTTTATTGTTACCTCAAATTCTGTCAATACAAGTCAACCAAAGACCACCAGGGACATCTTGTAATTAAACAAGTTGAGTTTGTTACTCATTGTAGCAAGTGAGAACATACATTATGTAGAACCATGGGGTATCTCAGTAAAAAAAAAAAAAAAAAGTTAGAAAGAAACTGTTATAAGATTTGGGCTTTTGTGTGATTTTTAGAGAGGGTCTAAGAGAGTGGCTTTATTGACTATGCCAAAGCCTTTGACTGTGTGGATCACAAAAAACTATGGAAAATTCTGAAAGAGATGGGAATACCAGACCACCTGATCTGCCTCTTAAGAAATCTGTATGCAGGTCAGGAAGCAACAGTTAGAACTGGTCATGGAACAACAGACTGGTTCCAAATAGGAAAAGGAGTACGTCAAGGCTGCATATTGTCACCATGTTTATTTAACTTATATGCAGAGTACATCATGAGAAATGCTGGACTGGAAGAAACACAAATTGGAATCAAGATTGCTGGGAGAAATATCAATAACCTCAGATATGCAGATGACACCACCCTTATGGCAGAAAGTGAAGAGGGGCTAAAAAGCCTCTTGATGAAAGTGAAAGTGGAGAGTGAAAAGGTTGGCTTAAAGCTCAACATTCAGAAAACGAAGATCATGGCTCTTGTCCCCTTAACAACATGGGAAAAAGATGGGAAAAAAGGGAAACAGTGTCAGACTTTGTTTTTCTGGGCTCCAAAATCACTGCAGATGGTGACTGCAGTCATGAAATTAAAAGACGCTTACTCCTTGGAAGGAAAGTTATGACCAACCTAGATAGCATATTCAAAAGCAGAGACATTACTTTACCAACAAAGGTTCGCCTAGTCAAGGCTATGGTCTTTCCTGTGGTCATGTATGGATGTGAGAGCTGGACTGTGAAGAAGTCTGAGCGCCGAAGAATTGATGCTTTTGAACTGTGGTGTTGGAGAAGACTCTTGAGAGTCCCTTGGCCTGCAAGGAGATCCAACCAGTCCATTCTGAAGGAGATCAATCCTGGGATTTCTTTGGAAGGAATGATGCTAAAGCTGAAACTCCAGTATTTTGGCCACCTCATGCGAAGAGTTGACTCATTGGAGAAGACTCTGATGCTGGGAGGGATTGAGGGCAGGAGGAGAAGGGGGACGACAGGGTGGAGGGGAGTGGATGACATCACTGACTAGATGTGTGTGAGTCTGAGTGACCTGGGGGTGGTGGTGGGGGAGGGGGGGCGTCGGGGGGTGGAGTCTTAGGGGGCGTAAAAAATCGGGAAACAACTGAGCAAATATGATATGATGATAGAAGGAGAGGGGGGTTTCTTTGAGGGTTGTTGAAAAATATGGGGGGGGTTTTTGAGAGTTAGATGATATATGGGAGACACACTCACTTTGTTTTTTTTTTTTTTTTTTTTTTTATACCATCAGTCCAACCCCAACCTTTCCCACCCCCTGGAGCACACCACACCGCCTTCTTTTCCTCCACCTCCTCTACTTTTTTTTTTCAAAACTCATTTATATATTTAGTATTACTATATAAAAACAACCTCCTCCTCCCCCCCCCCCTCCCCCCCCCCCTCTTTTCCCCTAAAAGAGTTTTTTTCCAACGAACCGGCTTTTGTGTCTGCTTAGACCAAATTATGAAGAAACCTTGTTTTGCTTCACTTTGACGTGGTTTCAGAGTAATATTGCCTGGGATGGTATTCTATGAGATATTTTCTGTCCAACAGGAGAAGAAAATAGCCTGGCTGTGAGTGTCTGACCAGCGTGTAATAACATCAAGTTTGAATCATAAGTACAAGATCAGTTGTGGACATCAGGGGCGGTTTTTGTCTTGATCAGTGCCAAGTATTATTCAATGTGCTGGTGTACAGAGGTTAAAAACAACAAACAAACAAACCCCAAAGTTCTATTTTCTTGGAGCCCTAATTCTAGTTGTGAGGATAGGGAAAAAAATAATGCTGGGTAAAGGGAAGAGAGAATGATAAGGTTGGTGTGCTATGTTAAACAAGATAGTTAAGAATGGACTATTTGACAAGGCTACATTTGAGCAGAGATGTGAAGTAATTGAAAGAATGAGACATATATATTAAAGATGATTCCAGGCAGAAGGAAAAGGGAATGATCAAGGAAAAGGTTTTGAGAAGGACACATGCTTGGTGAGGAAGAGAAAGCATGCCAATGTGATTGGAGCACAGTGAGGGGGGAAATAGTAAGAGATGTGGTCAAAGAGTTCTTATGGACATTTAAATGACTTCGACTTTTCTCATTGAGTTTGGAAGCCATTCATGTTTCTGAGCAGAGGAGTGACATGACTTTTGTGTGTAAAAGAATGGAAGGCACTTGATTTTTTTTATAGGGTGAGGGAAAGGAATAAATGGAGAGAAAGGTTGGGGATAACGAAGAGATGGAGAGAATGGGAGAGAGAAAAAGGGAGAGGCTGTAGAATTTTCAGATACTTTTTTTTCCAGGTGAGAATGTTTCTTTATATTCCTAGTGTATTGAATGTTTCTACCATAATAAACTGACAGATTTCGTCAAATGTTTTATCTGCATGTATGGAGGTAATAATGTAGTTTTTGTTTATTTTGATATGGTATATATATTACGTTAATTGATTTTGGGGAGATGTTGAAACAACCTTGCATCCCTGAGATAAATCCCATTTTATCATTTTGCATAGTTTTTTTTTAATGTTTCTTGATTGGGATTATTAGTATTTTTTCATTTATATTTGAAGGATATATTGATCTTAATTTTCTTATCTTGTGATGTCTTTACTTTGATATCAGGTAATACTGGGATCATAGAAATTGGAAGTTTTCCTGCCATGTCTATTTTATGGAAATTATTTATATATATTAAAACTTTTGATAGAACGAATGGTGAAGCTTTCTAGGCCCAGGCTTTCCTTTGTAGGTAATTTTTGATTACCAATTCAGCCTCTTTACTTGTTATAGATCTATTCATAATTTTCATTTCTTCTTGAATGAATGTTGCTAGTTTGTGTCTTTTTAGTAATTTATCTGTTTCATTTATTTTCTAATTTATTGGCACACATTTTTAATAGCATTCCTACCTTTAATTTCTGTAAGGCCATTACTAATCTCCTCTTTTTAATTTCTGGTTCCTTGAGTCTTGAGTCTTCTATTTTCTTGAGTCTTCTATAACTTGAGTCTTCTATTTTCTTTATCAATTTAACTAAAGGTTTGTCAATTTTTAAATTTTTTTCAAAGAAAGTTTTATTTCATTAATTTTCTCTATATTTTTGCATGTTCTATTACATTAATTTCTAATCTGTATTATTTTGTCCATCTCCTTGCACTAGGCTTATTTTTTACCATTATTTTTCCAGTGTCTTATGGTGGAAAATGAGGTTCTTGATTTGAAATAAACTTTATTTCTTAAAATAGGCATCTATAGCTATAAATTTCCCTCAAAGCTCTGCTTTAGTTGTATCCTATAAGTTTGAGTATGTTGTATCTTCATTTTTATTTATCTGAAAATATTTTCTAATTTCCTTTTTGGTTTCTTCTTTGATTCATTGGATATTTAGGAAGATGTTGTTTAAATTTTCACATATTTCTGACTTTCCCATATTTCTTTTTGTTATTGATTTCTAATTTCACACCATTGTGATTAGATAATGTACTTTGTATTATTTCTATTCTTTTAAATTTGTTAAGGTATATGTTATGGCCTAGCATATAGTCTATAATGGAGAATGATCCATGTCAACTTGCCAAGAATATAGTCTGTTGTTGAATGGAGTGTTCTATGGATATCTGATGTAGTTCGATTATAGTATTTTTCAAGTCTTCTATTTCCCTGTTGATCTTCAGCCTAGTTGTTCCATCCATTATTAAAAGTGAAGTATTGAAATCTCCAACTATTACTGTTGAATTGTATATTTTCACTTCATTTCTATTAGTGTTTACTACATGCATTTTTGTGTTCTATTGTTAGATACATACTTATAATTGTTATATATTCTTACTGGATTAACATTTTATCATTAGCAAATTTCACCTTTTATGTTTTTAATTTTTTTGTTTTAAAGTCTATTTTGTCTGATATTACTGTAGTCACATCAGTTTTCTTGTGATTGCCATCTGTGTGATATTTCTTTCTCTAGTCTTTGACTTTCACTATATTTCATTTTTAAACCTCTAGTGTTTTTTTTGTAAACAGCATAAATTGGATCTTTTCTTAATCCATTCTAATAATTTTAGTGTTTTGAATGGATTATTTAATCCATTCCCATTTAATGATATTATTAATATACATGGATTTACATCTATCATTTTACTTGTTGTTTCTATGTCATATATCTTTTTTCTTCCTCTTTTCCTCCTTTACTGCTTTCTTTTGAATTAAGTGAATATTTCCTAATGTATCATTTGAATTTTTTAAATGATATTTATATTTTTGAATTATTTCCCTAGTGGTTGCACTAGAACTTATCATGTACATACTGATCAGAATTAGCTTCAGATTTATGTTATTAATATCCCCATTCCAGTGTGATATAGAAATACATACACACACCTATACACACACACACATATTCCCCATTCTACTTCTTTTATGGTATTATTATTATTATATATATATATGTATAAATGTTTCAAATTCAATAATACAGTACAATTATTACTTTATATAATTTTATGTCTTTTAAGAAATTGAAAGAAGAACAGAGAACAAGAATATATTTTTATCTGTCTTACATTATTTACTATTTTTGGTTCCCTTCACTTATTCTTGTGTTTGAGTTGTCATATAGGCTCATTTAATTAGCAGAATGTACCTTTTTCTTCACACCCAAACTTTTTGTGCTGCAGTTGGCAAATATGCTACATTTTGTTATGTTATAGGCCCCCCAAATACAATATATACTTACTATTTTACACAGCTATTTCTTTTTTTGGTCTCAGTTTTATTTATTTTTGTTTTTACTTTACAATATGTATTGGTTTTGCCATACATTGGCATGAATCAGCCATGGGTATACCTGTGTTCCCCATCCTGAACCAACCTCCTACCTCCCTCCCCATCCCATCCCTCTGGGTCATCCCAGTGTACCAGCCCCAAGCACCCTGTATCATGGTTCAAACCTGGACTGGCAGTTCATTTCACATGTAATAATTTACATGTTTCAATGCCATTCTCCCATATCATCCAGCTCTCGCCCTCTCCCAGAGTCCAAAAGACTACTATACATCTGTGTCTCTTTTGCTGTCTCGCATACAGGGTTATCGTTACCATCTTTCTAAATTCCATATATATGTGTTAATATACTGTATTGGTGTTTTTCTTTCTGGCTTACTTCATTCTGTATAATAAGCTCCAGTTTCATCCACCTCATTAGAACTGATTCAAATGTATTCTTTTTAATGGCTGAGTAATACTCCATTGTGTATATGTACCACTGCTTTCTTTATCCATTCATCTGTTGATGGACATCTAGGTTGCTTCCATGTCCTGGCTATTGTAAACAGTGCTGCGATGAACACTGGGGTACACGTGTCTCTTTCAATTCTGGTTTCCTCAGTGTGTAGGCCCAGCAGTGGGATTGCTGGATCATAAGGCAGTTCTATTTCCAGTTTTTTAAGGAATCTCCACTGTTCTCCATAGTGGCTGTACTAGTTTGCATTCCCACCAACAGTGTAAGAGGGTTCCCTTTTCTCCACATCCTCTCCAGCATTTATTGCTTGTAGACTTTTGAGTAGCAGCCATTCTGACTGGCTTGAAACGGTACCACATTGTGGTTTTGGTTTGCATTTCTCTGATAATGAGTGATGTTGAACATCTTTTCATATGTTTGTTAGCCATCTGTATGACTTCTTTGGAGAAATGTCTGTTTAGTTCTTTGGTCCACTTTTTGATTGGGTCATTTATTTTTCTGGAATTGAGCTGTAGGAGTTGCTTGTATATTTTTGAGATTAATTCTTTGTCTGTTGCTTTGGTTGCTCTTGTTTTCTCCCATTCTGAAGGCTGTCTTTTCACCTTGCTTATAGTTTCCTTTGTTGTGAAGAAGCTTTTTAATTTTAATTAGGTCCCGTTTGTTTATTTTTGCTTTTATTTCCAATATTCTGGGAGGTGGGTCATAGAGGATCCTGCTGTGGTTTATGTCGGAGAGTGTTTTGTCTATGTTTTCCTCTAGGAGTTTTTTTGTTTCTGGTCTTACATTTAGATCTTTAATCCATTTTGAGTTTATTTTTGTGTATGGTGTTAGAAAATGATCTAGTTTCATTCTTTTACAAGTCGTTGAACAGTTTTCCCAGCACCACTTGTTAAAGAGATTGTCTTCTCCACTGTATATTCTTGACTCCTTTGTCAAAGATAAGGTGTCCATAGGTGCATGAATTTATCTCTGGGGGCTGTTTCTTAAATCAGTAAAGAAAAGAGGGGAAATTATGTTAATTTATATTATCTTTTATAATTACAAAGTTTCCTTTACCAGTGCTTTTCATTTTTTGTGTGTGAATTTCAATTACTATCTGGGATCCGTCACTTTTAGCCTAAAGAATTTGATTCAGTAGTTTTTGAAAAGCAGATTATTAGCAAAAAATTATCAGCTTTTTGTTTATCTGGGAGTGCCTTTATTTTGGATTCAGTTTCAGAGGGTAGTTTTGCCTGGGTAGATTTCTTGATAGACCAGTTTTTTATTTTCCCTTTTCTACTTTGAATGTGTTATGCCACTGCATTTTGGCTTCTGTTGTTTCTGCTGGGAAATCAGCTACTAACCTTACTGAGATTCCCTACACGTTTGGGAAGCTCAACAACTCCAAGTAGGATAAACATAAAGATACCCACAAATAGACATACCATAGTAAAAATGCTGAAAGTAAGAACCAAGAAGATAATCTTAACAGCAGCAAGAGAAAACTGTATTTTGTAATGAAGTCTTCTTTTACATATGGATATCTATCTTTGACATCATGTTCAAAGGACCCTCAGTTAAGCTCATCAAATTCATTCTTAAATTTAGGTATTATATTTTTCAGTTTTAAAATTTTCTAATGACTCTTTCGTGAATTTCAAATATCTGAAGAAATTCTCTCTCTTTTATCTGTTTTATTTACCTATCGCTTGTTTTGAACTTAATGATTGTAATCATTTTAGGCTTCTTGTCAATTAACCCTAATATTTAGACCATCTTTGGGCATATCTTTAATGCCTAGTCTCTCCAGTTTTCATCAAGTGGTCTTTGTTTTAGCTCAATACAATTCTTTTTCAGTGAATGTCAGATATGGTGTAACAATTTTGCTAAGTCAAATTAGGATTATCTTCCTTCAGAAAAGCTTCAATCTTCACTCTATTAGGTAGACATTAGGTAGATAGCATTGTGGGTGATGACCTTTTTCCAATCAAGAATTGTGCTAAGTTATCTCTGGGTTGCACTTCTCCTGGTAAGGCTCAATATTTATCTGTTTTGCTGTAGGACTTTCAAGGCTTTCAACTTAGTCTTGGTGTAATTTGTATAGCCAGTCTTCTAGTGGATCTTTAATTTTTGATTAATGTTAGTGTCATAACTTAAGTGCTCTAATTTTCAGGATCTCATAGGATTTGTCTCCTACTTCAAGTATTCCTAAGGTAATATTATCTCTGTATTGTTATCTTCTCTAGTTACTGTTGTCTCAATAGTTCTCTATTATATTCAAATATAATATTTTGTTTTATCCAGCTTTTCTGGTCATTCTAGATAGAAGTACTAGATTCTATCATCTGTTGTATGCAGTTATGAACATGACCCAGTATCTGCTCCATTCTTTTCTCTGTATCTTTTCTTCACTGCTAACTTTTGCTCCCTAATATACTGTACTCTCTCCTAACTTTGGCTTGTAGTTACCTGATAATGGGCTTCCCTGGTGGCTCAGACACTAAAGAAGCTGACTTCAATACAGGAGACCTAAATTCAATCCTTGGGTCAGATCGATCCCCTGGTGAAGGGAACCACAACCCATTCCAGTATTATTGCCAAGAAAATTCCATGGACAGAGGAGCTTGGTGGGCTATAGCCCATGGGGTTGCAAAGAATTGGACATGACTAAGTGACTAGCACAGCTAGCCTGTAATAACCCTTCATGATTCTTTCAGTCTTTCTTCATCATAATCTTTCAGCTTTAGTGCCTGCTGTTAACTGATTTCTTTTCTTGGAACATCCTAATTCAAATTTCTGTGAGAGAACTTAATTGGCTTGGGTCAACGTTTGATGTCAGATTACACCTGTTATTGGATAGCCTATGTATAGGTTTTTTTCCCTTAGTTAGGTGGTCACCTTGGTTCAGTTAGTGATGGCTAAGTTGGGAAGGGGCACATCATGTAACCCAAAGAATGGCTACCTAAGGATGGCCCTAATAGGGCTTTGGAAGGGCATCTTCCCTTAGAAAACACTGTACATATGTGACAGATATCACAGTTGACATTTCTAGGACAGAGCCCTAGCTTGCCAATTCATTCTAGATACCAATATCCAGAGAAAAGGAAGCACCATAATTTTCCTTTTGAAGTATCCTGATACCAAGACTACAGGGCAGCTGCCATGTCAACAAAAGGATCTAGTTGCAGGGATGCTAACAACTCTGTGCAGGCTGGGCTAGATGTGGGAGAAAGGATAGAGACTAAGCTACCTTCTGTTGCTCTTGACTGTCAGATTACTGGTCATGTCAAATACTAATGCTCAGTCACCAGACTTGTGTGGGTGAGGAAAGAAGATAAACATGATTAATTTATTCATTCAACAAACACATACTAAGCACCTACTGTGTTCCAAGAACTGTTCATGTGCTGGGAAACAACAGTGAATAAAGCAGACCAAATTTTTATATACTTATAGAGTTTATATTCCATTATAAACTTCAAAAGTACATATGGAGAATGAGAACAGTAACAATTATTGAGCACTTACTATGTATTTGTTATCATAAGTATGTATACATATTAATTCATTTAAGTCTATCATTGGATAGCTACTAGTGTTATCATCATAATTATTATCCCAGTTTTAGAGTTGAAAAAAAAAACAAACATTAAGCAGCAGGATTAGAATTGACACTCAGATGTGGTGGCTACAGATGCTCTTCCTTAAGCACAAGGCTCAACTAGCTGAATCATAAATTAGAAAATCTTGTATCTAGAAGTTCCCCAACTCTTGTCTATGTTGGAGAGGTAAATAATATGTATTTATTTTTTAAGTCATTATTTGCCAAATGTTTATAAGCCCCATTTCATTTGGCTCCCACAACAACCCGGAGGAATGTACTGTAATTCTAATTGTATAAACCTAGAAATGAAGGCTTAATGTCTGGCCTGAGATCACACAGCTAGTAAGGGACAGAATTTAGATTTGAGCTGAAGTCCTATTATTCAAAAGCCAATCTTCCTCTTTTCACTAAACAGTGCTACCTTCTATAGCTGCCATTTTACCTGAGAGACACTGGGAATTAAAACTTTCTAAATTGAATTGAAGCATGTATTGGAATTGGTTGAGTTTATCAAGAGGACAGGTGGGAAAAGGATTGGTGCTAATTATTTTGAAAACAAAAAGGACGGGATGTGTTGTGGAGTGGTTTTTGCATCATGAATATACACAAATGTGCTTAAGCTATATTTTTAGGCCAACAAAAGGAGGATCTTTTGGTCTGTTTCTCTATGGCCACAGGATGTATGTAGGGAGGGCACAAAATATTCTGAATCACATTGGCTGCTCTCAGCCACAAGTTCCCTTTCATTTCCTTCCCACAGGCCCTAAGGACTTGGCTTGCTTTCTCTCCTCTAAACTTCCCCTACTATTCTGTTCCTCAAGACCCCACTCTCCACAGAGTTGGGATTGAAGTGAGCTTTCCTCTCCTTTGCTGCTCTCCCTTAGAGAAACCCTTTGTGATTGTAGAATTTTACAGCTATTCATCTCAAGTGTGTGTGTGTGTGAGAGAGAGAGAGAGAGAGAGAGTGTGTGTGTGTGTGTGTGTGTGTGTGTGTGTAGTTTGGAAATAGAGCCTCAAAATGGGAGAACACCATGAGATGAGGAAAGAAAGAACACTGCAAGGAAACTAGAAGGGAAATGTAAAGAGAGCCACAGCTTCAAGAATCTAATTACCTTAACTGGGAGCTCTGCTTTACTCTCCTTGATTCCTTTGCATGGGTGCCTCTTTGCATTTGAGCACTTTTAAAAAAGTATCTCTGAGGGCTAGTTCACCACCCCATCACTTCCATCTTCCAAAATGTAGGTTAATGTCAACCTCCTTCTCCATGAAGAAAAGGAGAATGGATGAAAGAGAAACAGTATTTATTGAGATTATATCATGTGCACAGTCGTTTGATTCTATTAGAGGAAATTAAAGCTCAGAGAATTAAACTTTCCTAATTACTCCTTGGAAGGAAAGTTATGACCAACCTAGATAGCATATTGAAAAACAGAGACATTACTTTGCCAACAAAGGTCCGTCTAGTCAAGGCTATGGTTTTTCCTGTGGTCGTGTATGGATGTGAGAGTTGGACTGTGAAGAAGGCTGAGGGTCGAAGAATTGATGCTTTTGAACTGTGGTGTTGGAGAAGATTCTTGAGAGTCCCTTGGACTGCAAGGAGATCCAACCAGTCCATTCTGAAGGACATCAGCCCTGGGATTACTTTGAAAGGAATGGTGCTAAAGCTGAAATTCCAATACTTTGGCTACATCATGTGAAGAGTTGACTCATGGAAAAGACTCTGATGCTGGGAGGGATTGGGGGCAGGAGGAGAAGGGAATGACAGAGGATGAGATGGCTGGATGGCATCACCAACTCGATGGACGTGAGTCTGAGTGAACTCCGGGAGTTGGTGATGGACAGGGAGGCCTGGCGTGCTGCGATTCATGGGGTCGCAAAAGTCGGACACAACTGAGCGACTGAACTGAACTGAACTGAACTGAATATCCTATAGCTAGTAAGTGATATAGTCAGGATTTTGATTCAGGACTTTCTTACTCTAAAGTCTTGACTGTCTTCCTAGAGTGCCACAAGTCTCAGCATTTAGACCTCCAAATACATACATACTAGAAGGAAGATTGTCAACTAGATGATAGAAATAGCCACCATACAACAATTTCTCACACCTTGTGTGAGATATGAGTGATCTCACTGATCTTATTTGGAGAGTGAGGAGACAAACTTCTGGTCCCTATATGTGTTGTTTTGGCTGCTATTCAGTCACTAAGTCATGCCTGAATCTTTGTGACCCCATAGGCTGCAACACGCCAGGTTCCTCTATCCTCCACTATCTCCTGGAGTTTGCTCAAATTCATGTCTATTGCATCAAGGATGCTATCTAATCATCTCATCCTCTGATATTTCTACTTTTGCTTTCAATCATTCACAGCATTAGGATCTTTTCGAATGAGTCAGGTCTTTGCGTCAGGTAGCCAAAGTACTGGAGCTTCAGCATCAGTCTTTCAAATGAATATTCAGGATTGATTTTCTTTAGGATTGACTGGTTTGATCTCCTTGCTGTCTGAGGGACTCTCAGGAGTCTTCTCCATCACCACAATTTGAAAGCATCAGTTCCTTGGCATTCAGCCTCTTTATGGTCCAACTCTCACATCCATACATGACTACTGGAAAAATCATGTTGCTGTTCAGTCGCTTAGTCATGTATGACTCTTTGTGACCCCATGGACTGCAGCATGCCGGGAGCCCCTGTTCTTCACCATATCCCAAAGCTTATCTCAAATTCATGTTCATTGAAATGATGATGCCATCCAACCATCTCATTCTCTGTCATCCTCCTCTCCTCCTGCCCTCAATCTTTCCCAGTATCAGGGTCTTTTTTAATGAGATGGCTTTTTACATCAGGTGGCCAAAGTATTGGAGTTTCAGCTTCAGCATCAGTCTTTCCAATGAATATTCAGGACTGATTTCCTTTAGGATTGACTGGTTCGATCACCTTGCAGTCCAAGGGACTCTCAAGAGTCTTCTCCAACACCACAGATCAAAAGCATCAATACTTTGGTGCTCAGCCTTCCTTATGGTCCAACTCTCATACCCATACATAACTACTGGAAAAACCATAGCTTTGACTATATGGACCTTTGTTGGCAAAGTAATGTCTCTGCTTTTTAATGAGGTGTTCTAAGTTTCTCATAGCTTTTCTTCCAAGGAACAAGTGTCTTTTAATGTCATGGCTGCAGTTGCCATCTCCAGTGATTTTGGAGCCCAAGAAAATAAAGTCTGTCATTGTTCCCATTGTTTCCCCATCTGTTTGCTGTGAAGTGATGAGACCGGATGCCATGATCTTCAATTTCTGAATATTGAGTTTTAAGCCAGCTTTTTCACTCTCCTTTTTCACCTTCATAAAGTGTCTCTTTAGCTCCCTTTCGCTTTCTGCCATTAAGGTGGTATCATCTGTGTTGATATTTCTGTAAGTAATCTTGATTCCAACCTATGCCTCATCCATCCTGGCATTTAGCATGATGTACTCTGCATATACTTTAAATAAGCATGGTGGCAATATACAGCTTTGACTTACTCCAAATTGGAACCAGTCTGTTGTTCCATGTCCAGTTCTAACTGTTGCTTCTTGACCTGCATACAAGTTTCACAGGAGGCAGGTCAGGTGTCTGGTATTTCCATCTCTTTAGAATTTTCCAGTTTGTTGTGATCCACACAGTCAAAGGCTTTGGCATACTCAATGAAGCAGAAGTAGATGTTTTTCTGGAATTCTCTTATTTTTCCTATGATCCAACAGATGTTGGCATTTGATCTCTGGTTCTGCTGCCTTTACTAAATCCAGCTTGAACACCTGTACGATCTCAATTCACATACTTTTGGAGCCTTGCTTGGAGAATTTTGATCATTCTTTGCTAGGGTGCGAGATGAGTGCAATTGTGTGACAGTTTGAACATCCTTTGTAATTGCCTTTCTTTGAAATTGAAATGATAATTGACCTTTTCCAGTTCTGTGGCCACAGCTGAGTTTTCCAAATTTCCTGACATATTGAGTGCCACACTTTAACAGCATCATCATTTAAGATTTGAAATAGCTCAACTGGAATTCCATCACCTCTGTTAGCTTCATTATTAGTGATGCTTCCTAAGGTCCACTTGACTTCACATTCTGGAATGTCTGGCTCTAGGTGAGTGATCACACCATCGTGATTATCTGGGTCATTAGAATCCTTTTTTTAAACTTCTATGTATTCTTTTTAAAAAAATTTTATCTTATTTTTTAACTTTACATTATTGTATTGGTTTTGCCATATATCAAAATGAATCCACCCCAGGTATACATGTGTTCCCCATTCTGAACCCTCCTCCCTCCTCCCTCCCCATACCATCCCTCTAAACTTCTATGTATTCTTGCCACCTCTTCTTAATATCTTCTGCTTCTGTTAGGTCCATATGGATCTGTCCTTTATTGTGCCTATCTTTACATGAAATGTTCCCTGAGAATCTCTAATTTTCTTGAAGAGATCTCTAGTCTTGAATAGATCTAATTTTCTTGAAGAGATCTCTAGATTTCCCATTCTATTTTTTCCCCTATTTCTTTGCATTGTTCACTTAGGAAGGCTTTCTTATTTCTCCTTGCTATTCTTTGGAACTCTGTGTTCAGATGGATGTATCTTTTTTTTTCTCCCTTGCCTTTTGCCAAATAATAGCTTTGACAATATGGACTTCTGTCAGCATAGTGATATCTCTGCTTTTTAATACGCTGTCTAGGTTTGTCATAGCTTTCTTTCTGGGAGCAAGCATCTTTTCATGGTTGCAGTCACCATCCACAGAGAATTTGGAGCTCAAGAAAATAAAATCTGTCACTGCTTTCAGTTTTTGCCTTCAGAGCTATTGTCTTTAGAACTCAGCATTCACAAACCTGACTGGTGGAGAGTAGGTGGGTGTGGTGCATTGAGTTAGAATCTGTTAAAAACCAGCCTCCTGGGGATAGAACAAGAGTTACTGGACCCAGGTGTAGCTATTAGGCATAGAGGTGCTGTCAAGTGGTTACAGCAAGGAAAACTGAAATACATATCAATGATACTTGTTCAACTTTGCTTTTCCATTGTATTTATATTTTATATATGAGTAAACTGAGGCTCAGAGTAGTTAAATCACTTGTTTATAGGCATACAACTTGTTAATGCCATAGCCAGATTTTTAAGTCAGCTCTTTCTGACTCTAAGGGTATACAGACATTGCTATACTGTACAAGGGAATGTGAGGTAGGAAAGATTCAGTAGTCTAGTCAGTTTTACAAATCACTGGTCACTTTATAAGTGGGCCAGGCCCCAGGCAAACTTATCTAAAGTTAAACCCTTATAACACAATTCATCTAAAAAGTAAAAGGAAACTAGTCTGACAAGAAGTATGGTTTCTTACCTTGCAGAAATTGATTGCCAATGGTGAAAAGGGCAAGAGCAAGTGCTGGAGTCATCAAAATATGGAACAAAGTAAAAAGCAATGGAGAGGAGGCACTATTAGGAATTGAGTGATTCCTTAGAAGAAAATTGGGGTGACTCTTTGCTTTATGACATTGTAGGGATATATGATGTGTAGATAGATTGGCTCAGATTAAAGGGCTCAGAGAAGAAAAGACGTATTCCCTTCTTACCCTTCACTTTAACTCCATTCTTCTGGAGATCATATTTGGGGTATCACTAACTTTACTTAGTAGGAAGTTTTAACATTTTTCTGGGAGTTACTGAGTTGGGAATTGGCAACTTGACTCTCATACTCATATCCAGGAAACTGGAGATTTGGTGCAGACCATGCCAACATCGGCTGGATCATGGAAAAAGCAAGAGAGTTCCAGAAAAACATCTATTTCTGCTTTCTTGACTATGCCAAAGCCTTTCACTGTGTGGATCACAATAAACTGTGGAAAATTCTGAAAGAGATGGGAATACCAGACCACCTGATCTGCCTCTTGAGAAATTTGTATGCAGGTCAGGAAGCAACAGTTAGAACTGGACATGGAACAACAGACTGGTTCCAAATAGGAAAAGAGTTCATCAACGCTGTATATTGTCACCCTGTTTCTTTAACTTATATGCAGAGTACATCATGAGAAACGCTGGGCTGGAATCAAGCACAAGTTGGAATCAAGATTGCTCGGAGAAATATCAATAACCTCAGATATGCAGATGACACCACCCTTATGGCAGAAAGTGAAGAGGAACTCAAAAGCCTCTTGATGAAAGTGAAAGTGGAGAGTGAAAAAGTTGGCTTAAAGCTCAACATTCAGAAAACAAAGATCATGGCATGTGGTCCCATCACTTCATAGGAAATAGATGGGGAAACAGTGGACACACTGTCAGACTTTCTTTTCTGGGCTCCAAAATCACTGCAGATGGTGACTGCAGCCATGAAATTAAAACACACTTACTCCTTGGAAGGAAAGTTATGACCAACCTAGATAGCATATTCAAAACAGAGACATTACTTTGCCAATAAAGGTTCATCTAGTCAAGGCTATGGTTTTTCCTGTGGTCATGTATGGATGTGAGAGTTGGACTGTGAAGAAGGCTGAGTGCCGAAGATTTGATGCTTTTGAACTGTGGTGTTGGAGAAGACTCTTGAGAGTCCCTTGGACTGCAGGGAGATCCAGCCAGTCCATTCTGAAGGAGATCAGCCCTGGGATTTCTTTGGAAGGAATGATGCTCAAGCTGAAACTCCAGTATTTTGGCCACCTCATGCGAAGAGTTGACTCATTGGAGAAGACTCTGATGCTGGGAGGGATTGGGGGCAGGAGGAGAAGGGGACGACAGAGGATGAGATGGCTGGATGGCATCACCGACTCGATGGACGTGAGTCTGAGTGAACTCCGGGTATTGGTGATGGACAGGGAGGCCTGGCGTGCTGCAATTCATGGGGTCGGAAAGAGTTGGACACAACTGAGTGACTGATTTGATCTGATCTGATGATGCTCACAGAAGTTAAGTCCTTCCACAACATGGTCCAGTGTCTGCTATTATGTTTGTGGCGTTGTGTGTGGCAATATGGAGTAAAAACCAAGCCCTTGTTGGATTAGGCAAAGGAGAAAGTGATGGAAGATGGGATAAATTTGTTGGATATCTAGATCTAAGAACTACTTGTTTGAAGACTTCTGAAAACTTTGTTGCTATTGTTCAGTCACTAAGTCATGCTTGACTCTTTGTGACCTCATGGAGTGTAGCACACCATTCTCTTCCGTTCTCCACTATCTCCTGGAGTTTGCTCAAATTCATGTCCATTGAGTCAGTGATGCTATCTAACCATCTTATCGTCTGCCCTACTTTATCCTTTTGCTTTCAACCTTTCCTAGCATTAGGGTCTTCTCCAACAAGTCAGTTCTTCACATCACAACCCTAAATAGTGAGTCTCCATGGTTGCCTTGAGAAGGAATTTTGCCTAAAGGAGAATAGCCAACTACCCTAGTTAAATTCTTCAGTGGAAAAGCAGATGAGTTCAAGATTATGTCTGTAGGAGGTATAGCAGATATTCATTTATATGCGGCTAGCTGTCAATTTCCACATGGTGAGCTCTGGACACGTGGAACAAGAAGTGGTGAGGATGAGTTTAAGTGAAGAGAAGTCTCAAACACTAGGATATGTAGGAGAATTAAATTTTTAGAAGAGAATGATGTTGGCACAAGCAAATGGAAGTCTACTGCAGGAGCTAAAAAGAATAATTAGGATAAGATGTCCACCACCATCAGGATGGTATCATGACCTTTGTGTGTGCTAAGTTGCTTCAGTCATGTCTGACTCTTTGTGACCCCATGGACTGTAGCCTGCCAGACTCCTCTGTCCATGGAATTCTCCATGCAAGAATACTGGGATGGGTTGCCATTTCCTTCTCCAGGGGATCTTCCCAACCCAGGAATCAAACCTGTGTCTCTTATGTTTCCTGCATTCATAGGCAGGTTCTTTACCACTAGCACCACCTGGGAAGTCCATCATGACTTAGGAAGGTAGTAAATTCATATTTAAGTTTGTCTCAAGGCTTTCAAAAGCTTGAGTTTGAGGGGCCAGAGTAATAAGCCTTTGAGTATGTCAGATGTTGCCAGTGGTGAGTGAATGAGACTCCAATAGTCACATTTGAACTATAGTTAGGGCTTTGAAGGAGTGGACTAGAAATTTTAATTTCCCAACTTTGTTAATAAAGCAGAGCAATGAGATTCAACTAAATTACATTTTATAGGAATGTAAATAACAACATTTAAATTCAAATAATCAATTGCTCGAGGACCAGGATGTGTAAGAGACCTGGTTTAGTAGTAGCAGATGTGAGAGACCTTGAGCTTTCTTTGACTATAGTTATAGTTTCTTTAACTTATAAGCTCATTGAGTGTTCTGTGGGAATGTTTGCCAAAAGGGCTAATGCCAACGTAAGCTGCATTAGTAGAAAAATAAAATCTAGAGCCAAGGATAAGATGGTTCTGTTTCTGTGCCCTGTGCCCTGCAAAGACCAAAGTAGAATATATATTAAATTCTGGGCTGTCCGAATTTCCCAATTAATTTGTGTTTTCTTTTGTGGTAACAGGAATGTCAAAACAAAGGCAAAGTCAGGATAAAAATTTGTGTGGCAAAACCAAAGTCCAGAAAGCCAGGAATGTTCTCAAACTGAAAGTATACATGAGAGACAAAGTTTGCAACTGGGAAATCAGGGCTAGTATGATGTAATTATGCACAAAGGAGGCAAGAACAATGTCCATTAATGTTCTTTATTGATTGACTGAGGCATAGCAATCGGGTTATTTGACCTAATTAATTTCTAAACTATAACAGTCACTAAGTTGGACTAATTTAGGGGACATTGAAAAAGTTAAGTTGAACAGGCAGAAATGCATCATAAGTGTAAAAGCAGAAGACAGAGGCCGTGTGCATTCCAAGTCTCTTCAGTCATGTCCGACTCTGTGAGCCTATGGACTGTAGCCCTCCAGGCTCCTCTGTCCATGGGGATCTCCAGGTAAGAATACTGGAGTGGGTTGTCATGCCCTCCTCCAGAGGATCTTCCCTACCCAGGGATCAAACCCACGGCTTCTGCAGCTCCTGCATTGCAGGCAGATTCTTTGCTGCTGAGCCACGGGGGAAGCACAGACAGAGCCCAAAGAGAAAAAAGGAAGAGCCTAATGTAGGCACCCATCACTGGCTTTGGGAGATATCCCAGGAGCTCCAGGTCTAACTGGAGGTTAGTATTTGGGGACTATGTAGGAGCCTGGTGCCCACCATTGTGCGAAAAGATCCCAGTCTCAAGGGGGAGCTTGGGAAACTGGGTAGGAAAGATCAGTGGTCCCAGATGTTAGGAATCTGGAAAAGTCTGCATTTATTCAAGGATAGTAAAGTCAGTTGTGAAGTTAACCCAGTGCTCCTTTCTATACCTTCAAAAGTTGGATATTTGTAAACCCAACACAGACTGTGTGTGTGCTTAGTTGCTCAGTCATGTCCAATTCTTTGTGGCCCCCATGGACTGTAGCCTGCTAGGCTCCTCTGTCCATGCAATTTTCCAGGCAAGAATACTGGAACAGGTGCCATTTCTTACTCCAGGGGATCTTCTAAACCCAGGAATTGAACCTGCATCTCTTTTGTCTCCTGCATTGGCAGATGGATTCTTTACCACTGCACTACCTGGGAACCCATCCAACACAAGCTATGAGTGAGTTTCTCAAATGAGTGAGGAGTATCCTGAGCTTATCACTCTGGAAAGCAGACACTCCAGGAGGCTAGGATCTTAAACCCAGGACCTTTTGCATATATCTTTTGGAATCCTGGGACAATTAGGAGCCTATTTGAGAGCATTTGGGGCTCAAAATAAGAATTTTGGGGCTTTGTTCCTCTGACCATTTGCATGAAATCAGAAAGTTAAGAGAAAGTAAATGCATCTGCCAAGGGCTTGTCCTGAGTGCTCTGGCTCATTCAGTTGCAAGGGAGATGAAAGTGGGTGTTTTGCATGTATTTCGAGAGGAGGGCTTGAGTAGAACAGGGACCACAAAAACAGAGAGATAATAACAATGATGACAACAAAGATATATGCACACTTGAGGCTAGTTTTGAGGAGACTACATAGAGATGCATATGACCTTTATATGTATAGCAACAACTCCCACTAGTGAATATGACAATCAATGTCAGAGGCTTCTTTCATTGATATTAGTATTACCTCCTCTTAGAGGAAGAGAGGGAGCAGAGGGGTAAGACAAGGGTTGAAGAAACTTTTCCTCTACATATCCACTCTTGTCACTACTCAATGCTTAAGCATACCAGTGTTCAGAGAGATTATATAAGTTTTTAAGAACAGTTTTTAGGCATAGCTAGTTGTCAAACATAGGTCTGTGTTATTCTACACCAGTCTTTAATACAATGCTATATTTCTTTTAATGGGTATGAGGGTGTCAGATAAAAAAGGCAAGTGCTGAGAAATCCAGTGGACAGCCAAGATTTGCAATTAGATCAGTAAGGGGAGGGGAAGAGATTATCAGACCAGAAAACAGTCTAAAAGGTACTAAGGGGGTTACATATGTTATTTTTAAGTTTTATTGCAATACAACAAGGTAGTTGTTAGCTAGGATAACTAACTCTTCTGATGCGCTTAGTATTTATCTGCTTTTAGTGCTAAAATTCCTATGTCCAAGAAACCCCTCAGCCTCAGGCAAACCTAGACTGTCATTTTGTTAGCTCACTTTACAAATGAAGACTATGAGTCTTATAAAGGTGAATAACTCATTCAATGCCATGAAATTAGCAAGAAACATAGAAAAGACTACAAACTCCAACAGCCAAATCTTTCAGTTTCACAGTGCTATATCCATGCTGTCTCTCCAGTAGCTCAAGAGGGCTGAGGTGATCTGGTGGTTTGGAAGGCTTTAGCTTTGATATCATCTATTCATTTAGTAAATATTCATTAAATGTAAATCATTATGAAAAGTGCTGGGAATGGCTTCAGGGGACAGACAAACTGAAAAATGACTTCAGGGAAGAGTATAATGACTATATGGACCAGGCACTCTAGCAACACAGAGGCAAAATCTGTATTCTCCCTGGAGGGATCAGAAAAAGGCTTCTCAGAGGAAGTAATATTTGAAGTGAGTCTTGAATGATAACTAGGAACTTATCAGGGAGGTAATTTTGTCTAAGAGTATCCTAGAAAAAGGAGGCCAAAACAAAAAAGAACATGGACATTTCTGAGATTTTAACAAAATTGAGAGCAGATGGGAAAGGGAGTGATAAGAGAATAAATTGGAGATGTAGAAAAGCATAATTTATCCACCCTACAAATATTTATAGTGTTCCACACACTATTGTGAGCACTAGGAATAGAGTAGTGAGCAAGACTACTCACTAGGTATTAGTGAGTCCATAGGCAAAGTCCATAGGTAAATAGTCCACTAGGCAAAGTCCCTAATGTTATGGAGCTTACTGTCTAGTATAAGAAGACAATCAACAAACAAGAACATACCAGATAGTTATAAATGTTGTGCAAAAAATAAAATAAGGTGGTATGATAGACTCACTGGGTGGATCTTAACTTGAGTGGTCCAGGAAGGCCCCTCTAAGGAGATGGCATTTAAGCTGAGATCTAAATGATGAGAAGAAACTAGGCATGAGACATTAGGAAAGAAGAGCATTTTGGGCAGAGGAAACTGCTTCAGGAATACCCTAAGATGGGAATGAACTTGATATGTTTGAAGAACAGAAAACAGAGGTGAAGCTTTAGCAGGGGGTAGGAGCATATTATTTAGAGTCTTATATGTCATTTTCTTTGAATGAGATATTATCTCATTGGAGATACTGAGCAGATGAACACCATGGTTTAATTTGGATTTTTAAAGTACTACTATTGCTGTCATAGTACATCATGAGAAATCCTGGACTGGAAGAAACACAAATTGGAATCAAGATTGCCGGGAGAAATATCAATAACCTCAGATATGCAGATGACACTACCCTTATGGCAGAAAGTGAAGAGGGGCTAAAAAGCCTCTTGATGAAAGTGAAAGTGGAGAGTGAAAAGGTTGGCTTAAAGCTCAACATTCAGAAAACGAAGATCATGGCATCTGGTCCCATCACTGCATGGGAAATAGATGGGGAAACAGTGGAAACAGTGTCAGACTTTGTTTTTCTGGGCTCCAAAATCACTGCAGATGGTGACTGCAGTCATGAAATTAAAAGACGCTTGCTCCTTGGAAGGAAAGTTATGACCAACCTAGATAGCATATTCAAAAGCAGAGACATTACTTTACCAACAAAGGTTCGCCTAGTCAAGGCTATGGTCTTTCCTGTGGTCATGTATGGATGTGAGAGCTGGACTGTGAAGAAGGCTGAGCGCCGAAGAATTGATGCTTTTGAACTGTGGTGTTGGAGAAGACTCTTGAGAGTCCCTTGGCCTGCAAGGAGATCCAACCAGTCCATTCTGAAGGAGATCAATCCTGGAATTTCTTTGGAAGGAATGATGCTAAAGCTGAAACTCCAGTATTTCGGCCACCTCATGCGAAGAGTTGACTCATTGGAGAAGACTCTGATGCTGGGAGGGATTGAGGGCAGGAGGAGAAGGGGACGACAGAGGATGAGATGGCTGGATGGCATCACTGACTCGATGGATGCGAGTCTGAGTGACCTCCGGGAGCTGGTGATGGACAGGGAGGCCTGGCGTGCTGCGGTTCATGGGGTCGCAAAGAGTCGGACACGACTGAGCGACTGATCTGATCTGATTGCTGTCATGTGGGTTTTCCAGGTCACTTAGTGGGTAAAGATTCTGCCTAGCAGTGCAGGAGATATAGGTTCAATCTTTGGGTCAGGAAGATTCCCTGGAGGAGGGCATGGCAACTTATTCCAGTACTCTTGCCTAGAGAATCCCATGGACAGAGGAGCTTGATGGGCTACAGTCAGTAAGGTCAGAAAGAATTGAACATGACTGAAGGGACTGAGCATGTATGCACATATGGCTGTCATGTGGTGAGTAGGCTGTAGGGGAGCAAGAGTGAAGCAGTTGGAAGGTTATTGTAACAGAGATTCTCTAAATGACAGAGGTTTTGGTGGATCAGCCAAGTGTGATAGCTATAAATGTAGTGAAAATGTAAAGTATACAAATTCAAGATGTGTTTTAGAGGTCCATGTAGACAGAAGTTGCTAATGGACAATGAATAAAGGAAAGAGGGAAAGCAAGGATGACTATAAGGCTTTGGCCTAAGCAGCTGGGTGGTATAATGAAGTACCCCATGTTTCATGTTGAGTTTGGACTTCATTCTAATGACAGTAGGAGTTTTGATGTTAAAGAAAGGAAACAATATAGTTAGATTTGTGTTATAGAGCAGCTAATGCAACTAAGTGAAGAATGGATTGAAGAGGCAAGAGACTAGAAGCCAAGAACTCTTGTCTGGCATAGGCAATATGCAATTGCAATAGTCCAGAAGATAAATTATGAATCTGAATTGGTGCAATGGGATGACTCGGAGGGATGGTACAGGGAGGAAAGTGGGAGGGGGGTTCAGGATGGGGAACACGTGTACGCCTGTGGCGGATTCATGTTGATGTGAGGCAGAACCAATGCAGTATTGTAAAGTAAAAAAAAAAAAAAAAAAAAGACAGTGGCTATGGAATTAGAGAAAGGGATTGATTAGATATCTCCTAGCCAAGTGGAAACCAGAAGACTAATGATAGGGGGCTTCTCGGGTGGCACTAGTGGTAAAGATTCTGCCTGCCAATGCAAGAGACATAAGAGACGTGGGTTTGATATCTGTGTCAGGAAGATCCCTGGAAGAGGGTATGACAATCCACTCCAGCATTCTTGCCTGGAGAATCCCATGGACAGAAGAGCCTGGTGGGCTACAACCCATAGGGTCTCAAAGAGTCAGACACAACTGAAGCAACTTAGCACACAGTGATAAGGGGTTGCTGAGTAAGGCAGAAAATGATATGAGTTCCAGATCCACCAATTACCAGTTGTGTGAATCTATGTGTTGAATAAATGATGAAGGAATTCTTATGATTTCAGGAAAACTTTGCCTCTCTTGCCTTAGTTTTCTACTTGTAAAGTAAGGGTATGCTACATCAATCTGTTGTTATGAGAATTAAATTTATCTACGATCTGGGAGTTGGTGATGGACAGGGAGTTCTAGTGTGCTGCGATTCATGGGGTTGCAAAGAGTCGGACATGACTGAGCGACTGAACTGAACTGAATGAACTGAAAAAAAAAAAATAAAGTGAGCCTCTTGTAGGCAACATATAGTTGAAAAATCTTTTGTAGTGCCCTCTTTGTCCCCCACCTATGAGCCTCATACATAGCAGGCACTCATAAATGTCTATCCATTGTGAGGCAGGCTTATGCAGACAACTTATGAGGAGCTCAGTGTCTATAGGATACACAACACAAGGCGAAGGGCAGGTCATGCATTTGGGATGATTATTTAATGACTATGACTGTCATTAATGACTGTCCCTCATATGTGTCCTTTACCAACCTTTCATGATGTTGCTTGATTGGGACTTGCAGACTGAAATCGTTACCTAGTATATTTATCCTTTGGATAAGCCAATCACAGGTGTGCTCATAGAGAGGTGGTTATAGAGAGCCACCTAATAAAGAGTTTATTAGCCTACCTAGTAAAAACACGTTAGGATTAGATTGGCCCTCAAAAATCTTTAAGTAAGTTTTTAAAAACGTTTTTTTACTAGTTAATCCCTTTTTTTTCAAATGAAGATTTAGTTTGGAGCCTCCTTATACTACAGATAACAGCAGAATTGCTCTGGTTGAAGTGAAGTGTGATGGGCCCAAACAACTATAGATCACAATTAGAAAACCATTTAATCAGACCTTGTTGCTATTAATAAATCCCTCTTCTCTATTTATGATTTAAGGAAGGTAAGTTCCAGAGAAGTTAAGTGACTTAATTAGCTAAGATCATAGATCTAGAAAGCGATATAGTCAAATCTATTCATTTACTCCTCTACTAGCTTACTATTCCTCATTAACATAAAGCTTAGCTTGTCCCTTAGTTTAGCCAGCTTCCTCTCTGAGCTCCAGAAAGCAGATATCTGATACTAGAGGACTGACTTTTAAGGGTAAGGTTAGATATGGAGGTTGTTGCTGTTGCTAAGTCGCTTCAGTCGTGTCCAACTCTGTGCGACCCCATAGACTGAAGCTCACCAGGCTCCCCTGTCCCTGGGATTCTCCAGGCAAGAACACTGGAGTGGGTTGCCATTTCCTTCTAGATATGGAGGCTAAGGCACTAAATAGGAAGGGAGAGATAGAATCTTAACATTTGTTCTAATTCGTGGGATGGTCCCAGAAAGGCAGAAATCTCTATTCAAGGCAGGAGTATTTTTTTTTTCTTAACATGTTTCTGTTGTGAGAGAGAGAGAGAGAATGTGAGTGAGAGACAAGAGAGGAGAGGAAAGGAGAGAGGATAAAAGGATAAGAGAGTCCAGACACAAGACTCTAAAATCCTGTTCTCAATCAGTCTATGAGGTCCAGAAGTAAATTGCAGAGGGAGCAGTGTGAAAAAAGGAAGACTTGATGACCAAATCTTACTGTGGAGCTCTAGTCCTGTTGACATAGGCTAGACCTCATAGAGCCAGGAGGGCTCTATTTTTTTCCCTAGTAGGCTAATCTAAGGCCTCTTTGCTAGTTCCCATCTGGCTTTATAAAAGATAGGAAGAGCAACTGATCCTCAAAGTACTGCTACATGTTTTTTTGAAACAGGAAGCTGCAAAGCTGAAAGAGTCAAGCTTGATGGGCATTTCAAGCAATATTTTTCAACAGCTGATCTGCAGTTTCTCCTTAAAATGATGACATGTACTTTAAGTCTCTCACATTTTTGATTCTGTGGGGGAAATAGAAATTTCTCTAGATTAGCAATGAAACCAAGGCCTTGGATGACAGGACTAGTCAGTTGAAATACCTATCACATTTGGAGAGAAAATCACTTTCACTTGGATCAGAGCAGAGTCTCAGATTCAACAAGTAACTGGATTAAAAACTGTCAAAACCAAAGCAGGAAGGAAGAGTAATCCCACACTCCAAACTGTTTATTGAATTTTCCACCCCTGTTCCAGAATTAGGTGAGTAGGCAGAAGGAATTCATGACTTCAGCTAGAAGTGGCTGGGGGAGGGCAGAAGCTCACAGCTACCAGGATTTGATGTTCTCCCTCAAAGCATTCATGCTGTATACTCTGACTGCATTTACTCTGGGACTTTGATCTTGATTGTTTTCCCAAGTGTGTTTTCCCGCTGAGAAGAGAATAAGCTGACATGAATACTCAGCTTGCTCAGGAGTGATATTACTCACTGAAAATTAATAAATAGAATCTGATTTATAAATTAGTCTTTGGTGGCTCAGTGAGCATAAATCAGTTTCTTGGGGTCCAATTCATCCTCAGGAAAACTGTTGTAATGGTGCTTATTAATCTGTAAGTTTTAAATGGGATCTCTCAAAATGGAATGAGCTATTCAAATGTAAAGTAGCTTAGGGTCAGTTCAGCCATGGCTTGATGGGGGAACAATACAAAATTCTTAACATATGGATAATGGGAGGCCTCCAAAGAGAAGAAAGAGAATTATGGAACAGAAAAGTTATTTGAAGCCTAGTAGCCACTGTCAAACTTTTCGGCATTACCAACCCCTTGTGTGCTTAGTTGCTCATTCGTGTCTGACTCTTTGCAACCCCATGGAATGCTGTCTGCCAGGCTCCTCTGTCCATGGGGATTCTCCAAGCCAGAACACTGGAGTGGGTTTCCATGCCTTCCTCCAGGGGATCTTTCCAAGCCAGGAATTGAACCCAGGTCTCCCACATTGCAGGCAGATTCTTTATCAGCCGAGCTACTTGGGAAGCCCCTATTTGAAGAATAAATGGCTGACAACTCACACAATTTGGCAAAGGAAATCAAGTTACAGATTCATTCACCACATCAGAACCCAAAGAAGATAAATATGAAGAAACTACACTTGAATACATAAGAGGCAATCTTCTAGAAATGAAAGATAAAAAGAAATCTATAAAATAGCCAGTGCAAAATGACAGCTTATATATGGGACAATTATATATGGAACAATTTAAATATATGAAACAATTCAAATCATAATATTCAGAATTCATGAAGTCGAGAGGAGAGTGGAGGAGTATCATTAAAGTGCTGAAAGAAAAACTGTCAGTTTAGAGTTCTACATCTAGTAAAAATAACCTTCAAGAATGGAGATAAAATTAAGATATTCTCAGATAAAGGAATTCTGAAATAACTCATTGCCAATAGTTCTAGACTATACAAAATCTGAATAGGATTCTTCAAGTTGTAGAAAAATCATGCTAGAGGGAAACCCAGATCTTTGGGACTAAATGAAAAGCATCAAAAATATAAATATCTGGATGAATATAAAAAAGTATTTTTTCTCTTTCTTTAAAACACAACTTACTGTATATGTGTGTGAGATTGACCTAAGTTTATAATGTATGTACATTAGTATACATAGTTATATGTATTAAATATTGTATAAAAGATTGAGGATTGCTGTAATAATAAATGTATATGTTGCCAGTTTTATATTTTCTATGAAGTGGAAAACTATTAACTCCAAACACATGGTGAAAATTTAGGTATGTATACTACAATCTGTAGGATAACAACTTAAAAAAATGCAAATGCTGCTGCTGCTGCTAAGTTGCTTCAGTTGTGTCCGACTCTGTGCAACCCCATAGATGGCAGCTCACCAGACTCCGCCATCCCTGGGATTCTCCAGGCATGAACACTGGAGTGGGTTGCCATTTCCTTCTCCAATGCATGAAAGTGAAAAGTGAAAGTGAAGGTGTTCTGTCATGTCTGACTCTTCGTGACCCCACAGACTGCAGCCTACCAGGCTCCTCCATCCTTGAGATTTTGCAGGCAAGAGTACTGGAGTGGGTTGCCATTAATAAATAAAATGAATATCTAAAAGATGTTTACAGTAAAAAAAAAAAAAATTAGCAAATCCAAAAAAAGACAGGAAAAAGAAATAGTAGGACAAAAGCTAGAAGAGACAAATAGGAAAAAAAAGAATAAAATAATATTCTTAAATCCAATCAGTTCAATTAATTGCATTAAATGTTAATAGACTAAGTGCTCTAACTGAAAGGTAGGGATTATCAAAATGCATTAAAAAAGCAAACCAAGCTATATGTTATCTACAAGAAGCCCACTATAAATGTAAAGACTCAGAGGTTGAAAGAAAATGGATTCAAATGGCTATGCCTGGCAAATAATCATATTTGATTAAAACTTATTTCAATAAGTCTGAAATGGCTATATTAATATCTGATAAAATGGACTCCATAATAAGAAATATTACCCCCAAAGATTGCTATTTCATAAATGCAAAATGACATATTCATCAGGGATAAAAATCATAAACATGAATATGATTAATAAAAAAGCCTCAAAGTAAATAAAGCAGAAGAAACTAGCAGAGCTACTGGGACAAATAGGCAATTGAACCATTGTAGTAAGAGGTTTTAATATCTTTCTCTCAGAAATTTATAGAAAAAGAAAACAAAAAGTCAGTAAAGATATAGAGGATCTAAACAATACAAATACCTTGATATTTAAATTTATAGAAAACACTATGCAAAATCTTTTGACTGCATACTCTGTTTAAGTGTTCATTGTACATTCATTGAGACCATAAAACAAGTTCCCCAAGAGACTGGTTCATAAAACAAGTTGCAATAAATTGAGAAATCATATAGAGAATGAAATCATATTGAGAATGTTCTATGACCATAATAGTGTTAAACTACAAATGTTGCAAGATAGCTAGAAAAACAATAAGTAGTTAGAAATTAATCAATAAACTTCTAAATAAAGAAGAAATCACAAACGAAATTAGAACAAAGTTTGAATGGAACAATGAAAATACAACATATTAAAATGTGTGGGATCCAGCTAAAAGCAGTGCTTGTATGGCAATTTATAACTTTATATGTTTAAATTAGAAAATAAGAAATGTTTTAAATTAATGAACTAAAGCTTAATTTTGAGAATCTAGGAAAAAGAAAGAAAATATGACTAAACTAAGAAAAAGACATACAAAAATAAACATAGAGGCAGAAATAAATGAAATATATTAAAAAAGGCCAATGATAGAACAAATTAAGAAGGCCACAATTTAGTTCCTTTAAAAGTTCAATAAATAGGGACTTTCTTGGTGGTCCAGTGGCTAAGACTCCAAGCTTCCAATGCAGGGAGGCCAAGTCTGAACCCTGGTCAGAAAACTAGTTCCCGCATCTCACAACTGAGTGTTCACATCGCACAACTACAGATTCCACATGCTGCAAGTAAAGATCCCACATATAGCAATGAAGGTCGAAGATCCTGCAGGCCATGACTAAGACCCAGCAAAGCCAAATAAATAAATAAATATTTTTTAAAAGTTCAACAAATAAAAAAATTCAACAAACTAATAATACTCTAGCAAGACTGAACAAGGAAAACAAATCAGTAATGAAAGCAGTATTATCACTACATTTCTTACAAACACTAGTATACAATAATACAGACAACTCTATTCCAAAATTTCAGCAATTTAAATGACATGAAGAAATTTTTTTTTTAAATTTACCAAAATTAACTCAACATTAAACAGAAAATCTGAACAGTTTTATGTCTATTAAAGAAATTGCAGTTATCATTAATAGCTCTTTCATAAAGAAAAATTGAAAGATCATTCATATATTTTTACTGTTGAATTCTATCAAACATTAAAAGAATGAATAATACCAATTTATAACACAAACAATTTTCAGAGAATAGAAGATGAAGGAAGATTTCCCAATTCATTTGAATACACCAGTATAACCTGAATACCAAAAGCTGATAAAGGCATTAAAAAAGAAAAACAAACAAAAATGGCACCCAGTTCAAGATGGTGAAGAAGAAGGATGTGCACTCATCTCCTCCTGCCAGAGCACCAGCTGTTGAATAACTATTGACAAGAGGACACTGGAACCTACAAAAACAAAATAAAGATACCACATGCCAAAAGACAAGCCACAGTGAGACAGTAGGTGGGGCACAATCACAATAAAATAAAATCCCATACCTGCCAGGTGGGTGACCCACAAATTTGAGAACAATAATACCATGAAGTTATCCCACTGTTGTGAAGGTTCTGAACCCCACATCAGTCTTCCTAGCCTGAGGACTCAAAAAAGGGACAGGAAATCCCCAGGGAATCCTTGAAGGCCAACGGGATTTTTTTTTCTTTTTCCTTTTTGATTTATTTTTTTTTATTGAAGGACAATTGCTTTACAGAATTTTGCTGTTTTCTGTCAAACCTCAACATGAAATAGCCATAGGTATACATATATCCCCTCCCTTTTGAACCTCTCTCCCATCTCCCTCCCCATCCCACCCCTCTAGGTTGATACAGAGCCCTGTTTGAGTTTCCTGAGCCATACAACAAATTCCTGCTGGCTATCTGTTTTACATATGGTAATGTAAGTTTCCGTGTTACTCTTTCCAACCATCTCACCCTCTCCTCCCCTCTCCCCATGTCCATAAGTCTATTATCTATGTCTGTTTCTCCACTGCTGCCCTTTAAATAACTTCTTCACTACCATTCTTCTAGATTCCGAATATATGTGTTAGAATATGATATTTATCTTTCTCTTTCTGACACAATTTACTCTGTCTCCTTATTGCCAAATTCAGACTGAAACTGAAGAAAGTAGGGAAAACCACTAGACCATTCAGGTATGACCTAAATCAAATCCCTTGTGATTATACAGTGGAAGTGAGAAATAGATTTAAGGGCCTAGATCTGATAGAGTGCCTGATGAACTACGGAATGAGGTTCATGACATTGTATAGGAGACAGGGATCAAGACCATCCCCATGGAAAAGAAATGCAAAAAAGCAAAATGGCTGTCTGGGGAGGCCTTGCAAATCGCTGTAAAAGAAGAGAAGCGAAAAGCAAAGGAGAAAAGGAAAGATATAAACATCTGAATGCAGAGTTCCAAAGAACAGCAAGAAGAGATAAGAAAGCCTTCTTCAGCGATCAATACAAAAAAATAGAGGAAAACAACAGAATGGGAAAGACTAAGGATCTATTCAAGAAAATCAGAGATACCAAAGGAACATTTCATGCAAAAATGGGCTCGATAAAGGACAGAAATGGTATGGACCTAACGGAAGCAGAAGATATTAAGAAGAGGTGGCAAGAATACACAGAAGAACTGTACAAAAAAGAGCTTCACGACCCAGATAATCATGATGGTGTGATCACTGACCTAGAGCCAGACATCCTGGAATGTGAAGTCAAGTGGGCCTTAGAAAGCATCACTACGAACAAAGCTAGTGGAGGTGATGGAATTCCAGTTGAGCTATTCCAACTCCTGAAAGATGATGCTGTGAAAGTGCTGCACTCAATATGCCAGCAAATTTGGAAAACTCAGCAGTGGCCACAAGACTGGAAAAGGTCAGTTTTCATCCCAATCCCAAAGAAAAGCAATGCCAAAGAGTGCCAAAACTACCGCACAATTGCACTCATCTCACACGATAGTAAAGTAATGCTCAAAATTCTCCAAGCCAGGCCTCAGCAATATGTGAACCATGAACTTCCTGATGTTCAAGCTGGATTTAGAAAAGGCAGAGGAACCAGGGATCAAATTGCCAACATTCGCTGGATCATGGAAAAATCAAGAGAGTTCCAGAAAAACATCTATTTCTGCTTTACTGACTATGCCAAAGCCTTTGACTGTGTAGATCACAATAAACTGTGGAAAATTCTGAAAGAGATGGGAATACCAGACCACCTGATCTGCCTCTTGAGAAATCTGTATGGAGGTCAGGAAGCAACAGTTAGAACTGGTCATGGAACAACAGACTGGTTCCAAATAGGAAAAGGAGTACGTCAAGGCTGTATATTGTCACCCTGTTTCTTTAACTTATATGCAGAGTACATCATGAGAAATGCTGGACTGGAAGAAACACAAGTTGGAATCAAGATTGCTGGGAGAAATATCAATAACCTCAGATATGCGGATGACACTACCCTTATGGCAGAAAGTGAAGAGGAACTAAAAAGCCTCTTGATGAAAGTGAAAGTGGAGAATGAAAAGCTTGGCTTAAAGCTCAACATTCAGAAAACGGAGATCATGGCATCTGGTCCCATCACCACATGGGAAATAGATGGAGAAACAGTGAAAACAGTGTCAGACTTTGTTTTTCTGGGCTCCAAAATCACTGCAGATGGTGACTGCAGTCATGAAATTAAAAGACGCTTACTCCTTGGAAGGAAAGTTATGACCAACCTAGATAGCATATTCAAAAGCAGAGACATCACTTTGCCAACAAAGGTTCGCCTAGTCAAGGCTATGGTCTTTCCTGTGGTCATGTATGGATGTGAGAGTTGGACTGTGAAGAAGGCTGAGCGCCGAAGAATTGATGCTTTTGAACTGTGGTGTTGGAGAAGACTCTTGAGAGTCCCTTGGACTACAAGGAGATCCAACCAATCCATTCTGAAGGAGATCAGCCCTGGGATTTCTTTCGAAGGAATGATTCTAAAGCTGAAACTCCAGTATTTTGGCCACCTCATGCGAAGAGTTGACTCATTGGAGAAGACTCTGATGCTGGGAGGGATTGAGGGCAGGAGGAGAAGGGGACGACAGAGGATGAGATGGCTGGATGGCATCACTGACTCGATGAATGTGAGTCTGAGTGACCTCCGGGAGTTGGTGATGGACAGGGAGGCCTGGCGTGCTGCAGTTCATGGGGTCGCAAATAGTCAGACACGACTGAGCGACTGATCTGATCTGATCTGATCTTACTCTGTATCATAGGTTCTAGGTTCATGCACCTCATCAGAACTGACTCAAATGTGTTCCTTTTTATGGCCAAGTAATATTCCATTATGTATATGTGTCACAACTTCTTTATCCATTCATCTGTTGATGGATGTCTAGGTTGCTTCCATGTTCTAGCTATTGTAAATGGTGCTGAAATGAACAATGGGATACATGTGTAATTTTAAATTTTGGTTTTCTCAGGGTATACGTCTAGCAGTGGGATAGCTGGGACATATGGTGCTTTTATTCCTAGTTTTTTAATGAATCTCCATACCATCTTCCCTAGTGACTATATCAATTTACATTCCCACCAGCAGTGCAAAAGCATTCCCTTTTCTCCACATCCTCTCCAGCATTTACCATTTGTAGACTTTTTGATGATGGCCATTCTGACCTGTGTGAGGTGATATCTCATTGTAGTTTTGATTTGCATTTCTTTAATGAGCAGTGTTGAGCATCTTTTCATGTGTTTGTTAGCCGTCTGTATGTCTTCTATGGAGAAATGTCTGTTTAGGTATTTTTCCTTCTTTTTGATTGGATTGTTTGTTTTTCTGGTATTGAGTTGTATGAGCTGCTTGTATATCTAGGAAATCAATCCTTTCTCAGTTGTTTCATTTGCTATTATTTTCTCCCATTCTGAGGGTTGTCTTTTCATCTTGCTTATAGTTTCCTTTGCTGTGAAAAAGCTTGTAAATTAGTCAGGTCCCACTTGTTTACTTTTGTTTTTATTTCCATTACTCTAGGAGGTGGGTCATAGAGGATCTTGCTTTGATTTATATCATCAAGTGTTCTGCCTATGTTTTCCTCTAAGAGTTTTATAGTTGCTAGCCTTACATGTAGGTCTTTAATCCATTTTGAGTTTATCTTTGTGTATGGTGTTAGAAAGTGTTCTCATTTCATTCTTTTATATGTAGCTGTTCAGTTTTCACAGAACCATTTATTGAAGAGGCTGTTTTTGCCCCATTGCATATTCTTGCCTCCTTTGTCAAAAATAAGGTACCCATAGGTGCATGGGTTTATTTCTGGGGTTTCTATCTTGTTTAGCTGATCTATATTTCTGTTTTTGTTTCAGTACCATCCTGTCTTGATGACCGTAGCTTTGTAATATAATCTGAAGTCAAGAAGGTTGATTCCTCCAGCTCCATTCTTCTTTCTCAAAGCTGCTTTGGCTATTCTGGGTCTTTTGTGTTTCCATATGAACTGTGGTGTTGGAGAAGACTCTTGAGAGTCCCTTGGACTGCAGGGAGATCCAACCAGTCCATTCTGAAGGAGATCAGCCCTGGGATTTCTTTGGAAGGAATGATGCTAAAGCTGAAACTCCAGTATTTTGGCCACCTCATGCGAAGAGTTGACTCATTGAAGAAGACTCTGATGCTGGGAGGGATTGGGGGCAGGACGAGAAGGGGACGACAGAGGATGAAATGGCTGGATGGCATCACTGACTCCATGGATGTGAGTCTGAGTGACCTCCGGGAGCTGGTGATGGACAGGGAGGCCTGGCGTGCTGCAGTTCATGGGGTCGCAAAGAGTCGGACACGACTGAGCGACTGATCTGATCTGATCGGATGAATTGTGAAGTTTTTTTGTTCTGGTTCTGTGAAAAATGCCTTTGGTATTTTGATAGGGATCACATTGAATCTGTAGATTGCATTTGGTTGTATAGTCATTTTCACAATATTGATTCTTCCTACCCAGGAACATGGAGTATCTCTCCATCTGTTTATGTCATCTTTGATTTCTTTCATTAGTGTCTTATAATTTTCCTTGTACAATTCTTTTGTCCCCTTATGTAAGCTTATTCCTAAATATTTAATTCTTTTTGTTGCAATGGTGAATGGGTTTGATTCCTTAATTGCTCTTTCTGACTTTTCATTGTTAGTATACAGAAATGCAAGTGATTTCTGTGTATTGATTTTGTATCCTACAACTTTGCTAAATTCACTGATTAGCTCTAGTAATTTTCTGATACTATCTTTAGAGTTTTCTACCTACAGTATCATGTCATCTTGAAACAGTGAGAGCTTTACTTCTTTTTTTCTCATCTGAATACCTTTTATTTCCTTTTCTTCTCTGATTGCTATAGCTAGGACTTCCAGAACTATGTTGAACTATAGTGGTGAAAGTAAGCACCATTGTCTTGTTCTTGACCTTAAGGGGAATGCTTTCAGTTTTTCACGATTGAGAATAAAGTTTGCTCTAGGCTGGTCATATATGGCCTTTACTATTTTGAGGCAGGTTCCTTCTATGCCTATATTTGAAGAGTTATAATCATAAATGGGTGCTGAAATTTCTCAAAGGCTTTTTCTGCATCTATTGAGATTATCATATGACTTTTATCTTTCAATTTTTTAATAAGGTGTATGCCACTGATTGCTTTGTATGTATTGAAGAATCCCTGCATCCCTGGAATAAAACCAACTTGATCATGGT
The DNA here is from genome assembly GCA_935064755.1 of Tragelaphus eurycerus. NCBI lineage: Eukaryota > Metazoa > Chordata > Mammalia > Artiodactyla > Bovidae > Tragelaphus > Tragelaphus eurycerus. The sequence continues at coordinate 3,576,843 of CAKXYN010000119.1, read as the reverse complement.
GCATGAGCTTTTTGAGATGTGTTGCTGAATTCTGTTTGCTAAAATTTTGTTAAGGATTTTTGCATCTATGCTCATCAGGGATATTGGCCTGTAGTTTTCTTTTTTTGTGTTGTCTTTCTATGGTTTTGGTATCAGGGTGATGGTAGCCTCGTAGAATGAGTTTGGAAGTGTTTCCTCCTCTGCAATTTTTTGAAACAGTTTTAGAAGGACAGGCATTAGCTCTTCTCTAAGTGTTTGATAGAATTCTCCTGTGACCCATCTGGTTCTGGGCTTTTGATTTTGTGGAGATTTTTGATCACAGCTTCAATTTCAGTGCTTGTAATTGGGTTGTTTGTAATTTCTATTTCTTCCTGTTTCAGTCTTGGAGGATTGAACTTTTCTAAGAATCTGTCCATTTTTTCCAGGTTATTTGTTTTATTGCCATGTAGTTGTTCATAATAATATCTTATAATCCTTTTTATTTGTGCATTGCCTGTTGTAACCTTTCCTTTTACATTTTTAATTTTTTAATTTGATTCTTCTCTCATTTTTTCTTGATGAGTCTGGTCAAATATTTGTCAATTTTATCTTGTCAAAGAACCAGCTTTTACTTCTATTAATCTAACTATTGTTTCTTTCATTTCTTTTTCATTAATTTCTGCTTGGATCTTTATGATTTTTTTTCCTTCTACTAATTTTGGTGTGTTTTTTTTTGTTCTTATTTTTCCAGTTGTGCTAGGTGTAAAGTTAGGTTTTCTATTTGATGTTTTTCTTGTTTCTTTAGGTAGGATTGTATTGCTATAAACTTCCCTCTTGGAACTGCTTTTGCCACATCCCCTAGGTTTTGAGTTTTCGTATTTTCATAGTCATTTGTTTCTAGAAATTTTTTGATTTCTCTTTTGATTTCTTGAGTAACCTGTTGGCTATTTAGAAATGTATTGTTTAATCTCCATGTGTTTGTGTTTCTTATAGTTTTTTTTTTTTTTCTTGTAATTGATATCTAGTCTCAAAGCATTGTGGTTAGAGAAGATGCTTGATATAATTTCAATTTTCTTAAATTTACTGAGGTTTGTTTTATGACCCAAGATGTGGTCTATCTTGGAGAATGTTCCATGTGCACTTGAAAAGAGGATATATACTTCTGCATTTGGATGGAATGTTCTGAAGATATTAAGGAAATCCATCTCATCTAATATATCATTTAAGACTTGTGTTTCACTATTAATTTTCTGTTTTTTATGATCCGTCCATTGGTGTGAGTGAAGTGTTAAAATCTCCTACTATTATTGTGTTACTATCATTTTCTCCTTTTAAGTCTGTTTGTGTTGTCTTATGTAGTGAGGTGTTCCTATTTTGGGGGCATAGATATTTACAATTTTTATGTCTTCTTCTTGGGTTGATCCCTTGATCATTATGTAGTGTCCTTTCTTATCTCTTGCAAACTTCTTTATTTTAAGGTCTATTTTGTCTGATATAAGGATTGTTACTCCAGCTTTCTTTTGCTTCCCATTTGCATGGAAAATATTTTTCCATCCTCTCACTTTTGGTCTATATGTGTCTTTAGATCTGAAATGGGATTTTTGTAGACAGCATATATGTGGCTCTTGTTTTTGTATCCATTCAGCCTGTTTTTTCTTTTGGTTGGACATTTAATCCACTTACATTTAAAGTAATTATCGATATATATGTTCCTATTGCCATTTTCTTAATTGTTTGCTGTTGATTTTGTAGATCTTTTTTCTTCTCTTGTATTTCATGACTATATAAGTACCTTTAATTTTTGATGTAAAACTGGTTTGGTGGTACTGAATTCTCAACTTTTGCTTATCTGAAAAGCTTTTTATTTCTCCATTAATTTTGAATGAGATCCTTGGTGGGTACAATAATCTTCACTGTAGATTTTTCCCTTTCAGTACTTCAAATATATCATGCCATTCCCTTCTGGCCTGCAGAGTTTCTGCTGAAAGATAAGCTGTGAAGCCTATGGATTTTCCATTGTATGTTACTTGTTGCTTCTCCCTTACTGCTATTAATATTTTTTGTCTTTAGTCTTTGTTAGTTTGATTAGTATGTGTCTTGGCATTTTTCTCCTTCGGTTTATCCTGTATGGGACTCTTTGTGCCTTTTGGACTTCATTGACTGACTTCTTTTCCATGTTTGGGAAATTTTCAACTACTATCTCTTCAAAAATTTACTCATACCGTTTTTTTTTTTTTTTTTTCTCTTCTTCTTCTGCGACCCCTATAATTCGAATATTGGTGCATTTGATATTGTCCCAGAAGTCTCTGAGACTATCCTCAGTTCTTTTCATTCTTTTTACTTTATTCTGCTCTTCAGAAGTTATTTCCACCATTTTATCTTTCAACTCACCGATTCGTTCTTCTGCTTCAGATATTCTGCTATTGATTCCTTCTAGAGTATTTCTAATTGCAGTAATTGTGCTGTTTATCTCTGTATGTTTATTCTTTAACTCTTCTAGGTCTCTGTTAATTGATTCTTGCATCTTATCCATTTTGTTTTCAAGGTTTTTTTTTTTTTTGATCATCTTTACTATCATTATTCTGAATTCTTTTTCCTATTTCCTCTTCATTTATTTGGACTTCTGTATTTCTAGTTTGTTCCTTCATTTGTGTAGTATTTCTCTGCCTTTTCACTACTTTTTAACTTATTGAGTTTGAGGCCTGTTTTTCCCAAGCTTCAAGGAAAGTTGAATTCTTTCCTTCAAGAACATTGAATTCTCTCTTCCTTTTGGTTTCTTCCTTCCTAAGGTTGGTCCAGTGGTTTGTGTGAGCTTCATATAGGGTGAGATTTGTGCTGAGTTTTTGTTTGTTTATTTTTCCTCTGATGGGCAAGGCTGAGTGAGGTGGTACTCCTGTCTGCTGATGATCTGGTTTGTATTTTTGTTTTGCTTGTTGTTTAGATGAGGCATCCTGCACAGGGTGCTACTGGTGGTTGGGTGATGCTGGGTCTTGAGTTCAAGTGGTTTCCTTTGTGTGAATTCTCACTATTTGATACTCCTTAGGGTTAGTTCTCCAGTAGTCTAGGGACTTGGAGTCAGTGCTCCCATTCCAAAGGCTCAGAGCTTGATCTCTAGTCAGGAATAAAGATCCTCCAAGTGGTTTGTTATGGCATTAAGTGAGATTAAAACAAATATCCAGAAAACAAGAAACCAAAGGTTAACCCAAGACAAATAGTGATTACAAAATCAGGCAAATAATAACTAAAATAATGGAATATACACATGTACATATACACCCATGAGTAAAGTCAAAACAGTCCAACAAAAATAAAGATTGACCTGGCGAATAAAGGAAATAAAAAATTATATTTATGAGTTAAGAACAAAACTAACTAAAGCACAAACTGAAAAACAAAATTAAAGTAAGGTGCCAAGTGGGGAATAAAGCAATAAAAGCATAGCTAACAAATATGTTGATAGGAAAGGAAAGAAAGAAAGAATAGATATGCAAAGTTAAATAGAGGTTAGATGAAGAAGACTTATATACATTAAGATTAACTGTAAGGTGAAAAAAGAGTAGGAAAGCTATACAAAGGAATAAATGTAGAAAAAGTATAAAAGGTTTAAAAAATTAAAACTATAAAAAAGAGAAAAAAATGGAGGGAAAAAAAAAAAGTGGGGAGGAGGGAGGAAAACTTCACAGAACTGCAAAACCCCAAAATAGAGGCAGAAGTTTATAATTACAATAAAAAAGTGTGACTGAATATACACATATACATATACACCCATAAGCAAAATCAAAACAGTCCAACAAAAATAAAGTACAATAGATTTAACTGGCTAACAAAGGAAACAAAAAATTTTATCTACCAGAAGAAAACTCAGTAAAGCACAAATTGGAAAATAGAACCAAAGCAAGGTGCCAATTGGGGAATAAAGCAATGAAAATAAAACTAACAAATATGTTAAGAGGAAAAGAAAGACAGAAAAGAAAGAAATAATAGATATACAAAGTTAAATAGAGGTAGATAAAGATTTATATACATTAAAGATTAACTGCAAGGGAGAAATAACAGAAGGAAAATCAAACAAATGAATAAATGTAGAAAAATAATAATAGGTTTAAAAAAATTAAAAAAGAGAAAAAAAGAACCTAAAGGAAAACTCCACAGAACAGCAAAAGCCCAATGTAAAGGCAGAGGTTTATAACAACAGCAAAAAATGTGACTGAGAAAAAAAAGCTAAAAAACAATTGCATTTCACAGTGCCAATAAAATCAACAACTACAACAGAGTGAGGGAAAAGGAAAGAAAAAGAAAACTATTCAAAAGAATCTACAAAACAAGTTAAAACATAAGAGTAATACATGTTTTTCTTGAGTTGCTGCTGTCAGAGCCCTTTCCCTCGCTGGGAGTCACAGTCAACCTCACCTCCCTAGGATGTCCTCCAACACTGTGCTGACCTCTGCTGTATGTAAAGCTCAGATTCTAATCTGGCCCTATTCTTGTGTGTTCTTGCCTCCAATGTCCACAGCTATCAGATCTATCAGAACTGTGTTTTCTTTTGTGGGAGCTCTCAATGATCTTTTATATATTCCATAGATGCAGAGGCTGCCTAGTTGATCATGTGGATTTAATCTTCACCTTGTACAGCTGGCAAGAATGTTTTGGGTCTTCTTCCTTAGCCACACTGCCCCTGGGTTTCCAATTATGGTTTTATTTCGACCTCTGTATGTACTTCATCCACTGGAATTTGCTCCTGAGGTTGCCCTGGAGGACTTGGGTTTGCCCCTGTGAGGGCCAGGTGTGGAGGTGGTGCAGCTGCTTGGGGTGCAGGGGTTCTGGTAGCACCAGGTACTCAGGGGGGTTAGTGGCTAAGGAAGCAGGAAATATAGTGCTCTGGCTATGGCTTTTCCAGTGGTAATGTAAGGATGTGAGAGTTGGACTGTGAAGAAAGCTGAGTGCTGAAGAATTGATGCTTTTGAACTGTGGTGTTGGAGAAGACTCTTGAGAGTCCCTTGGACTACAGACTGCTAGGAGATCCAACCAGTCCATCCTAAAGGAGATCAGTCCTGGGTGTTCATTTAATGCTAAAGCTGAAACTCCAATACTTTGGCCAGCTCATGCGAAGAGTTGACTCATTGGAAAAGACTCTGATGCTGGGAGGGATTGGGGGCAGGAGGAGAAGGGGACAACAGAGGATGAGATGGCTGGCTGGCATCACCAACTCGATGCACATGAGTTTGGGTAAACTCCAGGAGTTGGTGATGGACAGGGAGGACTGGCATGCTGCGATTCATGGGGTTGCAAAGAGTCAGACACGACTGAGCGACTGAACTGAACTGGAAAAGGGTAGGGCAACCAGTATTGGCCAATATGCTCCAGTATTCTTGCCTTGAGAACCCCCCTCACTGACAAAGAAGGCTGGCAGGCCACAGTCTACAGGGTCTCAAAAAGTCACACTACTAAAGCAATCCTGCACGCATAGACACAAGACTTTTTTTTTTTTTTGCCTGTGGCAGCTCTGACCCAGTAAGAGTTGAGCATGAAGATGGTGCAGCTGCTTGGCTTGCCAGGACTCTGGTGGCGTCAAGTGTTTAGGGACATGAATTGCCTCTGTGGCAGGAGTTATGGCCCTATCAGAGTCTTTTTCAAGCCTCTTGTAGCTGGTGAAGGCCTCTTTGGTCAGTCTTTTCTCTGTAGCTCCCTCCATTCAGGTACTTAGAGGGCTCCCTTGCCTGGGGTCCTTCTCTGTAATTTGGTGCATCAGGTACATAGAGGGGCCCCCTGGCTGGGGTCCTACTCTGTAGATTGGCTCATCAGACACTTAAAGGGGCACCTTGGGTGGGGTCCTACTCTGGAGTTCAGTGTATCAGGCATTTGATGGGCCAGCCTCTCTATTGTTCAGCTGCTGATGCTGGCCTGTGGTGAGACAGAGGCTATGGTGATGGCTCCACCCCTATGCATGACTTAGCAGTATCACCCGGCTTTCCTCCACAGGCATTTCCCACCACAATCTCCTCCCTCACATCCCCTCAATCCATCTCTCCACAGTCAACAGCAGCCCTCACCCTGGGACTGCTCCATAATTCCTAAACTTCAGATCCCAGCTGCTGTACCTTCCAGGGGATCTGCATCCCTATCCAGGGTATGTATAACTGCTCAAGGACTGTCTGATTCTCATTCCAGTTAGGCTACCCCAAATCAGCTGTTTCACTCTTAGCTTTAAATGTTTATCCTCTGACTCAGACAATTGCCCCAAAGTGGGGATTGGACCCCTGCTTCAGTTCCCTCACCAACTGAGGGCAGGTCCAGTCCTACTAACCCTCCTGTTTTTTTTTCCCCTAGTTCCTTTGTCCTACGGAGTTTTGCGTGGTTCTATATATTCTTTTCCACTGGTCAGGTACTCCTGTTCACTCTCAGCTGGTGTTTTGCATGCATTTCTGTGTCTGAAGCTGTATTCCTGATGTATCCATGGAGAGAGATGTACTCCACATCCACCTACTCCTCTGTCATCTTGTTCTCTCCAAAACTTATGAATTTTTGCCTAACTGAAATTTATGAAATTTTGATTCTATTTGTTTGAGTTAATGTAAATATAATGTTAGATTTCTAATTTAAAAAGATAGATGTGCAACAACCAACAAAAGTTTATTGTATAACACAGGAATTATACTCAATATCTTGTAATAACCTATAATGCAAAATAATTTCAAATATAATATATGTGTCTATTTATAACTGAATCACACACAAAAAATAATTCTACTTTTTGAAATTTTATTAAGTTTATCTTTTTGCCAGTTTTTCTAAATGTCCTATGGACATCTAATAACAATGTATGAGATACAAAATTTTAAATATAGTTGTGTAGGTTATATGATTAATAAAGTTAAATATAAATCTATTATTTTAAAATTATTAATATGACATTTAATATACTCTTATTTTTTCTGTACTTGAAAAAATATTCAGAAAAATATTAATATGTCTCACTATGATTATATATTTTTTACTTTTCCTTTTATATCTTCATATTTTTGCTTTATATTTTTCCTTTGTTGTTAAGTGTCTAATGTTTTATGATGTGTATATTCTTTGTGAATTGTACCTTTTGTCATTAAAGATATTTATCTTCGTTTAATTTAAAATAAATCAATATAAAAGATAAAAGAGGAGGAGAAGGAGGAGGGGTAGAAAAAAAGGGATGGGGGAAATAAGACTACAGATCAGTCAAATTCATGAATATAGATCCAAAGGTCCTTAACAAAATATTAGCAAGTCAAGTCAAACAATATACATAAAAACAATACACAGTGACCAAGTTGGGCTTATCCCAGAAATGCAAGGTTGGGTTTGCCTTTGAAAATTCAGTGTAATTCACCATATTGGCAGAATAATGAGAAACAAACAAATATCATTTTAATAAGTGCAGAAATACTATTTGATGAAATTCAGGGCTCATTCATGATTAAAATCCGTCTGAAGCTGAAACACTAATACTTTGGCCACTTGATGCAAGGAGCCAACTCATTGGTAAAGACCCTGATGTGGGGAAAAATTGAGGACAGAAAGAGAAGGGGGCAACAGAGGATGAGATGATTGGATGGCAACAACTCAATGGACACGAGTTTCAGCAAACACCAGAAGATAGTGAAGGACAAAGAAGCCTGGCGTGCTGGAGTCCATGGGGTAACAAAGAGTCAGACATGACTTCAGATCAGATCAGTCGCTCAGTCGTGTCCGACTCCCTGCGACCCCATGAACTGCAGCACGCCAGGCCTCCCTATCCATCACCAGCTCTCGGAGGTCACTCAGACTCACATTCATCGAGTCAGTGATGCCATCCAACCATCTCATCCTCTGTCGTCCCCTTCTCCTCCTGCCCTCAATCCCTCCCAGCATCAGAGTCTTCTCCAATGAGTCAACTCTTCGCATGAGGTGGCGAAAATACTGGAGTTTCAGCTTTAGCATCATTCCTTCCAAAGAAATCCCAGGGCTGATCTCCTTCAGAATGGACTGGTTGGATCTCCTTGCAGTCCAAGGGACTTTCAAGAGTCTTCTCCAACACCACAGTTCAAAAGCATCAATTCTTCGGCGCTCAGCCTTCTTCACAGTCCAGCTCTCACATCCATACATGACCACAGGAAAGACCATAGCCTTGACTAGGCGAACCTTTGTTGGCAAAGTAATGTCTCTGCTTTTGAATATGCTATCTAGGTTGGTCATAACTTTCCTTCCAAGGAGTAAGCGTCTTTTAATTTCATGGCTGCAGTCACCATCTGCAGTGATTTTGGAGCCCAGAAAAATAAAGTCTGACACTGTTTCCACTGTTTCTCCATCTATTTCCCATGTAGTGATGGGACCAGATGCCAAGATCTTCGTTTTCTGAATGTTGAGCTTTAAGCCAACCTTTTCACTCTCCACTTTCACTTTCATCAAGAGGCTTTTTAGTTCCTCTTCACTTTCTGCCATAAGGGTGGTATCATCTGCATATCTGAGGTTATTGATATTTCTCCCAGCAATCTTGATTCCAGCTTGTGTTTCCTCCAGTCCAGCATTTCTCATGATGTACTCTGCATATAAGTTAAATAAACAGGGTGACAATATACAGCCTTGACGTACTCCTTTTCCTATTTGGAACCAGTCTGTTGGTCCATGACCAGTTTTCGCTGTTGCTTCCTGACCTGCATACAGATTTCTCAAGAGGCAGATCAGGTGGTCTGGTATTCCCATGTCTTGAAGAATTTTCCAGTTTATTGAGATCTACACAGTCAAAGGCTTTGGCATAGTCAATAAAGCAGAAATAGATGTTTTTCTGGAACTCTCTTGATTTTTCCATGATCCAGCAGATGTTGGCAATTTGATCTCTGGTTCCTCTGCCTTTTCTAAATCCAGCTTGAACATCAGGAAGTTCACGGTTCACATATTGCTGAAGCCTGGCTTGGAGAATTTTGAGCATTACTTTACTAGCGTGTGAGATGAGTGCAATTGTGTGGTAGTTTGAGCACTCTTTGGCATTGCCTTTCTTTGGGATTGGGATGAAAACTGACCTTTTCCAATCTTGTGGCCACTGCTGAGTTTTTTAAATTAGCTGGCATATTGAGTGCAGCACTTTCACAGCATCATCTTTCAGAGTTGGAATAGCTCAACTGGAATTCCATCACCTCCACTAGCTTTGTTCGTAGTGATGCTTTCTAAGGCCCACTTGACTTCACATTCCAGGATGTCTGGCTCTAGTTCAATGATCACACCATCATGATTTTCTGGGTCATGAAGCTCTTTTTTGTACAGTTCTTCTGTGTATTCTTGCCACCTCTTCTTAATATCTTCTGCTTCCGTTAGGTCCATACCATTTCTGTCCTTTATCGAGCCCATTTTTGCATGAAATGTTCCTTTGGTATCTCTGATTTTCTTGAATAGATCCTTAGTCTTTCCCATTCTGTTGTTTTCCTCTATTTTTTTGTATTGATCGCTGAAGAAGGCTTTCTTATCTCTTCTTGGTATTCTTTGGAACTCTGCATTCAGATGTTTATATCTTTCCTTTTCTCCTTTGCTTTTCACTTCTCTTCTTTTCACAGCTATTTGCAAGGCCTCCCCAGACAGCCATTTTGCTTTTTTGCATTTCTTTTCCATGGGGATGGTCTTGATCCCTGTCTCCTGTACAATGTCACGAACCTCATTCCATAGTTCATCAGGCACTCTATCTATCAGATCTAGGCCCTTAAATCTATTTCTCACTTCCACTGTATAATCATAAGGGATTTGATTTAGGTCATACCGGAATGGTCTAGTGGTTTTCCCTACTTTCTTCAATTTCAGTCTGAATTTGGCAATAAGGAGTTCATGGTCCGAGCCACAGTCAGCTCCTGGTCTTGTTTTTGCTGACTGTATAGAGCTTCTCCATCTTTGGCTGCAAAGAATATAATCGATCTGATTTTGGTGTTGACCATCTGGTGATGTCCATGTATGGAGTCTTCTCTTGTGTTGTTGGAAGAGGGTATTTGCTATGACCAGTGCATTTTCTTGGCAAAACTCTGTTAGTCTTTGCCCTGCTTCATTCCGTGTTCCAAGGCCAAATTTGCCTGTTACTCCAGGTTTTTCTTGACTTCCTACTTTTGTATTCCAGTCCCCTATAATGAAAAGGACATCTTTTTTGGGTGTTAGTTCTAAAAGGTCTTGGAGGTCTTCATAGAACCGTTCAACTTCAGCTTCTTCAGTGTTACTGGTTGGGGCATAGACTTGGATTACTGTGACATGACTTAGCAAATGAAAAACAATTCATGATTAAAATCCCTCAGGAAAATAGGAATAGGTACAACTTCGCCAAAATGAGGAAACTGTGAGTAAAACTACAGCTTAAATTATTTATAATGATGAAATATTGAGGACTTCCCTCAATACCAGAAAAATAAAACAATTCCCACCCTCACCACTTCTATTCAAGATTGTACTGGTGATCCTACTCATCATAATTGTGAGGTGGACAAAAAAGCATAAACTTTAGAAAGGAAGAAGTAAATCTCACATTTTTATATAAGCATGTTAAACAATTTGAAAATGAATTATTAAAAAAATTAAAGTAGCATTAAAACCACAGTACACTTAGGATTAAACACTTACTAAAACTGTGCAATGTTGCTGAGATTAATAAATGAAGGACTAAATAAATGTGGAGATACATTATGTTTATGAATTAAAGGCCTCATTATTAATAATCAAGTCTTGCTAACTGTTTTACAGATTCAACATAATTTAAATAGAAATTTTAGCAAATTTTAAAAGTAATTGTCAAGATGATTCTAAAATTTCTGTGACAATGCAAATAACAGAATAATTTTTTAAAATATGGGATATAATTGCTTTACAAGTTGTGTTAATTTTTGCTGTACAACAAAGCAATTAATCAGCTATATGTGTACATATATCCTCTCCCTCTTGAACTTCCCTCACACCCCACCCCAGTTCCACCCATCTAGGTCAATACATAGCACTGAGACACCCCACTCCAGTACTCTTGCCTGGAAAATCCCATGGGCGGAGGAGCCTGGTAGCCTGCAGTCCATGGGGTCGCTAAGAGTCGGACATGACTGAGTGACTTCACTTTCACTTTTCACTTTCATGCATAGGAGAAGGAAATGGCAACCCACTCCAGTGTTCTTGCTTGGAGAATCCCAGGGACGGGGGAGCCTGGTGGGCTGCCGTCTATGGGGTTGCACAGAATCGGACACGACTGACGCGACTTAGCAGCAGCAGCAGTGCATTCTGTACTATACAGCATTTGCATTAGCTGTCTCTTTTATGCATGGCAGTGCACATATGGCAGCCCCAATCTCCCAATTCATCCCACCCGCTTCCTCCACCATGTCCACATGTCCATTTTTGCCAGTGTCTCTATTCCTGCCCTGCATATACGTTCATCTGTACCATTTTTTCTAGATTCCATATATATGTGTTAATATATGATATTTGTTTTTCTTTTTTTGATTTATTTCACAATGCACGATAGACTTTAGGTTCATCCACGTCTCTACATTTGACCCCAATTTTGTCCCTTTTTATGTCCGAGCAATAGTCCATTATACATTATATATGTGCCATATCTGTATCTATTCCTCTGTTGATGGACATTTAAGGTTGCTTCCTTGTCCTGGCTATTATAGTGTTGCTATGAACCTTGGGGTGTATGTATCATTTAAAATTATGTTTTTCTCAGTAGTGGGATAGCTGGGTTATATGGTAGTTCTATTTTTAGTTTTTTTTTTTTTTTTTTTACTCTATACTGCTCTTCATACTGGCTATTTCAATTTATACTCCCACCAACATTACAAGAGGGTTCCCTTTTCTCCATACTCTCTCCAACATTTATTGTTTGTAGATTATTTGATGATGGCCACTCTGATCGTTGTGAGGTGATAGCTCACAGTAACTTTTATTTGAATTTCTTTAATAATGAGTGATGCTGAGTGTCTTTTCATGTATTTGTTGGCCATTTATATATCTTCTTAGGAGATATGTCTATTTAGGTCTTCCATCCAATTTTTGATTGGGTTGCTTATTTTTTTGATTCGAGCTACATGAGCTATTGTATATTTTGGAGATTAATCCCTCATCAGATGCCTTATTTGCAAATATTTTATCCCATTCTGAGGGTTGTCTATTTGTTATGTTTGTGATTTTCTTTCCTGTGCAAAAGATTTTAAATTTAATTAGGTCCTGCTTATTTATATTTGCTTTTATATTCATTATATATGAATATCTACTCATTAATCTGGGAGGTGGATCAAAAAAAAATTCTTGTGATTTATGTCAAAGAGTACTCTGCCTATGTTTTCCACTGAGTTTATAGTGTTTGACCTTAAACTTAGGTCTTTAATCCATTTTGAATTTATTTTTGTGTATAGTGTTATGCTGCTGGTGCTGCTAGGTCACTGCAGTCATATCCGACTCTGTGCGAACCCATAGATGGAAGCCCACCAGGCTCCTCCGTCCCTGGGATTCTCCAGACAGAACACTGGAGTGGGTTGCCATTTCCTTCTCCAATGCATGAAAGTGAAAAGTGAAAGTGAAGTTGTTCAGTTGTGTCTGACTCTTCGCGACCCCACAGACTGCAGCCCACCAGTCTCCTCGGTCCATGGGATTTTCCAGGCAAGAGTACTGGTGTGGGGTGCCATTGCCTTCTCTGGTATGGTGTTATAGAGTATTCTAATTTCATTCTTTTACATGTAGCTGTCCAGTTTTCCCAGTACCACTTATTGAAGAGACTGTCTTTTCTCCACTGTATGTTAGTGCCCGCTTTGACATAAATTAGATGACCATAGGTTTATGGGTTTATCCCTGGGCTTTCTATCTTGTTCCATTGATCTATGTTTCTATTTATGTGCCAGGACAATACTGTCTTGATGACTACCTTTGTAGCTTAGTCTGAAGTAGGGAGTCTGATTCCATCACTTCCATATCTCTTAAGATTTCTTTGGTCATTCAAGGTCTTTTGTGTTTCCATACAAATTGTAATTGTTTTTTGTTCTAATCTGTGAAATCTGCCATCAGTAATTTGATAGGAATTGTATTGAATTTGTAGATTGCTTCTTGGTGGCTTCCCAGGTGGCAATAGTGGTAAAAACAAACAAGCAAGCAAAAAACCCGCCTGCTATTTCAGGAAACATAAGAGACAGAGATTCAATCCCTGGGTCAGGAAGATTCCCTGGAGGAGGGCATGGTAATCCACTCCAGTATTCTTGCCTGGAGAATCCCATGGACAGAAGAGCCTGGCGGGCTAAAGTCCATAGGGTCACAAACAGTCGGATACAAATGAAGTGACTTAGCACACATGCACAAATTGTAAAAATTTTTGTCCTAAGTCTGTGAAAAATGCCATTTGTAATTTGACAGTGAATGCATTGAATTTGTAGACTGCTTTAGGAATACTGTAATTTTTACCATATTGATTCTTCCTATCCAAGAATATGGTATATCTCTCCATCTCTTTGTGTCATCTTTGATTTCTTTCATCAGTGTCTTACAGTTTTCTGAGTACAGGTCTTTTATCTCCTTAAGTAAGTTTTCTTGTTGTTCAGTAGTTAAGTCATGTCTGACTTTTTGTGACCCCATGGACTCCAGCATGCTGGGCTCCTTTCCTTCACTATTTCCTGAAGTTTGCTCAGATTCATGTTCATTAAGTCAGTGATCCTATGTAACCATCTCATCTTCTGCTGCTCTCCTCTCCTTTTGCTTTCAATCTTTCCCAGCATCAGGGTCTTCTCCAATGAGTTGGCTCTTTTCATCAGATAACCAAAGTATTGGAGAGTCAACTTCAGCATCAGTCTTTCCGATGAATATTCAGGACTGATTTCCTTTAGGGTTGACTCGTTTGATCTCCTTGCAGTCCAAGGGACTCTCAAGAGTCTTCTCCAGCATCACAGTTCAAAAGCATCAGTTCTTCAGCATCAGCTTTCTTTATGGTCCAACTCAAACATCCATACATGACTACTGGAAAAACCATAGTTTTTGCTATATGGACCTTTGTGGGCATTTTAATATGCTGTCTAGCTTGGTCATAGCTTTTCTTCCAAGGAGCAAGCATCTTTTAATTTCATGGCTCTATCCACCTGGTAAAGGTGTCAACCCAAACCAGTAGTTTTTGATGTACCTTGGCTTTTGGCATATGAGTGAAGTCTATCTGCCAGTCTTCTCCAGAATATCTTCCTGTACACTGTAAGCCTGGGAGAACTGAGTGGTTGTTATGGGGATTATTCTTTTGACAGCCTTTAACAATCTGGCTTATAAAAACCAGATTAATAAAAACTTATTAATCCTTTTCCCTTGAAAAGACTCTTAGGAAGTTGGTAAGTATTTCCAATTCCCAAATGGAAAGTTTGGTGTAGAGTTTTAAGAATTTTCCATTGGGTGCTAGAGGGCAACACAAGTTTTTCATCTTCTGTTTGAAGTCATTCAGAGGAGAGTAGAAAATCTTTATGAGAAAAAGAGTATTGAAGTTCCTTGGGAGAATACTTGGGTTTTATGTCAGTGGGGATATTATCACAGAGGAGGGAAGCGTGAATATTAAAAGGTGGGAGGCTGCCTTTTTCGCTTGTCAGTTGGCTCTCCTATTTCCCTCCATTATGTCAGAATCATCCCTTTGATGGCCCCAGCAGTGTATTACTGCCTCTTCTTTGGGTAGCTTAAGTGCATCTAAGAGGTGCATAATTTCTTGGTAGTATTTAGTGGGGATGGCATTTGAGGTTTTAATGTTTCTTTACTTCCAGATGGCAGCGTAAGCATGATGGATTAAGTAAGCATATTTAGAGTCAGTATAGGTGTTCACTCTCTTGTTAGTCGCCAGCTGTAAGGCTCTCCTTAAAGCAATCAATTCAGCTAATTGAGCACTAGTTCCAGAGGGTCAGGAATTACTTTCTAAAATTTTAGATAATGTGACCACTGCAAATCCTGCCTTATGTTCTCCTTTTTCCACAAAGGAGCTGCCATCTGTAAACATAGTTTCATCAGGATTTTCTAAAGGCTTATTTTTTAAGCCCTCTTTGGCTGAATAATTTAAAGCTGGGACTTGATGGCAATCGTGTTCTGGCTTCTTATCTAATGACTCAGGAAGGAATGTTGCTGGGTTTAAGGCTGAACAAGTTTTTAGCTGAATTATGGCACCTTCTAAGAGCAGAGATTGGTATCTGAGAAGCCGATTGTCAGATAACCATAGCCCTCCCTTAGAGTTTTAAATTCCAGAGATATCATGTGAAGTATAGACTATCAGATCTTGGCCTATAATTAACTTAGGAGCTTCAGAAATTAATAGAGCTACTGAGGCCACTATTCATAGACAACATGGCCATCCTTGGGCTACCGAATCGAGCTCTTTTCTTAAATAAGAAATAGGTAATTGTGGGATTCCTTTGGGCTGAGTTACAACTCCCAGTGCTATTCCTGATCTCTCTGTTACAAAAAATATTAAATTGGTCTCCTCCATGCAGGCTGAGAGCAGGAGCCTAAAGAAAAGTCTATTTTAGAGTCTTAAATGCATGTATTTCTCCAGTTTCCCATTGTAATATCTTTTGCCCTAATTGTTGAGTCTCTTTTAGTAACTTATATAAAGGTTGAGCCAGCTGTTCATATCCGGGAATCTAAATCCAGTAATAGCCAGTTATGTCAAGGAAACCATGGAGTTGTCTAAGAGTATGAGGGAGAGTGTGTTGTAAAATGGATTCCATTATTTTTTTGCTCCATGGGAGAGTTTGAATACTAAATATCTGACTTCTTGGCACATTTGAGCTTTGGATTTTGATATCTTGTAGCAACATCAAACTAGATAGTTAAGAAGGTCACAGGTGGCTTGGTTACATTTTTTCTCTGTGTCAGCACAAAGGAGAATATCATCTACATATTAAATGAGTTTGATAGATTCAGTTGCCCAAAAGGCAGGTAGGTCTTCGGCTGAAGCTTTCCTGAATAAATGAGGGCTATCTCTAAATCCTTGAGACAATACTGCCCAAGTTAATTGAGTAGAGGAATCAGTTGGATCCTCAAAAGGAAGTAAAAATTGTGAACTTTGAGCTAAGGGTATGCAAAAAAAAAAAAAAAAAAAGACATCCTTCTAATCTAAAATAGTAAAATAAGTGGTTGTTTCTGAGATTTGAGAGAGTAGAGTATATGGGTTAGGCATGACAGGATGTAATGGAATTAATGCTTCATTACTGGGGCAGAGGTCCTGAATTAGACACCATTCCCCATTAGGCTTTTGGACTCCCAGAATAAGTGTATTACACGAGCTGTTACATTTGATTAAGAGCCCCTGCCCTTTGAGATTTTTAATCAAGGGAATGAGTCCCTCTTTTCCTTCTGGCTTTAGAGGGTATTGTTTTTTAAGAGGAAAGTTATTAGGATTTTTAAGAGTTATCTGTACTGGTTGAGCTGAGATGACTCTTCCTATCTTTCCTCTGGTTGCCCAGACTTCGGGGTTAATTTCTACTTCTGTCAGGGATAAACATAAGTTTTCTGTAGATTCCACATCCATATGAATGGAAGCATGAGTTTTACATAGAATGCCTCTTCCTAGGATGGGGACTGAGCTATCTGGTATTATCAGAAAGGCATAAGACAAAAGAATGAAATCAGTTACAACTCAACTGCTGTGTAAAGAATTTTGTAATAGGCTTTCCAGAAATGCCACCTATAGCAGCTGACTTAATAGAAGGAAGACCCAGATTAGAGAGGAGGGCTGAAAAAGTGGCTCCTGTATTGAGTAGGAAGTTAACAGGATGCCCTCTTACAGTTAGAGTCTGTGAAGTGATAAGGACAGGTGCCAAAATGGGAAGCCCTGGGCTCCATCAGTCTTGATCCTGGGTCTGAGTTTCTGAGCCCTGAAACCTACATCCCTGGGGACAGTTATTCTTCCAGTGATCTCCTTTGCAAGTGGGGCAAGGCCATGGTGGTGGCGTCTGCTTGCCTTGTGGGCATTGTGCCTTAAAGTGTCCATCCTTGCCACAACGGAAACAGACTCTAGCGTTTGGCTTTTGTCCTCCCACCTTTGGAGCCTTAAAGTTAACTCCCTGGGGAGGAGCTAAGATGGCGGAGGAATAGGACGGGGAGAACACTTTCTCCCCCACAAATTCATCAAAAGAACATTTAAACACCAAGTTAATTCCACAAAACAACTTCTAAATGCTGGCAGAGGACATCAGGCACCCAGAAAAGTAACCCATTGTCTTTGAAAGGAGGTAGGAAAAAATATAAAAGACAAAAAAAGAGACAAGAAAGGGAGGGACGGAGCTCTGTCCCAGGAAGGGAGTCTTAAAAAGAGAGAGGTTTCCAAACACCAGGAAACATTCTCACTGCCGAGTCTGTGCCGAGCCTTGGAAGCACAGAGGGCAACATAACAGGGAGGAAAAATAAATAAACAGTTAAAACCCACAGATTACGAGCCCTATGGTAACTCCCCCAGCAGAGAAGCAGCACAGATGCCTGCATCTGCCATTAGCAAGCAGGGGCTGGGCAGGGAGGCACGGTGTGGGCTGCATTGCTTAGAGTAAGGATCTGGCCTGAATACCCCGAGCGCTACCTGAGTGAAATAATTTGGGCTAGCAAACCAGACTGTGGGATATCCACCACACGAAAAGCCAGCCCTAACCTAAGACACCGCCAGGCCCACACACAGAACAAAGGACTGCACAGAGATAGCTGGCTGCAGACCATCCCCCTCCAGTGACAGGCAGCCAGAGCTGGAAGGGGGCAATCGCAGCCCCAGACATTATCTACAAAACTGTAAGCAGGCTTCTTTGCTAACTAAAACTTCTTGGGGTTCTGGACAGTCAACATCCACCTGAGAAGGTGCGCCGGTTGTACACCCAGATAACCTAGCGGCAGGGAGGCCATAAGTTGCAGCAACCACACTCACCAAACACCTCATCACCTGAGCTGTTCAGACCTTGGAAGGGCACAAAACGCAGGCCCAACCGAGTCTGTGCCTCTGAGGACTACCCGAGTGCCTGAACCTGAGCGGCTTAGACCTGGGAGGTGCAAGCAGCCCAGGGCCGACTGTGGATGGTTCCTGGCAGGGAGGCTACATGCGCTGTGAGTGGGGGCAGACCCAGTGTGGCAGAGGCACTGCGAGCACACGCCAGTGTTATTTGTTTGCAGCGTCCCTCCCTCTCCACAGCACGACTGAACAAGTGAGCCTTAAAAAAAAAAAAGTGTCCACCACCGTGCCCCTTTTGTATCAGGGCGGAAATCAGACACTGAAGAGACCAGCAATCAGAAGAAACTATAACAGAGGGAACCGCCTTGGAAGCGACAGGCAATAGATTAAAACCCCATGGTTAGTACTGACTACATAGGAAGGGGCCTATAGATCTTGAGAAATATAAGCCAGAACAAGGAACTAGCTGAAAAATGAACTAACTCCACAATACCCACAGCAACATCAGAGAAAGTCCTATATATATTTTTACTATTTTTACGATCATTCATTCTTTCTTTCTTTTTTTAAATTTTTCTTAAAGAAATTTAAGTCTTTTATTACTCCTTTAATTTTCACTTTTATCACCTACTATTACTTTGCAAAAAAAAAGAGACACTTTTAAAAAAAATAATAGTAAACTTCATATATATATATATTTATAACTTTTGTGACCTTGTTTTTTTTTCTTTTTCTTTTTCTCTTTCCTTTTTTTTTCTTCTTATTTTCTTTAACATTGTATGTTTGAAATTACAAACTCTGCTCTAGATGATTAATTTTAGCTTTTTGGTATTTGTTATCAATTTTGTACCTATATTTTTTTTTAATAACTTTCGTGACTTTTTTTTCTTTCTTTCTCTTCATCTTTTCTTTAACATTGTTTTCCTGAAATTCCAAACTCTACTCTAGATTTTTAATTTATACTTTTTGGTATTTGTTATCAATTTTGTACCTATATATTCTTCATAATTTTTGCGACTTTGTTTTTTCTTTTTTTTTTCTTTTTATCTTTCTTCTTCTTTTCCTTGACATTGTGTTTTTGAAATTCTAAACTCTACTCTAGATTTTTAACTTTTGCTTTTAGGTATTTGTTATCAATTTTGTACCTATATTTTCTTTAAAATTTTTGTGATTTTTTTTTCTTTTTCTCTCTTTCTTTTCTTTAACATCATATTTTTAAAATTCAAAACTCTACTCTAGATTTTTAATTTTTGCTTTTAGGTATTTGTTACCAATTTTGTACCTTTAAGAACCCAATCTTCAGTACCCATTTTTATAAGGGAGCGAGATTACAAGCTTGACTGCTCTCTCCCTCTTCAGACTCTCCTTTTTCTCCACCAGGTCGCCTGTGTCTCCTCCCTAACCCCTCTCTACTCTACCCAACTCTGTGAATTTCTGTGTGTTCCAGAAGGTGGAGAACACTTAGGGAACTGATTACTGGCTGGACCTGTCTCTCTCCTTTTCATTCTCCCCTTTCATCCTCCTGGCCACCTCTGTCTCCTTCCTCCCTCTTCTCTTCTCTATATAACTCCACGAACATCTCTGAGCGGTCCAGTTGTGGAGTGCACATAAGGAAGTGATTACTGGTTAGCCCACTCTCTCCTCTATTGATTCCACCTCATCTCATTTAGGTCACTTCTAACTCCCTCCTCCCTCTTCTCTTCTCCATTTAATGCTGTGAACCTCTCTGGGTGACACTCACGGTGGAGAAACTTTTCATCTTTAACCTAGATGTTTTATCAATGGTGCTGTATAGAAGGAGAAGTTTTGAGACTACAGTAAAAATAAGACCGATAACTGGAAGCAGGAGGCTTAAGTCCAAACCCTGACTCCAGGGAACATTAATTGACAGGAGCTCATCAAATGCCTCCATACCTACACTGAAACCAAGCACCACAAAAGGGCCAACAAATTGCAGGGTAAGACGTACCAAGCAAATTCTCCAGCAACACAGGAACACAGCCCTAAGCTCCAATATACAGGCTGCCCAAAGTCACCCCAAAACCATAGACATCTCATAACTCATTACTGGACACTTCATTGCACTCCAGAGAGAGGAAATCCAGCTCCACCCACCAGACACAAGCTTCCTTAACCAAGAAAACTTGACAAGCCACCTATACAAACCCACACACAGCGAGGAAACTCCATAATAAAGAGAACTCCACAAACTTCCAGAATACAGAAAGGACACCCCAAACTCAGCAATTTAAACAAGATGAAGAGACAGAGGAATACCCAGCAGGTAAAGGAGCAGGATAAATGCCCACCAAATCAAACAAAAGAGGAAGAGATAGGGAATATACCTGATAAATAATTCTGAATAATGATAGTGAAATTGACTCAAAATCTTGAAATCAAAATGGAATCACAGATAAATAGCCTGGAGAAAAGCATTGAGAAGATGCAAGAAAGGTTTAACAACGACCTAGAAGAAATAAAAAAGAGGCAAAATATAATGAATAATGCAATAAATGAGATCAAAAACACTCTGGAGGCAACAAATAGTAGAATAACAGAGACAGAAGATAGGATTAGTGACTTAGAAGATAGAATGGTAGAAATAAATGAATCAGAGAGGAAAAAAGAAAAACGAATTAAAAGAAATGAGGACAATCTCAGAGACCTCCAGGACAATATTAAACGCTACAACATTCGAATCATAGGGGTCCCAGAAGAAGAAGACAAAAAGAAAGACCATGAGAAAATACTTGAGGAGATAATATTTGAAAACTTCCCTAAAATGGGGAAGGAAATAATCACTCAAGTCCAAGAAACCCAGAGAGTCCCAAACAAGATGAACCCAAGGTGAAACACCCCAAGACACATATTAATCAATTAACAAAGATCAAACACAAAGAACAAATATTAAAAGCAGCAAGGGAAAAACAACAAATAACACACAAGAGAATTCCCATAAAGATAACAGCTGGTCTTTCAATAGAAACTCTCCAAGCCAGGAGGGAATGGCAAGACATACTTAAAGTGATGAAAGAAAATAACCTGCAGCCCAGATTATTGTACCCAGCAAGGATCTAATTCAAATATGAAGGAGAAATCAAAAGCTTTACAGACAAGCAAAAGCTGAGAGAATTCAGCACCACCAAACCAGCTCTCCAACAAATACTAAAGGACATTCTCTAGACAGGAAACACAAAAAGGGTGTATAAATTCGAACCCAAAACAATGAAGTAAATGGCAACGGGATCATACTTATCAATGATTACCTTAAACGTAAATAGGCTGAATGCCCCAACCGAAAGACAAATAATGACCAAATGGATACAAAAACAAGACCCCTTCATATGTTGTCCACAAGAGACCCACCTCAAAACAGGGGACACATACAGACTGAAAGTGAAGGGCTGGGAAAAAGATTTTCCATGGAAGTAGGGACCAAAAGAAAGAAGGAGTAGCAATACTCATATCAGATAAAATAAAATAGACTTTAAAACAAAGGCTGTGAAAAGAGACAAAGAAGGTCACTACATAATGATCAAAGGATAAATCCAAGAAGAAGATATAACAATCGTAAATATATATGCCCCCAGCATAGGAACACTGCAATATGTAAGAAAAATACTAACAAGTATGAAAGGAGAAATTAACAATAACACAATAATAGTGGAAGACTTTAATACCCCACTCACACCAATGGATAGATCAACTAAACAGAAAATTAACAAGGAAACACAAACTTTAAATGACACAATAGACCAGTTAGACCTAATTGATACCTATAGGACATTTCATCCCCAAACAATGAATTTCTCCTGTTTCTCAAGCGCACATGGAACCTTCTCCGGGATAGATCACATCCTGGGCCATAAAACTAGCCTTGGTAAATTCAGAAAAATTGAAATCATTCCAAGCATCTTTTCTGACCATGATACAATAAGATTAGATCTCAATTACAGGAGAAAAACTATTAAAAATTCCAACATATGGAGGCTGAACAACATGCTGCTGAATAACCAACAAATCACAGAAGAAATAAAAATTTGCATAGAAGCAAATGAAAATGAAAACATAACAACCAAAAACCTGTGGGACACTGTAAAAGCAGTCCTAAAGGGAAAGTTCATAGCAATACAGGCATACCTCAAGAAACAAGAAAAAAAGTCAAATAAATAATCTAACTCTACACCTAAAGCAACTAGAAAAGGAAGAAATGAAGAACCCCAGGGTTAGTAGAAGGACAGAAATCTTAAAAATTAGGGCAGAAATAAATGCAAAAGAAACAAAAGAGACCATAGCAACAATCAACAAAGCCAAAAGCTGGTTCTTTGAAAGGGTAAATAAAATTGACAAACCATTAGCCAGACTCATCAAGAAACAAAGGGAGAAAAATCAAATCAATAAAATTAGAAATGAAAATGGAGAGATCACAACAGACAAAACAGAAATACAAAGGATCATAAGAGACTATCAGCAATTATATGGCAATAAAATGGACAACGTGGAAGAAATGGACAAATTCTTAGAAAAGTACAACTCTCCAAAACTGGACCAGGAAGAAATAAAAAATCTTAAGAGACCCATCACAAGCACGGAAATTGAAACTGTAATCAGAAATCTTCCAGCAAACAAAAGCCCAGGTCCAGACGGCTTCACAGCTGAATTCTACCAAAAATTTAGAGAAGAGCTAACACCTATCCTACTCAAACTGTCCCAGAAAATTGCAGAGGAAGGCAAACTTCCAAACTCATTCTATGAGGCCACCATCACCCTAATACCAAAACCTGACAAAGATGCCACAAAAAAAGAAAACTACAGGCCAATATCACTGATGAACATAGACGCAAAAATCCTTAACAAAATTCTAGCAATCAGAATCCAACAACATATTAAAAAGATCATGCACCATGACCAAGTGGGCTTTATCCCAGGGATGCAAGGATTCTTCAATATCCGCAAATCAATCAATGCAATACACCACATTAACAAATTGAAAAATAAAAACCATATGATTATCTCAATAGATGCAGAGAAAGCCTTTGACAAAGTTCAACATCCATTTATGATAAAAACTCTCCAGAAAGCAGGAATAGAAGGAACATACCTCAACATAATAAAAGCTATATAGGACAAAACCACAGCAAACATTATCCTCAATGGTGAAAAATTGAAAGCATTTCTTCTAAAGTCAGGAACAAGACAAGGATGCCCACTTTCACCATTACTATTCAACATAGTTTTGGAAGTTTGGGCCATAGCAATCAGAGCAGAAAAAGAAATAAAAGGAATCCAAATTGGAAAAGAAGTAAAACTCTCACTGTTTGCAGATGACATGATCCTCTACATAGAAAACCCTAAAGACTCCACCAGAAAATTACTAGAACTAATCAACGAATATAGTAAAGTTGCAGGATATAAAATCAACACACAGAAATCCCTTGCATTCCTATACACTAATAATGAGAAAACAGAAAGAGAAATTAAGGAAGCAATTCCATTTATCATTGCAATGAAAACAATAAAATACTTAGGAATATATCTACCTAAAGACCTATATATAGAAAACTATAAAACACTGCTGAAAGAAATCAAAGAGGACACTAATAGATGGAGAAATATACCATGTTAATGGATTGGAAGAATCAATATAGTGAAAATGAGTATACTACCCAAAGCAATTTATAGATTCAATGCAATCCCTATCAAGCTACCAATGGTATTCTTCACAGAGCTAGAACAAATAATTTCTCAATTTGTATGGAAATAGAAAAAATCTCGAATAGACAAAGCAATCTTGAGAAAGAAGAATGGAACTGGAGGAATCAACCTGCCTGACTTCAGGCTCTACTACAAAGCCACAGTCATCAAGACAGTATGGTACTGGCACAAAGACAGAAATATAGATCAATGGAACAAAATAGAAAGCCCATAGATAAATCCACGCACATATGGCCACCTTATCTTTGACAAATGAGGCAAGAATATACAATGGATTAAAGACAATCTCTTTAACAAGTGGTGCTGGGAAAACTGGTCAACCACTTATAAAAGAATGAAACCAGAACACTTTCTAACACCATACACAAAAATAAACTCAAAATGGATTAAAGATCTAAATGTAAGACCAGAAACTATAAAACTCCTAGAGGAGAACATAGGCAAAACACTCTCCGACATACATCACAGCAGGATCCTCTATGACTCACCTCCCAGAATATTGGAAATAAAAGCAAAAATAAACAAATGGGACCTAATTAAAAGCTTCTGCACAACATAGGAAACTATAAGCAAGGTGAAAAGACAGCCTTCAGAATGGGAGAAAATAATAGCAAATGAAGCAACAGATAAAAAACTAATCTCAAAAATATACAAGCAACTCCTACAGCTCAATTCCAGAAAAATAAATGACCCAATCAAAAAATGGGCCAAAGAACTAAATAGACTTTTCTCCAAAGAAGACATACAGATGGCTAACAAACACATGAAAAGATGCTCAACATCACTCATTATCAGAGAAATACAAATCAAAACCACTATGAGGTACCATTTCACGCCAGTCAGAATGGCTGCTATCCAAAAGTCTACAAGCAATAAATGCTGGGGAGGGTGTGGAGAAAAGGGAACCCTCTTACACAGTTGGTGGGAATGCAAACTAGTACAGCCACTATGAAGAACAGTGTGGAGATTCCTTAAAAATCTGGAAATAGAACTGCCTTATGATCCAGCAATCCCATTGCTGGGCATACACACTGAAGAAACCAGAACTGAAAGAGACACGTGTACCCCAATGTTCATCGCAGCACTATTTATAATAGCCAGGACATGGAAGCAACCTAGATGTCCATCCGCAGATGAATGGATAAGAAAGCTGTGGTACATATACACAATGGAGTATTCCTCAGCCATTAAAAAGAATACATTTGAATCAGTTCTAATGAGGTGGATGAAACTGCAACCTATTATACAGAGTGAAGTAAGCCAGAAAGAAAAACACCAATACAGTATACTAACGTATATATATGGAATTTAGAAAGATGGTACCAATAACCCTGTATACGAGACAGCAAAAGAGACGCTGATGTATAGAACAGTCTTTTGGGCTCTGTGGAGGGGGGATGATTTGGGAGAATGGCATTGAAATATGTATAATATCATATATGAAATGAGTCACCAGTCCAGATTCGATGCACAATACTGGTGCTTGGGGCTGGTGCACTGGGACGACCCAGAGGGATGGTATGGGGATGGAGAAGGGAGGAGGGTTCAGGATGGGGAACACATGTATACCTGTGGCAGATTCATTTTGATATATGGCAAAACCAATACAATATTGTAAACTTAAATAAAATAAAATTAAAAAAAAAAAAGTTAACTACCTGTAGTGCCATAAAGAGAGCTTTGGCCTTCCTGTTTCCTCTCCTCTCTTTTTTCCCATGCTCCTCTTGATCTCTCTTAAAGAATACTTATGTGGCAGGTCTTAGGAGGCACTCTAAATCCATATTGGGGCCGAAGGCCAATTTTTGGAGTTTCCTCCAAATGATTGGAGCCAATTGAGTAATAAATTAGTCTTTATGAATAAGTTGGCCCCCTGGGGAATCTCACACACTAGCAAAGTAATGCTCAAAATTCTCCAAGCCAGGTTTCAACAGTATGTGACCCAAGAACTTCCATATGTTCAAGCTGGGTTTAGAAAAGGCAGAGGAACCAGAGATCAAATTGCCAACATCAATTGGATCATAGAAAACTCAAGAGAGTTCCAGAAAAACATCTACTTCTGCTTTATTGACTATGTCAAAGCCTTATCTTTGACACAACAGATCACAACAAACAATGGAAAATTCTTAAAAAGATGGGGATACCAGACTGCTTTATCTGCCTCCTGAGAAATCTGTATGCAGGTCAGGAAGCAAGAGTTAGAACCAGAGATCGAACAATGGACTGGTTCCAAATTGGGAAAGGAATATGTCAATGCTGTATATTGTATGCAGAATACATCAGGTGAAACACTGGGCTGGAGGAAGCACAAGCTGGAATCCAGATTGCCAGGAGAAATATCAATAACCCCAGATAGGCAGATGATACCACCCTTATAGCAGAAAGTGAAGAAGAACTAAAGAGCCTCTTGATGAAAGAGGAGAGTGAAAAGTTGGCTTAAAACTCAATATTCAAAAAAATGAAGATCATGGCATCCAGTCCCATCACCTCATGGCAAATAGAAGGAGAAATAATTGGAACACTGACAGGCTTCATTTTCTTGGGCTCCAGAATCACTGCAGATGGTGACTGCAACCATGCAATCAAAAGACACTTACTCCTTGGAAGAAAAGCTATGACTAACCTTGACAGCATATTAAAAAGCAGAGACATTACTTTGCTCACAAAATTCCATATAGTCAAAGCTATGGTTTTTCCAGTAATAATGTATTGATGTTGATGCTTTTGAACTGTGGTGTTGGAGAAGACTCTTGGGAGTCCCTTGGACTGCAAGGAGAGCAAACCAGTCAATCCTAAAGGAAATCAGTCCTGAGTATTCATTGGAAGGACTGATGCTGAAGCTCCAATGCTTTGGCTATCTGTTGCGAAGAACTGACTCACTGGAAAACACCCTGATGCTGGGAAAGATTGAGGGTAGGAGGAGAAGGGGATGACCGAGGATGGGATGGTTGGATGGCATCACCAACTCTATGGACATGAGTTTGAGCAAGCTCCAGGAATTGTTGGTGAACAGGAAAGCCTGGTGTGCTGCAGTACATGCACTCGCAAAGAGTCAGACATGACTGAGTGACTGAACTGAAGTGAACTGAACTGGGGAATCTGGGTCCAAATAAGTGTAGTTTCTTAATGTCTCCCTGAGCCTTTCCAGAAAAGCTGTGTGATTTTCCTCCTTTTCCTGAGCCAATCCAGATAGTTTGGAGTAGTTTAAAGACTTAGCTCACAGTTTTCAAAAGCCTTAATGCACGTGATGAAGTGAACGCTCCTCCAGTCATCACTGTCTTTGTCATGTGCCCAATTAGAATCAGCTATGAGCACTGCTTGGAGTCCTATAGGTAACCAGGCTGATTCACTGTCAGCTCTCCCCTGCATGTTAGAATGTCATTCATTTCCCCATTCCTGGGCATTTTTAATTACTCTACTTCTTTCGTTGTCAGTAAGGGTACTAGTCAGGATTATCATAATATCTTTCCATGCCATTTCAAAAGATTAGCTTAGACTCTGGAAAATACATATAATTATCAGGATCTTCAGTAAAGCTTCCCAGGTCTAATTTAATTTGTCTTAAATCTTGGAGAGGGAAAAGGACATGGATTCGCATGGGTCCAAAATCCTCATTAGGAACTTCCTGTAATGGAAGGAGGGAAGGATATAGCCTAGAGATCACCAAAGTTGGTTAGGAGCCACTGGGGTAGGAGCTGCTGCTGGTTCCAGAGGCCTTGCCAGAGATTGTGGTGGCTCCTCTTGGCTAGGATTGGGCAGCCATGGATA
Organism: Tragelaphus eurycerus; assembly: GCA_935064755.1. Classification (NCBI taxonomy): domain Eukaryota; kingdom Metazoa; phylum Chordata; class Mammalia; order Artiodactyla; family Bovidae; genus Tragelaphus; species Tragelaphus eurycerus. The sequence continues at coordinate 3,549,503 of CAKXYN010000119.1, read as the reverse complement.
CAGGGGAGAGTTTGAACCCAAGGGTTTGGGGTAAGTTATAGGTAACATAGAAGGAACAAGCCCACAACTCCTGCATAAGAGGGTGTTTTCTCTCAAGACAAAGAAAACCTATATATATGGGACTTCTGAACAGTTTCCTTCTCCTCTACAAAGGAGGTCTATTTGGAGGATGGTACTACAATTAAGTGAGCCTTCAGGGGGCCATTTTTCACCATTAGGTAGGTCATATTGAGGCCATTCCTCAGTGCAGAAAAAGATCATACACATCTTTAAGAGGGTCTGAGGGTCAAACTTCTTCCAGTTCTTCAGTATACATGCCAAAGGCATCTGCTCTGAAAGAGAGACCAACATACAGCACTCTTTGTCTTTGCTCTGATTCCTCTGATAGAGGGTGTCTCTTACTTGAGGAGTGGGAGCAAAGAAACACCAATAAAGTATGCTTCCTTCAACTTTGGTGTGCACCTGGGCTTGACTACCATTTTCCAGGTGCCCTGGGCCTTTGTCCTCTTCCTGTCTCTATCTTCCCTTTCATCTACAGATAGGTAGAGTGAGACTTCCACATGCTATGTTTTTATAGCATAGGTGGACTTCCTATGCTCTTGAACATTGGGTATGCCTGCAGTGGTGTTCCCCTTAAGCAAGCTATGCAGTGCACAAGGTTTGTAGCATTTACACACACTCCAAAATGATCCTACCTTAAGTGAAAAATCTCATGACCTCTAAATGTTAGGAAAGAGAAATGGTAGATGTCCTGCAGTTCTCACTGAGGCAGCAGCCTAGCAGAGGTTTTGCTCAGCACCTCCAGGTCAGTTGGCTGGCCAATACCAACATCTGAGGCCACTGTCTACTAACTCTGTCTGCCTTCAGAACTCAAGCAGGCTTGTGGAACAGAGTGGCTCAAGAGACCTGCAGTTAGATTAGGTAACAAGAAGGAAGTGAATGACAGTGTTGAGAGTGAGTGTCTGTGCTTACCTTGGGTAGGCATTGAGGAATCCTGGATGAGCCCCCAAAAGATGAGAGCGGAATCCTTGTCCATGGAGCTGAAGAATGGAATCCACAAACATGCAAACACTCATGGTAGCAAGCAAACAGGATTTATTAAAGATGAGGCAAGTCCATGGAGCTGAAGAATGGAATCCACGAACATGCAAACACTCATGGTAGCAAGCAAACAGGAGTGGGTTGCCATTTCCTTCTCCAGGGGATCTTCCCGACCCAGGGATCGAATCCAGGTCTCCTGCATTGCAGGCAGATGCTTTAACCTCTGAGCCACCTGGGAAGCCCTTATTAAAGATGAGGCAAGTACAAAGCTCTTAGCATAAACACTGGGAGGGGGTAAAGAGTGCCCTCACGGTGGGACTTAAAGCAGTTTTTATATCCTTCCTTAAATCACATTTTTTCTAACCAATGAATTTAAGGTCAAGATACTTAACATCTTTATGGCTTTTCTTGATTCTTGGATTAAGTTACCACCCTTTTTCATGCCCTCTGGACATTTTACCATGGATCAGATATATGGGCTTAAGATTAATGATCTCCAATTGTTTTTCCCTCAAGCATATAGAACATAATTTAATTACTGCTCTTCCCTGGATCTGAGTGCTGATAATTTATCAGACTAAAGACACATTCCAGGAATTCAGAACAATGCAGCAGGATATTTACTGCAAACAAGACCCAGGTTTCAGAATTCTACATTGACTGCCTAGTAATTTCTACCTCAGTGAGACCCTGGTGACCTGCACCTCCACAGGAGACACTCTGACACTAGCAGGTAGTTTTGTTTCAGTCTCCTGTGGGGTCACTACTCCTTTCCTCTGGGTTTTAGTGTGTGAAATATTTTGTTTGTCCCTCCAATCCCTCCAATACTGGAGTCTCTGTTTCCTACAGTCCTATGGGAGTCCTGTAATCAAATTCCTTTGGGTCAGATTCCCTGGCTATCCCCAGTCCCTTTGTCAGATCCCCAGGCTGGGAAGACTGGCATGGGGTTCAGAGCCTTCACAACAGTGGGAGAGCCTCTTTAGTATTATTATTCTCCAGTTTGTGACTCACCCACCAGAAGGTTATAGGATTTGATTTTATCATGATTGCACCCCTCCTACCATCTTGCTGCAGTTTCTTTGTCTTTGGACATGGGGTATCTGTTTTCGGTGGGTTCCAATGTCGTCCTGTTGATGGTTGTTCAATAGCTAGTTGCAATTTTGGTATTCTTTCAGGAGGAGATGAACACACATCCTTCTACTCTGCTTGAACTGCAACCTCACATCAAAAATTTTCGAAAATGCTTCTTACACATGCTTTTTTATGTACAAATATTTATCTTTTAGTCTTTCACAAATGTCATTACTTCATTGAATGGTAAACACAATTTTTTAATTTTAATGAACACTACCTGCCTTCCACAAAGTTCTGTATGAATTTGTATTTTCATCAACAATGTATGAGAATGTTTTTCCCTTCACCTTCTTCAGTATTTTATATTATCATCATTTAAAATTCTTGTCAGTTTGATGGGTGAACAGATTGCATTTTAATTAGATTAGAATCACCAATATTATAAGTGATCTTTGAGCATCATTTAATTTGTTTTTTTAGCCTTTTGGATTCCCTATTATGTGAATTGCTTTTCTTATTTCTCCATTTCCAATTGAATTATTTCTCTTTTCTGTCTTGGTTAGTAAATGTTCTTTTTATAGCCCAGATATTAATTTCATGAAAATAATTTTCTAAATCTATTAGTTTTATTTTATGTTTGCTTTTTGTTTTAGAAAGTTTTTGCATTTTGATGTCAAATTTATAAATCTCTTCCTTTAAAATTTGGATTTTTAATCTTATATAAGAATTTCATACTCCAAATTTACAAATATTTGCTAAAACTGATAACTGTTTTCCACATTTAACTGTTTAATTAATGTGAAATTATTTACTTTTGTAACTAGTATCAGATGGGGATTTCTTTCTTTTTTTAAAAAAATAATATGACCAATTGTTTCCAATATATTTAGTAAATTCAACCATTCTTTCAACACTAATGTAAAATACCATGCTTGTTACATATCAATTCACATCTTTATGTTTAAGGATATAAACCTTTAGTCTGTTCCTAGACTCCATTTTGTTCTATTGATTTGTCTATTCTTGTGCTGATTATACTTTTTCAATAATTAAAGCTTCATGTTTTGATATCTGATGGGGAAATTTTTTATGTTACTTTTATTTTCAAAATATTATATATATATATATATATATATATATATATATATAAGGTACATTTCTTCTTCAGAACAAATTTTAAAAGGAGTTTATTAATTTACACTTAAATAAGACATATTAGATTTTATTGAGATCACTTTAAATTTACAGAGCAATTTTGAGAGAATCATCATCTCTTTAATATTTTCTTTCTGTCTTTGAAATGGACATGTCTCTCTACTTATTTGTGGTTTTTATATTGTTAAGTAATGTTTTATTGGTTTTTATTTCATATATGTCTTACACATTTCTTGTTATGCTTATTCCTAGATTGGAGAAGGAAATAGCAACCCACTCCAGTACCCTTGCCTGGAAAATCCCATGGACAGAGGAGTCTGGTATGCTACAGTCCATGGGGTCGCAAAGAGTTGGACATGACTGAGCAACTTCACTCACTCACTTTATTCCTAGATATTTTGTAGTTCTGGTTGGCATTATAATCATTTTATTTTTGTCTGTAACATTTCCTAATTAATAACTACCAATGTATGTTTATTTTGTGTCTGAGCTCTGTTACTACATAGTGGCTGATCAGATCTATGTTACTTAATTTTTAAGTCCTCACATGCACCTCACATACTTGGGTGAGTGATGTTCTATTAGTCAACTGGCAGGCCAAAATCCTGACTGAGCTCCTTTTAGCCTTCTTCTTTAGTTGGCTGAATCCAGTTCTCTTTCTTGTGTAAATTAAACTAAATTTTAGTTTATTCTGAGAATGATCAATGGCTAATAATATCCTCTTTATACCCTCATTCATTTAGCATTTTACCCTCACTGGATCCTTTTAGATCCCAATGTCTATTGTATTTAATGGAAGTTTACTGTCTTGGATTGTTCAATACTGTTCTTTTTCTGGGAAGTAGATATGGCTACTACTGCCATGGTATTATGTTCTCTGTCTAATCCTTACCTGACTAAAGTTCTTGACACAAAATAGATGCTCTGGAAATGTTTGTTCTATTAATGCTAAAAAATAAAGTAAAATATAATCCTAAAGGACACTCAAGTATCCAAATGAAGCAGATTCCCAACATTCCTGTCTTATAAGACCTCTACATTATGTGAACAGCAATAGTGGCATTCTCTAACCCCTTGGGGGAGTCCAAAGTTTCTCCTATTCTCCTCTCTCTGTCTCTCTCTTTTTTAACAAAAGAGGCAACAGCAAAACAGATTCATTTAAGATATAAAAATGAGGTCACTGGGTTCATGAAATCAAGAATTAAACAGAGGCTTTTTCTTTGGGCTCACTGTTAAGGGGCACCACTAGCAATTATGGCAATTAAATCCAGAAAACCATGATCTCTGTAAAATTCTGAGGGCTTTTTGAGGAAGGAGGGCATAGGACAAGCTGCTTAGCCTTGTATCTGGTCCCTGACAGCCCAACCTGATAAATCCTGATCTTAGTGATAGGAAACAAACTTGGGGTTTGGATCTAGACCCCTGACATGGAATAAAAACTCTATGTTGACCTAGAGTGTCAGCTTGTCATCTAAGCGTTATGTTCTTTGAGGATTTAGTATGAGGGTCTGCAGCTGGTAAAGAATTAGAGTTTTAGGGTCCTAGCCAACGTCTCTTCCCATAAGAGACACAACTAGAGTCAGAGCCAGTATCTCTTCTAATTGTTGGCAGATGTGAGCAGACATTCATTTTATTTTAGTGTTTAACTTGAAGTTCTGAAATGTGAAATGTGTTCACTATAGCTTGGAAAGTGTAACAGATATTGAGAACTCAGTTCTTCAGATCCTAGTCCAGTTCATAATATGTTTCCCAACCTCACACTTGCTCTAACCTGTGTTTCTCCACTGCCCATGGACAGACATTCAAGATGCTGCCTGGATCTCTCAGTAAATTCTATTCCAGGCCTCTCCATCACTGTACTCCATATGTCCAGTAACCCCTCCATTGCTAACTGCAGGATCTTTTGGAATCTATTGATCATTTGGATCATCACCTGCTGCTGTTCTCTGTATTTTCTGGGTATCATGTACTCTGAAGAATTAGATTCTGTTAGTACTTGAAACAGAGAGGGAGAAAGGAAAAAAAAAAGTATAGACTGAGTTAGATTGACCTCAGTTTAATTATTTGTTCTGTTAGTTCAAAAATACATATTTTATGACTTTTGGTTATATTTACAATATGGGAAATTTTTAAGAACAGAAATTTCAGGAAAAATAGAACAAACATCTCTATTAATCATGCAGAATTGGCAATTAATATTGAAATAATTAATGCTGCTATTTTCCATTTTATCATATTTGTTTCAAGTACTTTTAATCTAAGTACATTATTATCAGATCAGTCACTCAGTCGTGTCCGACTCTTTGCGACCCCATGAACTGCAGCACGCCAGGCCTCCCTGTCCATCACCAGCTCTCGGAGGTCACTCAGACTCACATTCATCGAGTCAGTGATGCCATCCAGCCATCTCATACTCTGTCGTCCCCTTCTCCTTCTGCCCCCAATCCCTCCCAGCATCAGAGTCTTCTTCAATGAGTCAACTCTTCGCATGAGGTGGCCAAAATACTGGAGTTTCAGCTTTAGCATCATTCCTTCCAAAGAAATCCCAGGGCTGATTTCCTTCAGAATGGACCGGTTGGATCTCCTTGCAGTCCAAGGGACTCTCAAGAGTCTTCTCCAACACCACAGTTCAAAAGCATCAATTCTTCGGTCCTCAGCCTTCTTCACAGTCCAGCTCTCACATCCATACATGACCACAGGAAAGACCATAGCCTTGACTAGGCGAACCTTTGTTGGCAAAGTGATGTCTCTGCTTTTGAATATGCTATCTAGGTTGGTCATAACTTTCCTTCCAAGGAGTAAGCGTCTTTTAATTTCATGGCTGCAGTCACCATCCGCAGTGATTTTGGAGCCCAGAAAAATAAAGTCTGACACTGTTTCCACTGTTTCTCCATCTATTTCCCATGTGGTGATGGGACCAGATGCCATGATCTTCGTTTTCTGAATGTTGAGCTTTAAGCCAACCTTTTCACTCTCCACTTTCACTTTCATCAAGAGGCTTTTTAGTTCCTCTTCACTTTCTGCCATAAGGGTGCTGTCATCTGCATATCTGAGGTTATTGATATTTCTCCCGGCAATCTTGATTCCAGCTTGTGTTTCTTCCAGTCCAGCATTTCTCATGATGTACTCTGCATATAAGTTAAATAAACATAGTGACAATATACAGCCTTGACGACCTCCTTTTCCTATTTGGAACCAGTCTGTTGTTCCATGTCCAGTTCTAACTGTTGCTTCCTGACCTGCATACAGATTTCTCAAGAGGCAGATCAGGTGGTCTGGTATTTCCATCTCTCTCAGAATTTTCCACAGATTATTGTGATCTACACAGTCAAAGGCTTTGGCATAGTCAATAAAGCAGAAATAGATGTTTTTCTGGAACTCTCTTGATTTTTCCATGATCCAGCAGATGTTGGCAATTTGATCTCTGGTTCCTCTGCCTTTTCTAAATCCAGCTTGAACATCAGGAAGTTCACGGTTCACATATTGCTGAAGCCTGGCTTGGAGAATTTTGAGCATTACTTTACTAGCGTGTGAGATGAGTGCAATTGTGTGGTAGTTTGAGCACTCTTTGGCATTGCCTTTCTTTGGGATTGGGATGAAAACTGACCTTTTCCAATCTTGTGGCCACTGCTGAGTTTTCCAAATTTGCTGTCATATTGAGTGCAGCACTTTCACAGCATCTGCAGAAAAGCAAAATGGCTGTCTGGGGAGGTCTTGCAAATAGCTGCGAAAAGAAGAGAAGCGGAAAGCAAAGGAGAAAAGGAAAGATATAAACATCTGAATGCAGAGTTCCAAAGAATAGCAAGAAGAGATAAGAAAGCCTTCTTCAGCGATCAATGCAAAGAAATAGAGGAAAACAACAGAATGGGAAAGACTAAGGATCTATTCAAGAAAATCAGAGATACCAAAGGAACATTTCATGCAAAAATGGGCTCGATAAAGGACAGAAATGGTATGGACCTAACAGAAGCAGAAGATATTAAGAAGAGGTAGCAAGAATACACAGAAGAACTGTACAAAAAAGAGATTCATGACCCAGATAATCATGATGGTGTGATCACTGACCTAGAGCCAGACATCCTGGAATGTGAAGTCAAGTGGGCCTTAGAAAGCATCACTACGAACAAAGCTAGTGGAGGTGATGGAATTCCAGTGGAGCTATTCCAAATCCTGAAAGTACATTATTATAGGTAAAGCTAAATCTCCCTGTTTTCCTATCCTCATTCCCATTTCATTCTTTTTTTCCCTCTAAGCAGTTGTGATCATTAATTTAATGCACGCTTTCCTCTTTTTTACATATTCCTATATCCATGAACAATATATAGCAATGTTTTGTGTGTGCTTTAAAAATGTACATCAGTAGTATTATTTGATATTATGTTATAAGGATCAATGGGAGAAGGCAATGGCACCCCACTCCAGTACTCTTGCCTGGAAAATCCCATGGACAGAGGAGCCTGGTAGGCTGCGGTCCATGGGGTCACTAGAGTTGGACACGGCTGAGCTACTTCACTTTCACTTTTCACTTTTATGCATTGGAGAAGGAAATGGCAACCCAGTCCAGTGTTCTCGCCTAGAGAACGCCAGGGACTGGGGAGCCTGGTGGGCTGCCATCTATGGGGTCACACAGAGTCGGACACGACTGAAGCGACTTAGCAGCAGCAGCAGCATAGGGATCAATTGATATTTATAAGTTTCTATGTTGACTGGTTATATGTTTTTACAAACATATAATGCATTTCCTTTTCTATATAGTCTATCATGCACATATGTTGCTGTTCAGTCATTCAGTAGTGTCTGACTCTTTGTGACCCCATGGACTGCAGCACTCCAGGCTTCCCTGTCGTTCACCATCTCCCAGAACTTGCTCAAACTCATTTCCATCGAGTCGGTGATGCCATCCAATCATCTTGTTCTCTGTCATCTCCTTCTCTTCCTGCCTTCAATCTTTCCCAGCATGAGAGTCTTTTCTAATAAGTTGGCTCTTTGCATCAAATGGCCAAAGTAATGGAGCTTCAGCTTTAGCATCAGTCCTTCCAATGAATATTCAGGATTGATTTCCTTTAGGCTTGACTGGTTTGATCTACTTGCAGTCCAACGGACTCTCAAGAGTCTTCTCCAACACCACATTTCAAAAGCATCAATTTTTCAATTGATGAAAGAAAGCTCAGCCTTCTTTGTGGTACAAATCTCACATTCATACATGATTACTGGAAAAACCATAGCTTTGACTATATGGACCTTTGTCAGCAAAATAATGTCTCTGCTTTTTAATATGCTGTCAAGATTGGTCATAGCTTTTCTTCCAAGGAGCAAGTGTCTTTTAATTTCGTGGCTTCAGTCACCATCTCAGTGATTACGAAGAAAAAGAAAATAGAGTTTCTGTTTCCATTGTTTCCCCATCTATTTGCCATGAAGTGATGGGACTGGATGCTATGAGCTTCGTTTTTTGAATGTTGAGGTTTAAGCCAGCTTTTTCACTCTCCTTTTTCACTTTCATCAAGAGGCTCTTTAGTTCTTTGCTTTCTGCCATAAGGGTGGTGTCATCTGCATATCTGAGGTTATTGATATCTCTCCCAGCAATCTTGATTTCAGCTTTTGCTTCATCCAGCCTAGCATTTCACATGATATACTCTGCATAGAAGTTAAACAAACAGGGTGACAATATACAGCCTTGACGTATTCTTTTCTCAATTTGAAACCAGTCCACGTTGTTCCATGTCTGGTTCTAACTGTTGCTTCTTGACCTGCATACAGGTTTCTCAAGAGTGCATATATATCATGCACATTTACATACATATATACAGTACATATACCACAGCTATAGACTGAATGTTTAGGTTTTCCCCAACTGTTTTCTAATACGAATGTTACTGCAATAAACATCCTTCTACATGTGTCCCTATATGTACAAGTGTTTAGCTAGGGATTAAAGAAATACATTTGCTGGATCCTAGGGTATGTGAGCTTTCAATTTTTCCATTTACAGTCAAATAGATTTCTTAAGTGATTAGAGGAATTCTCATCTCCTCCAGCAGTGTAAGAAGGTTTCTATTTACTCACCTTCTTGCCAAGACGCAAAATGATACCTTTCATAATATTTCTCAATCTAATGGATGAGAAGTAAAACTTATTGTTTTAATTGTTTAATTTGCATATTCCTGACTACTAATGAGGTTGAGTATTTTCTCATATGTTCATTAGACATACAGATTTCTGTTCTGTAAATTGGTGATTCATTTCCTTTGGTGACTTCTTTCCTACTTAAAATATTTTGTTTTACTATTGGATATAATCAGAGAAGGCAATGGCACCCCACTCCAGTACTCTTGCTTGGAAAATCCCATGGATGGAGGAGCCTGGTAGGCTGCAGTCCATGGGGTCGCTAAGAATCGGACACGACTGAGCGACTTCACTTTCACTTTTCACTTTCATGCATTGGAGAAGGAAATGGCAACCCACTCTAGTGTTCTTGCCTGGAGAATCCCAGGGACGAGGGAGCCTGGTGGGCTGCTGTCTCTGGGGTCGCACAGAGTTGGACACTACTGAAGTGACTTAGCATAGCATAGCATTGGATATAATTTAAAAATTTTAATTTACTTCACTTTTTGAAAAGTAGATGAACAGAGTAAAGGAAAATCACCTGACATAAAATGATATACAATTAGTAATTCTGACTTTCTTCCTCTGATCCCAGTCACCCAGTTCCCCTTTCTTAATGCAACTGTTTTCCAATTTTGTTTATCTTTTCAAAGATCTATGTATTCATACACACAATATTTTTTCTTCACAAATATTAATTTTGCACTTTTCTACACCTTGTAACTTTAACTTAATATGTTGAAACCTTTTCCATGTAGTGCTGACTTATTCTTTTATAATATTTTTAAATTAATTTTTATTGGAGTGTAGTTGTTTTCCCAGGTGGTGCACTTGGTAAAGAATCTGTCTGCCAATGCAGGAGACACAAGAGACATGGGTTCAATCCTTGGGTTGAGAAGATCCCCTGGAAAAGGAAATGGCAACCCACTCCAGTATTCTTGCTGAAAATTCCTATGGACATAGGAGCCTGGCAGGCTACAGTTCATGAGGTCACAGAGAGTCAGACATGACTGAGGATGCATATTATTATTATAGTTGATTTACAATGTTGTGTTAGTTTCTGCTGTACAGCAAAGTGAATCAGTTATACATATACATATATTCACCCTCTTTAAGATTCTGCTCCAATATAAATCAACACAGAGTATTGAGTAGAGTTCCCTATGCTATACAATAGTTTCCTATTAGTTATCTATTTCATATATGGTAGTGTGTATATATCCTTCCCAATCTCCCAATTTATCCCATCCCCCTTTATCCCCTTTGGTAACCATAAGTTTGTTTTTTACATCTGTGCTTCTGTTTTGTAAATAGATTCATTTGTACCATTGTTGAAATTCCACATATAAGCAATATCATATGATATTTGTCTTTCTCTGTCTGACATTTCACTCAGTATAACAATCTCTTAGATTTATCCATGTTGCTGAAAATGGTATTATTTCCTTCTTTGTTATGGCTGAGTAGTATATATGTACCAAATATATATGTAGTAGTATATATGTACCACATCTTCTTTATTCATTCCTCTGTAAATGGGCAGCTCGGTTGCTTCCATGTCCTGGCTATTGTGAATAGTGCTGCAATGAACATTTGGATGCTGCTGCTGCTGCTGCTATGTTGCTTCAGTTGTGTCCTACTCTGTGCGACCCCATAGATGGCAGCCCACCAGGCTCCCCCGTCCCTGGGATTCTCCAGGCAAGAACACTGGAGTGGGTTGCCATTTCCTTCTCCAATGCATGAAGGTGAAAAGTGAAAGTAAAGTCGCTCAGTCGTGTCTGACTCTTAGCGACCCTATGGACTGCAGCCTACCAAGCTCCTCCATCCATGGGATTTTCCAGGCAAGAGTACTGGATTGGAGTGCCATTGCCTTCTCTGGAACATTTGGATACATGCATCTTTTTGAATTATAGTTTTTACCCTGATATATGCATAAGGGTGGGATTGCTGGATCATATATTAGCTCCATTTTAGTTTTTAAGGAATCTTCATACTGTTTGTTTTCCATAATGGCTCTACAAATTTTCACTCCTACCAACAGTGTAGGACAGTTCCCTTTTCTCTGCATCTTCTCTAATATGTATGGTTTGTAGATTTTTTTATGGTGGCCATTCTGACCAGTGTGAGATGATACCTCATTGTAGTTTTGATTTGCATTTCTTTGACAATTAGTGATATTGAGCATCTTTTCATATGCCTACTGATCATCTATATGTCTTCATTGGAGAAATATCTAGATCTGCTCATTTTTTGATTGAATTTTATTTTTAATATTGAGCTGCATGAGCTCTTTGTATAAATTGGAGGCTAATCCCTTTGTCAGTAGCTTTGTTTGCAAATATTTTCTCCCATTGTGTGGGTTGTCTTTTCTTTTTGTCTATGGTTTCCTTTGCTGTGTAAATGTTTCCTTTGTTTTTTATTTAAATTTAATTAGGTTTCATTTATTTATTTTTATTTTCATTACTCTAGGAGGTGGATTAAAATGGCTTTGTTCTTCTGTTAGCTATTGCATTGTATTTTGCTGTATAGTGTGATGGCATTTTAAATTAATTTTCAAATTAATAGATAACTATAAGGCATATTTATGTGCTAATAAGGTACTTGAATACATAAAATGAAATTTCTGTAGAGGTACAAACTTACAGAAATACACCTGTAGTGTGAAATTTTAATATAATACAGTTTTTGAAGGGTCAAGTAGCCAAATATTATTAAGGCTACAAGGCTTTTGAAACATGTAATTATTAATAACTATATTGAACTTTTTACCCTATAAAACAGAGACTAAATCTAACTTTCCAGTGTTCATTAAATATTTACAAAATTTTATCAAGTTTCACAATTTTCAGAGCAATAGTCTATGTATGAAATGGTTTGAAATGACTAACAAATATTATATAATTTAAATATAGAATAACTTTGCAATACCTAGTTTACCATTCATTTTCTTAAAAAATTATTTGTGTATAATTGGTTTACAGTGCTATATTCCTTCTGTACAGCAAAGTGAATCACTTATACGTGTACATATTGCACTTTTTAAAAAGTCTTTACCCATATAGTAGTTTACCATTCATGAACATGGTCTAGCTCTCTGTTTATTTAGGTCATCTTTAGATGATCAGTGAAATTTTACATTTTTCTCTACAATGGCCATGAGTATTTCTTCTTATGCTTATTTCTAAGTTCTTTACTTTCATGCTGTTATTGTGATTATGTTATATAACTCTTACATTTTTAATTGACAATAAATGATTTGTAGGAAAGCTATTATTTTTTATATTTTGTGGCTACATATTTTCTTAATATATGTAATATAAAATTAAAAGATCCTTGCTCCTTTGAAGAAATGCTATGACAAAACTAGACAGTGTATTAAAAAGCAGAGATAATCACTTTGCCAACAAATGTCCCTATAGTCAAAGGTATGGTTTTTCCAGTAGTCATGTATGGATGTGAGAATTGGACCATAAAGAAGGCTGAGTGCTGAAAAATTGATGCTTCCAAATTGTGGTGCTGGAGAAGACTTTTACGAGTCCCTTGGACTGCAAGGAGATCAAAATAGTCAATCCTAAAGGAAATCACTCTGAATATTCATTGGAAGGACTGATGCTGAAACTGAAACTCCAATACTTTGGCCAACTGATGTAAAGTGCTGACTCATTGGAAAACACTCCAATGCTGGGGAAAATTGAGGACAGTAGGAGGAGGGGGTGACAGAGATGAGATGGTTGGATGTCATCACTGACTGCACATGAGTGTGAGCAAACTCTGAGAGATAGTGAAGGACAGGGAAGCCTGGTGTGCTGCAGTCAATGGGGTTGCAATAAACCAAACATAACTTAGCAACTGAACAACAATTTTCTTAATATAATAGTTGTTCCTCTTTGAAAACATCTTTATTCTATGTTGTAGGTTTATCTGGATATTTTTCTGGTTTTAATGAAAATGATTTATTTCAACTTTATGCTTCGTATGTCCTGCAAGTTTCTTGAAGGACATAATTTCAACTTACGGGAGTTCTATTATATGTTAGCTTGCCAAGGTTTTTTTTTTTTTTTTTTTTCTGTGAAATAAGGTGAGATTTTTACCAACTACTTTTTCCACATCTGTTGAGATGACCATGTGATATTTTGTCCTTTAATCTGTTAAAGATAGACTTCCTGATTTTCTGTCGTTGAATTTCTGAGACAAACTTCACTTAGCTATGCTTTATTATTTTCCTAATATGCTACTGGACTTAATTTGTCAATGTTTTATTTAGATTTTTTCATTTGTGTTAATAAGCAGCATTATTACATATTGGTTAGAAATATGGACTATGTAGTGAAAATATCTGAATTTGAATTATTGCTTAATCATTTATTAGCCCTGTGATCTTAGACAAATTACTTATTTCCTTTCACCATTTGTAAAATAGGGATAATAATTGTACTATTCTCTATAGTTATTAAAATGATTAAATGTATTCATATACATTCTATTTATCTTTTACTGTATAAAAGATGCAATGAGTATTTGTCTGCATTGGTTAAAATCTATTGCAAATGACAATTTCTGTTCCTGTTCTTCTGTTACATAACAAATAAACAAATATAGTGGCTTAAGACAATGATTATTATTATCTCTTGTAATTATCTGGGATTACTAAGGTGTCAATCAGCTGGGAGCTCAACGGGGCTGGAATGTCCAAGATGGCTCACTTGTATGACTGGCAGTTGATGCTACAGATGAGGTTGTCTTTGGGGATGCCTATATTTTGTCTAATTATGTGGTTTGGCTTTCTCACAGCTTAAAGCCTGGATCTTAGAGAACATTTCAAAAGAACCAGATGAAGTTGAAAGGCTTCTTATAATTTAGCTTTTGAGGTCTCAGAATACCACTTCAACTGGAGCTCAAGAACTTCTTCCAAGCTCATGGAGGATATTGGCAGAATTTATTCCTTGTGGTTGTAGAACTGAGTATCCATATTCTTGCTGTCAACTAGAGAAGGAAGGATTTTTCTGTTCTCCTAGATTCCACCCTCAGCCCTAAGCCATGTGGCCCTCCGATAACATGACAGTTTACTTCTGCAAAGAATCCTTTTTCAGTATGCAATTTCAAGGGCTTATACGTAATTGTGACATTGACTATCTCATCACATTTGTAATATAGTGTAACCTAATATCAACTATCCCATTATATTCATAAGTCCCACCCACACTCTAGTGAAGGACATGCTCACCAAGTACTGAGAATCTTGAAAGTTTTAATTTTAGAAATTTTCCTATCATAAAGGGCCAAAGACATGAATAGGGTAATCACAAGAAATAGAAATTACCATTAAAGACCTGGAAAATAATAGTAATAAAATAAGTGCAATTAAAATGTTGCCACTTTCCTTTTGTCAGATTGGTAAAGAATTAAAAAGACTGATAGCTCCGTATTGAGCAGGATGTGAAGAATTTGCCGTTTTTACCCACTGACATGACAGCTTACATCCTTGATGGCTCAGCAGGTAAAGAATCCATCTGCAATGCAGGAGACACAGGTTCAATCCCTGGTCCAGGAAGACCCCCTGGAGAAGGAAATGGCTTCCCACTCCAGTGGGCCTGGGAAATCCCATGGCCACAGGAACCTGGCATGCTACAGTCCAAAGGGTCACAGAAAGTTGGACAAAAAAAAGTGATGAAGAGAGAGAGAGAATCTTTCATAAGATCAGCTTGAAGATTAAAAATATTATTACTTATATTTTTATAATTTGAAATTCATCGAAGCCCTCTTTGTAATAGCAAAGCAATGAGAAAGCACCTAAGTATAACAATAATGTGGGATTAGTTAATTAAATCAGATCTTCAAATAGACTTTGCAACCATAATTAATTACTGAGGGAAATCTTCATAAAAGGCAAATAAAATGGTACTGAAGAATTTATCTGCAGGGTAGCAATGGAGAAACAGGTGTAGAGAATAGACTTATGGACATGGGGAGAGGAGATGAGAGGGTGAAATGTATGGAGAGAGTAACATGGAAACTTACATTACCATATGTAAAATAGATAGCCAATGGGAATTTGCTGTATGTCTCAGGAAACCCAAATATGGGCTCTGTATCAACTTAGAGGGGTGGGGTGGGGATGGAGGTGGAAGGGAGGTTCAAAAGGGAGGAGGGTATATGTATACCTACGGCTGATTCATGTTTAGGTTTGACAGAAAACAACAAAATTTTGTAAGGCAATTATCTTCAATTAAAAAGTAAATAATATTAAAAAAATGTCCAGAATTATCTCATTAAAAAAAAAAAAAAAAAACTTTCCCATTTGCTAGTGTTAAGGGATCCTTGGGGTTGGGAGTGGTCAGACACAAGGATATTTCACTTCACAAAAGAAGCCATTCTTCAACACTTTACCTTTCATTCTTTGAGTGTAAGGTTACATGAGGTGTATGTTAAGAACTTTAAGTGAAGTGGTAGTAGTAGGCATCATGTCATATAGAAGCAGATAAGTGTAATGCTTTGAGGGAACTCAGAACTGTACTTGCTTTCTACATGGGGAAGCAGTGTGGAACACTAGAAAGAGTACAGGATTAGGAAAAAGAAGACTTATACCGGAGTTTATTTCATTCACTTTTTATGACATCTTTGACATTTCTTTTCACCTTTGTGAGCCTCAGTTAGTTGACATGCAATGAAAAGATTGGACTGTATCAGTGCTTCTCAACATTGACTGCACATTAGAATTATTTATGAATTTTAAAAAATACTGAAGCCCCAGTCATGACTAATTAAATATGAATTTCTAGGGATAAAGTTGAAAGGACTGATATTTTTGTAAAGGTTCACCTCTCTCATTGAAAATTCTGATGTTAATAGCCATGATTGAGAGCAATTCAACTAGCTAACTTCTACAGATAGATCCTCCCAAGTTTGATAGTTGAGATCTCACAATTCTTTGAGAGACAAAGACTTGACATTGAGGTGGTTCTGTCAGCTCAACAGCCCCCCTCCACACACACACACACACATAACAAAAGGACAACAAGGTGTCCAAGGATCATAGGTTTCAAGGAGAGAGCTATACAGCTAGCTTCAAACAACTAATTGGAAAGCAAACACTGGACAGAATGGAACATATTTTAATCAGATCAGACCAGATCAGATCAGACACTCAGTCATGTCCAACTCTTTGAGACACCATGAATCACAGCACTCCAGGCCTCCCTGTCCATCACCAATACCCGGAGTTCACTGAGACTCACGTCAATCGAGTCAGTGATGCCATCCAGCCATCTCATCCTCTGTTGTCCCCTTATCCTCCTGCCCCCAATTCCTTCCAGCATCAGAGTCTTTTCCAATGAGTCAACTCTTCCCATGAGGTGGCCAAAGTGCTGGAGTTTCAGCTTTAGCATCATTCCTTCCAAAGAAATCCCAGGGCTGATCTCCTTTAGAATGGATTGGTTGGACCTCCTTGCAGTCCAAGGGACTCTCAAGAGTCTTCTCCAACACCACAGTTCAAAAGCATCAATACTTCAGCTCTCAGGCTTCTTCACAGTCCAGCTCTCACATCCATACATGACCACAGGAAAAACCATAGCTTTGACTAAGCGAACCTTTGTTGGCAAAGTAATGTCTCTGCTTTTGAACATGTGATCGAGGTTGGTCATAACTTTCCTTCCAAGGAGTAAGCGTCTTTTAATTTCATGGCTGCAGTCATCATCTGCAGTGATTTTGGAGCGAAGAAAAATAAAGTCTGACACTGTTTCCACTGTTTCCCCATCTATTTGTCATGAAGTGATGGGACTTGATGCCATGATCTCCATTTACTGAATGTTGAGCTTTAAGCTAACTTTTTCACTCTCCACTTTCACTTTCATCAAGAGGCTTTTGAGTTCCTCTTCACTTTCTGCCATAAGGGTGGTGTCATCTGCATATTTGAGGTTATTGATATTTCTCCTGGCAATCTTGATTCCAGCTTGTGTTTCTTCCAGTCCAGTGTTTCTCAAGATGTACTCTGCATAGAAGTTAAATAAGCAGGGTGACAATATATAGCCTTGATGTACTCCTTTTCCTATTTGGAACCAGTCTGTTGTTCCATGACCAGTTCTAACTGTTGCTTCCTGACTTGCATATAGGTTTCTCAAGAGGCAGGTCAGGTGGTCTGGTATTCCCATCTCTTTCAGAATTTTCCACAGTTTATTGTGATCCACACAGTCAAAGGCTTTGGCATAGTCAATAAAGCAGAAATAGATGTTTTTCTGGAACTCTCTTGATTTTTCCATGATCCAGCGGATGTTGGCAATTTGATCTCTGGTTCCTCTGCCTTTTCTAAATCCAGCTTGAACATCAGGAAGTCCACGGTTCACATATTGCTGAAGCCTGGCTTGGAGAATTTTGAGCATTACTTTTCTAGTGTGTGAGATGAGTGCAATTGTGTGGTAGTCTGAGCATTCTTTGAAATTGCCTTTCTTTGGGATTGGGATGAAAACTGACCTTTTCCAATCCTGTGGCCACTGCTGAGTTTTCCAAATGTGCTGGCATATTGAGTGCAGCACTTTCACAGCATCATCTTTCAGGATTTGGAATAGCTAAACTTGAATTCCATCATCTCCACTAGCTTTGTTTGTAGTGATGCTTTCTAAGGTCCACTTGACTTCACATTCCAGGATGTCTGGCTCTAGGTCAGTGATCACACCACTGTGATTATCTGGGTCATGAAGATCTTTTTGTACAGTTCTTCTGTGTATTCTTGCCATCTCTTCTTAATATCTTCTGCTTTTGTTAGGTTCATACCATTTCTGTCCTTTATCGAGCCAATCTTTGCATGAAATGTTCCTTTGGTATCTCTGATTTTCTTGAAGAGATCCCTAGTCTTTCCCATCCTGTTGTTTTCCTCTATTTCTTTGCATTGATTGCTGAAGAAGGCTTTCTTATCTCTTCTTGCTATTCTTTGGAACTCTGCATTCAGATGTTTATATCTTTCTTTTTCTCCTTTGCTTTTCGCTTCTCTTCTTTTCACAGCTATTTGCAAGGCCTCCCCAGACAGCCATTTTGTTTTTTTTGCATTTCTTTTCCGTGGGGATGGTCTTGATCCCTGTCTCCTGTACAATGTCACAAACCTTATTCCATAGTTCATCAGGCACTCTATCTATCAGATCTAGGCCCTTAAATCTATTTCTCACTTCCACTGTATAATCATAAGGGATTTGACTTAGGTCATACCTGAATGGTCTAGTGGTTTTCCCTACTTTCTTCAATTTAAGTCTGAATTTGGCAATAAGGAGTTCATGGTCTGAGCCACGGTCAGCTCCTGGTCTTAGCTGAGCCAAACTTTACCTCTTCTGGATTTTCACCTCCTTCTCTGCCCAACTTCACCAAATTTTTTAAGATGCTAAACTTAGAAAATTTTGTCCACATTTGATCTCACCCATCTCTTTAGGTCAGTTGAAGTGTTACCAAATCCTTTTCCTTTATCTTAGCTACAAGTGATTTGGAATGTTTGAAATATTTCTCCTGAGAAATCTGTATGCAGGTCAAGAAACAATAGTTAGAACCAGACATGGAAGAACGTCCATGGAACATGGTTCCAAATTGGGAAAGGAGTACGTCAAGGCTGTATATTGTCGCCCTGTTTATTTAACTTCTATGCAGAGTATAGAAGTCACTCAGACATGACTGAGTGACTGAATAACAATAAGGGAAGAATTACTCAACAAGAAAATAATAAACAATAGAAAAGATGAACAAAACTAAAATTAAAAACATGAACAAATTTGACAACCCTTAGAATGAAATTAAGCCATGCCCGTGGGGCAACCCAGGATAGGCGGGTCATGGTGGAGAGATCTGACAGGGCGTGGTCCGCTGGAGAAGGGAATGGCAAACCACTTCAGTATTCTTGCCTTGAGAACCCCATGAACAGTATGAAAAGGCAAAATGATAGGGTACTGAAAGAGAAACTCCCCAGGTCAGTAGGGGCCCAATATGCTACTGGAGATCAGTGGAGAAATAACTCCAGAAAGAATGAAGGGATGGAGCCAAAGCAGAAAGAATACCCAGCTGTGGATGTGTCTGGTGATAGAAGCAAAGTCTGATGCTGTAAAGAGCAATATTGCATAGGAACCTGGAATGTCAGGTCCATGAATCAAGGCAAATTGGAAGTGATCAAACAAGAGATGGCAAGAGTGAATGTTGACATTCTAGGAATTAGCGAACTCAAATGGACTGGAATGGGTGAATTTAACTCAGATGACCATTATATCTACTACTGCGGGCAGGAATCCCTCAGAAGAAATGGAGTGGCCATCATGGTCAACAAAAGAGTCCGAAACGCAGTACTTGGATGCAATCTCAAAAACGGCACAATGATCTCTGTTCGTTTCCAAGGCAAACCATTCAATGTCACAGTAATCCAAGTCTATGCCCCAACCAGAAACGCTGAAGAAGCTGAAGTTGAACGGTTCTATGAAGACCTCCAAGACCTTTTAGAACTAACACCCAAAAAAGATGTCCTTTTCATTATAGGGGACTGGAATGCAAAAGTAGGAAGTCAAGAAACACCTGGAGTAACAGGCAAATTTGGCCTTGGAATACGGAATGAAGCAGGGCAAAGACTGACAGACTTTTGCCAAGAAAATGCACAGGTCATAGCAAACACCCTCTTCCAAGGACACAAGAGAAGACTCTATACATGGACATCACCAGATGGTCAACACCGAAATCAAATCGATTATATTCTTTGCAACCAAAGATGGAGAAGCTCTATACAGTCAGCAAAAACAAGACCAGGAGTTGACTGTGGCTCGGACCATGAACTTCTTATTGCCAAATTCAGACTTAAATTGAAGAAAGTAGGAAAAACCACTAGACCATTCAGGTATGACCTAAAACAAATCCCGTATGATTATACAGTGGAAGTGAGAAATAGATTTAAGGGACTAGATCTGATAGAGTGCCTGATAAGCTATGTACGGAGGTTCATGACATTGTACAGGAGACAGGGATCAAGACCGTCCCCATGGAAAAGAAATGCAAAAAAGCAATATGGCTGTCTGGGGAGGCCTTACAAATAGCTGTGAAAAGAAGAGAAGCGAAAAGCAAAGGAGAAAAGGAAAGATATAAGCATGTGAATGCAGAGTTCCAAAGAATAGCAGAAGAGATAAGAAAGCCTTCTTCAGTGATCAATGCAAGAAAGAGGAAAACAACAGAATGGGAAAGACTAGAGAGCTATTCAAGAAAATTAGAGATACCAAGGGAACATTTCATGTGAAGATAGGCTCAATAAAGGACAGAAATTGTAGGGACCTAACAGAAGCAGACAATATTAAGAAGAGGTGGCAGGAATACACAGAAGAACTATACAAAAAAGATCTTCATGACCCAGATAATCACGATGGTGTGATCACTGACCTAGCGCCAGACATCCTGGAATGTGAAGTCAAGTGGACCTTAGAAAGCATCACTACGAACAAAGCTAGTGGAGGTGATAGAATTCAAGTTTAGCTATTTCAAATCCTGAAAGATGATGCTGTGAAAGTACTGCACTCAATATGCCAGCAAATTTGGAAAACTCAGCAGTGGCCACAAGACTGGAAAAGGTCAGTTTTCATTCTAATCCCAAAGAAAGGCAATGCCACAGAATGCTCAAACTACCACACAACTGCACTCATCTCACACACTAGTAAAGTAATGCTCAAAATTCTCCAAGCCAGGCTTCAGCAATACGTGAACTGTGAACTTCCAGATCTTTAAGCTGGTTTTAGAAAAGTCAGAGGTACCAGAGATCAAATTGTCAACATCCACTGGATCCTGGAAAAAGCAAGAGAATTCCAGAAAAACATCTATTTCTGCTTTATTGACTATGCCAAAGCCTTTGACTGTGTGGATCACAATAAACTGTGGAAAATTCTGAGAGAGATGGGAATACCAGACCACCTGACCTGCCTCTTGAGAAACCTGTATGCAGGTCAGGAAGCAACAGTTAGAACTGGACATGGAACAACGGACTGGTTCCAAATAGGAAAAGGAGTACGTCAAGGCTGTATATTGTCACCATGTTTATTTAACTTATATGCAGAGTACATCATGAGAAATGCTGGGCTGGAAGAAGCACAAGCTGGAATCAAGTTTGCCGGGAGAAATATCAATAACCTCAGATATGCAGATGACACCACCCTTATGGCAGAAAGTAAAGAGGAACTAAAAAGCCTTTTGATGAAAGTGAAAGAGGAGAGTGAAAAAGTTGACTTAAAACTCAACATTCAGAAAACGAGGATCATGGCATCTGGTCCCATCACTTCATGGCAAATAGATGGGGAAACAGTGGAAACAGTGTCAGACTTTATTTTGGGGGTTCCAAAATCACTGCAGATGATGACTGCAGCCATGAAATTAAAAGATGCTTACTCCTTGGAAGAAAAGTTATGACCAACCTAGATAGCATATTCAAAAGCAGAGACATTACTTTGCCATCAAAGGTCCATCTAGTCAAGGCTATGGTTTTTCCTGTGATCATGTATGGATGTGAGAGTTGGACTATGAAGAAGGATGAGCACCGAAGAATTGATGCTTTTGAACTGTGGTGTTGGAGAAAACTCTTGAGAGTCCCTTGGACTGCAAGGAGATCAAACCAGTCCATCCTCAAGGAGATCAGTTTTGGGTGTTCTTTGGAAGGAATGGTGCTAAATCTGAAAGTCCAATACTTTGGCCACCTCATGTGAAGAGTTGACTCATTGGAAAAGATTCTGATGCTGGGAGGGATTGAGGGCAGGAGGAGAAGGGGACAACACGGGATGAGATGAGTGGATGGCATCACTGAATCGATGGACGTGAGTCTGAGTGAACTCTGGGAGTTGGTGATGCACAGGGAGGCCTGGCTTGCTGCGATTCATGGGGTTCGCAAAGAGTTGGACATGACTGAGAGACTGAAATGAAATGAATGAAGCTTCTAATCCAGTTCTGAGTACATAAAGAAATATTACGTTGTAAGAAAACAGGAAATTAAAATGTTATAGTATTATTAACTAAAGTATAAATTTTGTTCAAATCTCACAAAATTTTATGCTAGTGTCCATTATTTGTTTTCATATCTTATTCAAGGCTTCCTATTATATTTAATTGCTTTGAGCAGCTTCTGTTACATGAAGCAAATTCTGGTAAATTATCTTTTCAGTTTTATTGTATTACAAGTATTTTCTAAAAATCCTGTTATGGCTTCTTAGATATACCCATCACTTAGAAGCACACGTTTAATTTCCAAATACATGGGATTTAAAAAATATATATTTGATATTAATTTCTCATTTAAATGCTTTTCTCTCTGTTGTCACCCTCTGTGTTCTTTTTGTCTTCTAACTTTTTTGAGGATTTCAATGACTAAGTTAAAGTTCTCTCTTTGTGAATGTCACACTCGAAAACATGTCGGTTATTTTCAAATATCTTTTGATATTGATCTCTAATGTAATTCCACATTAATAAGCGAATAGACACTGTTTATTTTCAATATCTTTAGACCTTGAAATTTCTGCACCTGAACTTATGTCTCTGGATATTTTCCAGTGTCTCCTATTTTATAGTCTATCTGAACTTGAATAGAAGTTTTATCCTACTGTTGTGTGAAAACTGCAAAATTTTAATTATGTCAAATTGGTTCATAATGCTTTTCAGGTCTACTATATTCTTCTACTTCTCTGTACATTCATTCTATTAATTTATGAGAATTTGATAGTTAAATTCTTACTAAAAATCTTAATTTATCTACCTAAAACTAACAATTGTAATATATAGTGGAACTATATATAGCTTTGTTCTGTATATTCCAAATATCCTGTAAATATGTTATCGTATTTTTGTAATTTGAAAAATAAAAAGAAAGTTAAAAATTATTTACTTAAAATCCAACATAAGAAAATAATAACTTTAAATCAAAGAAATTATGTCTTCTTGCAACAATGCAGAAGAAGGCATAGGTACTCAGCATGATTCCCATCTGGTAAGAAAAGTAGAGGCCAAGGCCTGATGTGCGGTCAGGCAGGCCAAGCACTGTGATAGAGGTTTGAGACACAGTCATGATTCAGTTGAAATTTCCATACTTCTATACTATACAAAATTCTTATATACTTTCCATAAAAGTATATAAGTTTTCCATACTTCTATACTATAAGAAATACCTCTATACTATAAGGACTATGAAGAAAGCTGAGTACCAAAGAATTGATGCTTTTGAACTGTGGTGTTGGAGGAGACTCTTGAGAGTTCCTTTGGCTGCCAGGAGATCAAACCAGTCAATCCTGAAGGAAATCAGTCCTGAATATTCATTGGAAGGAGTGATGCTGAAGCTGAAACTCCAATACTTTGGCCACATGATGCAAAGAACTGACTCATTGGAAAAGACCCTGATGCTGGGAAAGATTGAAGGCAGGAAGAAAAGGGAACGACAGAGGATGAGATGGTTGGATGACATCACTGACTCGATGGACATGAGTTTGAGCAAGCTCTGGGAGTTAGTGATGGACAGGGAAGCCTGGCGTGCTGTAGTACATGGGGTCACAAAGAGTCAGACACGACTGAGCTACTGAACTGAACTTCCATACTTCAGTCTGAGGCACAAGGGGTAGTTGGCACCTCAAAGCAGAAGACCTTCCTCATACCCTTTCTATCAGTCTACATATGTTTCTATAAGCTGAGTAATGCTTGTTCTTCTATCCCCAAATAGATGAGGCATTGAAGAATGTGAAGGGTTGCTTGGTATAAGAATACAAGGCATGATGTTTTCTTGCAACAGTGCAGAAGAGGGCATAGGTACTCAACATGATTCCCATCTGGTAAGAAAAATAGAGGCCAATTCCAGATGTGCAGGCAGGCAGGCCAAGCACAGTGGTAGAGGTATGAGACATAGTCATGGCTCAGTTGTGATTCAGTCAGGCAGACAGCCAATCAGCGCAGTGCCAGCTACTTCTAAAAAGCTGCCCCTATGGCTCTTCTTTTTTCTGGAATCAAAATGGCTTACTTAAAGTTTCTTAATCCGAGTAGAAATAGAATTATGGTTTTATTTTGTGCTGTAAATTTAGGCAATTGGTCTTGGAAATTTTAAAGAGGAACCTCACTGCTCCACTAACCAGGAAGGCTGTCAGTAGGAAGCAGATTACAGTCACAAGTTAGGAAAGCATAGAGGCTAAGAGAAAATAATTTGGAATCAGGCAGACATGAGTTCCAGTTCTGCCTCTGTGTCTTTCTAGATGTGTAATTTTGGCTAATAACTTAACCTCTTTGAGCCCTGTAGGACCCACTCAAAATGAAGAGCAGAAGGATGAAAGGAGATGACAGTGGGGTTCCTCTTTAAAATTTCCAAGACCAATTTCCCCAACTCACAGCACAAAATAAAACCATAGTTCTATTCCTACTCTGGATAAACAACTGTTAAGTGACATTTTCATTCCAGAAAAAGAAAAAAGCCATTAGAGGAAGCCTCCTTAGAGACTTGTCAGAACTCAGCACACCTCTTCCTCTGTGGAGAATTGTGATAGAATGACTGACTGAGGTATTACTTTGTGTTTTGTTCTCATTGTATAATTTCCCTCACCACTTGATTTCAAACTGCACTTCTCAACACACATATCTTGTACTATTTAGGATGCATGATTGATTAATATAAAGAAATTCAAAATACAATGGCTTAAGTGAGATAGATATTTATTTTTCTCTCACATGATAGACTGCTTATATTTATCCCAGGACCTCATAGGTATAGGGATTTGACAGTGAGAGGTGCCTTGCTACTTGTCATTTAAAATAAAACATGACTTCCATCTTATGGTCCTAGATGATTGCTCCAGTCCCTATCATCATACCTACATTCCAACCAGGAGAAATGGGAGATCATGAAGGTGAGATGGATAATTGGAAATAAACTAAAATTCTTTACTGATACTTTCCTTTGACTTGAACACCTAAGGTCTTCTCTTGACATGGGGCACAATCACCCACTCTCAGGGAAGATAAGTCAAATTTTCTTCCAGCTGCTAAATTTGGCCCTAAAGCCAGAATCTCTGGATGATACAGTTCTATCAGATTTGAATGTATCTTCATATAGTCTAGTGATCTAGAAACTGTGGGATATATTATCTACCTCTTCATCCCCAAAATCCAAAATATATTGGTGGAGTAGGAACAGACAAATGTAATAATACTTTCATATAGAAAAGGGAATAATTAGAAACACACAGTAGTCACTGGTACAAAATAATTATCAAGTCTCAATGGACAGGGACTGTAAAACTTCCCTGCCAAAGAAGTGTAAGTAAGTTTATAGCTTAACCCTGGAGGTTCCTGGCTATTTCTTGAGAATGACACTTTGATCTAGCCTTCTCTACAGCCCCTGGTTCTTCAATGTTCATTATTACCCGTGCCAGTTCTGAAGTGGTCATTGAAGAATAATTCAGCATTTGTATTCATTCCCCTTGACTCAGATACGGAGCCCATAGTTGATTCAGATATTAAATGATAATGGATTTTTGCAAGCCAGGATGTGAATCCTTTTTCAATACAATTCATTCAAAAATTTATATCACTATTACCTCCCTCCTCTTAGTGCTGGTATGGTCACAGAGTTATACCTTTATACATTACATGCCCGTAAACACAGATTTATAATAATTTATGCACTTGTTTTTTCAATGAGACACGGTGAAAAAAAGCCACTAAAAATACTTACAGTAAACTGATATTTGCCAATGTGTTTTTCTTATTCCTACTTATTTCTTCATATGGATTTGAATAACTCTTTATGTCTTTTGATTTCGGCCTGAAGGACTTCTTCTAGTTTTTCTTATAGGTCAGATTTACTAGCAATAAATTTTTCCATTGTTTATCTTGGAATGTCCTTATTTCTCCTTGATTTTTGAAGTAAAGCTATGCTGGATATAGAACCAATATAGAATTGAAACATTTTTTCTTTTAACAAGTCATTACACATCCTTCTGGCCTCCATAGTTTCCATGGGGGGAAAAAAAAGGAATTGTTGACTTATTGAGGTTTCCTTTTATGTGATGAGTTGCTTCTTTCCTGTTATCAAAATTTATTCTTTGCCTTTGACTTTTAATAGATTTTTTAATTTATCTATGGTTGGAAATCTTTTAGTTTGCCTTATAAAAGTTCATAGATCAAATTTCCAACATCTGTTGGATCACTGAAAAAGCAATAGAGTTCGCAAAAAACATCTACTTTTGATTTATTGACTATGCCAAAGCCTTTGACTGCATGTATCACAACAAACTGTGGAAAATTCTTAGAGATAAGAATACCAGAACACCTTACCTGCCTTCTGAGAAATTTGTATGCAGGTCAAGAAACAACAGTTAGAATCGGACATGGAACAACAGATTGGTTCCAAATTGGGAAAGGAGTATGTCAAGTCTATATATTGTCACCCTGCTTACTTAACTTTTATGCAGAGTACATCATGAGAAATGCCAGGCTGGATGAAGCATAAGCTGGAATCAAAATCTCTGGGAGAAATATCAATAACCTCAGATACACAGATGACACCACCCTTATGATAGAAAGCGAAGAACAACTAAAGGGCCTCTTGATGAAAGTGAAAGAGGAGAGTGGAAAAGTTGGCTTAAAACTCAACATTCAAAAAACTAAGATTATGCCATCATGGTCCCATCATTTCATGGCAAATAGATGGGGAAACAATGGAAATAGTGATAGACTTCATTTTCTTGGGCTCTGAAATCACTGCAGATGATGACTGTAGCCATAAAATTAAAAGACTCTTGCTCCTTGGAAGTAAAGCTATGACCAACCTAGACAGCATATTAAATAGTAGAGACATAATTTTGCTGATGAAAGTCCATCTGGTCAAAGCTATGGTTTTTCCAGTAGTTATGTATGGTGGTAAGAGTTGGACTATAAAGAAGGCTGAGCGCTGAAGAATTGATGCTTTTGGACTGTGTTGTGGGGAAGATTTGAGAGTCCCTTGGACTGCAAGGAGATCAAAGTAGTCAATCCTGAAGGAAATCAGTCCTGAATATTCACTGGAAGGACTGATGCCGAAGCTGAACTCTCATACTTTGGTCACCTGATGTGAAGAACTGACTCATTGGAAAGTACCCTGTTGCTGGGAAAGATTGAAGGCAGAAGGAGAAGGGGACGGCAGAGGATGAGATCGTTGGATGGCATCACCAAGTCCATGAACATGAGTTTGAACAAGCTCCGGGAGTTGGTGATGGACAGGGAAGCCTTAACATGCTGCAGCCCATGGGGTCACAAAGAGTCGGACACTACTGAGCAACTCAGCTGAACTGATAAAAGTTCAATGAGTTTCCTAGATGTGTAGATTAATGTTTTTAGTCAAATTTGGGCAATTTTGGCCAGTATTCTTTCAAATGCTCTTTCTGTGTCCTTTATTTCTTCTCTCCTTTGGGATTCCCTTTACATGTATGTTAGGTATATTTGATAATGTTCAATAAGTCCCTTAAGCTCTGTTCACTTTTCGACATTCCCTTTTGTTTTTGCTTCTTAGACTGAATAAATTCCAATCAAGTCAAATACCTTTAAATTCACTGATTATTTTGCTGCCAATTAAAATCTGCTGCTAATCCTTCCAGTAATTTTTACATTTATTGTACTTTTCAGCACCATAGCTTTTATTTTGCTCATTAAAAAGTTTTCATCTGCATTTTTCACATCATTTTTTAAATTAAACTTTGTATTGGGGTATAGCCAATTAACTGTGTTGTGATAGCTTCAAGTGAAGAGCAAAGGAACTCAGCCATATATAAAAACGCATCCATTCTCTTCCAAACTCCCCTCCTGTCTAGGCTGCCACAAAACATTAAGCAGAGTTCCTTGTACTATACAACTGCTCCTTGTTGGTTATCCATTTTAAATGTAGCAGTATATACCTGCTATTTTTATATTATTTTCCATTATGATTTATCCTAGGAGATTGAACATAGTTCCCTGTGCTATACAGTAAGACCTTGTTTGTTTATCCATTCTTAAGGTGCAGATCTTAGTTCAGTCCAGTTCAGTCTCTCAGTTATGTCTGACTCTTTGTGACCTCACGGACTGCAGCATGCCAGGATGCCCTGTCCATCACCAAATCCCAGAGCTTGCTCAAATTCATGTTCATTGAGTCAGTGATGCCATCCAACCATCTTATCTTCCGTTGTCTCCTTCTCCTCCTACCATCAAGCTTTCCCAGCATCAGGGTACTTTCCAATGAGTCAGTTCTTTGCATCAAGTGGCTAAAGTATTGGAGCTTCAGCTTCAGCATCAATCCTTCTGGTGAATATTCAGAACTGATTGCCTTTAGAATTGACTGGTTTGATCTGCTTGCAGTTCAAGGGACTCTCAAGAGTCTTCTCCAACACCACAGTTTGAAAGTATCAATTCTTCGGTGCTCAGCCTTGTTTATGGTCCAACTCTCACATCCATACCTGACTACTGGAAAAATCATAACTGTGAGCATACAGACCTTTGTTCGAAAAGTGATGTCTTTGATTTTTAATATGTTCTCTAATTTTGTTATAGCTATCCTTCCAAGGAGCAAGTGTCTTTTAATTTCATGGGTGTAGTCAATGTCTACAGTGAATTTGAAGCCCAAGAAAATAAAATCTGTACCTGCTTTGACTTTTTTACCTTTTTTTTTTTTTTTCCCGTGAACTGATGGGACTAGATGCCATGATCTCAGGTTTTTGAATGTTGAGTTTTAAGCCAGATTTTTTCACTCTCCTTTTTCACACTCATCAAGAGGCTCGTTAGTTCCTCTTCACTTTTTGCCATTAGGTACGAACAAAGCTAGTGGAGGTGATGGAATTCCAGTGGAGCTATTCCAAGTCCTGAATGATGATGCTGTGAAAGTACTACACTCAATATGCCAGCAAATTTGGAAAACTCAGCAGTGGCCACAAGATTGGAAAAGGTCAGTTTTCATCCCAATCCCAAAGAAAGGCAATGCCAAGGAGTGCTCAAACTACCGAACAATTGCACTCATCTCACACGCTAGTAAAGTAATGCTCAAAATTCTCCAAGCCAGGCTTCAGCAATATGTGAACCGTGAACTTCCTGATGTTCAAGCTGGTTTTAGAAAAGGCAGAGGAACCAGAGATCAAATTGCCAACATCCGCTGGATCATGGAAAAAGCAAGAGAATTCCAGAAAAACATCTATTTCTGCTTTATTGACTATGCCAAAGCCTTTGACTGTGTGGATCACAATAAACTATGGAAAATTCTGAAAGAGATGGGAATACCAGACCACCTGATCTGCCTCTTAAGAAATCTGTATGCAGGTCAGGAAGCAACAGTTAGAACTGGTCATGGAACAACAGACTGGTTCCAAATAGGAAAAGGAGTACGTCAAGGCTGCATATTGTCACCATGTTTATTTAACTTATATGCAGAGCACATCATGAGAAATGCTGGACTGGAAGAAACACAAGTTGGAATCAAGATTGCCGGGAGAAATATCAATAACCTCAGATATGCAGATGACACGACTCTTATGGCAGAAAGTGAAGAGGGGCTAAAAAGCCTCTTGATGAAAGTGAAAGTGGAGAGTGAAAAGGTTGGCTTAAAGCTCAACATTCAGAAAACGAAGATCATGGCATCTGGTCCCATCACTGCATGGGAAATAGATGGGGAAACAGTGGAAACAGTGTCAGACTTTGTTTTTCTGGGCTCCAAAATCACTGCAGATGGTGACTGCAGCCATGAAATTAAAAGACGCTTGCTCCTTGGAAGGAAAGTTATGACCAACCTAGATAGCATATTCAAAAGCAGAGACATCACTTTGCCAACAAAGGTTCGCCTAGTCAAGGCTATGGTCTTTCCTGTGGTCATGTATGGATGTGAGAGCTGGACTGTGAAGAAGGCTGAGCGCCGAAGAATTGATGCTTTTGAACTGTGGTGTTGGAGAAGACTCTTGAGAGTCCCTTGGACTGCGAGAAGATCCAACCAGTCCATTCTGAAGGAGATCAATCCTGGAATTTCTTTGGAGGGAATGATGCTAAAGCTGAAACTCCAGTATTTTGGCCACCTCATGCGAAGAGTTGACTCATTGGAGAAGACTCTGATGCTGGGAGGGATTGAGGGCAGGAGGAGAAGGGGACGACAGAGGATGAGATGGCTGGATGGCATCACTGACTCGATGGATGCGAGTCTGAGTGACCTCCGGGAGCTGGTGATGGACAGGGAGGCCTGGCGTGCTGCGGTTCATGGGGTCGCGGAGAGTCGGACACGACTGAGCGACTGATCTGATCTGAGTATTATCTGTATATCTGAGGTTTTTGAGATTTCTCAGGCAATCTTTATTGCAGCTTGTGATTCATCCAGCTTAGCATTTTGCATGATGTTCTCTGCATATAAGTCAAATAAACAAGGTGAAAATGTACAGTCTTGTCATACTCCTTTCCTGATTTTAAACCAGTCAGATGTTTCATGTAAGGCTCTAACTGTTGTTTTTTTGACCTGCATACAGGTTTCTCAGAAGGCAGATAAGGTGGTCTAGTATCTCCATCTCTTGAAGAATTTTTCACAGTTTGTTGTGATTCACATAGTTAAAATCTTTAGCATAGTCAATGAAGCAGAAGCTGATGTTTTTCTGGAATATTCTTCCCAACAAATGTTGGCAATTTATTCTCTGATTCCTCTGCCTTTGCTAAATTCAGCTTGTACATCTGGAAGTTCATGGTTCAAGTAATGCTGAAGTCTAGCTTGAAGGATTTTGAGCATTACCTTGCTTGCTAGCTAGTGTAATTGTCCAGTAGGTTGAACATTCTTTGGCATTGCCCTTCCTTTGGATTGGAATGAAAACTGATCTTTTAAAGTCCTGTGGCCACTGTTGAGTTTTCCAAATTTGCTGGCATATTGAGTGCAGCACTTTCACAGCATCATCTTTTAGGATTTTGAATATTTTAGCTGGAATTACACTTCCACTAGCTGACTTGACTTCACACTACAGGATGTCTGGCTCTAGGTGAGTGATCACACCATCGTGGTTTTCTGGGTAATTAAGACTTTTTGTATAGTTCTTCTGTGTATTCTTGCCACCTCTTCTTAATCTCTTCTGCTTCTGTTAGGTCTTTACTGTTTCTGTCTTTTATTACGCTCATCCTTGCATGAAATTCCTGGTGGCTCAGACTTCCCTGGTGGCTCAGACGGTAAAGCATTTGCCTACAATGTGGGAGAGCCACGTTCAATTTCTGGGTTGAGAAGATCTCCTGGAGAAGGAAATGGAAACCCACTCCAATACTCTTGCCTGGAAAATTTCATGGATGGAGGAACCCGGTAGACTACAGTCCATGAGGTCACAAAGAGTCGGACACGACTTCACTTTCACTTTCACTTTGCATGACATATTCCCTTGGTATCTCCGATTTTCTTTAAGAGATTTCTAGCCTTCCCCATTCTACTGTTCTCCTCTACTTCTTTGCATTGTTCACTTAAGAAGGCCTTCTTATCTCTCCTTGCTATTCTTTGTAGCTTTGCATTCAGTTGCATATATCTTTTCCTTTTTCCCTTGCTTTTTGCTTCTTTTCTTTCCTTAGCTATTTGTAAAGCCTCCTCAGACAACCACTTTGTCTCCTTGCATTTCTTTTTCTTTGGGATGATTTTGCTCACTGTGTTCTGTACAATGTTACAAGTCTCTGTTCATAATTCGTCAGACAGTCTATCTACCAGAAATAATTCTTTGAATCTACTCATCAACTCCACTGTATAATCATAAAAGATTTTATTTAGTCATACTTCAATGCCTATTGATTTTCCCTACTTTCTTCAATTTAAGGTTGAATTTTGCAATAGGGAGCCAATGATCTGAGCCACAATCAACTCCAGGTCTTGTTTTGCTGATAATATAGAGCTTCTCCATCTTTGGCTGCAAAGGATATAATGAATCTTATTTCAGTATTGACCATTTGGTAATCTCCATTTGTAGAGTTGTCTCTTGTGCTGTTGGAAGAGGGTGTTTGGTATGACTAGTGTGTTCTCTTGACAAATCTCTGTTAGCCTTTTCCCTGCTTAATTCTGCACTCCAAAGCCAAATTGGGCCTGTAACTCCAGGTATCTTTTAACTTTTTATTTTGCATTCCTCTTCACTATCATGAAAAGGACATCTTTTCTTCATGCTAGTTCTAGAAGTTCTATGCAAATGTTTACAGAACTGGTCAACACTCAGCAATCCCACTGCTGGGCATACACACTGAGGAAACCAGAATTGAAAGAGACACGTTGTACCCCAATGTTCATCGCAACACTGTTTATAATAGCCAGGACATAGAAGCGACCTAGATGTCCATCCAGAGATGAATGGATAAGAAAGCTGTGGTACATATACACAATGGATTATTACTCAGCCATTAAAAAGAATACATTTGAATCAGTTCTAATGAGGTGGATGAAACTGGAGTCTATTATACAGAGTGAAGTAAGCCAGAAAGAAAAACACCAATACAGTATACTAACACATATATATGGAATTTAGAAAGATGGTAATGATAACCCTGTATGCAAGACAGCAAAAGAGACACAGATGTATAGAACAGTCTTTTGGACTCTGTGGGGGGAGGGGGCGTGATGATTTGAGAGAATGGCATTGAAACTTGTATAATGTCATGTAAGAAATGAATCGCCAGTCCAGGTTCGATGCAGGATACAGGAAGCTTGGGGCTGGTGCACTGGGATGACCCAGAGGGATGGTATGGGGAGGGAGGTGGGAGGGGGGTTTAGGATGGGGAATATGTGTATACCCGTGGTGGATGCATGTTGATGTATGGCAAAACCAATACAATATTGTAAAGTAAATAATAATAATAATAAACGTATTAAAAAAAAAAGAACTGGTCAACAGCTTCTTTGCCATCAGTGATTGGGGCATAGACTTGGATTATTGTGATGTTGAATGGTTTGCCTTGGAAATGAACTGATGTCATTCTGTCATTTTTGAGATTGTACAGAAGTATTGCATTTTGGGGAGAAGGAAATGGCAACTCACTCTTGTATTCTTTCCTGGAGAATCCCATGGACTGGTGCCTGATGGGCTATGGTGCCACTGTGCCTGGTGGGCTACAGTCCATGGGTTTGCAAAGAGTTGGACACGACTGAAGTGAGTTAACATGCACTGCATTTTTGGACTCTTTTGTTGACTATGAGGGCTACTCCATTTCTTCTAAGGCATTCTTGCCCACAGGAGTAGACATACCGTTCATCTGAATTAAATTTGCCTATTCCCATCCATTTTTTGTTCATTGGTTCCAAAACTGTTCATGTTCTGTCTTGCCATCTCTTGTTTGACCACTTCCAATTTACCTTGATTCATGCACCTAACATTCTAGATTCCTATGCCGTATTGTTCTTTACAGTATCAGGCTTTACTTTCACCACTGGACACATCCACAACTTGGCATGGTTTCTGCTCTGGCTCAGCCTCTTCCTTCTGTAACTATTTCTCCACTCTTCTCCAATAGCACATTCAACCCCTACTTACCTGGGGTGGGGGGTGGGCAGAGCTCATCTTTAAGTGTCAAATCTTTTTGCCTTTTCATACTCCTAATGTGGCTCTCAAGGCAAGAATATTGGAGCAATTTGCTATTCCCTCCTCCAGTGGACCAGGTTTCATTAGAACTCTCCACTATTCCTTGTTCACCTTGGGTGGCCCTGCACAGCATTGTCATAACATTATTGAATTATGCAAGCCACTTCACCACAATAAGGCTGTGATCCATGAAGTGGATGTCATTCTCCAGGGGCTTTATAGTTTCTGGCCTTACATTTAAGTCATTAGTCCATTTTGGGTTTATTATTGTGTATTGTGTTAGGTTTTCCCAGATGTTGCAATGTTAAAGACTCTGTCTGCCAATTCAGGAGACAGAGGCAATGTGGATTTGATCGCAGGGTCAAGAATATCTGCTGGAAGAGCTAATGCTGCAGTATTCTTGCCTGGAAAATCACATGGACAGAGGAGTCTGATGGGCTATAGTCCAGTCAGTTGAGTTACTCAGTCATGTCCGACTCTTTGCAATCCCATGAATTGCAGCACGCTAGGCCTCCCTGTCCATCACCAACTCCTGGAGTTTACTCAAACTCATGTTCATTGAGTCGGCGATGCCATCCAGCCATCTCATCCTCTGTCATCCCCTTCTCCTCCTTCCCCCAATCCCTCCCAGCATCAGAGTCTTTTCCAATGAGTCAACTCTTCGCATCAGGTGGCCCAAGTATTGGAGTTTCAGCTTTAGCATCAGTCCTTCCAATGAACACCCAGGACTGATCTCCTTGAGGATGGACTGGTTGGATCTCCTTGCAGTCCAAGGGACTCTGGAGAGTCTCCTCCAACACCACAGTTCAAAAGCATCAATTCTTCAGCGCTCAGCTTTCTTCACAGTCCAACTCTCATATCCATACATGACCACTGGAAAAACCAAAGCCTTGACTAGACGGACCTTTGTTGGCAAAGTAATGTCTCTGCTTTTGAATATGCTATCTAGGTTGGTCATAACTTTCCTTCCAAGGAGTAAGCATCTTTCAATTTCATGGCTGCAATCACCATGTGCAGTGATTTTGGAGCCCCCCCAAATAAAGTCTGACACTGTTTCTAAGATTCCCCATCTATTTGCCATGAAGTGATGGGACCAGATGCCATGATCTTTGTTTTCTGAATGTTGAGCTTTAAGGCAACGTTTTAACTCTCCTCTTTCATTATAATCAAGAAGCTCTTTAGTTCCTTTTCACTTTCTGCCATAAGGGTGCTACAGTCCAGGGGATCGCAAAGAGTCAGACATGACTGAGCACACATGCATGGTGTTAGGAAGTATTGTCAGATCAGAATAGATCAGATCAGTCGCTCAGTCATTTTCGACTCTTTGCGAACCCCATGAATCACAGCACACCAGGCCTCCCTGTCCATCACCAACTCCCGGAGTTCACTGAGACTCACGTCCCTCGGGTCAGTGATGCCATCCAGCCATCTCATCCTCTGTCATCCCCTTCTCCTCCTTCCCCCAACCCCTCCCAGCATCAGCGTCTTTTCCAATGAGTCAGCTCTTTGCATGAGGTGGCCAAAGTACTGGAGTTTCAGCTTTAGCATCATTCCTGCCAAAGAAATCCCAGGGCTGATCTCCTTCAGAATGGACTGGTTGGATCTCCTTGCAGTCCAAGGGACTCTCAAGAGTCTTCTCCAACACCACAGTTCAAAAGCATCAATTCTTCGGCGCTCAGCCTTCTTCACAGTCCAGCTCTGACATCCATACATGACCACAGGAAAAACCATAGCCTTGACTAGATGGACCTTTGTTGGCAAAGTAATGTCTCTGCTTTTGAATATGCTATCTAGGTTGGTGATGGACAAGGGGGCCTGGTGTGCTGTGATTCATGGGGTCCCAAAGAGTCGGACATGACTGAGTGACTGATCTGATCTGATCTGATTCTTTCTTAATTCAGACTTGGTAGTCTGCATGTTTCTAGAACTATATCTTTTTCCTCTAGGTTGTCTAATTCATTGGCATGCAACTGCTAATAATATTCTCTTATGCCTTTTTTTTTGTGTGTGTGTGCTTCTGTTGTACCAATTGCTATTTAATCTTCTGTAATTTCTTATTTTGTTTATTTAGGTCCACTCACTTTTCTTCTTGGTAAGCCTGGCTAAAGGTTTATCAATACTGTTTTCTTTTCAAAAAATCAACTCTTGGTTTCATTGATCTTTGCTATTAATTTCTTGAAGCCTCTCTGATCTTTATTATTTTCTTCCTTCTACTGATTTTGTTCTTTTATAGCAGGCTTGCTAGTTTGAAAGTTTTGTTATTTCTTGAGGAGGGCTGTGTCATTCTTAGAACAGTTTATGG
This sequence comes from Tragelaphus eurycerus, assembly GCA_935064755.1. NCBI lineage: Eukaryota > Metazoa > Chordata > Mammalia > Artiodactyla > Bovidae > Tragelaphus > Tragelaphus eurycerus. The sequence continues at coordinate 3,513,317 of CAKXYN010000119.1, read as the reverse complement.
TGCGTTTCACACATTTTAGAAAATTGTGTTTCCATTTTTCTCAAGTTTTTTTTTTTTAATTTCCCTTCGATTTCATCATTTACTCATTGGTTTTTTAAAATAACATTCAGGTTAGTTTCTAAGTGTTCTTTCCTATTTTCTTTCTCTATTTGATTTGTGGTTTTGTACTCTTATGGTCAGAAAAAATGCTCCATATAATTTCTATTATCTTAAATTTCTTGAAGCTTGTTGTGTAACATATTATGTGATCTATCATAGAACACACTCCACGTGCACTTAAAAAGAATGTATATTCTGCTGTATTGGGTATAATGTCCTGTAGATGCCAATTAAGTGTAACCAGTCACTCATTTCATTTAAGACCACTATTGCCTGATCGATTTTCTGTTTCAATGCCCTTATTGGTTTTCTGTCCATTGATGTCAGTGGAGTGTAAAATTTCCTGACAATTATTGTATTATTTTCAGGTTCTTCCTTTATGTCTGTTAGTACTTGTTTTATATATTTAGGTGCTCTTGTATTGGATGTTTATGCATTAAAATAACTGTAATATTCTCTTCTTATGCTGCTCTCATTTATATTATTAATGACCTTGTTTGGCTTTTGAGATAGCCTTTATTTTATGGCTTATTTTTCCCCATATGAATATTGCTACTCCTGCTTTCTTGTCATTGCTATTTCAATGACATATCTCTTTCTATCCCCTCACTTCCAGTCTCTGTGTGTCTTTAGCTCTGAAGTGAGTCTCTTGACATCAGCATATTGATCAGATCAGATCAGATCAGATCAGTCACTCAGTCGTGTCTGACTCTTTGTGACCCCATGAATCGAAGCATGCCAGGCCTCCCTGTCCATCACCAACTCCCGGAGGTCACTGAGACTCACATCCATCGAGTCAGTGATGTCATCCAGCCACCTCATCCTCTGTCGTCCCCTTCTCCTCTTGCCCCCAATCCCTCCCAGCATCAGAGTCTTCTCCATTGAGTCAACTCTTCACATGAGGTGGCCAAAGTACTGGAGTTTCAGCTTTAGTATCATTCCTTCCAAAGAAATCCCAGGGCTGATCTCCTTCAGAATGGACCGGTTGGATCTCCTTGCAGTCCAAGGGACTCTCAAGAGTCTTCTCCAACACCACAGTTCAAAAGCATCAATTCTTCGGCGCTCAGCCTTCTTCACAGTCCAGCTCTCACATCCATACATGACCACAGGAAAGATCATAGCCTTGACTAGATGAACCTTTGTTGGTAAAGTAATGTCTCTGCTTTTGAATATGCGATCTAGGTTGGTCATAACTTTCCTTCCAAGGAGTAAGTGTCTTTTAATTTCATGGCTGCAGTCACCACCTGCAGTGATTTTGGAGCCCAGAAAAATAAATTCTGACACTGTTTCCACTGTTTCTCCATCTATTTCCCATGTAGTGATGGGACCGGATGCCATGATCTTCGTTTTCTGAATGTTGAGCTTTAAGCCAACAGTCCTTTTAGCATCAGTCCTTCTAAGGAAATCCCAGGGCTGATCTCCTTCAGAATGGACTGGTTGGATCTCCTTGCAGTCCAAGGGACTCTCAAGAGTCTTCTCCAACACCACAGTTCAAAAGCATCAATTCTTTGGTGCTCAGCCTTCTTCACACTCCAGCTCTCACATCCATACATGACCACAGGAAAGACCATAGCCTTGACTAGGCGAACCTTTGTTGGCAAAGTGATGTCTCTGCTTTTGAATATGTGATCTAGGTTGGTCATAACTTTTCCTCCAAGGAGTAAGCGTCTTTTAATTTCATGGCTGCAGTCACCATCTGCAGTGATTTTGGAGCCCAGAAAAATAAAGTCTGACACTGTTTCCACTGTTTCCCCATCTATTTCCCATGTAGTGATGGGACCGGATGCCATGATCTTCGTTTTCTGAATGTTGAGCTTTAAGCCAACCTTTTCACTCTCCACTTTCACTTTCATCAAGAGGCTTTTTAATTCCTCTACACTTTCTGCCGTAGGATGGTGTCATCTGCATATCTGAAGTTATTGATATTTCTCCCAGCAATCTGGATTCCAGCATGTGTTTCTTCCAGTCCAGTGTTTCTCATGATGTACTCTGCATATAAGTCAAGTAAACAGGCTGACAATATACAGCCTTGACGTACTCCTTTTCCTATTTGGAACCAGTCTGTTGTTCCATGTCCAGTTCTATCTATTGCTTCCTGACCTGCATACAAATTTCTTATTGAAGGATCTTGTTATTTTTATCTAATCAGCCACTCTATGTCTTTTACTATATTGTGCTTTTTTTCTATATTTATTTATTTTTGGCTGCACTGGGTCTTTTTAGCTGTGCATGGACTTTTTCTAGTGTGGCAACTGAGGGCTACTCTCTAGTTGCAATGCATGGGCTTCTCTTTGTGGTGGCTTCTCCTATTGCAGAGAATGGGTTCTAGGGCATGTAGTCTTTAGTAGTTGCAACACATTGTTCAGTTGCCCTGCAGCATGTGAAATCTTTCTGAACCAGGGATCAAACCTGTATTATTAACCACTGGACCACCAGGGAATTCCCACCCTATGTCTTTTGATCAAATCATTTATTCCATTTACATTTAAAGTATGTATTATTGTCATTTTATTATTTGTTCTGCAGTTGTTTTTGTTGTTCTTCTCTGTTCATTTCTTTTTTCCCATTGTGGTTTGATTGGCTTCCCTAATAGTATGGTTGGGTTCCTTTTATTTTAGTTTTTGTACTTCTATTTCAGGCTTTTTTATTTGTCATTACCATGGGGTTCAAATATGTTGAACCATAATTACATCTACTTGATTTAAACTGGTAGTCATTTAAACTCAAGCACATTTTTAAAAGATCTACATTGTTTACTATGCTCCCCTATATTTTGTTGTTTTGATATCATATTTTCATGTTTATTTCATGCTTACTGTAGTAGCTTTTATAATTTTTTGTCTTTTAACCTATGTACAGGTTTGAGTGACCCTCAATCCTTACTATATATTTGCTTTTCCTATTGGAATTTCCCCATTCCTTGATATCTTCTTTTCCATATAAAGAAGATACTTTAATATTTATTTTAGGGTAGATGTAGTATTGATTAATTCTTTTAGTTTTTGCTAGCCTAAGAAGCTCTTTATTTCTCTTCTATTCTGAATGATAATCTTGCTGGGTAGAGTATCTAGGGCTGCAGGGTTTTCCTTTTCAGCATGTTGCCTATATCACACTACTCTCTTATGATCTGCAAAATTTCTGCAGAGAAATCAGCTCATAGTTTTATGAGGATTCCCTTGTATATGACTGCTTTCCTCTTGCTGTCTTTAGAATTATCTCTTTAAAAATTTTGCAGGTTAAATTATGACATGTCTTAGACATCTTTTTCCTTCTTTAAGCTTGGGAGGTTTTCAGCCATAATTACTTCCAATGCCTTTACAATACTGTTTTCTCTCTTTCTCTCCTCATGGAACTCTTATAATGTGAATGTTTCCAAGTTTGTTGTTAAATGAGAGATCACTTATGTTGCACTCATTTTTACTTTTTATTAATTTATTTTTTAATATAAACATTTATTTCAATTGGAGGCTAATTACTTTACATTATTGTATTGGTTTTGTCATACATTGGCATGAATCTGCCATGGGTGTACACGTGTTCCCCATCCTGAACCCCCCTCCCACCTCCCTCCCCATCCCACCCCTTTGGGTCATCCCAGTGCACCAGCCCCGAGCACCTTGTATCATGCATCTAACCTGGACTGGTGATTTGTTTCACATAAGATAATACACACGTTTCAATGCCATTCTCCCCAATCATCCCACCCTTGCCTTCTCCCACAGAGTCCAAAAGACTTTTCTGTATATCTGTGTCTCTTTTGCTATCTTGCATACAGGGTTTTCATTACCATCTTTCTAAATTCCATATATATGTTTTAGTATACTGTATTGGTATTTTTCTTTCTGGCTTACTTCACTCTATAATAGGCTCCAGTTTCATCCACCTCATTAGAACTGATTCGAATGTATTCTTTTAAATGGCTGAGTAATAATCCATTGTGTATATGTACCACAACTTTCTTATCCATTCATCTACGGATGGGCATCTAGGTTGCTTCCATGTCCTGGCTATTATAAACAGTGCTGCAATGAACACTGAGGTACATGTGTCTCTTTCAATTCTGGTTTCCTCAGTGTGTATGCCCAGCAGTGGGATTGCTGTATCATAACGCAGTTCTATTTCCAGTTTTTTAAGGAATCTCCACACTGTTCTCCATAGTGGCTGTACTAGTTTGCATTCCCACCAACAGTGTAAGAGGGTTCCCTTTTCTCCACACACTCTCCAGTGTTTATTGCTTGTAGACTTTTGGATAGCAACCATTCTGAATGGCATGAAATGGTACCTCATTGTGGTTTTGATTCACATTTCTCTGATAATGAGTGATGTTGAGTATCTTTTCATGTGTTTGTTAGCCATCTGTATGTTTTCTTTGGAGAAATGTCTGTTTAGTTTTTTGTCCCATTTTTTGATTGGGTCATTTATTTTTCTGGAATTGAGCTGCATGTGTTGCTTGTATATTTTTGAGATTAATTCTTTGTCAGTTGCTTCATTTGCTATTATTTTCTCCCATTCTGAGGGCTGTCTTTTCACCTTGCTTATAGTTTCTATTTTTAAAATTTGTCTTTATGTCTGCTATTGTGATGTGTTCTTCTGTCATATAGTCTCTTATTCATTGCTTCTAGAGTGCTTTTGATCTCAAATATTGAATTTGTTTTTGATACAGTCTTCTATTTGGTAATCTTTGTTAAAAAGATCAGTGTTTAGATCAATTCTCTTCCCTAACTCAGTTAACATTTTTGTTAGCATTTTAAAAATTGTTTTATATGGTAAATTGTTTGATTATGTTTTATTATTTATTTTTTAGGGTTTTTCTCATGTTCTCTCATTTGAAAGACTTTTGATTTTTCTTAACCGTCTCCATCCCTGAATTTCACTGAAACTGTTAACCACTATTACCTATTGTGGTCTTGAATGTGTGTTTTTATGTGGGAATTTCCCTACATATAAGACTGCATGCACACATTAATTTTAGTGAGAAAGTTAAATTTGATGTAGTCACCAGTCACATCTTTCCTCGAGGTGTGTTGGCTGCTTTCACCAAGGTGTCTAATGATGGGAGAGCTGGAGCCTGCACAAGGTGTGAGGCAGGCTTCCTCTCAGCTCAGTGTCTGTGAACACCATGTCAGTGACAGGGTTCAGTTTCCTCCAAGTGTTTCCTTCTTCCCACACTGGGACTTTTTTGCCTTAAAGGAGGGGAGTGTTGAAGCAAGTGGGGTTCATGCACTTACTAAGGTCCAGTGCTCTCTTTGTAGAAGTACTTGTGCCTCTGCTCAGAGGAAATCCATTGTTGCATCTTTCTCACTTTTGTGGGTATTCCAGATCTAGTGTTAGGCTGTGGCATAGAGTGAATGGGATTAAATTGTTTGCGCTATTTAGGCTGGGGCATAGAGCAAGGTGATCACAGGAAATTCAACTGCAGTGCTACTGTTCAAAATTTTGAACTGCTTCTGGGAAACAGCTTGAATAAGTACCAAGAATGGCCATAACTGCTTCACCTGGACTAAGCCTCAGGGCCCCTAGGTCGCCTCTGCATCTCTAGATGGCATTTTCCCCCAGGTTCTGGCCTCTCTAGATACATTGCCAAGCTCAAACTGAGGAGCACAGTGAGGTGGTCATGGAAAAACATGAAAGGTAAAGCAATAATGTTTGTAGATGAAAATATGAGAAAATATCATCATGATTTCTTTATAAGACAAAAATGCTAAGCATAAAAATTGGTATATTGCACTACATTGCAATTATTAATGCAATTTGTATCTTAAGAAGAGGGTGGAAAAAGAAAGATACATAGTTGGAAAAATGTTAGCAACAAATATTGATAATTATATATTTAGAATATATGAAAATTTATAGATCAATAAGGAAAAAATTAACAACCCAATAAAAATGGGCTAAAAGGTTTGAAGAACTTTAGAAAAGAGATTAGCTCAGTACGTAGTAAAATACTAAAACTGTTCAATTTCCTCAGTCATTAAGGAATTTCCTTCATTAAAGAAGTTCAAATTGAAAATACAAAGAGTTCTTTAGCCATAATGAAATCAACTAGATATCATGATAGAAAGATGATAGAAAATTTATGAAAAACTTGCAAATTAACCACATACTTATAAAGAACCCACGAGTCAAATGGACTTCTTAAAGGAAATTTAAATGTATACTTAGAACTGAGTGAAACTGAAAATGTAACATATCAAAAAATGTGGCAATCAGTTAATTCAGTGCTGAGAGGGAAATGTGGGATGCCAACTGTTTACATTGGAAAAGAAGAAAAGTTTCAAATCTATAAGAACTTGAAAAAAGAGACAAAAATAAAAACAAAACTAGCAGAAGAAAGGAACTAATAAAATGATAACAAAAATCGGTAAAATAAATGTGACATGTCTACATGGCAGCATAAGACATCTCTCTTTCCCACCATACAGCCACTATGGAGAACAGTGTAGAGATTCCTTAAAAAAAAAACTAGGAATAAAACTACCATACCACCCAGAAATTCTACTACTGGGCATATACTTTGAGGAAACCATAACTGAAAAAGACACATTTATCCTAATATTCACTGCAACACTATTTACAATATTTAGGGCATGGAAGTAACCTAGATGTGCATCAACAGATGAATGGATAAGGAAGTCGTGGTACATAAACAAAATGGAATATTACTCAATTATTAAAAAAATGGTTCTTTATTTGGTTCCAAATAGGAAAAGGAGTACATCAAGGCTGTATATTGTCACCTTGCTTATTTAACTTATATGCAGAGTACATCATGAGAAATGCTGGGCTGGATGAAGCACAAGATGGAATCAAGATTGCTTGGAGAAATATCAATAACCTCAGATATGTAGATGACTCCACCCTTATGGTAGAAAGTGAAGAAGAACTAAAAAGCCTCTTGATGAAAGTTAAAGAGGAGAATGAAAAAGTTGGCTTATAGCTCAACATCCAGAAAACTAAGATCACGGCATCCGGACCCATCACTCATGGCAAACAGACGGAGAAACAGTGGAAACAGTGGCAGACTTTATTTTTTTGGGTTCCCAAATCACTGCAGATGGTGACTGCAGCCATGAAATTAAAAGACACTCCTTGGAAGGAAAGTTATGACCAACCTAGTTAGCATATTGAAAAGCAGAGACATTACTTTGTCAACAAAATTCCGTCTAGTCAAGGCTATGGTTTTTTTCCAGTACTCATGTATGGATATGAGAGTTAGACTGTAAAGAAAGCTGAGCACCAAAGAATTGATGCTTTTGAACTGTGGTGTTGGAGAAGACTCTTGAGAGTCCCTTGGACTGCAAGGAGATCCAAACAGTCCATCCTAAAAGAGATCAGTCCTGGGTGTTCACTGGAAGGACTGTAGTTGAAGCTGATCCTCCAATACTTTGGCCACCTGATGCAAAGAGCTGACTCATTTGAAAAGACCTTGATGCTGGGAAAGATTGAAGGCAAGAGGAGAAGGGGATGACAGAGGATGAGATGGTTGGATGGCATCACCAACTCAATAGACATGAGTTTGAATAAACTCCAAGAGTTGGTGATGGACTGGGAGGCCTGGCATCTGCAGTCTATGGGGTCGCAAAGAATTGGACATGACTGAATGACTGAACTGAGCTGAGCTGAATAAAAAAGAAGGCATTTGAGTCAGTTTTAATGAGGTGGATGAACCTAGAGCCTATTATACTGAGTGAAGTAAGTCAGAAACAGAATGACAGATACCATATGTTAATGAATATATATGGAATCTAGAAAAGTAGTATTGATTATCTTACCTGCAGGGCAGCAAAAGAGACACAGACATAAAGAACAGACATTTGGACACAGTGGGAGAAGGGTACAGTTGGATAATTTGAGAGAAAAATATTGAAACATATATATTACCACATGTAAAATAGATATCCAGTGTTAATTTGATGTATGATGCAGGGAACCGAAAGCTGGTGCTATGGCAACCTAGAAGGGTGGGATGGGAAGGGAGGTGAGAGGGGAGTTAAAGAGGTAGGGGACATATGTATACCTATGGCTGATTCATGTTGATGTATGGCAAAAACATCACAATATTTTAAGGTAATTTATCCTCTAATTTAAAAGAAGACTTCTTCATTTGGTCTCCTTCCCTTTTAACAATAAAATATGCCATCCTCTATGAACACTTGAAACTCTGTACAAGTTATGGGATAACTCCCACATTTGAATCAGATAATATGCAGACAGATCTCAGTATGGGTTGTGGAATAAGCAGGTAATTGTGAACCAGTTCCACCCTTCTCACCGCAGTGTGGGAAAACCTATAGAGTGATGACTTGGGCTAATACCTACTTACAGGAGAGCTTTTGTAGAAGTCCAGGTGTCCTGAGAAATTCAAACACTTCAGTGGAACAAAAATACGAATTTTGATGCATTGGGGAGGGTAAGAGGAACTTTGCCTCAAGGTGGTACAGTGTGAGTCTGAAAAAGTCAATAACTACAATACTTTTAGGGGAAAAAAAGAATGGGATGTAAGTGCCCAGATACCCCATCTGTGTGTGACATTGTGAGAGAAACCCATTTCTCTGCCACAGCACCCAGAGTATTGAGGTGAGACCTCCATTACTGATATGGTGAGGGATATCCAGAAAAAGGAAGATAAAAGTATGAGGGCATTGCTGCTGCTGCTGCATTGCTTTAGTCGTGTCCGACTCTGTGCGACCCCATAGACAGCAGCCTACCAGGCTCCCCCGTCCCTGGGATTCTCCAGGCAAGAGCACTGGAGTGGGTTGCCATTTCCTTCTCCAATGCATGAAAGTGAAAAGTGAAAGGGAAGTCACTCAGTCGTGTCCAACTCTAGCGACCCCATGATCTGCAGCCTACCAGGCTCCTCCGTCCATGGGATTTTCTAGGCCAAAGTACTGGAGTGGGGTGCCATTGCCTTCTCCGGATGAGAGTCTATTCCTACTGACTGAGTTTAGGACTTGAGGAGGTAGCCTACCAATTAGCCATTGGTTCAACCTCAACTGAAGATTCCCCATCTGGCCATGAGTCACCCTAATGCTCAGAGAGTTAAATCAACACATCCTCCCACTCTGAAATGAGCTTTTTGTCCAAGTGCAGCCTCTGGTAGACAAAGAGTGCAAGCAGAAAATAGGCCATGGTCTGTGGGTGAGAGTGAAACCACAAACTTGAGCTGCAGGGTTGCCTTCTGAAAACAAAAGAAAGGTTTCAAACAGCCAGCCTGGTGAAGTGTAAGATCAAAGTCATGCAATTAAAAAAATTCTGCTACAAGATGGAATAAGAAGTGTGAAACAGATGTATCCACAGAGTCAGAGAAAGTCTCAGAAATAAGCAGGACCAATGAAAAATGTCTCCATCCTGAAGGCAACTATAAAAGAGTGAAAGTGGTGGGTGTAATGTCAATTACAAAAATAGAAATGCAAACCACCAAGGAATAGGTAGAATCAAGGAAACATAAAAAATACCCATCATTTCCAGTAACTGAATTCAAAGACACAGAATCCTATACTTTATCCAATAAAGAAGTCAAAATAGCGGTTGAAACTCAGTAAGATATAAAAAAATACATAAAGACAATTCAATAAACTCAAGAAAAATATCACAAATTAACTGAGATATTTAACCAAGAGATAGAATTCATAAAAGAGTTAAACAGAAATTCGAGAGCTGAAGAATTCAATGAATGGGAAAAACCCTGCAATGGATAGACGTGGCAGAAGATAGAATTTATGATCTAGAGCATAGGAATTTTAAAATAACCCAGTCAGGAGAGAACAAAGAAAATAAAAGAATGAAAACAGAGAAAAAACTATATATTATGAATGGACATCATCAAATGAAAAAATATCACAATCATTATAGCAACAGAAAGAAAACAGAGGGAAAGGAGGCAAAATTTTTATTGAAAAAATAGTAATGAGAACCTCCCAAACCTTGGGAGAGGCTTGGACAACTCAGTTTATGAAGCAAATAGATCACCCCATTATCATAATTCAAAATAAATTATCCAAGTAGAGTCCCAGAGGTAGACAACAAACTTATGGTTACCAGGGAATAAGAGGGGAGGGATAATTTGGGATATTGGAATTGACATATACACACTATTGTATATAAAATAGATAACTAATAAGAACCTACTGTATAGCACAGGGAACTTTACTCAATACTCTGTAATGGCCTATATGGGAAAATAATATAAAAAGGAGTGGTTATACGTATACAGATAACTGATTTACTTTGCTATACACCTGAAATTAACACAAACTTGTAAATCAACTATACTTTAATAACTTATAAAAACAACCCCCAAATCCCAAAATAACCTCTCCAAGACACACTATAATGAAACCATCAAAATGAAAAGATGAGTAGAGTATCCTAAAAGCAGCAATAAAAAAAAATTGTAATTTACATCAGATCAGATCAGTCGCTCAGTCGTGTTCGACTCTTTGCGACCCCATGAACTGCAGCACGCCAGGCCTCCCTATCCATCACCAACTCCCGGAGGTCACCCAGACTCACATCCATCGAGTCAGTGATGCCATCCAGCCATCTCATCCTCTGTCGTCCCCTTCTCCTCCTGCCCCCAATCCATCCCAGCATCAGAGTCTTCTCCAATGAGTCAACTCTTCGCATGAGGTGGCCAAAATACTGGAGTTTCAGCTTTAGCATCATTCCCTCCAAAGAAATCCCAGGGCTGATCTCCTTTAGAATGGATTGGTTGGACCTCCTTGCAGTCCAAGGGACTCTCAAGAGTCTTCTCCAACACCACAGTTCAAAAGCATCAATTCTTCGGCGCTCAGCCTTCTTCACAGTCCAGCTCTCACATCCATACATGACCACAGGAAAGACCATAGCCTTGACTAGGCGAACCTTTGTTGGCAAAGTGATGTCTCTGCTTTTGAATATGCTATCTAGGTTGGTCATAACTTTCCTTCCAAGGAGTAAGCGTCTTTTAATTTCATGGCTGCAGTCACCATCTGCAGTGATTTTGGAGCCCAGAAAAATAAAGTCTGACACTGTTTCCACTGTTTCTCCATCTATTTCCCATGTAGTGATGGGACCAGATGCCATGATCTTCGTTTTCTGAATGTTGAGCTTTAAGCCAACCTTTTCATTCTCCACTTTCACTTTCATCAAGAGGCTTTTTAGTTCCTCTTCACTTTCTGCACTGAAGAATTGATGCTTTTGAACTGTGGTGTTGGAGAAGACTCTTGAGAGTCCCTTGGACTGCAAGAAGATCCAACCAGTCCATTCTGAAGGAGATCAATCCTGGAATTTCTTTGGAAGGAATGATGCTAAAGCTGAAACTCCAGTATTTTGGCCACCTCATGCGAAGAGTTGACTCATTGGAGAAGACTCTGATGCTGGGAGGGATTGAGGGCAGGAGGAGAAGGGGACGACAGAGGATGAGATGGCTGGATGGCATCACTGACTTGATGGGTGTGAGTCTGGGTGACCTCCGGGAGCTGGTGATGGACAGGGAGGCCTGGCGTGCTGCGGTTCATGGGGTTGCGAAGAATCGGACACGACTGAGCAACTAATCTGATCTGATCACTTTCTGCCATAAGGGTGGTATCATCTGCATATCTGAGGTTATTGATATTTCTCCCGGAAATCTGGATTCCAGCTTGTGTTTCTTCCAGTCCAGCATTTCTCATGATGTACTCTGCATATAAGTTAAATAAACATGGTGACAATATACAGCCTTGACGTACTCCTTTTCCTATTTGGAACCAGTCTGTTGTTCCATGACCAGTTCTAACTGTTGCTTCCTGACCTGCATACAGATTTCTTAAGAGGCAGATCAGGTGGTCTGGTATTCCCATCTCTTTCAGAATTTTCCACAGTTTATTGTGATCTACACAGTCAAAGGCTTTGGCATAGTCAATAATGCAGAAATAGATGCTTTTCTGGAACTCTCTTGCTTTTTTGATGATCCAGCGTATGTTGGCAATTTGATCTCTGGTTCCTCTGCTTTTTCTAAATCCAGCTTGAACATCAGGAAGTTCACGGTTCACATATTGCTGAAGCCTGGCTTGGAGAATTTTGAGCATTACTTTAAAAGCGTGTGAGATGAGTGCAATTGTACGGTAGTTTGAGCACTCTTTGGCATTGCCTTTCTTTGGGATTGGGATGAAAACTGACCTTTTCCAATCTTGTGGCCACTGCTGAGTTTTCCAGCAGTGGCCACAAGATTGGAAAAGGTCAGTTTTCATAAGGACCCTCATTAGGCTATATTTCTCAGCAGAAACCTGATAACCTAGGAGAGAGTGGAATGATATATTCAAAATTTTGGGAAAAAATTACCATCCAAGAATACTTTATCTGACAAAGTTATATTCAGATATGAAAGAGAAATACTTTCTCAGGAAAAATAAAAGTTGAGAGAGTTCACCACCACTACAGCTATCTTTTAAGGAGTTCTTCAAGTTGAATAAAAAACATTGCCTTGTAACATTAAAACATAGTACAGTATACAGCATAGTGGCAAAGGTAAATATCCAGTTAAATTTATAAAACTATAATCATACATATTGTGCTGTTTTAAGCACTTGTATATAAATATTTTTAAAAAGTGTAATAAACATAATAAACAAAAATCACTACTATAATTTGTTAATGAGTACACAGCATAAAAAGAGATACATTTAACACTAGAAGCATAAAAGGAGGAAAAGTATAGTTTTTCATCCAATTGAAGTTAACTTGCTATTTGCTAAAAATGAACTTCCTAAGTGAGATATTTAATGTAAACCTCATGGTAAACACAAAACAAAACCTATACTAGATTTGCAAAAGGTAAAAAGAGGAATCAGGTCAGTGCATACAACCATGGTCATTAACCAATTCACACGTTTAGGAAGAGAGTGAGGAGATCACCAGTCCAGGTTCGATGCATGAGACAGGGTGCTCAGGGTCATTGTACTTGGATGACCCTGAGGGATGGGATGGGGAGGGAGGTGGGAGGGGAGTTCAGGATGGGGAACACGTGTACCCCATGGCTAATTCATGTCAATGTTTGGCAAAAACCACTACAACATTGTAAAGTAATTAGCCTCCAATTAAAATAAATATATTTTTTTAAAAAAATGCATGCTTAATTGCTTAAAAATTAAATAAAGAAACAATGGAACTACAAAACAAGCAGAAAGCAATTAATAAGATGACAGTAACAGCTTATACATCAATAATTACTTTAAATGGATGGATTAAAAGGCACAGAGTTGCTGGATGGATTAAGTACAAAATCCAATTATATGCTATCTATTTCACCTTTGCAGACACACATAGGTTCAATAAAGTGGAAGGAGGGAAAAGGATACTCCATGCAAGTGAAACCAAAAGAAAAGTATGAGAATTAATACTCCTATTAGACAAAATAAATGTTAAACCTCAAACAGGAAAAAAGACAGAAAGATCATTATATAATGATGAAGTGGTCACTTCATGAAAAAGATAAACCAATCATATATGTGCACTCAACATCAGAACACCTAAATATACTAAGTAAATACTAACAGATTTGAAGGAAGAAATAAATAACAACACAATAATACTAGAGTACCACAATACTTTCAGCAATGAACAGATCATCCAGACAAAATATCACAATGAAACATTGGATTTGGGCTAAAGATTAGAATAAATGGATCTAACAAACATATATACAGCATTTCATTTACATGTTTCTCAAGTGCACATAAAATACAATAGGATAGATTATATGATAGGCCATAAAACAAGTCTTAGCAAATTTAGGAAAGATTGAAATCATACCAAGGAACTTGTTTGACTACAGTGATATGAACTTAGAAATCAAAAACAAGAAGAAAGCTTCCCTGGCAGCTCAGTGATTAAAAGCCCACCTGAGAATGCAGGAGAGACGGGTTCAATCCCTGATCTTGGAGGATCCCATGCCCATGCACCTCAACTATTGAGCCTGGGCTCTAGAGCCCAAAAACCACAACTACTGAGTTCATGTACCACATCCACTGAAACCCATGCATCCTAGAGCCCATGCTCCACAACAAGAGAAGCTACCACAATAAGGAGCCCAAATACCACAACCAGAGAGTAGCCTCTGGTCCCCACAACTAGAGAAAAGCTTATGTAGCAACAAACATCTAGCACACCCAAAATAAATAAAGAAATGCATAAAATACTTTAAAACAAAATAAGAGGAAAACTGGAAAATTTACAAACATGTGGAAACCAAAAAGCATTATTGAATAACCAATGGGTTGGAGAAATAAAAATGAATATCAAAAATATCTTGAAAAAAGTTAAAATGGAACACACAAAAACTTATGAAATGCTGCAAAAGGAGTTCTCAGGGGCCATTTATACCAATAAAGGTGTGCATTAAAAGAAAGTTCTCAAATAAACAACATAACATTATATCTCAAGGAACTAAAAAAGTAAAAAAAAAAAAAAAAAAAAAAAGCCCAGAATTAGCAGGAGTAAGTAAATAACAAAGTTTGGAATGGAAATAAATGAAATGGAAACAAACAAACAAACAAAAAACAGTACAAAAGACCAAGAAATATAACTTTCCTTTTTGGAAAGACAAAAAAGCTTAAAAAAAAAAAAATTTAGCTAGTCTTATATAGAACAAACAATCAAACAAAAGGCACAAAAATAAGACCAGAAATGACAGAGCAGACATTGCAAGTGATATCACAAAAATGTAATCATAAGAGACTAATATTAGCAATTATATGCCAACAAATTTGATAACCTAGAAGAAATTAATCAATTGCTATAAACATACAACCTACCAAAATGAAATCAGAAATAGAAAATCCAAATATACCGATAAAGAGTAAGATGAATAAAAAACAACAACAAAAGATATGGTAATCAGACACCTTCCAACTAAGAAAAAGTCCAGGAGCAGATGGTTTTACTGGTGAATTTTAGCAAACATTTAAAGAGGAATTAATTCCAATACTTCTCAAACACTTCCCAAAAAATTAAAGAGGAGGGAATACTTCCAAATTTATTTTATGAGGCCAGCATTACCCTGATGTCAAAGCCACATAAAGACACAATAAGAAAACTTGAGAACACTATCCCTGGTAAATATAGATGCAAAAATTCTCAACAAGATAATGTCAAATTGAATTCAATAACACATTACAACATATAAAAAGACTCACAGATGTAGAAAATAAGTTTGTGGTTACAAAGGGAAGAGGAAAGTGAGAGAAGCAAATCAAGGGTATAGGATTAACAGATATAACCATTATGTATAAAATAGAGAAGCAACAAGGTAATTATAGTCATTACTTTGTAATAACCTATAATGGAATATAATCTGTAAAAGTACTGGATCATTAAGCTGTACACCTGAAACTAATATAATTTTGTAAATTAACTATATTTTAATTTCAAAATTCACATTGAAAGAATCAAGTGTGATCAAGTGCGATTTAACCCTGGGTTCTGATTGTGGTCCAAAATAAAATAAATGTGATATGTCACATTAATATAATAAGTAATAAAAGTTATTAATGGAATAAGTAATAAAAGTTATATGATCACTTAAATAGATAAAGAAAAATAATTTGACAAAATTCAGCCATTTTTTGTGATTAAAAACCTTCAGCAATTTGTTACTTCTAGGAACACATCGTCACATAAGAAAGGCAGGGATGCCAAATACACAGCTGACATATCCATGATGATAAATTGAAACCTGTTCCTCTAATATTAGGAGAAGACAAGGAAGCCCACTATTACAATCGTTATTCAACATAGTACTGGAAGTCCTAGTTAGAGCAATTAGGTAAGATAAAGAAACAAAATACATCTAAATAATAAATAAGACATAAAATTGGATTTTTGGGTCATGCTGTGTGGCACGTGGGATCTTTGTTCCCTGACCAAGGATTGAACCTGTGCCTCCTGCATTGGAAGTATGGAGTCTTAATAACTAGACTGCAGGAGAAGTCTAAAACTGTTGTTATTTGAAAATTATCTTTTGGGGCTTCCCTGGGGGCTCAGCAGTAAAGAATATGTCTGCCAATACAGGAGATGTAGGTCTGATCTTTGGGTAGGGAGAGTACCCTGGAAAAGGAAATGACAACCCACTCCAGTATTCTTGCCTGGGAAATCACATAGACAGAGGAGCCTGACATCCTGCAGTCTATGGGGTCACAGAAGAGTTGGACATAACTTAGTGACTAAACAGCAACAGCAGCAAAATTTTATAAACAGAAAAACCTGAAGACTCAGCAACAAAAAAAGGAGTTGGAATTAATTAACATATTCAGTAAAGTTGCAGGATATAAAATTAACACAAAGAAATTAGTGGCATTTCTATGCACTAACAAAGAAATATCTGGAAAGAAACAAAGAGTGCTATACCATTCACAATAGCACCATAAACTGCAATATACTTAGGAATAAACTTAGTCAAGGAACTGAAAGATCTGTACAATAAAACCTATAATAATTTGGTGAAATAAATGGAAAAATACAATCATGTTGAAAGATATGCTTGTTCATGGATCAAAGTAATTAATATTAATATCAATTCCTGATTTCAAACTATATTACAAATCCTTAGTAATAAAACAGTATGGTTTTAGCATAAAAATAGACACGTTGTTGTGTGGATAGAACTATAGAGCCCAGAAATTATCCCTGCACACACATATGAGATCAACTAATATTTGAGAAGGAGTCAAGTTTACTCAATGAGAAAGAATAGTTTCCTCAATATATGGTGTCTGGAAAATCTAGATAATCACATGAAGTGAAATTGATCCCTTCTCTTTTTTTTTAAATTTATTTTTTTTATTATTATTATTTATCTTATAACACTCAAGAAATTAACTTGAAATGGATTATGGACTTAACTATAAGATGTGTTATCAAAAACTTACATAGGAAAACTTTGAGAATAAGCTCCTTGACATTTGTCTTGGTAATGATATTTTGGATATAACATCAAAAGCATTATTAACAAAACCAAAAATCAACAAGTGGGACTATATCAAATCAAAAAGCTTCTGCAAATAAAGTAAATAATCACCAAGATGAAAAGGCAGCCTTCAGAATGGGAGAAAATATTTGCAAACCGTATATTAGATGAGGGTCAATATAAAAATGCATGCAGAATACTCATAACAACTCCATAACAACAACAAACCAAATCAACTTAAAAATACACAAACTGACCAGACAATATTCCAAAGAACATCTTCAAATGGTCAACAGATGCATCAAAAGATGCTTAACATTACTAATAGTCAAGGAAATGCAAATCAAAACCAAAGATGAGATATCACCTTACACCTGTTAGAATGGTTATAATTAAGAAAAAAAGAGATAACATGTATTGACAAGAATGTACAGAGAAGGGAACCATTGGAAATATAAATTGGTTCAACCACTACAGAAAACAATATGAAGGTTCTTCAAAGAAAAATGCAGCTACCATATCACACAGCAATCCTATTTCTTAGTATATAACTAAAGGAAGAGAAACAGGATACCAAAAAGACAACCACATTCAAATGTTTATTGCATTGTTATTCACAATAGCCAAGATATGGAAACAACCTATTTCCATTAATGGATGAATGGATAAAAAGGATGTGGTACTTATTTATGTTGTTTTTGTTCAGTCGCCCAGTCATGTTTGACTCTTTGTGGCCCCATGGACTGCAGCATGCCAGACCTGTGTCCCTCACCATCTCCCAAATCTTGCTCAAGTTCAGGTCCATTACATTGGTGATGCCATCCAGCATCAAGGACTTTTCCAATGAGTAAGCTGTTCACATCAGATGACCAAAATACTGGAGCTTCAGCTTCAGCATCAGTTGTTCCAATGATTATTCAGGGTTGATTTCCCTTAAGATTGACTGGTTTTATCTCCTTGCCATCCAACACAATGAAATATTATTCATTTATGAGAAAGAAGGGGTTCCTACTATGTGATGATATTCATGGAACTGGAAGGGGATATGATAAGTGAGATAAGTAAAAAAAAAGACAAATACTGTATAATACTACTTACATGTAAAATCTAAAAGAAAAAACTTAAAAAAACAGAAAGTACAATAGTAATTACCAAGGGCTGGAGAGTGAGTGAATTGGGAGATGTTGGTCAAAGGGTACAAACTTACACTTAGAAGATAAATAAGTTCTGAAGATCTAATGAACAACACAGAATTTATAACCAACAATGTGTTACTGACTCCAAGCTCACTCTGCTGGCCACAAGACAGTTCAATAATTCAAGAGATGAGGTGTCGATGAGGCTTTTTCAAATGATGGTTTTCTTCAGATATATGTCCAGGAATGGGACTGGTGGTGAATCATATGGTAGCTGTATTTTTATTTTTTTAAAGGAACCCCCATATTGTTATCTATAGTGGCTGTAGCAGTTTACATTTCCAAAAACAGTGTAGGGGATTTCCCTTTTCTTCACATCCTCTCCAGCATTTATTGTTTGTAGACTTTTTGATGACCTGTGTAAAGTGATACTTCACTGTAGTTTTGATTTGCATTTCTCTAATTGCTAATGATGTTCAGCATATTTTCACGTGAATTTTAATCATCTATATGTCTTATTTGGAGAAATGTCTGTTTAGATCTTCATTTTTTATTTTGTTTTAATATTGAGCTGCATGAGCTGTTTGTATATTTTGGAGATTAATCCCTTGTTGGTGATTCTATTTGCAAATATTTTCTCCCATTTTGAGGCTTGTCTTTTCTTTTCTATATCTTTTTTAAAAATTTTAATTGAAGGATAATTGCTTTACAGTATTGCACTGGTTTCTACCAAGCATCAACACGAATCAGCCATAGGTTTACCCATGTCCTCTCTTACTTGAACATCATTCCCACCTCCTCTCCATTCCACCCGTCCATGAAAACATACATTTTCATGTGTAAAATAGATATCCAATGGAAATTTGCTGTATGACTCAGGGAACTCAAATCGGGGCTCAATAATAACCTAGAAGACTGTCTTTTCATTTTGCATATGGTTTCCTTTGCTGTGCAAAGGCTTTTAAGTTTAATTAGGTCCCATTTTTTATTTTCATTATTTTAGGTGTATAAAAACAAAATCTTGCTGCAATTTATGTCAGAGTGTGTTTTGCCTATGTTTTCCTCTAAAAGTTTTATAGTATCCATTCTTGCATTTAGGTCTTTAATCCATTTTGAGTTTATTTTTGTGTATGGTGTTAGGGAGTATTCTAATTTCATTCTTTTACATGTAGTTGTGCAGTTTCTCCAGCACCACTTATTGAAGAGACTATCTTTTCCCCTTTGTATATTCTTGCCTCCTTTGTCATAGATTCGGTGACAATAGGTGCATGGTTTTGCCTCTGAAATTTCTTTTTTTTTTTTTTTTTGGAAAAAAGTTCACAGATTTTATTTTTTTTTTTATTTTTTTTTTAGCTTTTGTTTTTCTTTTTTTTTATTATTATTATTTTAATTTTTCTTAACTTTACAATATTGTATTACTTTTACTATACATTGAGATGGATCCGCCACCAGAATACACGTGCTCCCCATCCTGAACTTTCTATCTATTTCCTAATTGATCTATATTTTTGTTTTTGTGTCAGTATGTGTCATATAGCATTTGGATTAGAGGGATCTT
Organism: Tragelaphus eurycerus; assembly: GCA_935064755.1. NCBI lineage: Eukaryota > Metazoa > Chordata > Mammalia > Artiodactyla > Bovidae > Tragelaphus > Tragelaphus eurycerus. The sequence goes on along the minus strand of CAKXYN010000119.1, from coordinate 3,493,603 downwards.
TAAGAGGGCCACAGACTCCCTAAAATATTTGGCAAAGTATAATTAATGTGTTCATTGGAATGACTGATGCTGAAGCTGAAACTCCAATATTTTGGCCACCTCATGCGAAGAGTTGACTCATTGGAAAAGACCCTGATGCTGGGAGGGATTGGGGGCAGGAGGAGAAGCCGATGGCAGAGGATGAGATGACTGGATGGCATCATTGACTCGATGGACATGAGTTTGGGTAAACTCCTGGAGTTGGTGATGGACAGGGAGGCCTGGCGTGCTGCAATTCATGGGGTTGCAGAGTCGGACACGACTGAGCGACTGAACTGAACTCAACTGAACTGAATTAATGTGTAGCTTTTTTAGCAGGAAAAACATTTCATTATCCCCAATAGGTTAGGAAACCTTGTTTTGGATTCTTTTTGGATTTTGCATAGATCTTTGTTTCAGTTATTTGTGGCCAGAATATCAGGGTCCCATATCACATGGCATGACAATATTATACAGAAATAACTGCCTAAGGTTGCTTCTCGAGAAGGGGTCAGTGTAAGAAGCAAGCATGTAGAACTTCCTATGCTATACGTCTGCTAAACAGATACTGTTGAATTCTCAAATTATAAATCTTCATCATCATCATCATTATCAACAACAACTAATATTTTTATTACTATTTATTATTTACCATGAAACAAAAACAATGACACCCTCTGAGACAGGCATTAATTGATTTTCATGGTATGTGTAAGGAAACTCAAGCCTGAAGAAGTTAAATAACTTACTCAGAGTCATATAGCTAAGGCATTAGTTGAGCTCAGATTTGAATGTATGCAATTTCTGAGTTCAGATCTAGGCCTCTTACCTGTTAAGGTGTAGATGTCTACAATCCATGATCATTATAGGTATTGAAAACACTATTAATCAAAACATCAGCTCATTAAATTTAAACAAGATCTGCTCAAGAACTTAAGGTGAAATACTTGTCACCTTTTTACCCCCAGGACAGCTCTCTGGTGAAAGATAATCTAGTCAGTTCATTGGGAGAATACAGTATATTTTTGAAGATCTTAAAATGTGTGCATATTTTTTAAGTAAATATATTTCTAGGAATATTTTTGGGTAAATATTAAGAATGGTGACAAGACTTGGCTATGGTGGCCCTTCTTAATTTTATATTTTAAATTATTATTTAAAAATGTATACATTAAAATTTACTTTTTTTGATGTGTGGTTCTACAAATCTTTCAATCACCTGCACAATCAAGATGCAGAAATTCTTTGAAAAAATTATTTTGTGTTGCCACTTTGTATTCGAGCCTTCAGTTCACTTCCAAGCCATGGAAACCATTTCTGTAGTTACATAAGTGAAACTTATAACATAAATGAAATTTTAAAACATTGTCCAGAATGTTATATAAATTACAATATATGTAGTCATACTATACTATATGCTTTTGTTTATCATAATATATTTGAGATTAATCTACATTTCATATGTTTTATTGCTGTGTAGTGCCACATTTTATGAATGTATCAGTTTTTTTATCCATCATCAACAATTAAATTGCATTTGGATTTTTCAGGCTTTGGTGATTACAAGTAAAATTACCATAATAATACACTGTACAGTTATTTTGTGAATATAAGTTTTCATTTCTCCTAGGTAAATGCATAAGAATAGAATTACTGAGTCATATGGAGAAGACTCTGATGCTGGGAGGGATTGAGGGCAGGAGGAGAAGGGGACGACAGAGGATGAGATGGCTGGATGGCATCACTGACTCGATGGATGTGAGTCTGAGTGACCTCCGGGAGCTGGTGATGGACAGGGAGGCCTGGCATGCTGCGGTTCATGAGGTCGCAAAGAGTCGGACACCACTGAGCGACTGATCTGATCTGATCTGATCCGATGGTGAGAGTACATTTAATTTTATAAGAAACAACTGTTTCTCCAAGTGGCTCTAGCAATTTGCATTCCAATCAGCTATGTATGTTAATTCCAGTTGCTCCTACTTCTCCTCAGCATATAGTATTGTTGCTATTAAAAAAAATTTTCACTATTCTAGTAGCTGTATATTGCTGCCTCACTATGATTTTAATTGCATTTCTCTAATGAATAATAATACCAATATCTTGTTTTTAACAGTGAAGTAATTCATGTGTAAAACTGTAAGTGTTAACATTGACAGGTCTTTTGAAAAGTTTCATTGAGGTATAATTCAAACACAAAATACTATACATATTTAAAATATACAATTTAATACATGTGCACCTGTGAATTTATAGATTTTTAACTTTTACCAAATTTAGTCAAACTTTGGAGATAATTTCTTCAAATTTTTTCTTACCAATATTTTTTTCTCCCCCTTCTGGGACTCCAGCAACCTAAATGTTATACCTTCCGCTTCTGAACCCCAGCCTGCTTTAAATTTTTTTCTCTTTTCTGCAGATTGGATAATTTTTATTGACTCAATCCTCTATCATTTGTATAATGATATTGATCACATTTAATGATTCATTTTTAAAATTTTAATCAGATCAGATCAGATCAGTCGCTCAGTCGTGTCTGACTCGTTGCGACCCCATTAACTGCAGCACGCCAGGCCTCCCTATCCATCACCAGCTCTCGGAGGTCACTCAGACTCACATCCATAGAGTCAGTGATGCCGTCCAGCCATCTCATCCTCTGTCGTCCCCTTCTCCTCCTGCCCTCAATCCCTCCCAGCGTCAGAGTCTTCTCCAATGAGTCAACTCTTCACATGAGGTGGCCAAAGTACTGGAGTTTCAGCTTTAGCATCATTCCTTCCAAAGAAATCCCAGCGCTGATCTCCTTCAGAATGGACCGGTGGGATCTCCTTGCAGTCCAAGGGACTCTCAAGAGTCTTCTCCAACACCACAGTTCAAAACCATCAATTCTTTGGCGCTCAGCCATCTTCACAGTCCAGCTCTCACACCCATACATGACCACAGGAAAGACCATAACCTTGACTAGGCGAACGTTGTTGGCAAAGTGATGTCTCTGCTTTTGAATATGCTATCTAGGTTGGTCATAACTTTTCCTTCCAAGGAGTAAGCATCTTTTAATTTCATGGCTGCAGTCACCATCTGCAGTGATTTTGGAGCCCAGAAAAATAAAATCTGACACTGTTTCCACTGTTTCTCCATCTATTTCCCATGTAGTGATGGGACCAGATGCCATGATCTTCGTTTTCTGAATGTTGAGCTTTAAGCCAACCTTTTCACTCTCCACTTTCACTTTCATCAAGAGGCTTTTTAGTTCCTCTTCACTTTCTGCCATAAGGGTGGTATCATCTGCATATCTGAGGTTATTGATATTTCTCCCGGCAATCTGGATTCCAGCTTGTGTTTCTTCCAGTCCAGCATTTCTCATGATGTACTCTGCATGTAAGTTAAATAAACATGGTGACAATATACAGCCTTGACGTACTCCTTTTCCTATTCGGAACCAGTCTGTTGGTCCATGACCAGTTCTAACTGTTGCTTCCTGACCTGCATACAGATTTCTCAAGAGGCAGATCAGGTGGTCTGGTATTCCCATCTCTCTCAGAATTTTCCACAGTTTATTGTGATCTACACAGTCAAAGGCTTTGGCATAGTCAGTAAAGCAGAAATAGATATTTTTCTGGAACTCTCTTGCTTTTTCCATGATCCAGCGGATGTTGGCAATTTGATCTCTGGTTCCTCTGCCTTTTCTAAATCCAGCTTGAACATCAGGAAGTTCACGGTTCACATATTGCTGAAGCCTGGCTTGGAGAATTTTGAGCATTACTTTACCACCATGTGAGATGAGTGCAATTGTGCGGTAGTTTGAGCACTCCTTGGCATTGCCTTTCTTTGGGATTGGGATGAAAACTGACCTTTTCCAATCTTGTGGCCACTGCTGAGTTTTCCAAATTTGCTGGCATACTGAGTGCAGCACTTTCACAGCATCATCTTTCAGGATATGGAATAGCTCCACTGGAATTCCATCACCTCCACTAGCTTTGTTCGTAGTGATGCTTTCTAAGGTCCACTTGACTTCACATTCCATGATGTCTGGCTCTAGTTCAATGATCACACCATCATGATTATCTGGGTCGTGAAGCTCTTTTTTGTACAGTTCTTCTGTGTATTCTTGCCACCTCTTCTTAATATCTTCTGCTTCCGTTAGGTCCATACCATTTCTGTCCTTTATCGAGCCCATTTTTGCATGAAATGTTCCTTTGGTATCTCTGATTTTCTTGAATAGATCCTTAGTCTTTCCCATTCTGTTGTTTTCCTCTATTTCTTTGCATTGATCGCTGAAGAAGGCTTTCTTATCTCTTCTTGCTATTCTTTGGAACTCTGCATTCAGATGTTTATATCTTTCCTTTTCTCCTTTGCTTTTCACTTCTCTTCTTTTCGCAGCTATCTGCAAGGCCCCTCCAGACAGCCATTTTGCTTTTTTGCATTTCTTTTCCATGGGGATGGTCTTGATCCCTGTCTCCTGTACAATGTCACGAACCTCATTCCATAGTTCATCAGGCACTCTATCTATCAGATCTAGGCCCTTAAATCTATTTCTCACTTCCACTGTATAATCATAAGGGATTTGATTTAGGTCATACCTGAATGGTCTAGTGGTTTTCCCCACTTTCTTCAATTTCAGTCTGAATTTGGCAATAAGGACTTCATGGTCCGAGCCACAGTCAGCTCCTGGTCTTGTTTTTGCCGATTGTATAGAGCTTCTCCAGCTTTGGCTGCAAAGAATATAATCGATCTGATTTTGGTGTTGACCGTCTGGTGATGTCCATGTATAGAGTCTTCTCTTGTGTTGTTGGAAGAGGGTATTTGCTATGACCAGTGCATTTTCTTGGCAAAACTCTGTTAGTCTTTGCCCTGCTTCATTCCGTATTCCAAGGCCAAATTTGCCTGTTACTCCAGGTGTTTCTTGACTTCCTACTTTTGCATTCCAGTCCCCTATAATGAAAAGGACATCCTTTTTGGGTGTTAGTTCTAAAAGGTCTTGTAGATTTCCACAGAACCGTTCAACTTCAGCTTCTTCAGCGTTACTGGTTGGGCATAGACTTGGGTTACTGTGACATTGAATGGTTTGCCTTGGAAACGAACAGAGATCATTCTGTCATTTTTGAGATTGCATCCAAGTACTGCATTTCAGACTCTTTTGTTGACCATGATGGCCACTCCATTTCTTCTGAGGGATTCCTGCCCACAGTAGTAGATATAATGGTCATCTGAGTTAAATTCACCCATTCCAGTCCATTTGAGTTCGCTGATTCCTAGAATGTCAACATTCACTCTTGCCATCTCTTGTTTGACCACTTCCAATTTGCCTTGATTCATGGACCTGACATTCCAGGTTCCTATGCAATATTGCCCTTTACAGCATCGGACTTTGCTTCTATCACCAGACACATCCACAGCTGGGTATTCTTTCTGCTTTGGTTCCATCCCTTCATTCTTTCTGGAGTTATTTCTCCACTGATCTCCAGTAGCATATTGGGCACCTACTGACCTGGGGAGTTTCTCTTTCAGTATCTTATCATTTTGCCTTTTCATACTGTTCATGGGGTTCTCAAGGCAAGAATACTGAAGTGGTTTGCCATTCCCTTCTCCAGCGGACCACACCCTGTCAGATCTCTCCACCATGACCCGCCCATCCTGGGTTGCCCCATGGGCATGGCTTAATTTCATTGAGTTAGACAAGGCTGTGGTCTTGGTGTGATTAGATTGACTAGTTTTCTGTGAGTATGGTTTCAGTGTGTTTGCCCTCTGATGCCCTCTTGCAAGACCTACCGTCTTACTTGGGTTTCTCTTACCTTGGGCGTGGGGTATCTCTTCCCGGCTGCTCCAGCAAAGCACAGCCATCGCACCTTACCTTGGATGAGGGGTCTCTCCTCACCGCTGCCCTTCCTGACCTTGGGGGAGGGGTATCTCCTCACCGCCGCCCTTCCTGACCTCGGTCGTGGGTAGCTCCTCTCGGCTGTGCTTAGTGCACCGGTCCTCACCGCCGTCCTTCCTCGGTCGTTGGGTAGCTCCTCTCGGGCGTGCTCTCAGGGGGCCACGCAGCGGGCGAAGGGCTCTCAGCCCGCCACGCAGCCGGCGAGGGACTCTCAGATTTTAATACATTTATATAATTGTAATTATACAGATAATTAGAATCTCTATCATGGTACATAATTATCATTTCTCTTTAATGATTAGAATAATTAAGTTCTAGTCTCTTATAAAGTTTTGATGATTATTATATTAATACAGTACTGTTATCTATATTCTCTATACTGTGAATTAGATCTCTAAGACTTGTTACGGAGAAGGTAATGGTACCCCTACTCCAGTACTCTTTCCTGGAAAATCCCATGGATGGAGGAGCCTGGTAGGCTGCAGTCCATGGGGTTGCTAAGAGTCAGACATGACTGAGTGACTTCACTTTCACTTTTCACTTTCATGCATTGGAGAAGGAAATGGCAATCCACTCCAGTGTTCTTGCCTGGAGAATCCCAGGGATGGGGGAGCCTGGTGGGCTGCCGTCTATGGGGTCGCACAGAGTCGGACACAACTGAAGCGACTTAGCAGCAGCAGCAGCAAGACTTGTTAGCTGCTTCCTTCAAGTTTGTACCCTTAAAACACATCTGTCCTATACCCCCATTTCTTCTTCTTCTTCTTTTTTTTTTTTTTTTTGTGCGTTTGACTTTTTTTTTAAATTCCACATGTAAGTAATATGATACAGTGTTGGCTTTCACTGTCTGAATTATCTGATTAATTTAACGCCCTCAAGGTCCATCCACATTGTTGCAAATGGCAGGATGCCCTTCGTTCTCATAGCTGAATATCATTCTATTCTATTCTCTCTGTGTCTCTCTATACACACACATATATATGTGTGCATGTATACACATCTAAATATATTTTATATAGAATATTCTTATACAGTATATCTTTACCTATCTACCTATATAATATTATATTTTTATCTGTTCACCCACTAATGGGAACCTAGGTTATTTCCAGATATTGGGTATGGTAAAAATGGAACAGTAAACCTGGGAAAGAATATGTCTCTTCAATATCCTATTTTCATTCCCCTCATGTATATACCCAGAAGTGGAATTGCAGGATCATATGGCAGATATGTCTTTAAGTTTTTGAGGGACCTCCATATTATTTTCCATAGGAGCTGAACCAACTTAAATTCCCACCAACTTTTCACAAAGGTTCCTTCTATCCACATAATTACCAACACTTGTTAGATCTTGTCTTCCTGATAATAGCTATTTTAACAGGTGTGAGGTGACAGCTCAATGTGATTTTGACTAGCATTTCTCTGGTAATTGATAGTGAAAGTGTTAGTTCAGTCGTGTCCAACTCTTTGCAACCACAAGGACTACAGCCTGCCAGGCTCCTCTATCCATGGGATTCTCCAGGCAAGAAAACTGGAGTGGGTAGCCATTCCCTTCTCCAGGAGATTGTAGTGATGCTGAATACTTTTACATGCATTTGCTGGCCTTTTGGATGTCTTTGGAAAAATGTCTATTTAGTCACTATGCTCATTTTATAATTATATTGTTTTTTGTTATTGAGTTGTAATAGTTCTTTATATTTTTTGGATATTAAGCCCTTATCCAATAAATAGTTTGCAAAACGTTCTCCCATTTTACCAGTTACACTTTCTTTGGTTAATAATTTATTTTTCTGTGCAGAAACTTTTGAGTTTTATATACCCCATTTGTTGATTTTTGCTTTTGTTGTCTGTGGTTTTGATGTTCATCCAAAAAATCATTACCAATATTTATGTTAAGGAGATTTTTCCCAGTGCTTTCCTATGGAAGTTTTTGGTATTATATATTAGATTAAGTCTTAATCTATTAAAGTTAACTTTTGTGATTGGTGTAAGATAGGGGTCTAATTTCATTGTTCTGTATGTGTTATCTCAATTGAGTGTTCTTGGCTTCCTTGTATAATATTGTTGTTGTTTAGTCATGTCCAACTCTTTGTGACCCCATAGTCTGCAGCATGCCAGACTTCCCTGTCCAACACTATCTCCCGAAATTTGACCAAACTCGTGTCCATTGAGTCGATGATGCCATCCAAATATCTCATTCTCTGTCATCCACTTTTCCTCATGCCTTCAATCTTTTCAAACATCAAAGTCTTTTCCAATGATTTGACACTTCACATCAAGTGGCCAAATTATTGGTGCATCAACTTCAACATCAGTCCCCCCAATGAATATTCAAGGTTGATTTCCTTTAAGATTGACTGGTTTGATCTTCTTACTGTGCAAGGGACTTGCAAACATCTTCACTACCACAGAAGAAAAGCATCAGTTCTTCAGCACTCAGCTTACTTTATGGTCCAAATCTCACATCTGTACATGACTACTGGAAAAATCATAGTTTTGACTATGTGAACCTTTGTCGACAAAGTGATGTCTCTGTTTTTTAATGCACTGTGTAGGTTTGTCATAGCTTTCCTTCCAAGGAGCAGTTCACTTTAGTTCAGTTGCTCAGTTGTGTCTGACTCGTTGTGACCCCATGGACTGCAGTACGCCAGGCTTCCCTGTCCATCACCAACTCCCAGAGCTTGCTCAAACTCATGTCCACTGAGTCAGTGATGCCATCCAATCAACTCGTCCTCTGTCATTCCCTCCTCCTCCTGCCTTCAATCTTTCACAGCATCAGGGTCTTTTCAGTGAGTCAGTTCCTCACATCAGGTGGCCAAAGTATTAGAGCTTCAGCTTCAGCATCAGTCCTTTCAATGAATATTCAGGACTGATTTCCTTTAGGATTGATTGGTTTGATCTCCTTGCAGTCCAAGGGACTCTCAAGAGTCTTCTTCAACATCACAGTTCAAAAGCATCAGTTCTTTGGTGCTCAGCTTTCTTTATGGTCCAACTCTCACGTCCATACATGACTACTGAAAAATCATAGGTTTGACTAGATGGACCTTTGTTAGCAAAGTAATGTCTATATTTTTTAATATGCTATCTAGGTTGGTCATAGCTTTTATTCCAACGACCAAGTGTCTTTTAATTTCATGACTGCAGTCATCATCTGCATTGATTTTGGAGCCCAAGAAAATAACTCTGTCACTGTTTCCACTGTTTCCACTGTTTCCCCATCTATTTGCCATGAAGTGATAGTACTGAATGTCATGATCTTCATTTTTTGAATGTTGAGTTTTAACCTAGCTTTTTCACTCTCCTCTTTCACTTCCATCAAGTGGCTGTTTAGTTCCTCTTTTCTTTCTGACACAAAGGTGGTGTCATCTGAATATCTGAGGTTACTTATATTTCTCCCAGCAATCTTAATTACAGCTTGTGCTTCATCCAACCTGACATTTTGCATGATGTAGTTTGCATGTAATGCTAAATAAGCAGCATGACAATATGCTGCTACTGCTGCTAAGTTGCTTCAGTCTTGTCCTACTCTGTGCGACCCCATGGATGGCAGCCTACCAGGCTCCCCTGTCCCTGGGATTCTCCAGGCAAAAACACTGGAGTGGGTTGTCATTTCCTTCTCTAATGCATGAAAGTGAAAAGTGAAAGTGAAGTTGCTCAATCATGTTTGACTCTTCGCAACCCCATGGACTGCAGCCTACCAGGCTCCTGTGTCCATGGGATTTTCCAGGCAAGAGTACTGGAGTGGCTTGCCATTGCCTTTTCCAATGACAATATACAGCCTCTTTACTCCAAGAAGCAAGCATCTTTTAATTCATGGCTGCAGTCACCATCTGCAGTGATTTTGGAGTTCAAGAAAATAGTCTGTAGCAGTTTCCATTTTTTCCCCATCTATTTGCCATGAAGTGATGGGACTGGATGCCATAATCTCAGTTTTTTGAATATTGAGTGTTAAGCCAGCTTTTCACTCTCCTCTTTCACCTTTATCAAGAGGTTCTTTAGTTCCTCTTCACTTTCTGACTTTAGGTTGTTATCTGTGTATCTGAGGTTACTCATCCAGACAGTTTTGATTACAGCTTTTGATTCATCCAGCCCAGCATTTTACATGATGTACTCTGCATATACATTAAATAAGTGGGTAACAACATAAAGTCTTGATGTACTCCTTTTCCCATTTTTAACCAGTCCACTGTTCCATGTCAAGTTCTAACTGCTGCTTCTTGAAATGCATGCATGCAGATTTCTTAGGAGGCAGGTCAGGTGGTCTGGTATTCCTATCTCTTTTCAGATTTTCCACAGTTTGTTGTGATCCACATAGTCAGAGACTCTTGTGTAGTCAATGAAGTGGAAGCAGATGTTTTTCTGGAGCTCTCTTGCTTTTTCTATAATCCAATGGATGTAGACAATTTGATATCTGTTTCCTCACACCTCCCTCTCTAACCTATCCCTCTGGATTATCCCAGAACCCCAGGTTTGAGTGCCCTGCTTCATACATAGAACTTGCACTGGTCACCTATTTTACATATGGTGATATATATGTTTCAGTGCTATTCTGTAAAATCATCCCACCCTTATCATCTCTCACAGAGTCCCAAAGTATGTTCTTTACAGCTGTGTCTCTTTTTGCCTTACATATAAGATCATAGTTACTGTCTTTCTAAATTCCATTTATATGTCTTAATATAATGTATTGGTGTTTCACTCTCTGACTTACTTCACTCTGTAAAATAGGCTCCAGTTTCATCCACCTCATTAGAAAACTGACTCAAATGCATTATTTTTTATAGATGTGTAATATTCCATTGTGTATATGTACTATGACTTCTTTATTCATTCATCTGTTGATGGACATCTAGGTTGTTTCCTTGTGCTAGCTGTTGTAAACAGTGCTGCAACGAACACTGGGGTACTTGTGCCTCTTTCAATTCTGGTTTCCTTAGTGTGTATGCCCAGCAGTGGGATTGTTGGATTGTATAGCAGTTCTATTTCCAGTTTTTAAGGAATCTTCACACTGCTCTCCATAGTGGCTGTACCAGTTTGCATTCCCTCAACAGTGTAAAAGGGTTCGCTCTTCTCCACACCCTCTCCAGCATTTTCTATTAGTATATTTTGATGGCAGCTATTCTGACAGGCATGAGATTGTGGTTTTGATTTACATTTCTCTAATAATGAGTGGTGTTGAGCATTCTTTTCATGTGTTTATTAGCCATTTTGTGTGCCTTCTTTGGAGAAATGCCTATTCAGTTCTTTGGCCCACTTTTTGATTGGGTTGTTTGGTTTTCTGGTATTGAGCTGCATGAGTTGCTTGTATATTGAAGATTAATTCTTTGTCAGTTGCTTCATTTGCTATTATTTTCTCCCATTCTGAAGGCTGCCTTTTCACTTGCTTATAGTTTTCTTTGTTGTGCAAAATATTTTAAACTTAATTAGGTCCCATTTGTTTATTTTTGTTTTTATTTCCGTTACTCTGGGAGGTGTGTCATAGAGGATCTTGCTGTGATTTATGTCAGACAGTGTTCTGCCTATGTTTTTCTCTAAGAGTTTCATAGTTTCTGGTATTATGTTTAGATCTTTAATCCATTTTGAGTTTATTTTTGTGTATGGTGTCTGAATGTGTTCCAGTTTCATTCTTTTACAGGTGGTTGACCAGTTTTCCCAGCATCACTTGTTAAAGAGATTGTCTTTTCTCCATTGTATACTTTTGCTTCCTTTGTCAAGGTGAGGTGTCTATAGGTGCTTGGTTTTATCTCTGGGCTTTCTATTTTGTTCCATTGATCTATATTTCTTTGTGCCAGTACCATACTGTCTTGATGACTGTAGCTTTGTAGTATATTGAAGTTGATTCCTCCTGTTCCCGTCTTCTTTCTCAAGATTGCTTTCACTATTCGAGGTTATTTGTGCTTGCATACAAATTGTGAAATTGTTTGTTCCAGTTTTGTGGAAAAATATCACTGGTAGCTTGATAAGGATTTCTTTGAATGTATAGATTGTTTGGGTAGTATACTCATTTTCACTATATTGATTCTTCCAATCCAAGAACATGATATATTTCTTCATCTATTTGTGTCATCTTTGATTTATTTAATCAGTTGTTTATAGCTTTCTATATATAGATCCTTTGTTTCTATAGGTTAATTTATTCCTAAGTATTTCATTCTTTTCATTGCAATGGAGAATGAGACTGTTTCCTTAATTTCTTTTTTTTTTTTTTTTTCATTATTAGTGTACAGGAATGCAAGGGATTTCTGTGTATTAATTTTATATCCTGAAACTTTACTATATTCATTGATTAGCTCTAGAAATTTTTGGGTGATATCTTTAGGGTTTTCAAAGTAGTGAATCATGTCATCTGCAAACAGAGTTTTACTTCTTTCCCAATCTTGATTCCTTGTATTTCTTTTTCTTCTCTAATGGCTGTGTCTAGGACTTCCAGAACTATGTTGAATAGTACTGGTGAGAATGGGCAAATTTGTGTTGTTCTTGATTTTAGAGGAAATGCTTTCAATTTTTCACCATTGAGGTTAATGTTTCCTGTGGGTTTGTCATATATGACTTTTATTATGTTGAGGTATATTTCTTCTATGTCTGCTTTCTGGAGAGTTTTTATCATACATGGGTGTTGAAATTTGTCAAAGGCTTTTTCTGCATCTATTGAGATAATCATATGGTTTTTATCTTACAATTTGTTAATATGGTGTAGCTAATTGCTTGATTTATAAATACTGAAGAATCCTCACTTCTTGGGAATAAACCCCATGTTACACTTCTACAAGAATTTGCCCATTTCTTCCAAGTTGACCATTTTATTGGCACACAATTGTTCATAGAGGTTTCTTATGATATTTTGTATTTCTGTGATTTTTGTTGTGATTTCTCCATTTTCATTTATAATTTTATTAATTTGATTCTTCTCCTTTTTTTCTTTTGAGTCTGGCTAATGGTTTGTCTATAAGATAAAAAGATTTTAAAAAAAGATTAAAAACTTTTAGTTTTGTTGATGTTTGTTACAGACTCCTTCATTTTTTTTTTCATTTATTTCTGCTCAGATTTTCATAATTTCTTTCCTTCTACTATCTTTGGGGTCCTTCTTTTTTTTTATTTTTTTGCTAGTTAATTTAGGTGCAAAGTTAGGTTGTTTATGTTTCTCTTTTTTCTTGAGATAGGCTTGTGTTGCTTTGAATCTCCCTCTTAGCACTGCTTTTAGTGAATCCCATAAATTTTCATTTGTTTCTATGCGTATTTTGATTTATTTTTTGATTTCTACCATGATCTGTTGGTTATTCAGAAGTGTGTTGTTTATTCTACATATTATTGTGTTTTTTATAGTTTTTTTCCTTTACCTGATATCTAATCTTACTTCATTGTGAGCATAAAAAATGCTTGAAATGATAGCACTTTTTTGGCACCCCACTCCAGTACTCTTGCCTGGAAAATCCCATGGATGGAGGAGCCTGGTGGGCTGCAGTCCATGGGGTCGCTAAGAGTCAGACACGACTGAGTGACTTCACTTTCACTTTTCACTTTCATGCATTGGAGAAGGAAATGGCAACCCACTCCAGTATTCTTGCCTGGAGAATCCCAGGGATGGGGGACCCTGGTGGGCTGCCGTCTATGGGATTGCACAGAGTCGGACACAACTGAAGCGACTTAGCAGCAAGACTAAATTTACCAAGGCTAAATGGGAAAGCATGTGATATATCCTGGAGAATGTTGTGTGTGCAGTTCAGAAAAAGGTGAAATCCATTGTTTTTAGATGAAATGCCCTGTAGATGTCAGTTAGGTCTAACTGGTCCATTGTATCATATAGAGCTTGTGTTTCCTTGCTAATTTTCTGTTTGGTTGATCTATCCATAGGTGACTGTGATATTAAAGTCCCCCACTATTATTGTGTTACTTTTAATTTCCCCTTTCATACTTGTTAGCATTTGCCTTATACATTGGGTGCTTTTATGTTGGGTGCATATATATTAATAATTGTTATATCTTCTTCTTGGAGTCATCCCTTGATCATTATGTAGTGTCCTGCTTTGTCTCTTATCATGGTCTTTATTTCAAAGTCTATATTGTCTGATATGAATATTGCAATTCCTGCTTTCTTTTAGTCTCCATTTGCATGAAATAACTTTTTCCAGCCTGTCACTTTCAGTCTGTATATGTCCCTAGATTTGAGGTGAGTCTCTTGTATATGGCATATATAGGGTTCTTGTTTTTGTATCCATTTGGCCAATCTTTGTCTTTTGTTTGAAGAATTTAACTCATTTATATTTAAAGTAATTATTGATAAGTATGATCCCATTGCAATTTACTTTGTTGTTTTGAGTTCTTTTTTATAAACCTTTTCTGGGTTTCCTTTCTAAAGAAGATCCTTTAGCATTTGTTGAAGAGCTGGTTTGGTGGTGCTGAATTCTCTCAACTTTTGCTTATCTGCAAAGCTTTTGATTTCTCTTTCATATTTGAATGACATCCTTGCTGGGTACAGTAATCTGGGTTGTAGATTTTTCTCTTTCATCACTTTAAGTATGTCCTGCCATTTCCTTCTGGCTTGAAGAGTTTCTATTGAAAGATCAGCTGTTATTCTTATGGGGATCACCTTGTGTGTTATTTGTTTATTTTCCCTTGCTGATTTTAATATTTGTATTTTGTGTTTAATTTTTGTTAGTTTGATTAATATGTGTCTTGGCATGTTTGGCCTTAGGTTCATCCAGTTTGGGACTCTCTGGATTTCTTGGACTTGGGTGTTTATTTCTTTCCCCTTATTAGGGAAGTTTTCAACTATTATTTCCTCACGTGTGTTTTCATGCCCTTTCTTTTGGTCTTATTCTTCTGGGACACTTGTGGTTCAAATGCTGCAATATAAAAAATACAAAACAAAACTGATCACAATTTTTTTTAAATCTATAGAATTTGTTTTTAAAATAGCTTTTTAAAAAGAAAGGTAATAGTAGGCAATAAAAATTAAAGGAGTAATAAAGAACTAAAATTTTTAAAATATTAAAAAGTGGTAATAGTAAAAATATATTTAGGAACTTCTCTGGAGCTGTTGTGGGCAGTGTGTGGTCAGTTCATTGACAAATAGTCCCTTGTTCTGACTCGTACTTGTTCTTAAGGTCTATAGGTGCCCCTTAAATGCACAGTTTCAGCATTAACTGCAAGGTTCTAATCTATTTCGCCTGTCACTTCTGGGATGGTTTCCCCTTCTTTGCTTATCTTGGCTTCCTCTGTTTGCAAGTTTCTTCAGTGTCTTATTTTTGCCCTGACACAAAAGAGCAAAGGTGGCCACTTATTTAGGCTCACTTGTTCAGTTTTGCTGTGGAGGGGGAGGGACACTGAAAATAAATGTTGCTAGCATATGTGGGGAGTGCTCACAGTGGATGGACCACACTGGGTTTGCCACAGCCCAAGGTGGCATGTACTTCCTGGGTCCACACAGTTCAGTCTCCAGAGTGCTCTGCAAGAGCACTGTCCCAAGTGAGGCCTGCGTTTTGTGCACTTCCCAGGTCGAAGTCACTCAGGTTCTTGAGTGCTCTGCAAGGGCACAGACCCAGATGGACTGTGTGTTTTGTGACCTTCTCAGGTCCAAGATGCTCAAGTGACCGGGTGCTTGGCGAGCACACTGTCCCAGGTGGGTCATTTGTCTTATGCACCTCCCTGATCCCAGACGCTCAGTTTCCTGGGTGTGCCCTGAAGGCACAGTACCAGGTGTGCTATGTGTCCCCTCTGGGGAGCTGATCTCAGGCTGTGACACTCCTGGCAGATGTGAACAGTCCAGGATCCCAGGAAAACATGATTAGCAACTGGCAGCCTGCTCACAGTTTGGTGGAAGATGTTGTCTCTGGGGCTGAGATTGGAGCAGTTCCTTGCCTTCCATTTCTGGCTGTCACACTCCTGCCTCTCTGCCTGTGGTGAGGGAGAATGATAAATGGCAGCTGGTTTTCTCTCCTTTGGTATTTGCTAGGGCACAATCCTTTATTCTGTGAGCATGCCAAGGGACACCATGGAGTGTTAGAGCCTTTCGTGGGAAAGGTCCATTTTTTTTTTTTTTTTTTATCGTCTCTTTGGTGATCCCATGGTTTGGGTTCTTATGTCAAATTAGACCCTTCAGATTGTTCTCAGGGCATTCAAACCTGGTCCTTACCCTAAGGACTAATGATGCAGCCCATACCTCTCTGCCCAGCCCCCTTGCTGCTGATGGATACAAGGGTCTGAGCCACTTTTCTGCAAGTCGTTATGGTTAGGTGCATATTCTGTTTTTTTTTTTTTTTTTTTCCCTTCTGGCTATGTTTCCCTCTAAGATTCCAAAGCTCCCTACTAAAATGCCTGTGAGAGGGTTTCCTATTGTGTGGAAACTTCTCCTCCTTCATGACTCCCTCCCCAAAAGAAGTCTCCATCCCTAAATTCTTTATCTCTGTTTTCGTGTTTTACATTTTGTCCTACCTCCTTTCGAAGACAATGGATTGTCTTTCTGGGTGCCTGGTGTCCTACAGTGTTCAGATGTTGTGTTGTGGAAGTTGCTCAACATTCAAATGATCTTTTAATAAATTTTGGGGTAGAAATGGTCTCCCAGTCCTATTTCTCTGCCATCTTGGGACCCCTCTTACTTTGCCTTTTCTAAATGCAGTTTGTATAACTGGAAGTTCTTGGTTCACATACTGTTGAACCCTACCTTGAAAGATTTTGAGCATTTCCTAGGTAGCATGTGGAATGAGTGCAGTTGTGTGGTAGCCTGAACATTCTTTCACATTGCCTTTCTTTGAGATTGGGATGAAAACTGATCTTTTCCAAGCCTGTGACCATTGATGAGTTTTCCAAGTGTGCTGGCATATTGAGTGCAGCACTTTAATAGCATCATCTTTTTGGATTTGAAATAGCTAGCTGGAATTTCATCATCTGCACTAGCTTTATTCATTTTAATGCTGCCTAAGGCCCACTTGACTTCACACTCCAGGATGTCTCGCTCTAGATGAGTGACTACACCATTGTTGTTATCCAGGTCATTAAAAACTTTTTTGTACAGTTCTGTGTATTCTTGTCACTTCTTCTTAATATCTTCTGCTTCTGTTAGATCTTTATCTTTTCTCCCCTTTATTTTGCCCTTCTTTGTATGAAATGTTCCCTGATGCTGCTGCTAAGTCGCTTCAATCGTGGTCGACTCTATGCGACCCCAGAGATGGCAGCCCACCAGGCTCCCCTGTCCCTGGGATTCTCCAGGCAAGAACACTGGAGTGGGTTGCCATTTCCTTCTCCAATGCATGAAAGTGAAAAGTCAAAGTGAAGTCGCTCAGTTGTGTCTGACTCAGCAACCCCATGGACTGCAGCCTACCAGGCTCCTCCATCCATGGGATTTTCCAGGCAAGAGTACTGGAGTGGGGTGCCATCACCTTCTCCGGAAATGTTCCCTAGGTATCTCCTATTAGAGATCGCTAGTCTTTCTAATTTTATTGTTTTCCTCTATTTCTTTGCATTGTTCACTTCAGAAAGCTTTCTTACCTCTCCTTGCTCTTATTTGGAACTCTGCATTTATTTGGTTATATCTTTCCTTTTCTCCTTTGCCTTTTGCTTCTTTTCTTTTCTCAGCTATTTGTAAGGCCTCATCAGAGAACCATCTTGCCTTTTTGCATTTCTTTTTCTTGAGTTGATTTTGGTTACTTCCTCCTGTACACTGTTATAAACCTCTGACCATAGTTCTTCAGGCATGCTATCAGATCTAATCCCTTGAATCTATTTGTGACTTCCACTGTATAATCAGGGCTTCCCTGATAGCTCAGTTGGTAAAGAATCCACCTGCAATGCAGGAAACCCTGGCTCAATTCTTGGGTTGGCAAGATCTGCTGGAGAAGGGATAGGCTACCCACTCCAGTATTCTTGGGCTTCCCTTGTGGCTCAGCTGGTAAAGAATCCCCGTGCAATGCAGGAGACCTGGGTTCTTTCCCTGGGTTGGGAAGATCCCCTGGAGAAGAGAAAGACTACCCACTCCAGTATGCTGGCCTAGAGAATTCCATGTACTGTATAGTCCATGGAGTCGCAAAAAGTTGGAAATGACTGAGTGACTTTCACTTCATTTCACACTGTATAATCATAAGAAATTTGATTTAGGTCATACCCGAGTGGCCTAGTGGTTTTCTCTGTTTCAATTTAAGGCTGAATCTTTCAATAAGGAGTTGATGATCTGAACCACAGTCTGCTCTTAATCTTTTATTTTTTTAAACTGACTGTATAAAGCTTCTCCACCTTTCTTTAGGTGCAAAGAATATAACCAACCTGATTTTGAATATTAGCTGACATATATGTAGGGCTTTAATTCTAGAATCTCTAACTTGTTCCATTAGTCTGCATGTGTGCATGCTAAGTTGCTTCAGTAGTGTCCACCTCTTTTTGACCCTATGTACTGTAGCTTGCTAGGCTTCTCTGTCCATTGGATTCTCCAGGCAAGAATCCTGGAGTGGGTTGTCATGCCCTCCTCTAGGGGATCTTCCTTATCCAGTGATCAAACTGGGGTCTTTTATATCTCCTGCTTAGGTAAGTAGTGAGGTTTTTTTTTTTTTTTAACCCTGAGCCACCTGGGAAGCCCTCCATTAGTCTATATTTATGCAAACTCCATACAATCTTTATTATTATAACTTTATAGAACAGTTTAAAATCAGGAAGTGTGACATATCTAATTTGTTTCTTTTTCCTCAGAATTGCTTTAATTCTATGGTCGTTTCAGGTTCCATACAAATTTTAGGATTTTTGTCCTATTTCTTTGAATAATTTCACGGGCATTTTGATGGGAATTGAATTGATAGATGGGTTCTGTAGTATGCCCACTTTACCAATATTAATTCTTCCAATCCATGAACATGGATGTCTTTTTATTTGTTTGTGTCTTCAATTGCTTTCAATAAAGTCTGTAGTTTGCATTTTATAGATATTTTATCTCCATGAATAATTTTTTCTTAGCTATTTTATCGTTTTTAATGCTATAAATTGCAATATTGTTATATAGGATATAATTTTAAAATTACCTTTTCAGATATTTTGTTGTTAGGGCATAGAAATGCATGCAACCATAGTTTGTACCTTGATTTATATCCTGCAGATTTACTGGAATTTATTGATTAGTTCCAACCTTTTTTCGGTTGAGTCTTTGTGAATTTCCAAAATCATATCATCTTCAAATAGTAACAATTTTATTACCTATTTCTTGATTTGGATGTTTTTATTTTTTATTGCTTAATTGCTCTAGCTAAGACTTCTAATACTATATAGAATGAGGGGTGAGAATTAGCATCCTTTTTTTTTTTTTCCTGTTCTTAGAGGAAAAACTTTTAAACTTTCACCATGGAGTATGATGTTACCTGTGATTTTTGTTCTGTATGTCCTTTACTATTTCTTATCATGAGAGGATGCTATATTTTGTCTTTTTTTTTTCCTGTATCTATTGCAATCATCGTGTAATTTTTTCTTTTATTCTATTAATGTGATGCATTAATTACATTTATTGATTTTCATAAGTTAAACACTGCATCTAACGAATAAGTCCCTCTTGGTCATAGTGGAAGCTTTCAAGTGAGTTATTGAATTCAATTTGCTATATGTTATTGATAATATTTGCATTTATACTCATCAAAGTAGTGGCCAGTAGTTTTCTCATGTGTCATTGTCTGGCTTTGGTGTCAGGTAATGCTAACCTTGTGGAATGAGTTTGAGGTGATCTCTCCTATTGAAAGTTGTGAAAAAGTTTGATAAGTGTTGTTTATTATTTTTCCTTTAAATTTTTGATAATAGCATATCAGTGAAGCAATCTGGTACTGGATTTTTTTTTTTTTTTTTTGCATTGGGAAGATTTTGATTGCTAATTCAATCTCCACATACTATATTTGTCTCTTTAGATTTTCTATTTCATATTTAGTCTTGTATTTCTAGGATTTCATCCATTTCTCCTAAGTTACTAGTTTTGTTGACATATAATTGTTCATAGTAGATTCTTATGATCCTATGTATTTCTGTAGGATCATGTTAATGTGTTCTCTTTCATCTAATATTACTTATTTGAATCTTCTCTCTTTTTTCTTAGTTGTTGCTGTTCAGTGTCTAAGATGTGACTGGCTATTTGCAAACCCATGGGCAACAGCACACCAGGCTTCCCTGTCCTTCACTATCTCCCAGAGTTTTCTCAAACTCACGTCCATTGAGTTGATGCTGCCATTCAACCATCTCATCCTCTGTTGTCCCTTTCTCCTCCTGCCTTCAAACTTTCCTAGTGTCAGGGTCCTTTCCAATGTGGCTCTTCACATCAGGTGGCCAAAGTATTGGAGCATCAACTTCAGTATTAGTCCCTCCAATGAACATTCAGGGTTGCTTTCCTTTATGAGTGACTGGGTTGATCTGCTTGCTGTCCAAGACACTCTCAAGAGTCTTCTCTAGCACCACAGTTCTAAAGCATCAATTTTTGGGTGTTCAGCCTTCATTACTGTCCAACTCTCACATCTGTAAATGAGTATTGGTAAAACTACAGCTTTGACAAGACAGACCTTTGTTGGCAAAGTGATATCTCTGCTTTTTAATTTGCTGTCTAGATTTGTCATAGCTTTCCTTCCAAGAAGCAAACATCTTTTAATTTCATGACTGTATTCACTGTCTGCAGTGATGTTTTAGCCCTAATAAATAAAATCTGTAACTGCTTCCTCTTTTTCTTCATTTGCCATGAAGTGATGGGTCCTGATGTCATGATCACAGTTTTATGAATGTTGAGTTTTAAGCCAGCTTTTTTACTCTCCTCTCTCAACCTCATCAAGAGGATTTTTAGCTCTTCTTCACTTTCTGCCATTAGAGTGGTATCATCTGTATATCTGAGGTTGTTGATATTTCTACTAACAGTCTTGATTCCAGGTAATGATTCATCCAGCCACGCATTTCACCTGATGTGCTCTGCATATAATTTAAATAAGCAGGGTGACAACAAACAACTTTGACATATTCCTTTCCCAATTTTGAACCAGTCCATTGTTCCATGTCCGGTTCTGACAGTTGCTTCTTGACATGTATACAGGTTTCTCAGGAAACCTGAGATAAGGTGGTCTGGTGTTCTTATCTCTTTAAGAATTTTCAGTTTGTTATGATCCACACACTCAAATGCTTTAGCATAGTCAATGAAATAGCAGTAGATTTTTTTTTTTTTCTGAAATTCTCTTGCTTTTTCCATGATCCAACAGGTGTTGACAATTTGATATCTGGTTCCTCTGCCTTTTCAAAATCCAGCTTGCACATCTGAAAGTTCTTGGTTCACATACTGTTCAAGTCTAGCTTGAAGGATTTTTAGCATTACCTTGGCAGCATGGGAAATGAGTACAACTGTCTGGTAGTTTCAACATTCTTTGACATTGCCCTTCTTTGGGACTGGTGTGAAAATTGATCTTTTCTAGTTCTGTAGCCACTGCTGAGTTTTCCAAATTTGCTGGCATATTGAGTGCAGCACTTTCACAGCATCATCTTTTAGGATTTGAAATAGCTCAGCTGGAATTCCATCACTTCCACTAGCTTTCTTTGTAGCAATACTTCTTAGGGCCCACTTGACCTCACACTCCAGGATGTCTGACTCTAGGTTAATGACAACACCATCATGGTTACCCGGGTCACTAAGATATTTTTTGGATAGTTCTGTGTATTCTTGCTACCTCTTCTTATTCTCTTTTGCTTCTGTATACCTAAAGTTTTTATTATCTTTTTCAAAATCCAGACCTTAGTTTTGTTGATCCATTCTGTTTTATTTTCCTTTTGTTCTCAATTAAATTTCTTTCAGCTTTTTTCTTTTAGTTTCCTTTCCTCAGCTAAATACAGAATTACTTTTTTTTTTTTTTAATATGAATAAGCTCGTCAACTTTATTCTCATCTGCTGTGTGTCTAATACATATATAGGTTGAAAGAGTTCTAAGCACTAGGTGATATTCATCTGCATTTGTAGAATTGTGTTTGAGGCAAGAGTCTTCTTGTAAGGGGGATAGTGAAGATCAAGGTACAGGGAATGTGAGGCATGCCCTGGGCACACCAAAGGTTCTAGGTTTGTTTTTTTTTTTTTTTTTTTTTTTAATTTTAAATTTATTTATTTATTTATTTATTTATTATTATTATTTTTTTAATTTTTCTTAACTTTACAATATTGTATTACTTTTACTATACATCGAGATGGATCCGCCACCAGAATACACGTGCTCCCCATCCTGAACCCTCCTCCCTCCCCCCTCCCACACCATCCCTCCAGGTCATCCCAGTGCTCCAGTCCCAGGCATCTGTTATAGGGCATCGTACCTGGACTGACTCGTTTCAGATATGATATTATACATATTTCAATGCTATTCTCCCCAATCGTCCCACCCTCTCCCAGTCCCAGAGTCCAAAAGTCTGTTCTATGCATCAGTGTCTCTTTTGCTGTCTCATAAGCAGGGTGATTGTTACCATCTTTCTAAATTCCGTATATATGCGTTAGTATACTGTATTTGTGTTTTTCTTTCTGGCTTACTTCACTCTGTATAATAGGCTCCAGTTCCATCCACCTCATTAGAACTGATTCAAATGTATTCTTTTTTTTTTTTTTTTTTGATCAAGAATCTCTTTTATTGATTATCAGAAACATTACAAACATCTAGTATGAACAAATTGTAACATGATAGTGTTTAGTTTGAACAATTAATACATTTCAGATATAATATTATACATATTTCAATGCTATTCTCCCCAATCATCTCACCCTCTCCCGGTCCCAGAGTCCAAAAGTCTGGTCTATACATCAGTGTCTCTTTTGTTGTCTCGTAAATAGGGTTATTTTTTACCATCTTTCTAAATTCCATATATATGTGTTAGTATACTGTATTTGTGTTTTTGTTTCTGGCTTACTTCACTCTGTATAATAGGCTCCAGTTCCATCCACCTCCTTAGAACTGATTCAAATGTATTCTTTTTAATGGCTGAGTAATACTCCATCGTGTATATGTACCACAGCTTGCTTATCCATTCATCTGTGGATGGACATCTAGGTTGCTTCCACGTCCTGGCTACTTTTTAAAATTTCCTTGACATTTATTTTATTCCCTTGACCTTTAAAGTTAGGTTATAGAATTTATTTATTTACTTATTTATTTATTACTGATGCATGATTGGTTTATATTATTGTGTTTGTTTCAGTTGTACAACAAAGTGATTCATCTATATATGTACAGCAAGTCCCCTACATATGAACCTTAAAGTTGCAGACTTTCAAAGATGTGAATGTGTTCTCCATAAACATCAAGCATGGCTGAAATTGCAGATTGCCCTCTGTTTCTTACTGCTAAC
This sequence comes from Tragelaphus eurycerus, assembly GCA_935064755.1. Lineage (NCBI taxonomy): Eukaryota > Metazoa > Chordata > Mammalia > Artiodactyla > Bovidae > Tragelaphus > Tragelaphus eurycerus. The sequence continues at coordinate 3,470,409 of CAKXYN010000119.1, read as the reverse complement.
AATCTTTCAACTCTAACATGTCCCACCTCATTTTCATTCTCCCATCTATAACTCTTCTTACCTGTTCATTTGATGCCAGGACCTGAATGCCAGCTTTTGTACTGTATTAATATACTTTTCAAGAAACTGTACTATAAGATAAAAAATGTTTCTGTGTGTGTGTTTATCAATTATCCTTGTGGAAAGTATTTTAAACCTATTCTAGTACAGTACTACATATCCAAGTGTGTTAGCTGGGTACCTGGGCTAACTTTGTTGAACTTATGTACAAATTGGACTGAAGAACCTGCTCTCAGAATGGAACTCATTCATATGTAGGAGACTTACTGGGTGTGTGTGTGTGTATATATATATTAGATTATTTTTATATAGATTATTATAAGATATTATATATAGTTTCCAGTGTTATACAGTGAATCCTTTTTGCTTATCTATTTTATGTAGAGTAGCTTGTATCTGTTAATCTCATACTCCTATTTATTTCTTCTCTTCCTTTCCCTTTTGGTAACCATAATATTTTTTCTACATCTATGAGTGAGTTTTTGTTTTGTTAATAGATTCATTTAAATTTTTTTTAGGTTCTACATATAAGTGATATCATATAATATTTTCTTTCTCTTTCTGACTTTCACTTAGTATTATTTTTTAGGTCCATTCAGGTTGCTACAAATGGCAATATTCAAGTACTTTTTATGGCTGAATAGTATTACATTGTGACACTACATCTTAAATCAAACATCTGTTGATGGGCACTTGGGTTGTTTTCATGTCTTGACTATTGTAAATAGAGCTGCTATGAATATTGTTGTGTGTTTAGGTTTTTTTAAATTTAGTTTTTTTTTTTATTTTTTGGATATATGTCAATAAGTGGAATTATTAGTCATATGGAAGCACTATTTTTAGTTTTTTTTTGAACCTCTGTGGTGTTTTCCATAGTGGCTGAACCTATTTACATTTAAAGTTATTATGGATCTTTAAAGTTTCATAATATATGCATTTATTTCTATAACATTTCCTCTTAGAAATTGCTTTTCCATCATACCATAGAATTGAATATGCTGTTTCCACTTTCATTAATTTAAAAAAATTTATTTATATTTTAATTGAAGGATAATTGCTTTACAGAATTTTGTTGTTTTCTGTCAAACCTCAACTTGAATCAGCCATAGGTATATATATATATATATCCCCTCCCTTTTGAACTTCCCTCACATCTCCCTCCTCATCCCACCTCTCTAGATTGATACAGAGCATTTGTTTGGGTTTCCTGAGACTTACAGCAAATTCCCATTGGCTATCTATTTTACATATGGTGATGTAAGTTTCTGTGTTACTCTTTCCATACATCTCACCCTCTCCCTCCCCTCTCCCCATGTTGATAAGTCTATTCTCTATGTCTGTTTCTCCATTGCTGCCCTGCACATAAAGTCTTCAGTACCATTTTTGTAGATTTGGTATATACGCATTAGTATATGATATTTCTCTTTCTCTTTCTGACTTATTTCACTCTGTATAATAGGCTCTAGGTTCATCCATCTCATTAGAAAGGGCTCAAATGCATTCCTTTTTATGGGTGAGTAATATTCCATTGTGTATATGTACCACAACTTCTTTATCCATTCATCTGTTGATGGACCTCTAGGTTGCTTCCATGTTCTGCTGCTGCTGCTGCTAAATCTTTTCAGTCGTGTCTGACTCTGTGCAACCCCATAGACAGCAGCCCACCAGGTTCCTCCATCCATGGGATTTTCCAGGCAAGAGTACTGTAGTAGGGTGCCGTTGCCTTCTCTGGCTTCCATGTTCCAGCTTCCAGCTATTGTAAACAGTGCTGCAATGAATAATGGGATACATGGGATACATAACAGTTTTGGTTTGCTCAGTGTATATGCCTAGGATTATAATTGCTGGGTCATATGGGGCTTTTATTTCTAGATTTTTAAGGAATCTCCTTATCATCTTCCACAGTGGCTGTATAAATTTACATTCCCACCAATGGAGGAAGAGCATTCACTTTTCTCTGCATCTTCTCCAGCATTTATTGCTTGTGGACTTTTGATGTTGGCCATTTTCACCAGTATGAGGTGATATCCACTGGATCATCAAAAAAGCAAGAGAGTTCCACAAAAAACATCTATTTCTGCTTTATTGACTATGCCAAAGACTTTGTGTGGATCACAATAAACTGTGGATAATTCTGAAAGAGATGGGAATACCAGACCACCTGACCTGCCTCTTGAGAAATCTGTATGCAGGTCAGGAAGCAACAGTTAGAATTGAACATGGAAAAACAGACTGGTTCCAAATAGGAAAAGGAGTATGCCAAGGCTGTATATTGTCACCCTGTTTATTTAACTTATATGCAGAGTACATCATGAGAAATGCTGGACTGGATGAAGCACAAGCTGAAACCAAGATATCCAGGAGAAATATAAATAACCACAGATATGCAGATGACACCACCCTTATGGCAGAAAGTGAAGAGGAACTAAAAAGCTTCTTAATGAAAGTAAAATAGGAGAGTGAAAAGTTGGCTTAAAGTTCAATATTCAGAAATCATAGATCATGGCATCCAGTCCCATCATTTCATGGCAAATAGATAAGGAAAGAGTGGAAACAGTGACAGACTTTATTTTTGGGGACTCCAAAATCACTGCAGATGGTGACTGCAGACATGAAATAAAAAGATGCTTGCTCTTTGGAAGAAAAGTTATGACCAACCTAGATAGCATATTGAAAAGCAGAGACATTACTTTCTCAACAAAGGTACGTCTAGTCAAAGCTACAGTTTTTCCAGTGGTCATGTATAGATGTGAGAGTTGGACTATAAAGAAAGCTGAGCACCGAAGAATTGATGTTTTTCAACTGTGGTGTTGAAGAAGACTCTTGAGAGTCCTTGGGACTGCAAGGAGATCCAAGCAGTCCATCCTAAAGAAATCAGTTCTGATTGTTCATTGGAAGGACTGATGCTGAAGCTGAAACTCCAATACTTTGGCCACCTGATACGAAGAGCTGACTCATTGGAAAAGACCTTGATGCTGGGAAAGATTGAGGGCAGGAGGGGAAGGGGATGAAAGAGGATGAGATGGTTGGATGGCATCACCGACTCAATGGATATGAGTTTGAGTAAACTCTGGGAGTTGGTGATGGACAGGGAGGCCTGGAGTGCTGCAGTCCATGGGGTCACAAAGAGTCAGACATGACTGAGCGACTGAACTGAACTGAACTGAGGTGATATCTCATTGTAGTTTTGATTTGCATTTCTCTAATAATGAGTGATGTTTCCTTTAATAATGAGCATCTTTTCATGTGTTTATCAGCCATCTGTATGTTTTCTTTGGAGAAATGTCTGTTTAGGTCTTTTTCCTACTTTGTGATTGTGTTTTTTGTTTTTCTGTTATTGAGTTGTATGAGCGGCTTGTATATCTTAGAAATTAATCGTTTTTCAGTTGTTTCAGTTGCCATTGTTTTCTTCCACTCTGAGGGTTGTCTTTTCACCTTGCAAATAGTTTCCTTTGCTGTGCAAAAGTTTTTAAGTTTAGTCAGGTCCACTTGATTATTTTTGTTTTTATTTTTGTTACTCTAGGAGGTGAATCCATACTCACAGAAAACTAGTCTATATAATCACACTAGGACCACAGTCTTGTCTAACCCAGTGAAAATAATTCAGGCCCATGGAGCAACCCAAGATGGGCAGGTCATGGTGGAGAGATCTGACAGAATGTGGTCCACTGGAAAATGGAATGGCAAATCATTTCAGTATTCTTGCCTTGAGAATCCCATGAACAGTATGAAAAGGCAAAATGATAGGATACTGAAAGAGAAACTCCCCAGGTCAGTAGGGGCCCAATATGCTACTGGAGATCAGTGAAGAAATAACTCCAGAAAGAATGAAGGGATGGAGCCAAAGCAAAAAGAATACCCAGCTGTGGATGTGACTGGTGATAGAAGCAAAGTCCGATGCTGTAAAGGGCAATATTGCATAGGACCCTGGAATGTCAAGTCCACGAATCAAGGCAAATTGGAAGTGATCAAACAAGAAATGGCAAGAGTGAGTGTCGACATTCTAGGAATCAGTGAACTGAAATGGACTGGAATGGGTGAATTTAACTCAGATGACCATTATATCTACTACTGTGGGCAGGAATCCCTCAGAAGACATGAAGTAGCCATCATGTCTCAACAAAAGAGTCTGGAATGCAGTACTTGGATGCAATATCAAAAAAGGCAGAATGATCTCTGTTCACTTCAAAGGCAAACCATTCAATATCACAGTAATCCAAGTCTATGCCCCAACCAGTAATGCTGAAGAAGCTGAAGTTGAACGGTTCTATGAAGATCTACAAGACCTTTTAGAACTAACACCCCAAAAAGATGTCCTTTTCATTATAGGGGACTGGAATGCAAAAGTAGGAAGTCAAGAAACACCTGGAGTAACAGGCAAATTTAGCCTTGGAATAGGGAATGAAGCAGAGCAAAGACTAATAGAGTTTTGCCAAGAAAATGCACTGGTCATAGCAAACACCCTCTTCCAAGAACACAAGAGATGACTCTACACATGGACATCACCAGATAGTCAACACCAAAATCAGATCGATTATATTCTTTGCAGCCAAAGCTGGAGAGGCTCTATACAATCAGCAAAAACAAGACCAGGAGCTGACTGTGGCTCAGACCATGAAGTACTTATTGCCAAATTCAGACTCAAATTGAAGAAAGTAGGGAAAACCACTAGACCATTCAGGTATGACCTAAATCAAATCCCTTATGATTATACAGTGGAAGTGAGAAATAGATTTAAGGGCCTAGATCTGATAGATAGAGTGGCTGATGAACTATGGAATGAGGTTCGCGACATTGTACAGGAGACAGGGATCAAGACCATCCCCATGGAAAAGAAATGCAAAAAAGCAAAATGGCTGTGTGAGAAGGCCTTACAAATAGCTGTGAAAAGAAGAGAAGCAAAAAGCAAAGGAGAAAAGGAAAGATATAAGCATCTGAAGGCAGAGTTTCAAAGAATAGCAAGAAGAGATAAGAAAGCCTTCCTCAGTGATCAATGCAAAGAAATAGAGGAAAACAACAGAATGGGAAAGACTAGAGATTTCTTCAAGAAAATTAGAGATACCAAGGGAACATTTCATGCAAAGATGGGCTCAATAAAGGACAGAAATGGTATGGACCTAACAGAAGCAGAAGATATTAAGAAGAGGTGGCAAGAATACACAGAAGAACTGTACAAAAAAGATCTTCCTGATCCAGATAATCACAATGGTGTGATCACTGACCTAGAGCCAGACATCCTGGAATGTGGTCAGGTGGCCTTAGAAAGCGTCACTATGCAAAAAGCTCGTGGAGGAGATGGAATTCCAGTGGAGCTATTTCAAATCCTGAAAGATGATGCTGTGAAAGTGCTGCACTCAATAAGCCAGCACATTTGGAAAACTCAGCAGTGGCCACAGGACTGGAAAATGTCAGTTTTCATTCCAATCCCAAAGAAAGGCAATGCCAAAGAATGTTCAATCTACCACACAATTGCACTCATCTCACATGCTAGTAAAGTAATGCTCAAAATTCTCCAAGCCAGGCTTCAGCAATACATGAACCGTGAACTTCCAGATCTTTAAGCTGGTTTTAGAAAAGGCAGAGGAACCAGAGATCAAATTGCCAACATCCGCTGGATCATGGAAAAAGCAAGAGAGTTCCAGAAAAAACGTCTATTTCTGCTTTATTGACTATGCCCAAGCCTTTGACTGTGTAGATCACAATAAACTGTGAAAAATTCTGAAAGAGATGGGAATATCGGACCACCTGATCTGCCTCTTGAGAAATCTGTATGCAGGTCAGGAAGCAACAGTTAGAACTGGACATGGAACAACAGACTGGTTCCAAATAGGAAAAGGGGTACGTCAAGGCTGTATATTGTCACCCTGCTTATTTAACTTATATGCCGAGTACATCATGAGAAACGCTGGACTGGAAGAAACTCAAGCTGGAATCAAGATTTCTGGGAGAAATATCAATAACCTCAGATACGCAGATGACACCACCCTTATGGCAGAAAGTTAAGAGGAACTCAAAAGCCTCTTGATGAAAGTGAAAGTGGAGGGTGAAAAAGTTGGCTTAAAGCTCAACATTCAGAAAACAAAGATCATGGCATCCGGTCCCATCACTTCATGGGAAATAGATGGGGAAACAGTGGAAACAGTGTCAGACTTTATTTTTGGGGGCTCCAAAATCACTGCAGATGGTGACTGCAGCCATGAAATTAAAAGACGCTTACTCCTTGGAAGGAAAGTTATGACCAACCTAGATAGCATATTCAAAAGCAGAGGCATTACTTTGCCAACAAAGGTTCGTCTAGTCAAGGCTATGGTTTTTCCTGTGGTCATGTATGGATGTGAGAGTTGGACTGTGAAGAAGGCTGAGCGCCAAACAATTGATGCTTTTGAACTGTGGTGTTGGAGAAGACTCTTGAGAGTCCCTTGGACTGCAAGGATATCCAACCAGTCCATTCTGAAGGAGGTCAGCCCTGGGATTTCTTTGGAAGGACTGATGCTAAAGCTGAAACTCCAGTACTTTGGCCACCTCATGCGAAGAGTTGACTCATTGGAGAAGACTCTGATGCTGGGAGGGATTGGGAGCAGGAGGAGAAGGGGGCGACAGAGGATGAGATGGCTGGATGGCATCACTGACTCGATGAATATGAGTCTGAGTGAGCTCTGGTAGTTGGTGATGGACAGGGAGGCCTGGCGTGCTGCAATTTAAGGGGTTGCAAAGAGTTGGACATGACTGAGCGACTGAACTGAACTGAGGTGAATCATAGAGGACCTTGCTTTGATTTATCTTATCGAGTGTTTTGCCCTATGTTTTCCTCTAAGAGTTTTGTAGTTTCTGGTCTTACATTTAGGTATTTTAACCATTTTGAGTTGGTCTTTGTGTATGGTGTTATGAAGTGTTCTAATTTCATTCTTTTATATGTAGGTGTCCAGTTTTCCCAGGACCATTTATGAAGAGGCTGTCTTTGCGCCATTGTGTATTCCTGCCTCCTTTGTCAAAAATAAGGTACCCATAGGAGCATGGGTCTACTTCTCAGCTTTCTATCTTGTTTCTTTGCTCTAAATTTCTGTTTTTGTGCCATTACAATACTGTCTTGATGACTAGAACTTTGTAGTGTAATCGAAAGTCTGAAACATTGATTTCCTCCAGCTCTGTTATTCTTCCTCAACTCTGGTTTGCCTATTTGGGTCTTTTGTGTTTCCATATGAATTGTTGTTGAGGTCCTTTAATGGATTGGAGCCTGGTGGTCTGGAGTCGATGATAAGAAAGTAAAAGAGAGAGAGAAAGAGGCTGATATTCCTTGGTTTACCCAGAAAACCAATAAAGTCCTTGATACAGGGCTTGCATCGCTCATGAAGGCACAGTGCACCTTCTCAAGTGGGTCTTAGAAGCCTGGGCAGGAGAGTGAGCATGACAGGTTTCTGAGCTCCAGAGAGTTAGCCTGAGAGAGAGAGAGAGAGAGAGAGAGAGAGAGAGAGAGAGAGAGAGAGAGAGAGAGAGAGAGAGAAGAGAAAGACAGAGAAAGAGAGAAAGAAAGAAAGAAAGGCACGGGGACCAAACTCTGATGGAGCAAAGGTGTTTTATTCAACATTGTGTGGGTATTTATATTGTCTTACAAGGTAGCTATTTTCAGCAGAGATAAAAATCAAAAGTCTAGACTTTATTATCAAAGAAAACATAAGGCGATCCATATCAAAGAGAGAGGGTTGTAAATAATCTCTTTTACCATATGGTTCATAAAAAGAAAGACGGTTGTAAATAGTTACTTATCACTGTATGGGAAAACAGACGAAGGAAATGCATGCATTCTTCAGCCCCAGGGAGTAGTTTGCTACTCCACTTAATTCCTGAATATTCAGGAATATACAGCACACAGGAAGCCTCCTTTTAAATGCTTCCTGACAAATTGTGAATTTTTTTGTTCTATTTCTGTGAAAATTACCATTGATAATTTGATAGGGATGGCGTTGTATCTGTAGATTGCATTTGATAGTATAATCATTTTCACAATGATTTTCACTGGAACATGGAATATTTCTCTATCTGTTTATGTTGTCTTTGATTTCTTTCATCAGTGTTTTATAATTTTCTGTGTACAGTTCTTTTGTTTTTAAGGTAAGTTTAATCCTAGATATTTTATTCTTTTTGTTGCAATGGTGAATGGGATTGATTCCTTAATTTTTCTTTCTTATATTTCATTGTTAGTATATAGAAATGCAACTGATTTCTGTGTATTGATTTTCTATCCTGTAACTTTTATAAATTCATTGATTAGCTCTAGTAATTTTCTGATATTATCTTTAGGGTTTTCTATGTACAGTATCATGTCATTTGCAAACAATGAGAGCTTTACTACTTCTTTTCTGATCTGGAGTCCTTTTATTTCTTTTTCTTCTTGGATTGTGTAGTTAGAACTTTCAGAAAGTTTATTGAATAATAGTGGTGAAATTGGACATCCTTGTCTTGTTCCTGATCTTAGGGGGAATGCTTTCAGGTTCTCACCATTGAGAATAATGTTTGCTGTAGGCTAATCATACATGGCCTTTACTATGTTGAGGTAGGTTCCTTTTATGCCCATTTTTTGAAGAGTTTTAATCATAAATGGGTGCTGAATTTTGTCAAAGGCTTTTTCTGCATCTACTGAGATTATCATATGGTTTTTGTCTTTCAGTTTGTTAATATGGTGTATCTCATTGTTTTATTTGTGTATATTGAAGAATCCTTGCATTCCTGGAATAAACCCAACATCATCATGTTTTATGAGCTTTTTAATGTGTTGTTGAATTCTGTTTGCTAAAATTTTGTTGAGGATTTTTGCATCTATGTTCATCAGTGATATTGGCCTGTAGCTTTCTTTTTTTGTATGTTGTCTTTGGTTTTGGTATCAGGGTGATGGTGGCCTCATAGAATAAGTTTGAAAGTACTCCTTTCTCCACAATTTTTTAAAAGAGTTTTTGAAGGATAGGCATTAGCTCTTCACTAAATGTTTAATAGAATTATCCTGTGAAGCCATCTGATCCTGGGCTTTTTTTTTTTTTTGATCACAGACTCAATTTCAGTCCTAGTAATTGTGTTGTTCATAATTTGTATTTCTTCCTGGTTCAGTCTTGGAAGATTGAACTTTTCTAAGAATCTATCCATTTCTTCCAGGTTATCCATTTTATTGCCATGTAGTTTTTCATAATAGTCTCCTAATCCTTTGTATTTCTCCACTTCCTGTTGTAACCTCTCCTTTTTCATTTCTAATTTTGTTGATTTGATTCTTCTCTCTTTTTTTCTTGATGAGTCTGGCTAAAGGTTTGTCAATTTTTGTTTATGTCCTCAAACAACTAGCTTCTAATTTTATTAATCTTTATTATTGTTCCTTTCAAATCTTTTTTATTTCTGCTATGATTTCTTTCTTTCTGCTAATTTTAGGATTTTTTTGTTCTTTTTTCCCTAGGTATTTTAGGTGTAAAATTAGGTTGTCTATTCAATGTTTTTCCTGTTTCTTGAGGTAGAATTGTATTTCTATAAACTTCCCTCTTAGAACTACTTTTGCTGCATCCCACAGGTTTTGAGTTGTCGTGTTTTCATTGTCATTTGTTTCTAGAATTTTTTTTTTTTTTGATTTCCATTTTTATTTCTTCAGTAACCTGTTGGTTATTTAGAAACCTATTGTTTAATCTCCATGTGTTTCTTACTTTTTTTTTCTTGTAATTAATATCTAGTCTCATAGTGTAGTGGTCAGAAAAGATGTTTGATACAATTTAAATTGTCTTAAATTTACTGAGGTTTGATTTTTGACTCAAGATGTGGTCTATCCTGGAGAATGTTCCATGTGAACTTGAGAAGAAGGTATATTCTTCAGCATTTGGATGAAATGTCCTGAAAATATCAATGAGATCCAGCTCATCTAATATATCATTTAAGACTTGTGTTTCCTTATTAATTTTCTGTTTTGATGATCTGTCCATTGGTGGGAATAGAGTGTTAAAGCCTCCTACTATTATTGCATTACTGTCAATTTCTTCTTTCATGTCTGTTAGTGTTTGCCTTATGTATTGAGGTGCTCCTATGTTGGGTGCATAGATATTTACAATTGTTATGTCTTCCTCTTGGATTGATCCCTTGATCATTATGTAGTGCCCTTCCTTATCTCTTGTAATCTTTATTTTAAGGTCTATTTTGTCTGATATGAAGATTGCGACTCCAGCTTTATTTTGCGTCCCATTTGCATGGAATATATTTTTCCATCCTCTCACTTTCAGTCTGTATGTGTCTTGAGATCTGAAGTGGGTTTCCTATAGGCAGCATATATATGGGTCTTGTTTTTTTTATCCGTTCAGCCAATCTCTGTATTTTGGTTGGAGCATTTAATCCGTTTTCATTTAAAGTAATTGTTGATATATATGTTTCAATTGCCATTGTCTTAATTGTTTGGGGTTTGATTTTGTAGATCATTTTCTTCTCTTGTATTTCTTTACTATATAAATCCCTTTACCATTTGTTGTAAAGTTTGTTTGGTGGTAGTGAATTCTTTTAACTTTTACTTGTCTGAAAGTCTTTTGATTTCTCCATCAAATTTGAAACAGATCCTTGCCAGGTAGAGTAATCTTGGTTGTAGATTTTCCCGTTTCAGTACTTTAAATATATCCTGCCTTTCCCTTCTTGCTTGCAGAGTTTTCGCTGAAAAATCAACTGTTAAATGTATGGGGTTTCCCTTGTATGTTACTTGTTGCTTTTCCCGTGCTGCTTTTAATATTCTTTTCTTGTGTTTAATCTTTGTTAGTTTGATTAGTATATGTCTTGGTGTGTTTCTCCTTAGATTTATCCCATATGGGACTGTTTGCGCTTCTTAGACTTGATTGACTATTTCCTTTTCCATGTTGGGGAAATTTTCAACTATAATCTCTTCAAAAATTTTCTCACACCATTTCTTTTTCTCTTCTTCTAGGACCCTGATAATTCAAATATTGGTGTGTTTGATATTGTCACAGAGGTCTTTGAGACTATTCTCAGTTATTTTCATTCTTTTTTCTTTATTCTGCTCTTCAGAATTTATTTCCACCATTTTATCTTTCAACTCCCCAATTCATTCTTCTGCTTCAGATATTCTGCTATTGATTCCTTCTAGAGTATTTTTAATTTCAGTAATTGTACTGTTTGTCTCTGTATGTTTATTCTTCAATTCGTCTAGGTCTTTGTCATTTGATTCTTGCATTTTCTCCATTCTGTTTTCAAGTGTTTTGATCATCTTTACAATCATTATTCTGAATTATTTTTCAGGTAGTTTTCCTGTCTTCTCTTCATTTATTTGGACTTCTGTGTTTCTCATTTGTTCCTTCATTTGTGCAGTATTTCTCTGCCTTTTCCTTTTTTTTTTTTTAACTTACTGTGTTTGAAGTCTCTTTTTCACAGGTTTAAAGGTTAAATTCTTTCTTCCTTTTGGTTTCTGTCCCTCTAAGTTTGGTGCAGTGATTTATTTAAGCTTAGTACAGGGTGAGATTTATGCTAAGTTTTTTGTTTTGTTTTTCCTCTGATGGGCAAGGCTGAGTTAGGTGGCAATCTTGTCTGTTGATGATTGGGTTTGTATTTTTGTTTTGTTTGTTGTTTGAATGAGGCGTCCTGCACAGGATGCTACCGGCGATTGGGTGATGCTGGATCTTGTATTCAAGTGGTTTCCTTTGTGTGAGTTCTCACTATTTTATGCTCCCTAGAGTTAGTTCTCTGGTAGTCTAGGGTCTTGGAGTCAGTGTTCCTACTCCGAAGACTCAGGGCTTGATCTCTCAACATTGAGTGTATCCTTGATTAATAATTCTGGAGGTCTCTGTAACAACCTTCTCTACCTTTTCTGTCTCATCACTCACTGTCTGTGAGACTCAGGCTAGTGATGCCATCTTGCTGAGCTTTTACATTTTCATGCACCGAATCACTGTTTCTCAAAATGCAGTCCCAAGACCAATAGCATTTGCATTACTTGGGAACTTGTTAGAAGGGCAGATCTTACTTTCATTTGTTTTTACATAAGTTTTTCTTTCTTTTTTTCCCCCTTTGACCCATCAGTGGCTCAGAAGTGTGGTTGCTGCTGCTGCTGCTAAGTGGCTTCAATCATGTCTGACTCTGTGGGACCCCAGAGATGGCAGCCCACCAGGCTTCCCCGTCCCTGGGATTCTCCAGGCAAGAACACTGGAGTGGGTTGCCATTTCCTTCTCCAATGCATGAAAGTGAAAAGTGAAAGTGAAGTCGTTCGGTCGTGTCCGACTCTTAGCAACCCCATGGACTGCAGCCCACCAGGCTCCTCCGTCCATGGGATTTTCCAGGCAAAAGTACTGGAGTGGGGTGCCATTGCCTTTTCCAAAGTGTGGTTACTTTGCATATATTTGTAGCTTTTCCAGTTTTCCTTCTGTTGATTTCTAGTTTTGTACTATTATATTCAGAAAAGAAGGTTGGTATTATATCACTTTTCTTGAAAAGATGTTTTTCTCTTTTATATCCTCTGTCTTGTCCTAGAAAATGTTTTATGTGCACTTGAGAAGAATGTGTATTCTCCCACTGTTGAATGGAATGTTCTATATATTTGTGGTAAGTTCAGTTGTTCTAAAGTATCATTCAGTGCTAACATTTCACTACTGATTTCCTTTCTGAATGATCTGTAGAAGAAACTAGGATATTTAGGTCCCCTCTTAATGTATTACTTTATATTTCTCCCTTAATAACTGTTCATTTCAGTTCAGTTGCTCAGTCATGTCCGACTCTTTGTGACCCCAAGAATCACAGCACGCCAGGCTTCCCTGTCCATCACCAACTCCCGGAGTTCACTCAGACTCACGTCCATCAAGTCAGTGATACCATCCAGCCATCTCATCCTCTGTCGTCCCCTTCTCCTCCTGCCCTCAATCCCTCCCATCATCAGAGTCTTTCCCAATGAGTCAACTCTTCGCATGAGGTGGCCAAAGTACTGGAGTTTCAACTTTAGCATCAGTCCTTCCAAAGAAATCCCAGTGCTGACCTCATTCAGAATGGACTGGTTGGATCTCCTTGCAGTCCAAGGGACTCTCAAGAGTCTTATCCAACACCATAGTTCAAAAGCTTCAATTCTTTGGCGCTCAGCCTTCTTCACAGTCCAACTCTCACATCCATACATGACCACAGGAAAAACCATAGCCTTGACTAGACGAACCTTTGTTGGCAAAGTAATGCCTCTGCTTTTGAATATGCTATCTAGGTTGGTCATAACTTTCCTTCCAAGGAGTAAGCGTCTTTTAATTTCATGGCTGCAGTCACCATCTGTAATGATTTTGGAGCTCCCCGCCCCCCCCCCCAAAAAAAAAGTCTGACACTGTTTCCACTGTTTCCCCATCTATTTCCCATGAAGTGTTGGGACCGGATACCTTGATCTTCATTTTCTAAATGTTGAGCTTTAAGCCAACTTTTTCACTCTCCACTTTCACTTTCATCAAGAGGCTTTTGAGTTCCTCTTCACTTTCTGCCATAAGGGTGGTGTCATCTGCATACCTGAGGTTATTGATATTTCTCCCGGCAATCTGGATTCCAGCTTGTGCTTTTTTCAGCCCAGAGTTTCTCATGATGTACTCTGCATATAAGTTAAATAAGCAGGGTGACCATACACAGCCTTGACATACTCCTTTTCCTATTTGGAACCAGTCTGTTGTTCCATGTCCAGTTCTAACTGTTGCTTCCTGACCTGCATACAGATTTCTCAAGAGGCAGATCAGGTGGCCTGGTATTCCCATCTCTTTCAGAATTTTCCACAGTTTATTGTGATCCATACAGTCAAAGGCCTTGGCATAGTCAAGAAAGCAGAAATAGATGCTTTTCTGGAACTCTCTTTCTTTTTCTATGATCCAGCGGATGTTGGCAATTTGATCTCTGGTTCCTCTGCCTGTTCTAAAATCAGCTTGAACATCAGGAATTTCACAGTTCACATATTGCTGAAGCCTGGCTTGGAGAATTTTGAGCAGTACTTTACTAGCATGTGAGATGAGTGCAATTGTGTTATTATTTGCTTAATATATTTATATGCTTTGATGTTATGTGCATGCTTCATTGCTAAGTCATGTCTGACTCTTTGTGATCCCATGGACCGTAGCCCACCAGGGTCCTTTGTGTCCATGGTATTTTCTAAGCAAAAATACTGGAGTGGTTACCCATTTCCTTCTTCAGGAGATCTTTCCAACCCAGAGATTGAACCCAGTTCTCCTTCATTGCAGGCTGATTCTTTATCATCTCAGACACGAGGAAACCCTTGTTGGGTTCTTATGCATTTATATTTGTTATATCTTCTTGATATATTGACCCTGTTATCATTATATAATGACCTTTATGTATCAGTGCTGTATTTGCCTTAAAGTCTGTCTGATATAACTATGGATAACCCCCCTTCGTTTTGGTTTCCACTTGTTTAGAATATCTTCTTCTTTCCTTTTATGTAAAGCCCATGAGTATCTTTAGACCTGAAATGAGATTCTTATTGGGTCTTATTTTTCTATTTTTTTGGTATCTGTTCTGCCACTGTATTACTTTTCATTGGTGAATTAAATTAATTTACATTTAGAATAATTATTGATATCTAAAGTCTTAATATTGTCATCTTATTTTTTGCCTTCTTTTGATTTTAGATCTCCATCATTTCTTTTTCCCTGTTTCTGCTTACTTGTGTAAATAGGTGGTTTTCCATTGCAGTGTGTTCTGCCTTCCCATTTTATATGTTTTATGATTCAACTCTAGATTTTTACTTTGTGATTTTCATATGGCTTAAATAAAAATTCTCGTAGATAAAAGAGCACATTTCATGTTGATAGCAACATACATTTATTGCTCATATATGATCCACCTTCTTTACTTTTCCCCTTTTATGTTTTTCCCATTTGTATTTTTGATATCACAATTTACTACTTTTTATCCTGCATATTTATTAAAAATTTTAGTAGCTATGATTATTCTCACTACTCCTTTCTTTCCAGCTTCATAAAATAGTTAAGTGATTAACATCATCATAATCCATAATCCACATCATCTTAATACAGTGACAGTTTTCTAATTCTGATTGTTTAATTTTAAACTTTTTAGAGTTTTTTTTTTTAATTTCATTGATTAACATGTTTTCATTTCAACTTGAAGAACTTTCAATATTGTTTGCAAAGTAAGTATTTTGGTGGTGAGCTCTCAGCTTTTGTTTGTCTGGAAAAACTTTTGTTTCTCTTTCATATATGAAGGATAACTTTTTTGGATAAAATAGTCTTGGTTGGTAATTTTTAGGCCTCTCAACACTTAAGTTATATCATTCCATTCTCAAAGCCCCACCCATCAGCATAAAATTGGATTGAAGACTTAGTGAGCATGGCTCTGCCCACTAGAACAAGAACCAGTTTTCCTGAGAGCCAGTCCTTCTCATCAGGAAGCCTCCATGAGCTTCTTATCCTCATCCCTCAGAGGGCAGGCAGAATGAAGACCACAATCACAGAAAATGAAACAAACTGATCATGTGGATCACAAACTTGTCTAACTCAATGAAACTATGAGCCAGGCTGTGTAGGGTCACCCAAGAAGGATGGGTCGTGGTGTAGAGTTCTGACAAAATGTGGTCCACTGGAGAAGGGAATTGTAAACCACGTCAGTATTCTTGCCTTGAGAACCCCATGAACAGTATGAAAAAGCAAAACCATATGACACTGAATGATTAACCCCACAGATCCCAATATGCTACAGGAGAAGAGAAGAGAAATAGCTCAATAAGGAATGAAGACCTGAGCCAAAGTGGAAACAACACCCCATTGTAGATGTTGTCTTGTGGTGAAAGTAAAGTCCGATGCTATAAAGAAGAATATTGAGTAGGAATCTGGAATGTTAAGTCCATGAATCACAGTAAATTGGAAGTGGTCAAACAGGAGACAGCAAAAGTGAAAATCAATGTTTTAGGAACCAGTGAACTAAAATGGACAGAAATGGGCTAATTTAATTCAGATGACTATTATATCTACTACTGTGGGCAAGACCCTAAGAAAAAATGGAGTAGCCCTATGGTCAACAAAAGTGTCTGAAATGCAGTACGTTGGTGCAATCTGAAAAACGACAGAAAGATCTCAATTTGTTTCCAAGGCAAATCATACAATATCACAGTAATCCAATCTATGCCCCAATCAGTAATTCTGGAAAAGATGACCTTGAATGGTTCTATGAAGACCTACAAGACCTTCTAGAACTAATACTGATAAAAGATGTCTTTTTTATGATAGGGGACTGCTGCTGCTGCTGCTAAGTCACTTCAGTCGTGTCCGACTCTGTGTGACCCCATAGACGGCAGCCCACCAGGCTCCCCTGTCCCTGGGATTCTCCAGGCAAGAATACTGGAGTGGGTTGCCATTTCCTTCTCCAATGCATGAAAGTGAAAAGTGAAAGTGAAGTTGCTCAGTCGTGTCCGACTCTTAGCAACCCCATGGACTGCAGCCTACCAGGCTCTTCCATCCATGGGATTTTCCAGGCAAGAGTACTGGAGTGGGGTGCCATTGCCTTCTCCGTCATGATAGGGGACTGGAATGCAAATGTAGGAGGTCAAGAGATACCTGGAGTAACAGGCAAGTTTGGATTTGGAGTACAAAATTAAACAGGGAAAAGGCTAGCAGAGTTTTGAGAAGAGAATGCACTGGCCAGAGCAGCACCCTCCTCCAACAACACAAGAGATGACTCTACAGATGGATATTACCAGACGGTTAATACCAAAATCAAATTGATTATATTCTTTGCAGCTAAAAAATGGAGAATCTCTATACAGTCAGCAAAACAAGGCTGGGAACTGACTGTGGCTCAGATCATGAACTCCTTATTGCAAAATACAGACTTAAATTGAAGAAAGTAAGGAAAACAACTAGGCCAACCAGGTATGATGTAAATCAAAGCCCTTATGATTTTTACAGCATGTCAAATATATTCAAGTGATTAGATCTGATAGGCAGAATGCCTGAAGAACTATGGATGGAGGCTCATAACATTGTACTGTTGGCAGTGATCTAGACCATCCCCAAGAATAAGAAATGCAACAAGGCAAAAGAATTGCCTGAGGAGGCCTTACAAATAGCTGTGAAAATAAGAGAAGTGAGAGACAAAGGAGAAAAGTAAAGATATACCCGTCTAAATGAACAGTTCCAAAGGCTAACAAAGAGAGATAACAAAGCTTTCCTAAGTGATAACTGCAAAGAAATAGAGGAAAGCAATAGAATGGGAAAGACTAGAAGTCTCTTCAGGAAAATTAGAGATACCAGGGGAAGATTTCATGATAGGTAGGTCCAATAAAGGACGAAAATGGTATGTACCTAACAGAAGAAGAAGGTATTAAGAAAAGATGGCAAGAATAAACAGAAGAACCATAGAAAAAAAGAGATCTTAATGACCCAGATAACCACTATGGTGTGATCACTCACCTAGAGCCAGATATCCTGGAATGTGAAGTTAAATGGGCCTCAGGAAGCATCACTATGAACAAAGCTAGTGGAAGTGATGAAATTCCTGCTGAGCTATTTGAAATCCCAAAAGATGATGCTGTTAAATTGCTCCCCTCAATATGCCAGCAAATTTACAAAACTCAGCAGTGGACACAGGGCTGAAAATGGTCAGTTTTCATTCTAATCCCAAAGAAAAGCAATGCCAAAATATGTTCAAACTACCACACAATTGTGCTCATTTCACATGCTAGCAAACTAATGCTCAAAATTCTCTAGGCTGGGCTTGAATAGTACATGAACCAAGAACTTCTGATGCTCAAGCTGAATTTAGAAAATACAGAAGAATCAGAGATCAAATTGTCAGCCTCCTTTGGATCATAGAAAAGCAAGAGAACTCCAGAAAAACTTCTGCTTCATTTACTGCACTAAAGCCACACTAAAGGCTGTGTGGATCACAATAGCCTGGGAAATTTCTTAAAGAGGTGAGAATACCAGAATACCAACTTATCTGCCTCCTGAGAAACCTGTATGCAGGTGAAGAAGCAACAGTTGCAACCAGACATGGAGCCATGGACTGGCTCAAAATTGGGAAAGGAGTACGTCAAGGCCATATATTGTCACCCTCCTTATTTAACTTATATGCAGAGTACATCATGCAAAATGCTATGCTGGATGAAGCACAAACTGGGATCAAGATACTGGGAGAAATATCAATAACCTCACATATGCAGATGACACCACCCTTATGGCAGAAAGCAAAGTGGAACTAAAATTGATGAAGGTGAAAGAGGAGAGTGAAAAAGCTGGCTTAAACTCAACATTCAGAAAATGAAGTTCATGGCAACTTGTCCCATCACATATGGCACATAGATGGGGAGACAATAGAAACAGTAACATAACTTTATTTTCTTGGGCTCCAAATTCACTGCAGATGGTGACTGCTGCCACGAAATTAAAAGACGCTTGCTCCTTGGAAGAAAAGCTATGATCAACCTAGCTGCTGCTAAGTTGCTTCAGTTGTGTCCAACTTTGTGCAACCCCAAAGATGGCAGCCCACCAGGCTCCCTCGTCCCTGGGATTCTCCAAGCAAGAACATTGGAGTGAGTTGTCATTTCCTTCTCCAATGCATGAAAGTGAAAAGTGAAAGTGAAGTCACTCAGTAGTGTCCGACTCTTTGCGACCCCATGGACTGCAGCCTACCAGACTCCTCCATCCATGGGATTTTCCAGGTAAAAGCACTGGAGTGGGGTGCCATTGCCTTCTCCAATGATCAACCTAGACAGCATATTAAAAAACAGAAACATTAATTTGCCAACACAGGTCCATTTAGTCAAAGCTATGGTTTTTCCAGTAGTCATGTATGTACATGAGAGTTGGACCATAAAGAAGGCTGAGCTCCGAAGCATTTGAACTGTGGTGTTAGGGAAGACTCTTGACAGTCCCTTGGCCTGAAAGGAGATCAAACCAGTCAATCCTAAAGGCAATCGATCCTGAATATTCATTGGGAGGACTGATATTGCAGCTGAAGCTCCAATACTTTCGCCACCTGATATGAAGAGCCAAATACCCTACATTTATAAATTCCTTAGAAAATACCCTGATGCAGGGAAAGATTGGGGGCAGGAGGAGTAGGAGAGGACAGAATATGAGATGGTTGGCTGGCATCACTGACTCAATGGATGAGTTTGAACAAGCTCCTGGAGATAGTGAAGGACAGGGAAGCCTGACATGCTACAGTCCATGGGATTGGAAAAAGTCGGACACAACTGAGCAACTGAACAGCTACAATTTTTTCCTGACTTGAAATTTGTCCTTAGAAATCTGCTGATAGCCTAATAAGGATTAATTTGTAGATTACTTTCTTTTTTACCCCTGGCTGCTTTTAATATCTCTTTTTATAGATTTCTGACATTTTCATTATAATGTTCATTGGAAGACATGAACTGGGAGAAAATACTTGCAAATGATACAACCAATAAGCATTTTATTTCCAAAATATCCAAAGAGCTCATATAATTCAATAATAGAAAAACAAATACAACCCAATAAAAAATGGGCAGAAGTCCTCAATAGACATATCTCTAATGAAGTCAACAAATGGCCAATAGACACATGAATAAATGCTCAACTTTGCTAATTATTCAGTTCAGTTCAATTCAGTCACTCAGTCATGTCCGACTCTTTGTGGCCCCATTAATCGCAGCACACCAGGCCTCCCTGTCCATCACCAACTCCTGGAGATCACTCAGACTCATATTCATCGAGTCAGTGATGCCATCCAACCATCTCATCCTCTGTTGTCCCCTTCTCCTCCTGCCCCCAACCCCCTCCCAGCATCAGAGTCTCTTCTAATGAGTCAACTCTTCGCATGAGGTGGCCAAAGTACTGGAGTTTAGTTTTAGCACCATTCCTTTCCAAGAAATCCCAGGGCTGATGTCCTTCATCAGCTCTGGTTGGATCTCCTTGCAGTCCAAGGGACTCTCAAGAGTCTTCTCCAACACCACAGTTCAAAAGCATCAATTCTTCAGCGTTCAGCTTTCTTCATAGTCCAACTCTCACATCCATACATGACTACTGGAAAAACCATAGCCTTGACTAGATGGACCTTTGGTGGCAAAGTAATGTCTCTGCTTTTCAATATGCTATCTAGGTTGGCCATAACTTTCCTTCCAAGGAGTAAGCGTCTTTTAATTTCATGGCTGCAGTAACCATCTGCAGTGATTTTGGAGCCCCCCAAAATAAAGTCTGACACTGTTTCCACTGTTTTCCCATCTATTTGACATGAAGTGATGGGACCAGATGCTATGATCTTCGTTTTCTAAATGTTGAGCTTTAAACCAAATTTTTCACTCTCCTCTTCATTTTCATCAAGACTCTTTAGTTCCTCTTCACTTTCTGCCATAATGGTGGTGTCACCTGCATATCTGAGGTTATTGATATTTCTCCTAGCAATCTGGATT
This sequence comes from Tragelaphus eurycerus, assembly GCA_935064755.1. Lineage (NCBI taxonomy): Eukaryota > Metazoa > Chordata > Mammalia > Artiodactyla > Bovidae > Tragelaphus > Tragelaphus eurycerus. The sequence goes on along the minus strand of CAKXYN010000119.1, from coordinate 3,449,954 downwards.
CCAGCTTGTGCTTCTTCCAGTCCAGCATTTGTCATGATGTACTTTGCATATAAGTTAAATAAGCAGGGTGACAATATACAGCCTTGACATACTCCTTTTCCTATTTGGAACCAGTCTATTTTTCCATGTGCAGTTGCTTCCTGCACTGTTGCTTCCTGACCTGCTTATAGGTTTCTCAAAAAGCAGGTCAGGTGGTCTGGTATTCCCATCTCTTTCAGAATTTTCCACAGTTTATTGTGATCCACACAGTCAAAGGCTTTGGCATAGTCAACAAAGCAGAAACAGATGTTTTTCTGGAACTCTCTTGCTTTTTTGATGATTCAGTGGATGTTGGCAATTTGATTTTCTGGTTCCTCTGCCTTTTCTTGAACCAGCTTAAAGATCTGGAAGTTCACGGTTCACGTACTGCTGAATCCTGGCTTGGATAATTTTGAGCATTACTTTACTAGCATGTGAGATGAGTGCAGTTGTGTGGTAGTTTGAGCATTCTCGCAGATCCCTGGTTCTGGAGGAAAGGAAAGTATGTACAGTGTTTAAGGAAACATGGAATCTAAATTGTTCATGAAACTGTTTACACACATGTGTATGTTCTAAGTTTTTTTTTTGTTTTTATGGGTTTTCTTTTTTAAATTTTTATTTTATTTAACTTTACAATATTGTATTGGTTTTGCCATATATCAAAATGAATCTGCCACAGGTATACATGTGTTCCCCATTCTGAACCCTCCTCCCTCCTCCCTCCCCATACCATCCCTCTGGGTCATCCCAGTGCACCAGCCCCAAGCATCCAGTATCGTGCATCGAACCTGGACTGGCGACTCGTTTCATATATGATATTACACATATTTCAATGCCATTCTCCCAAATCATCCCACCCTCTCCCTCTCCCGGAGTCCAAAAGGCTGTTCTATACATCAATGTCTCTTTTGCTGTCTCGTATACAGGGTTATTGTTACCATCTTTCTAAATATGCTAAATAGATATTTCTCCAAAGAAGACATACAGATGACTAATAAACACATGAAAAGATGCTCAACATCACTCATTATCAGAGAAATGCAAATCAAAACCACTATGAGGTACCATTTCACGCCAGTCAGAATGGCTGCGATCCAAACGTCTATAAGCAATAAATGCTGGAGAGGGTGTGGAGAAAAGGGAACCCTCTTACACTGTTTGTGGACATGAAAACTAGTACAGCCACTATGGAGAACAGTGTGGAGATTCCTTAAAAAAATGGAAATAGAACTGCCTTATGACCCAGCAATCCCACTGCTGGGCATACCCACCAGGAAACCAGAATTGAAAGAGACACATGTACCCCAATGTTCATCGCAACTCTGTTTATAATAGCCAGGATATGGAAGCAACCTAGATGTCCATCAGCAGATGAATGGATAAGAAAGCTGTGGTACATATACACAATGGAGTATTACTCAGCCATTAAAAAATACATTTGAATCAGTTCTAATGAGGTGGATGAAACTGGAGCCTACTATACAGAGTGAAGTAAGTCAGAAAGAAAAACACCAATACAGTATACTAATGCATATATATGGTATTTAGAAAGATGGTAAGTTTTTATTTTCAAATGAGAAATTCCAGGTAGATATTTTGCAAAACGAGGTTGAATTTAAAAAGTGCTTTGTGCCAAAAATCTCATACTTAACTCTTAGTGCTTTACCAGAATTTATACTGTTGATAATCTCTTTCCTGTCTAACAGGGTAGATGAAAGAGGATTGTAAATGCATTAGTGCTAGAGCCCCTCCGAGGTGGGTCTGTTCACGGGATCTTTTCCACGTCCCTCCACGTGGGTGGCAGGTTCGAGCTGGTGGCTTCAGGACCCCTTCCCTGGGCAGCGTGGCCACCCCACACCCAGGGCCTTTTGCTGTTGACAACACAATTCTGAACTTTTAGGTTTATACTAGCAATTTTTTATAACATACAAGAGGTGATTTTTTTTTTGTCTTAAACCACATTACAGATTTTATAATGTACTACAACTCTAAAGCTTCTTTTTGTTTACACATTTTTGTATGTTTTTATTCTGATTATAATTTTAAAATTTCTATAACCTTCAGTTTGCATAGAACTTTCTCAAGAACTCTGTCAGCACCAAATACAAAGTAATTTAAGAAGTGATTTTAATATGTAATCTTGTGGCAGAGCATACATTTTGTGATTTGGACAGTAGCTTTCCAATGCAGATAAATAATTGCATGAACTGTACTAAAACTGGTTATCATTCATCAATGACTTGTTTTTAACCCCTTGCAAGAAATGCAAACCAAAACTGAAAGTTTTGCAAACTTGAGGTACCACCTGAAACTGGTCAACATGTTCATAATTTTTAAAAATGTCTACAATTAACAAATACTGGAGAGGGTGTGGAGAAAAGGAAAAACCTTCTTCACTGTTGGTGGTGATGTAAATTGGTGCAACCACTATGGAAAATATTATGGATGTTCCTCAAAGAGCTAAAAATAGAATTGCCATATGATCCAGTAATCTGAATTTTGGGTATATATCTGGACAAAACTATAATTCAAAAGGATACATTCAACTCTATCTTCATACCAGCACTCTTCACAGTACCCAAGACATGGAAGCAACATAAATGTCCATCAACAGATAAATGGCTACAGAAGATGTGGTACAAATGTATGGAATGGAATACTACTTGGTATTAAAAAATAATGAAATACTGCCATTTACAGCAATACGGATGGACCTAGAAAGTTTCATACTAAGTGAAAAAGTTCAGAAAGAGAAAGACATATCATATGATATCACTTGTAGATGGAGTCTACAACATGACAGAAATGAACTTAAACAGAAACAGACTCACAGACATAAAGTACAGACTTTGTGGTTGCCAAGGGGAAGGGGAGAATGAGATGGATGAATTGAAAGTTTGAGATTAGCAAATGCAAATCATTATATATATGTATAACTGAATCACTTTGCTGTATGTCAGCAACTAACAAAATTATAAATCAAATATACTTCAATAAAATAGATTAAAAACAAGCATAATGTGACTTAGAGAAGGTCTTCTGGCATTGAGATAATAGAGTGTTGTAGTAGCTTCATGGATTGTATGTAAAAGTTCTTTCCCAGGTTTGTGAAGTTCTCAGTTATTATTTCTTTTCTTTTTTCTTTATTTTATTCTTTTATTTTTTAGAGGATACTTGCCTTACAGTGTTGTGTTTATTTCTACAGTACAAAAATGCAAATCAGTCATAATTATATATATCTATAAACACACACACACACACACACATATATATATGTGTGTGTGTGTGTGTGTGTTTGTATATATAGATCCCCTCCCTCCTGATTCTCTCTTCCCCTTCACCACAACCCATCCCTCTAGGTCATCACAGAGCATGGGATCCCTCTGTTATTAGGTGGTGCAAAAGTAACTGCGGTTTCAGATGTTGAATTTCAAATCATTATAACTAGGCTCAAACACATCTTTATTAATCAAAATAGGAACCATTACAATCAACACATTTTTGCCAATGAGAAATAAGTTTGTATGTAGCATAAACCATCCATGCTTCAGGATTCAATGGACTCTTGGAAAGCATTTTATGTATCCTGCTAGTTGTGGAAATGCTTTTCCCCTGCAAAAAGTTGTAGAGGTGATTCAAGAAGTGATAGTCGATTGTAGAGAGGTCAGGTGAATATAGTGGATGAGGCAAAACTTCATAGCCCAGTTTGTTTAACTTTTGAAGCATTGGTTGTGCAACGTGTAGTTGGGCAGGCATTGTCATTGAGAAGAATTGGGCTCTTTCTGTTGACCAATACTGGCTACAGGTGTTGCAGTTTTGGTTCATCTCATCAATTTGCTGGGAGAAGGCAATGGCACCCCACTCCAGTACTCTTGCCTGGAAAATCCCATGGACAGAGGAGCCTGGTAGGCTGCAGTCCATGGGGTCGCTAAGAGTCGGAGATGACTGAGCGACTTCACTTTCTCTTTTCACTTTCATGCATCGGAGAGGGAAATGGCAACCCACTCCAGTGTTCTTGCTTGGAGAATCCCAGGGATGGCAGAGCCTGGTGGGCTGCCGTCTATGGGGTCACACAGAGTCGGACATGACTGAAGTGACTTAGCATAGCATAGCATCAATTTGCTGAGCGTACTTCTCAGATGTAATGGTTTTGCCATGATTCAGAAAGCTGTAGTGGATCAGACCAGCAGCAGACCACAAAACAGTGACCATGATCTTTTTCTGGGTGCACATTTGGCTTTAGGAAGTGCTTTGGACCATCTTCTTGGTCCAATCATTGAGCTGGTCTTCATCACCTGTTGTCATATAAAATCCACTTTTTGTCGCACATCACAATACAATCAAGAAATGGTTCATTGTTGTATAGAATAAAAGAAGACAACACTTCAAGACACGGTTTTTTTAATTTCCACCCAGTTCATGTGGCATCCACTTATTGACCTTTTTCACCTTTTCAATTTGTTTCAAGTGCCAAATAACATAGAATAGCTGATGCCGAGTTCTCCAGCAACTTCTCATGTTGTAAGAAGATCAGCTTTGATGGTGGCTCTCATTGGTTGTTGTCAACTTCTGATAGTCAGCCACTACACTTCTCATTTTCAAAACTTTGTAAACTTCTTGAAACACCACTGTACTGTACTTTTGTTAGCAGTTTCCGGGTCAAATGCATTGTTGATGTTGTGAGTTCTCTTCACTGCTTTACAACCTAATTTTGACTCAAATAAGAAATTTGTTTTTTGTCTAACATTATTTAAATAATAATGAAACAAATATAAAATACACAGCAAGTAATAAATCATTCAGATCAGATCAGTCGCTCAGTCCTGTCTGAATCTTTGCGACCCCATGAACTGCAGCAGGGGCCTCCCTGTCCATTACCAACTCCTGGAGGTCACTCAGACTCATATTCATCGAGTCAGTGATGCCATCCAGCCATCTCATCCTCTGTTGTCTCCTTCTCCTCCTGCCCTCAATTCCTCCCAGCATCAGAGTCTTCTCCAATGAGTCAACTCTTCGCATGAGGTGGCCAAAATACTGGAGTTTCAGCTTTAGCACCATTCCTTCCAAAGAAATCCCAGGGTTGATCTCCTTCAGAATTGACTGGTTGGATCTCCTTGCAGTCCAAGGGACTCTCAAGAGTCTTCTCCAACACCACAGTTCAAAGGCATCAATTCTTCAGCGCTCAGCCTTCTTCACAGTCCAGCTCTCACATCCATACATGACCACAGGAAAGACCATAGCCTTGACTAGACATACATTTGTTGGCAAAGTGATGTCTCTGCTTTTGAATATGCTATCTAGGTTGGTCATAACTTTCCTTCCAAGGAGTAAGCGTCTTTTAATTTCATGGCTGCAGTCACCATCTGCAGTGATTTTCGAGCCCAGAAAAACAAAGTCTGACACTGTTTCCACTGTTTCTCCATCTATTTCCCATGTAGTGATGGGACCAGATGCCATGATCTTCGTTTTCTGAATGTTGAGCTTTAAGCCACCCTTTTCACTCTCCACTTTCACTTTCATCAAGAGGCTTTTTAGTTCCTCTTTACTTTCTGCCATAAGGGTGGTGTCATCCGCATATCTGAGGTTATTGATATTTCTCCCAGCAATCTTGATTCCAACTTGTGTTTCTTCCAGTCCAGCATTTCTCATGATGTACTCTGCATATAAGTTAAACAAACATGGTGACAATATGCAGCCTTGACGTACTCCTTTTCCTATTTGGAACCAGTCTGTTGGTCCATGACCAGTTCTAACTGTTGCTTCCTGACCTGCATACAAATTTCTCAAGAGGCAGATCAGGTGGTCTGGTATTCCCATCTCTTTCAGAATTTTCCACAGTTTATTGTGATCTACACAGTCAAAGGCTTTGGCATAGTCAATAAAGCAGAAAAAGATGTTTTTCTGGAACTCTCTTGCTTTTTCCATGATCCAGCGGATGTTGGCAATTTGATCTCTGGTTCCTCTGTCTTTTTCTAAAACCAGCTTGAACATCAGGAAGTTCATGGTTCACATATTGCTGAAGCCTGGCTTGGAGAATTTTGAGCATCACTTTACTAGCGTGTGAGATGAGTGCAATTGTGCGGTAGTTTGAGCACTCTTTGGCATTGCCTTTCTTTTTGATTGGGATGAAAACTGACCTTTTCCAATCTTGTGACCACTGCTGAGTTTTCCAAATGTGCTGGCATATTGAGTGCAGCACTTTCACAGCATCATATTTCAGGATTTCGAATAGCTCCACTGGAATTCCATCACCTCCACGACCTTTGTTCGTAGTGATGCTTTCTAAGGCCCACTTGACTTCACATTCCAGGATGTCTGGCTCTAGGTCAGTGATCACACCATCATGATTATCTGGGTCGTGAAGCTCTTTTTTGTACAGTTCTTCTGTGTACTCTTGCCACCTCTTCTTAATATCTTCTGCTTCTGTTTGGTCCGTACCATTTCTGTCCTTTATCCAGCCCATTTTTGCATGAAATGTTCCTTTGGTATCTCTGATTTTCTTGAAGAGATCCCTAGTCTTTCCCATTCTGTTGTTTTCCTCTATTTCTTTGCATTGATCATTGAAGACGGCTTTCTTATCTCTTCTTGCTATTCTTTGGAACTCTGCATTCAGATGTTTATATCTTTCCTTTTCTCCTTTGCTTTTCACTTCTCTTCTTTTCGCAGCTATTTGCAAGGCCTGCCCAGACAGCCATTTTGCTTTTTTGCATTTCTTTTCCATGGGGATGGTCTTGATCCCTGTCTCCTGTACAATGTCACGAACCTCATTCCATAGTTCATCAGGCACTCTATCTATCAGATCTAGGCCCTTAAATCTATTTCTCACTTCCACTGTATAATCATAACGGATTTGATTTAGGTCATACCTGAATGGTCTAGTGGTTTTCCCTACTTTCTTCAATTTCAGTCTGAATTTGGCAATAAGGAGTTCATGGTCTGAGCCACAGTCAGCTCCTGGTCTTGTTTTTGCTGATTGTATAGAGCTTCTCCAGCTTTGGCTGCAAAGAATATAATCGATCTGATTTCGGTGTTGACCATCTGGTGATGTCCATGTATAGAGTCTTCTCTTGTGTTGTTGGAAGAGGGTATTTGCTATGACCAATGCATTTTCTTGGCAAAATTCTGTTAGTCTTTGCCCTGCTTCATTCTGTATTCCAAGGCCAAATTAGCCTGTTACTCCAGGTGTTTCTTGACTTCCTACTTTTGCATTCCAGTCCCCTATAATGAAAAGGACATCTTTTTTGGGTGTTAGTTCTAAAAGGTCTTGGAGGTCTTCATAGAACCGTTCAACTTCAGCTTCTTCAGCGTTACTGGTTGGGGCATAGACTTGGATTACTGTGACATTGAATGGTTTTCCTTGGAAACGAACAGAGATCATTCTATCGTTTTTGAGATTGCATCCAAGTACTGCATTTCGGACTCTTTTGTTGACCATGATGGCCACTCCATTTCTTCTTAGGGATTCCTGCCCGCAGTAATAGATATAATGGTCATCTGAATTAAATTCACCCATTCCAGTCCATTTGAGTTCAATAATTCCTAGAATGTCAACATTTACTCTTGCCATCTCTTGTTTGATCACTTCCAATTTGCCTTGATTCGCGGACTTGACATTCCAGGGTCCTATGCAATATTGCCCTTTACAGCATCGGACTTTGCTTCTATCACCAGACACATCCACAGCTGGGTATTCTTTCTGCTTTGGCTCCATCCCTTCATTCTTTCTGGAGTTATTTCTCCACTGATCTCCAGTAGCATATTTTGCCCCTACTGACCTGGGGAGTTTCTCTTTCAGTATCCTATCATTTTGCCTTTTCTTACTGTTCATGGGTTTCTCAAGGCAAGAATACTGAAGTGGTTTGCCATTCCCTTCTCCAGTGGACCACATCCTGTCAGGTCTTTCCACCATGACCCGCCCATATTAGTAAAAAAATAAAGCAAGACATGTGCTTTAAATTGGTATATAACATAATCACATTTATTTAAGAATATATTCCAGTATCAAGTGGTAAATTTCAACAATGCAAAAACTAAAATTACCTTCCCACCAACCTAATGTATTGCAGCTTCCCACTAGTTATCTATTTTACACATGATAGTGTATATATGTCTTTATTGGAGAAGGCAATGGCACCCCACTCCAGTACTCTTGCCTGGAAAATCCCGTGGATGGAGGAACCTGGTAGGCTGCAGTCCATGGGGTCGCTAAGAGTCGGACACGACTGAGCGACTTCACTTTCACTTTTCACTTTTGTGCATTGGAGAAGGAAATGGCAACCCACTCCAGTATTCTTGCCTGGAGAATCCCAGGGATGGGGAGCCTGGTGGGCTGCCATCTATGGGGTCGCACGGAGTCAGACATGACTGAAGCGACTTAGCAGCATATGTCTTTATACCTCCTTTCCCTTCTCTTCTCCTTTTAGGACACTGATTATTCTAATTTTTGCCTCTCTTATAGACTCTGATAACTCTTACAGTTTCTTCACTTTTAAAATGCCCTACTTCTTTCTCTTCATCTCACTGAGTTATTGCTGTATTTCTATCCTCCAAGTCACTTTTTCTTTCTTCCATCTTGTTTGTCCTACTACTGATTTGCTTTCTTACATTCTTCACTTCATCAAATTCTTCAGTCAGTTCCAGATTTCTGTTTGGTTCTTTTTTACAGTTGCAACCTCTTTCATAAAGAATTCCTTAGGTTTATCAATTTTTTTCCTGAGTTCATTGAATTGTGTTATGAGGTTTCTTGTACTTCATTGAATTTCTTGATAATAGCTATTTTGGAATTTTTTCATCAGTTAGATCACAATATTCTGTGCCTTTAAGTTCAGTTGCTGGATAATTATAATTTCCTTTGATATAATTTTTCCTTTATGGTTTTAGTGTTTGTAGGTATGTGCTTTGGATTTAGCATTTGAAGTGCTGCTGCTAAGTCGCTTCAGTCGTGTCCGCCTCTGTGCGACCCCATAGACAGCAGCCCACTAGGCTCTTCTGTCCCTGGGATTCTCCAGGCAAGAACACTGGAGTGGGTTGCCATTTCCTTCTCCAGCATTTGAAGTAACAGCTCCTTAATTAAGTTTTTGATACCTTCTTTGTTTTGTGCAATTTAGCAGGCTGGCTATTAGCAATATTTCTTTTGTCTTCCAGAAGGTGGCATTATAGCTCATGTTTGTGGTTTCTCCCTTGCCCATGGGCTTTGATTTTTTCTGAGTTCATTCTGTGTCTACCAGAGCTTACATTCATAAGTGCACTCAGAAGCATCACAAGGGCCTGGCAGCAGAGTGGGGTGAATTGTGGATTTACCTCATCAGGTTTTCATGGTACCCATACGCCTGGTGGAGGCATCCTTGAGTAGAGGTATTCCTAGAGTTTTCTGAGCACAGTTCCTTCTGAAGTCCTGAAGTAAACATCAGGAAACAAATTCATTTAATGCTCTTTGATATTCTTATCTGCTGCCTCACTTACTCCAGACATGAAGGGCCCTCCTCAGCAACTCAAATGCTTTTGGAGAGAAAGGGGTTGTTTCAGTTACAACCTGCACATCTGGTTATCTGAACAGTCGCTTACCAATTTAACTTTTTACCTCTTTCATGGAAACATTCACCACTTTCTATCTTCTCTGCCAAAAAGTTGATGCTGCTGTGGTCAAATGCCCAGACTCTTGAAGTGTCATCTTGGTGAGGGGGGCTGCCTTGGTGTGTTCTTCCCTCTCTTCTGTATCCAAACTTGTCTCTAACCCATTCTGATGGGTGTGTGGGAATCCCCCTTCAGACAGGCTGAACTGAACTTTCACAAATTCTCTCCTGCCCATGGATAGCTGCTCAGTTTTGCACTATCTAGGTTCTTTTATCTCCCTCACCCAGATTACCTTAAGTGAGAATGAGGCTGATATATAGATTCCTTGGATTTACAATCTAGTTATACTCTAGTTGTGAAGATGGTCTTTCTTTCAGGGTTTTATTCACTCATGGTACCATGCAGTTACATATATCTGAGCCCATTCTCAGAGGGAAAAAGTGGGAGAAAAAGATAAAATTGTATAGACAGTCTCTGAACCACAGAATCCCCTTTTCCCTTTTCTTCAACAAAAAAGATGAATTTTCTCTTGTAGCTTTAGGTACCACTGTACCACAGCTGCTACAGTACAACTCTATGATTGAGGTTACTCTTGATGCAGGGCCTGGAGAGAACCAGAGGGGGAAAAATAATAAAAACAAGGCTTATTTCAACACTCTCTGGCTCAAGATGACCTTCTTTCCCAATCTTACTGTGAGCAAGACATGTTTCTTTCAGAGTTTTTGCTGTCCCTGCCTGCTGTGTAGTTCTGCACAGGCCTGACTTAAGGACAAAGCCAAGAAAGGAAAATGGGGATAAAACCCAGTAAACTCACTCCCATAGGGATCATTCTGGTTTTAATTCCTTTATGAATCTACTCACTGTTATTAACTATTTAAAGTTTTCAGGTAGTTGCTTTTTGCATTTTTGTCCAGAGATTTTAGTTGAAATCATAGGTGAGATAGACTGTAGTGGCCCACCAGAAAATTTCGTAGGATTATTTTTAATTGAAATTTTAATTTAGATAATTGTAGATTTATATGAAATTGTAAGAAGTAGCACAGAAAGATTGCTTGTGCACTTTGTCTAGGTTCTCATTATGGTGACATTTTGCAAAACTATAGCATAATATTGGAGATACTGACATTGATACAATCTAAGAATTGATGTTTTTGAACTGTGTGCTGGAGAAGACTCTTAAGAGTCCCTTGGACTGCAAGGAGATCAAATCAGTTAATCCTAAAATCTTGAGGTATGGCAAAAGCAATACAATATTGTAAAGTTAAGCAAAATAAAATTTAATTAAAAAAAAAAAAAGAAAATCAACTGAATATTCATTGGAAGGACTGATGCTGAAGCTGAAGCTCCAATACTTTGGCTATCTGATGTGAAGAGCCGACTCATGGGAAAAGTCCCTGATGCTGTGAAAGATTGAGGGCAGGAGGAGAAGGTGGTGAGAGAAGATGAAATGGTTGGATGGCATTACTGACTCAATGAACATGAGTTTGAGCAAACTCCAGGAGATAGTGAAGGACAGGGAAGCCTGGCATGTGCATTCCATAAGGTTGCAAATAATCAGACTTGACTTAGTGACTGAACAGCAGCAACAGTAGATCTTATTCAGATTTCTTCAGATTTTTAATCATTTGTGTGTGTCTAGGTGATGAAGGTGAAAGGGGAGAGTGAAAAGCTGGCTTATAACTCAGTATTCAAAAAATGGAAATTATGGCATCCAGTCCCTTCATTTCATGGCAACTAGACAGGGAAAGCAGTGGACAGACTATATTTATAATGTAAACAGTGACGGACTATATTTTCTTGGGCTCCAAAATCACTGCAGATGGTAACTTGCAGCCATGAAATTAAAAGACACTTACTCCTTGGAAGGAAAGCTATGACCAACCTATACAGCATATTAAAAAGCAGAGACATTACTTTGCCAACAAAGGTCTGTCTAGTCAAAGCTATGGTTTTTCCAGTAATCATGTATGGATGTGACTGTTGACTATAAAGAAAGTTGAGTGCCAAAGAATTGATGCATATGAACTGTGGTGTTGGAGAAGACTTTTGCAAGTTCCTTGAACTGCAAGGAGATCCAAGCAGTCAATCCAAAAGGAAATCAGTCCTGAATATTCATTTGTGACTGATGCTGAAGCTACAATACTTTGGCTACCTGATGAAAAGAGCTGACTCATTAGAAAAGATCCTGATGATGGGAAAGATTGAAGGCAGGAGGAGAAGGGGAAGACAGAGGATGAGATGGTTGAATGGCATCACCCACTAGATGGACATGAGTTTGAGCAAGCTCTAAGAGATGGTGAAAGACAGAGAAGCCTGGCGTGCTGCTGTCCATGGAGTTGCAAAAAGTCAGACAAGACTGACTGACTGAAAGACAACTAGGCATGCATGCTGCTGCTGCTACTTTGTTGCTTCAGTCGTCTCTGGCTCTGTGTGATCCTTTGGACTGTAGTACTCCAGGTCCTCTGTCCATGGAATTCTCTAAGCAAGAGTACTGGACTGGGTTCCCATGCTCTCCTCCAGTGGATCTTTCCAACCCAGGGATGGAACTCAGGTCTCCTGCAATGCCGGCAGATTCTTTACCACTGAGCCACCAAGGAAGCCCCTAGGTGTGTATATTTAGTTCTATAATATTGTATCAATGGTATAGATTCCTATAGACACATCACAGTCAAATTACAGATAGTCTCAACATCCCTGTTTCAGGCCAGAGACAAGTTAGAGATCCATTCCAAGGATTTATCACGTTACTTTTATAACCAAGCCAGACCTACTACCCACCTGCCTCCCTCCTCTATTTCAAACCTAACCTAAAATTTTATTTCAAAAATATCATTTAAGTGGAGTAATACACTGTGTAACATTTTCTTATTGGCCTTTTTTTCCATTCAGCATAATTACTTGGATATTCATTCAAGTGGTTTCATGTTTCAATAATTTGTTCTATTTTATTGCTGAGTAGTACTACTCTAGTCTTTATTCTTTTATCATTCACCGATTGAGACACATCCAGGCTGATTCCAGTTTTAAGATATTATAAATAAATATGCTATGGTCATTAGTTTATAGGATTCTTTGGGAACATTAGTTTTCTTTTCTTTTTTTAAAAATAAATGCCTAGGTGTCCAATTGCTAGGTCAAGTGATGGCCACACTTTAGTTTTTTAAGAAACTGTCAAACTATTTTCCATAGTGGCTGTAATATCTTGCAGTCCAATCAAAATTGTGTGAGTGACTGGCACATCTGTGTCATCATTTGGTATTGTAAATATTTTTTATTTTAGTCATTCTGGTACATATATGATGATATGTCATTGTGGTTTAGTATGCATTTCCCTGATTGAAAATTATATTGAACATCTTTTTATCTGTTCATTTGCCATTTGTGTATCATTATTAAAATTTGTTTTTACATATATTTTCCCTATTTTATAATTGTGATGCTAAAGCTGAAACTCCAGTATTTTGGCCACCTCATGCGAAGAGTTGACTCATTGGAGAAGACTCTGATGCTGGGAGGGATTGAGGGCAGGAGGAGAAGGGGACGACAGAGGATGAGATGGCTGGATGGCATCACTGACTCGATGGATGCGAGTCTGAGTGACCTCCGGGAGCTTGTGATGGACAGGGAGGCCTGGCGTGCTGCGGTTCATGGGGTCGCAAAGAGTCGGACACGACTGAGCGACTGATCTGATCTGATCTGATATTTTTCTTTGCTGTTCAGTTGCTTTTAAAAGAGTTTCTTTGACAGAATTCATATATCATCCAATTCACTCATAATGTATGCAGTTCAATGAGTTTTCTTATATTCATAGACATGTATAATCATTATCATTCAACTTTATAATATTTTCATCAATAAAGAAAAGAATCAAATATTTTTTTAAACTATTTCCTCCTATTAATCTTCCTATTTGCCTTACCCAACTTAGATCCAAGCAGACACTAAGCTACTTTCTGATACACCTAGGGTTCTTACTTCAATCTAGTTTTAAAAAAAATTTTTGGCCATGCTGCATGACATGGTGGCATGCAGAATTTTAGTTTCTAACCAGGGATTTATCCTGTGCCCATTGCATTGGAAGTGCAGAGTTGTAACCACTGGACTGCCAGGTAAGCCCAACTCTAGTCTACTTTCTGTCTCTATGCATGCTTATACACTCAGATGCTAAGTCATTATTGACTCTTTGTGATGCCATGGACTGTAATCCACCAGGATCCTCTGTCCATGGGATTTCCCAGGCAAGAATATTGGGATGGATTGTCATTTCCTTCTCCAGGGAATCTTCCTGACCCAGAGATTGAACCTATGTCTCTTGCATTGGTAGACAGATGTTTTATCACTGAGCCACCTGGGAAGCCCTCTGTTTCTATAGATTTTACTATTGTGAAATTCCTATGAATGAAATCACATAGTATGTGGTCTTTTGTGACTGATTTTTTTCCTTTAAGGAAAATCTCTAGCAAAGCTTTGTTTTAATGTTGCTTTGTCTGATAATAGTATAACCACTCCAGTTTTCCTGTTGTTTGCATAATATGTAGTTTAGCCATTTTAGTTTCAATTTGTGCTTTTTAAATCAAAACTTTGTTTTCTATACACAATGTGTAGTTGGATCATGTTTTTAATCTATCTTTTGGTTAGATTATTTGTACCATTCACATTTAAAATTATTACAAGTATAGTTGGATTTACCTTTGCCATCTTTTTGTTTTCCATATCTCTCATATCTTTATTATTAATCTCCTCTTCCTTCACCAACTTATTTGTGTTGAGCGAATATTTTCTAATGTAGCATTTACTTTCATTAATGATTTTTTCTTCATATTTTTGAATTATTTTTTAGTGGTTGCTTTTGTGTTCACCATATCCTTTATTAGAACAAGTTTCAGATCTTTATTAAATTCCAAGATTATGTACTGAAATGTTATGCTTGTATACCTATATTCACTTTTCTTCTTTGTTATATTTTGGTGTACATATTACCTCTATTGACACTATGAATGCAATAATATATGGTTGCCTATTTATGTCATTAAATTGTTTATTATGTAATTTTCAAAGGGCACTCCACTCCAGTACTCTTGCCTGGAAAATCCCATGGATGCAGGAGCCTGGTAGGCTGCAGTCCATGGGGTCGCAAAGAGTCGGACACGACTGAGCGACTTCACTTTCACTTTTCACTTTCATGCATTGGAGAAGGAAATGGCAACCCTCTCCAGTGTTCTTGCCTAGAGAATCCCAGGGACAGGGGAGCCTTGTGGGCTGCCGTCTATGGGGCCGCACAGAGTCAGACATGACTGAAGCGACTTAGCAGCAGCAGCAGCAAGCCCACTGCAACTTTGTTTATATCCAATTACTCTGTGCTGTTATTGGCAAATATATTACCCATACATTAATTTATGTGTGTCACAGAACAAGCAATACATTATATATAATATGTTTGTATATAAAATGAATTATTTATATTTACTCCCATATTTTACTACTTTTTTTCTCTTAACTCATTTAAAAATCAGTATTATAAAACAATATATATAAGAGGAGATCAAGAGAGCACAGTAGGAGGATGCTGAGCTCACCTTACCCCATGAACACATCAAAAATACATCTACAAGTGGAACAATTCTCACTGGAATATAAACTGGAGACTGTCAGAAAGACTTTTACATAACCATGGGTGTAAGAAAAGGTCCACATGGAGTTGGCTAAGAAAAGAAGAGAAACAAGTTGGGACCTATGCTCCTAGGCGAGGACATAGAGGAGGAGAGGGATATCTTGGGTTCAGAGGTTCTACCCCAGGAAGTGAGCAGTTTGAACTATGCATTGGGCACCAAAACCCTGGGGTATGGCACCAGGACTGAGTCACCTTAGCTGATTTGAAGACCAGTAGGACTTACTAGAGGGATGAAAGAAACTGAGATTGCATTTGTAAAGAGCACACATATGCTTACTTACTCCCAGGTACAAGGAGGAGGGAGAAGATTGGAAGTGCTTGCAACTCTGGTCATTTTCCCATGATCACTTCAGCATATGAGTTCCTCTTCTGGCACTGACTGCCTGCTCTGGAACATTTAGCCCAGAGCAGCTCCAAACTAGGGCAAAGGCTAACATTGCCAAAGAGAGTGCAGTTTGGGAGGACAGAGCCAACTGAAACTTGGCACAGCATCCAAATAAGGCAAGGGTGTCCATTACTGGCATTCACTTGGCAGCAGGTTAGGAGAGGTTTGGAACTCTGACTAATGGGCCAGAACCCCCAAGCATGTTTGTAGGCCAATGCTGAAGACCCACTCTGGCCCTATTGGCTCTGGTGCAGCTTCATAAAAGGGAGAAACCTGCCACTACTGAAGAGAGTATGCAATCGTTAGAGATGGAGCAGTTTGGACTCGGCACAACAGCCAAACTGAGCAAGAATGAACATTGCTGGCATTCTTGGCGGCATCTGATAGAGAGCAGTCTGGAGTTCACTGGTGTTCTGAGACTGCCATAGACCAGGCCACATTCCATGCTGAGCATGCACTCTGGCCCCTGTTTGGACCCATGCTGCTCCCCTCTGGTGAGAAAGTGCTATGTCTGGGTGGAGAGAGAGCACTTATTGAGGGAGTAAACCAGATCAGATTGATCCTCAGGGCTTCAGCTTCAGCACTTTAAGACCTAGTTCTGTCCATGATAGTTTAGAAAAGAAACTCTGGTTTACGCCTGGATCAGGATATACCCATTCTATCTCCAGCCCTATCACCCACCAAGGTGATAGCTGTCAGTCAACACTGGGGCAAGAAGTGACCCATTCTAACTTCAGATCCAACAAAACCATGGAACACTGGTAGACTGCATAAGGATACTTCCACACAAGGACACCATATTAAGAACAAGATAGGTAACTATTTCAACTAACTTAACAGAAACATAGAAAGTTAAGCAAAAAGAGAGGATAGAAATTTGTCCCAAATCAAAAAACAAAGGAAAAATCCTTAAAAACTAATGAAACAGAGGTAATTTACCAAATAAATGATTCAAAAAATTAGCAATAAGTATGCTAACTGAAATAGGGAGGAGAATAGATGAACATAGGGAGAATTTTAACAAGGAATTAAAAAATATTAAAATGAGAACCTGTCAATCTGAAGAATACAATAACAAAAATAAAAAGCACACAAAATAAATAAAATGCAGACTATATGAAACAAGAGAAACATAAGTAATCTGGAAAATAGAATAATGGAAATCACCCAATAAGAACAACCAGTAAATAAATAAATGAAATGATAGTTTATATGACATTGGGGACAATATCAAGCATTATTGGGTGCCAGAGACAATGGCTGAAAATGTACTTGATGAAATGATGGCTGACAACTTCCAAAATCCAAAGGAAATAGATATTCTGGTACAAGAATTAAAGAGATCACAAAAAGATAGACCCAAAGAGACTCACATCAAGACATGGTATAACTAAAATGACAAAATTTCAAGGGAAAGAGAGATTTTTAAATGCAGAAAGAGGAAAAAAAAAAAAAAGATTCACACCCAAGGGAATCCCCATAAGGTTATCAGATGATTTTTCTGCAGAAACTTTGCAGGCCATAAAGGAAAGGCATGATATATTTAAAGTGCTAAAAGGGAAAAACCTACAAACTAAGATACTCTGTGGAGCAAGTCTAACATTCAGAATTAAAGGAGCTATAAGGAACTTCTTAGACAAGATAAAGCTAAGAATTTTTCACTATTAAACTGACCCAATGAAAAGTGTAAAAGTGTCTTCTCTAAGTGGAAAAGAAATATTTACAATAAGAAGTAAGAATTCATAAGACATCCCACTAGTAAAGGCAAATATATAATAAAGACTATGGAACAATCAATTTATAAAAGGTAGTATGAAGATTAAAAGACAAAAATTATAAAACTGACCATCTACAATAAAGAGGTAGCAAAAAACAAAAGATGTAAAATATTATATCAACAAAAACAAAAGACATGGAGGCAAGTAAAAATGTAGAGCTCCTATAATGTTTTTTAGTTTGACTGTCAGTTTAAAACAAGTAGTTTTATTCATAAGACAATGTATAAAACAATGGATAAAGTCAAAAGAAGAATAAAACTGCAAAAGAATCCATAAAATTAGCAATAAAATATCAATAAGTACATACCTATCAAAAATCACCTTTAGGACGTGTGATCACCTCCTCTTGTGAGAAAACTGAAATCACAAATAAGTGTTGAATGATAATCAACAGGAAGATGCAGAAGTCAACTGAAAAGATACCCCACATCCAAAGACAAAGGAGAAACTACAATAAGGTGGTAGGAGGGGCACAATCATGATAAAATCAAATCCTATACCCACTAGGGGGGCGATTCACAAACTGGAGAATAATAATACCTAAGAAGTTCTCCTACTGTTGTGAAGGTTCTGAGCCACACATCAGGCTTCCCAGCCTCGGGATCTGGCAAAGGGACTTGGAATCCCTAGGGAATCTGACTCTGACAGCAAGATTTGATTATAGGAGTTCCATGAGACCCTGGGGGAAAGAAAAACTCCACTTTTGGAAGGCAAAAATTAAGTATTGTGCACACCAAGACCTGGGGGAGGGAACAGTGACTCCACAGGAGACTGAACCAGACATACATGCCAGTTTTGAGGGTCTATGGTGGAGGTGTGAGTCAGAAGTGGCTTGCTGCAGGAATAGGGGCACTGGGAGCAAAAGTACTGGAAGGAGGGCCTTGGCATAAGTCCTCCTAGAAGTTGACATTAACCCTACCATAAAGCCCCTAGACCCCAGAGCTGGGTTGCCTCAGGCTAAACAACTAACAGGAGAGAGCACAAACTCATCCATCAGTAGATAATAAGATTGAAGTTTTACTAAGTACAGCCCTGTAAACCAGAGCAGGATTCAGATTTTGCCACCACCAGTACCTCCCAACAGGAAGTTTACACAAGTCTTTTAGCCTCATCCACCAGAAGGAAGACAGAAGAAATAAGAAGAACTACAATCCTGAAGCACCTACAGTGGAAACCACTTCACAGGAAGTAAATCAGAATGAAAAAGCAGAGGACTATATCCCAAATGATGGGACAAGATAAACCTCCAGGAAAGTTGCTAAATGAAATGGAGATAAGCAACCTTCCAGAAAAAGAATTCAGAATCCTGATAGTGAAGATGATCCAGTATCTCATAAACAGAATGGAGAAGATAGATAGATGAAATGTTTACCAAAACCAAGTAGAACTAAATAACAAGCTGAACAATACACTAGGAATCAGTGCAGAATAACTGAGGTAGAAGAATGGATAACTGACCTTGAGGACAGAATGGTGGAAATCATTGCCACATAACAGAATAAAAAAAAGAAAAGAAAAGAAATGAAGACAGCCAGTGGCCACAGGAATGGAAAAGATCAGTTTTTATCCCAATCAAAAGAAAGGCAATGCCAAAGAATGCTCAAAATATTGCACAATTGCACTCATATCACACGCTAGTAAAGTAATGCTCAAAATTCTCCAAGCCAGGTTTCAGCAATACGTGAACCATGTTCCAGATGTTCAAGCTGGTGTAAGAAAAGGCAGAGGAATCAGAGATCAAATTGCCAACATCCGCTGGATCATGGAAAAAGCAAGAGAGTTCCAGAAAAACATCTATTTCTGCTTTATTGACTATGCCAAAGCCTTTGACTGTGTGGATCACAGTAAACTGTGGAAAATTCTGAAAGAGATGGGAATACGAGACCACCTGACCAGCCTCTTGAGAAACATGTATGCAGGTCAGGGAGCAAAAGTTAGAACTGGACATGGAACAACAGACTGGTTCCAAATAGGAAAAGGAGTATGTCAAGGCTGTATATTGTCACTCTGCTTATTTAACTTATATGCAGAGTACATCATGAGAAACGCTGGGCTGGAGGAAGCACAAACTAGAATTGAGATTGCCAGGAGAAATATCAATAACCTCATATATGCAGATGACACCACCCTTATGGCAGAAAGTGAAGAACTAAAGAGCCTCCTGATGAAACTGAAAGAGGAAGTGAAAAAGTTGGCTTAAAGCGCAACATTCAGAAAACGAAGATCATGGCATCTGGTCCCATCACTTCATGTCAAATAGATGGGGAAACAGTGGAAACAGTCTCAGACTTTATTTTTCTGGGCTCCAAAATCACTGCAGATGGTGACAGCAGACATGAAATAAAAAGATGCTTGCTCCTTGGAGAGTTATGACCAACCTAGATAGCATATTGAAAAGCAGAGACATTACTTTGCCAACAAAGGTCCGTCTAGTCAAGGCTATGGGTTTTCCAGTAGTCATGTATGGATGTGAAAGTTGGACTATAAAGAAAGCTGAGCACTGAAGAATTGATGCTTTTGAAGTCTGGTTTTGGAGAAGACTCTTGAGAGTCCCTTGGACTGCAAGGAGATCCAACTAGTCCATTATAAAGGAAATCAGTCCTGGGTGTTCACTAAAAGGACTGATGTTGAAGCTGAAACTCCAATACTTTGGCCACCTGATGTGAAGAGCTGACTCATTTGAAAAGACCCTGATCCTGGGAAAGATTGAGGGCAGGATAAGAAGGGGACGACAGAGGATGAGATGGTTGGATAGCATCACCGACTCAATGGACATGAGTTTGGGTAAACTCTGGGAGTTGGTGATGGACAGGGAGGACTGGCGTGCTATGTTTCATGGGGTTGCAAAGAGTCAGACACAACTGAACGACTGAACTGAACTGAACTTAGAGACCTCTGGACAACATTAAATGCACCAACATTTGCATTGTAGGGGTCCCAGAAAGACAAGAGAGAGAGAAAGGACCTGGAAATATTTGAAGAAATAACAGCTGAAACGTTCCATAACATGGGAAAGGAAAGTGCAGAGAGTCACAGACATGGTAAACCCAAGGAAGAACACATAGAGACACATGGTAATCAAAGCAACAAAATTAAAAACAAAGATAAAATATTGAAATTAACAAGGAAAAAACGACAAATAACATAAAAAGGAACTCCCATTAGGTTATCAGCTGATTTTTCAACAGACACTCTATAAGCCAGAAGAGAATGTCATCATACATTTAAAGTGATGAAAGGGAAGAACCTACAACCAAGAAAACTTGAAAAAGCAAGAATCTCTTTCAGATTTGATGGAGAAATCAAAAGTTTTCAGACAAGAAAAAGTTAAGAAAATTCAGCAGCACCAACAAACTTTACAAAAAAATGCTAAAGAAACTTATCTAGGCAAAAAACACAAAAGAAGGAAAAGATCTGCACAAAATAAACCCAAAACAATTAAGAAAAAGGTAAGAAGATCATAGTATTGATAATTATCTTAAGTGTAAATGGATTAAATCCACCAAACAAAACCATAGACTGCCTGTGTAGATGAAAACCTGTTCATGTATGCACTTCCACTTACCACATCTCTCTGCTCAACTCCCCACATTGTGTGTAATTATTTTATATTGTTAGATTAATCATGTTTCAATTATGCCTTGTGATTTTAACTTTTATTTTGGTTCTGGCTATTAATTGGGAAAATTGATAAACATCTTTTAATATTGTGATTATGTAGTTATTATTTGCTTGATACCATTGTATCATGATTGGTTGACAGAAAATAGTAGAATTCTACATTAGTAAAGTGAAGTGAAAGTGAAAGTGTTAGTCACTTGGTTGTGTCCTACTCTTTGTGACCCCATGAGCTGTAGCCTGCCAGGCTCCTCTGTCCATGGGATTCTCCAGGAAAGAATACTGGAGTGGGATGCCATTTCCTTCTCCAGGGGATCTTCCCAACCCAGGGACCAAACTCAGATCGCCAGCATTGCAGGCACATTCTTTACCATCTGAGCCACCAGGGAGGCCCAATATCAGTAAAAATACCATTACTAGAAAAATCTGAAATCACATTTTAAGATTCAGATGCATATCAGAATTATCTTGGAATTTGTTGAAAAATATAAACGCCCAGGTATTGTTTTTTTCTCCAAAGCTCCAGCCAGATGTGTATCAAAGACAAGCCATGTTTTAAAACAAATGGACTATATGATGATCATTTACTTTTATCTAATTTGTTTCACTTTTTCTATTTCATATTCAGTGCTATCATTTCATTTAGATTTAGTTTATGTTTTACAATTTCTCCATCTCCTTTTTTGTTGTTCTTTCGCAAGACTTTATCAAGCAAAGTAGAAAAGCTTGTGTGTGTGTGTGTGTGTGTGTGTGTGTGTGTGTGTGTGCGTGTGTGCTGTTCTTAGTTGCTCAGTCCTGTCTGACTCTTTGCAACCCCACGGACTGCAGCCCTCCAGACTCCTTTGTCCATGGGGATTCTTCAGGCAAGAATACTCGAGTGGGTGACCATATGCTCCACTAGGGGACCTTCCCAACTTAGGGATCACAAACGAGGTCTCCCACATTGCAGGTGGATTCTTTACCATTTGAGTCACCAGGGAAGCCCAAGAATACTGGGGTGGGTAGACTATCCATTCTCTAAGGGATCTCCCTATCCCAGGACTGAACTGGGGTCTCCTGCAATGCTGGCAGAAACGGAGCTACCAGGAAGCCCATATGTTTATAGTATGCATAGTATAATATATGTATTTCATGAAACTTATGAATTTTTACCTAGCCCAAAATATTTTGCTTCCACTTTATTGACTTAGTATGAACAGAATGCTACATTTCAAATTTATATTCACTCAAAAATTTGATATAATTCCAGGTATTTTGGCATCTAGTATTTCTGCTAACAGTCTAGAAAGTTTATTATCTAATTATTTAAAAATTTTGAATTAGACTTGAAACTTCTATTCCAATTCTGAGAATATGAAGAAATACTATGTTTTTTAAAAAGAAATCAACATGTCACACAGTAATTTAACTAAAGTACAGATTTTGTTCAAATGTCACAAAATTTTATGCATGTCCATTATTTGTTTTCATACCTTATTCAAGACTCCACGTTGCATTTAATTGCATTGTGCAACTTGAATTGCATGGAACAAATTTTGATAAATTCTCTTTACACTTCTATTCTATTGCAAACACTTTCTAATTTTCCTTTTTATGACTTCTTAGATACACCTATCATTTAAAAGTGAGCATCTGATTTCCAAATACATGGGTTTTAAAATTATCTTTGACATTAATTTCTAATTTTGATATCAATTTCTCATTTAAATGTGTTCTTCTCTTCAATTACTCTGTGTTTTTTCAGTCTTCTAACTTTATTGAGGCTTTCAGTAGCTAAGTCAAACATCTCTCTTAGTAAATGTCACATTGCACTTGAAAATATGTGCATGCATGCATGCTAAGCCACTTCATTCTTGTTCAACTTTTTGTGACCCTATGAATTCTAGCCCTCCAGGCTCTTCTTTATGGGATTATCCTGGAAAGAATACTGGAGTGGGTTGCCATGCCCTCCTCTAGGGGATTTTCTCAATCCAGTGACTGAACCTACATCTAATGTATCCTGCTTTGGCATTGGGGTACTTTACGACTAGTGCCACCTGGAAAGTCCCTTGAAAAATTAATGGGTTTTTAAAAAAAACTTTTGGTATTGATTTCTGACATAATTCCACAATGATAAGAGAACAGACTCTATGATTTCAACATCTCTAGACTGTGAATTTTTTGCACCTTATTCTTTGTCCCTGGATATATTCCAGTGTCTCTTAGTTTATAGCCTATGGGAAAGTGAATAGAATTTGTATCCTACCATTATGTGAAAATTGTATAAATCTTAATAATGTAGAATTGGCTAAAAATCATCTTTAAATATCAATGAATAAATGCTCCTATCAAAATGAATAAGATGGCTGGTTGCATATGAAAATCAGAACCATCTATATGCTGCTTACAAGAGATTCACTTCAGATTTAAAGATACATAATGACTGATAGTGAAGGGTTGGAAAAAAGATATTTCATGCAAATGGAAATAACAAGTAATCAAGGATAGCAATACTCAGACTAAGTAGATTTTAAAATAAAGTCCATAACAAAAGATAAAGCAAGCATTATAAAATGATGAATACAAGATCAATACAAGAAGATAACTTATACTCATTGATATATGCTCCTAATTATAGGAGTACTTTAATGTATAAAGCAAATAATAACAGAAATAAAAGGAGAAATGGAAAATAATACAGCAATACTAGGGAATTTTAACACCTCACAGACATTAGTTGACCGATAAATGCAGAAAGAAGATCAATAAGGTAGCAAAAGTTACACATGAAATAATATACCATTGGGCTTAATAAATATCTACATGACATTCCATGCAAAAACAGGAGAGT
This sequence comes from Tragelaphus eurycerus, assembly GCA_935064755.1. NCBI lineage: Eukaryota > Metazoa > Chordata > Mammalia > Artiodactyla > Bovidae > Tragelaphus > Tragelaphus eurycerus. The sequence continues at coordinate 3,426,081 of CAKXYN010000119.1, read as the reverse complement.
GTAGATTCTTTTCAAGTGCACAAGGGATTTCTGCACTACAGATCCAATGTTAGGCCACAAAACAAGTCTTAAAATATTTTAGAGGATAGAAATTTTATCAAGTAACTTTTCAAACCAGAATGGTATGAAACAAGAATTCAATTACAGAATGAGAAATGGGAAAAACACAAATACTTGGAGATATGGGAATACCAGACTACCTGACCTGCCTCTTGAGAAACCTATATGCAGGTCAGGAAGCAACAGTTAGAACTGAACATGGAACAACAGACTGGTTCCAAACAGGAAAAAGAGTACATTAAGGCTGCATATTGTCACCTTCCTTATTTAACTTATATGCAGAGTACATCATGAGACATGCTGGGCTGGAAGAAGCACAAGCTGGAATCCAGATTGCCGGGAGAAATATCAATAACCTCAGATATGGAGATGATACCACTCTTATGGCAGAAAGTGAAGAGGAACAAAAAAGCCTCTTGATGAAAGTGAAATAAGAGAGTGAAAAAGTTGTCTTAAAGCTCAACATCTAGAAAACGAAGATCATGGCATCTTGTCCCATTACTTCATGGCAAATAGATGGGGAAACAGTGGAAACAGTGTCAGACTTTATTTTTATGGGCTCCAAAATAACTGCAGATGGTGACTGCAGCCATGAAATTAAAAGACGCTTACTCCTTGGAAGGAAAGTTATGACCAAACTAGATAGCATATTCAAAAGCAGAGACATTACTTTACCAACAAAGGTTCGCCTAGTCAAGGCTATGGTTTTTCCAGTAGTCATGCATGGATGTGAGAGTTGGACTATGAAGAAAGCTGAGTGCTGAAGAATTGATGCTTTTGAACTGTGGTGTTGGAGAAGACTCTTGAGAGTCCCTTGGACTGCAAGAAGATCCAACCAGTCCATTCTGAAGGAGATCAATCCTGGGTGTTCTTTGGAAGGAATGATGCTAAAACTGAAACTCCAGTACTTTGGCCACCTCATGCGAAGAGCTGACTCATTGGAAAAGACTCTGACTCTTGGAGAGATTGGGGGCAGGAGGAAGAGGAGACTACAGAGGATGAGATGGCTGGATGACATAACCGACTTGATGGACGTGAATTTGAGTGAACTCCGGGAGATGGTGATGGACAGGGAGGCCTGGCCTGCTGCAGTTCATGGGGTCGCAAAGAGTCGGACACGACTGAACTGAACTGAACTGAACTGAAACCTACAAGATGAAATCAGTTGGTTACTAAAAGACCAATCGGTTAATGAACAAATGAAAGAGAAAGTCAACAAATCCCTTGAGACAAATTTAAATCAAAACACAACTTTCCAAAATCTATCAGATGCAGCAAAAGCAGTGTAAAGAGGGAAGTTGACAGTAACCCAAGTCTACTCAAGAAATAAGAAAAATCTCAACTAATGAAACTTACCATGTGAAGAAATTAGAAAAATAAGAATAAATATGGCCCAAAGTCAGCAGAAGGAAGGAAACAATAAAGATCAGTGAGGAAATAAATAAAACAGAGGCCAAAATAAAAGAAACTGTCAGTGAAAGAAAGAGCTGTTTTCTTACAAGATAAACGAAAGTGATAAGCCTTTGGCCCTGCTCTTGTGAAAAAATAAAGACTAAAATTTGTTGTTAAGTCAATCAGTCATGTTTGACTCTTTCCTAACCCATGGACCCCATTACACCAGGCTTCCAGTCCTTCACCATCTCATGAAGTTTGCTCAGTCTCATGTCCATTAAGTCGATGATGCCATCTAACCACCTCATTCTCTGTTGCTCTCTACTCCTCCTGCTCTCATCTCCCTTACATCAGGGTCTTTTCCAATGAGTCAGTCTTCACATCAGCTGGCCAAAGTTTGGAGCTTCAGTTTCAGCATCAGCCCCTCTAATGGGTTTTCAGGGGTTATTTCCTTTAGGATTGACTGGTTTGATATCCCTGCTGTCCAAGGAACTCTCAAGAGTCTTCTCCAGCACCAAAATTTGAATGCATCAATTCTTCATTGCTCAGTCTTATTTATGGTCCAACTCTCACATCTGTACATGACTACTGGAAAAACCATAGCTTTGACTATATAAGCCTTTGTTCACAAAGTGATGTCTCTGCTTTTTAATATACTGTCTGTTTTTCATAGCTCTTGTTCTAAGGAGCAAACGTCTTTTAATTTCATGCCTGCAGTCACCGTCTTCAGTGATTTTGGAGCCCAAGAAAATAACGTTTGTCACAGTTTCCATTTTTTTCCCCAAATATGTGCCTTGAAGTGATGGACCTGGATGCCCATCACTGGGATCTTGGTTTTTTGAATGTTGAGTTTTAAGCCAACTTTTTCATTCTCCTTTTTCACCCTCATCAAGAGGCTCTTTATTTCCTCTTCACTTTCTGCCGTTAGGGTGGTGTCATCTGAGTATCATAGGTTATTCATATTTCTCCTCACAATCTTGATTCCAGCTTGTGATTCATCCAGCCCAGCATTTTCACATGATGTACTCTGCATAGAAGTTAAATAAGCAGGTTGATAATATACAGTGTTGATGAACTGCTTTGTCAATTTTGAATCAACCAGTCCATTGCTCCATGTCCAGTTCTAACTGTTGCTTCTTGACCTGCATACAGGTTTCTTAGGAAGCAGGTAAGGTGGTCTTGTATTCACACCTCTTTAGGAATTTTCCACAGTTTGTTGTGATCCACACAAAGTTTTTAGTGTAGTCAATGAAGTACATGTAATTGAGAGCAATTACAACCAATATCACAGAGATATAAAAATTCATGAGCAAATACTAAAACCATTTATATGTAAACAATTAGACATCCGAGAAGAAATAGATACATTTCTAGAAATATGTAATCTTCACAGACTGAATCAGGAAAAAATAGGCAATATGAACAGACCAACCAATTTTACTGAAATTGAATTAGGGAAAAAAAAAAACCAAAACACTCTAGGCAAAGAAACATCCAGAACTGCGCCTCTTCGGAGAGGAATTCTTCCAAAGGTATAAAGACTAATACCTATCTTTATCAAGCTATTTCAAAAAAATTAAAGCAGTGAAAATGAAAGTCGCTTAGTCATGTCTGACTCTTTGTGATCCCATGGACTGTATAGTCCCATGGATATATACAGTCCATGGGATTCTCTAGGCTAGAATACTGGAGAGGGTAGCCTTTCCCTTCTCCAAGGAGAACACTCCCAAATATATGCTATGATGCCACCATTACCCTGATACCAAAACCAGACAAAGACACTACCCCAAATAATTTACAGACCAGTATTCCTAATGAACATAGGTGAAAAGTCCTCAACAAAATATTAGCAAACTACCTCCCAATATATTTAAAATATCATGGCCAAGTGGGATGTATTCCAAGAATCAAGGATGGTTCAATATCCACAAATCAACCCATCTGCTATACCACATCAACAAAAGAATAATAAACATCACATTATCACCTCAACAGAGGTAGAAAAGGGCATTTGAAAAAAATTCGGCATCCATTCATGGAATAACACTCAGTAAAGTTGATATAGAGCAAACATGCCTCATTATAATACAGTTCATAGTTGACAAACCCATAGCTAACACTATATTCAGTGGGGACAATCTGAAAGCTTTTCTCTCAAATCATGAACAAGAGGAAGATGTCCACTCATCATTCCTGTTTAACATGGTACTTGAAGCTTTTAAAAATCACACAATCAGACAAGAAAAAAAAAAAAAGTAAGGCAGGGAGCTCAGGGCCGGTGCACTGGGATGACCCTGAGAGATGGGATGAGGAGGGAGGTGGGAGGGGGGTTTAGGATGGGGGACATATGTACACCCATGACCGTTTAATGTCAATGTATGTCAAAAACCACTACAACATTGTAATTAGCCTCCAATTGAAATAAATAAATAGATTTTTTTTAAAAAGAAAGAAATGTAAGGCATCCAACTTGGAAAGGAAGAAGTAAAACCGTGTCACTATTGGCAGATGACATGACACTATTTATAAGGCAAGTCACTTCAGTCGTGTCTGACTCTGTGCGACCCCATAGATGGCAGCCTACCAGGCTCCCCGTCCCTGGGATTCTCCAGGCAAGAACACTGGAGTGGGTTGCCATTTCCTTCTCCAATGCATGAAAGTGAAAAGTGAAAGTGAAGTCACTCATTCGTGTCCGACTCTTAGCAACTGCATGGACTGCAGCCTACCAGGCTTCTCTGTCCATGGGATTTTCCAGGCAAGAGTACTGGAGTGGGGTGCCATTGCCTTCTCTGACACTATTTATAGAAAATCTCAAAGTCTCTACCAAAACACTATTATGACTAATCAGTGAATTCAGTAAAATTCAAGACAAGATTAATATACAGAACTTTGTTGCTTTCCCATACATTAATAATGAACTATCCAAGACAAAATATGAAAAACAAACCCATTTAAAATCCTACCCAAAAGAATAAAACACAAAGGAACAAAGTCTAGTATTTTGAAAATGATAAGATATTGATGAAACTGAAAATGATACAGAGAAATAAGGTTCCAGATTCATGGATTGCAAGAATGAATATTGCTTTAATTTCCACACTAAAAAAAGCAATCTACATATGTCATGCAATCCCATCAACATACCCATAGCATATTTCACTGAACTAGAATAAATAATCCTAAAATTTATATGGGACAACAAAAGACCCTGAATTTCCAAAGCAATCTTGAGAAAGAGAACAAAGCTGGAGTATCATGTGCCAAGACCTCAGACTACACTAGAAAGCTATATTAATCAAACCAGTATGATATTCATATAAGAACAGACATATAGATCCTTGGAACAGAATACTAAATCCAGAAATAAACCAACCCACTTATGGTCAATTAGTGTATGACAAAGGAGGCAGGAATATACAGTGGGGAAAAGAAAGTCTCTTTAATAAGTGGTCTTGAGAAAACTGGACAGCTACAGTTAAAATGATAAAATTAGAATATTTTCTCACAGCATATGCAAAAGAAAATAAAAATGAATTAAAACCCTAATTTTAACACTGCAAGTCATAAGACTTCTAGAGGAAAACATAGAACACTCTGACGTAAATTGTAGCAATAATTTTGTATAATAGATCTGTCTACTATGGCAAAGGGAACAAAAGCAAAAATAAATGGGACCCAATTTAAAAGTTTTTGCAGGGAGGGGGAGGAGCTAAGATGGCAGAGGAATAGGACGGGGAGAACACTTTCTCCTCCACAAATTCATCAAAGGAACATCTAAACGCCGAGTAAATCCCACAAAACAACTTTGGAATACCGACAGAGGACATCAGACACTCAGAAAAGCAACTCATTGCCTTCTAAAGGAGGTAGGAAAAAATAAATAGACAAAAAAGAGATAAAGAGGGAGGGACGGACCTCTGTCCAGGGATAAGATCAGATCAGATCAGTCGCTCAGTCATGTCCGACTCTTCGCGACCCCATGATCTGCAGCACGCCAGGCCTCCCTGTCCATCACCAGCTCCCGGAGGTCACTCAGACTCACATCCATCGAGTCAGTGATGCCATCCAGCCATCTCATCCTCTGTCGTCCTCTTCTCCTCCTGCCCTCAATCCCTCCCAGCATCAGAGTCTTCTCCAATGAGTCAACTCTTCGCATGAAGTGGCCAAAATACTGGAGTTTCAGCTTTAGCATCATTCCTTCCAAAGAAATCCCAGGGCTGATCTCCTTCAGAATGGACTGGTTGGATCTTCTTGCAGTCCAAGGGACTCTCAAGAGTCTTCTCCAACGCCTGTCCGGGGAAGGGAGTCTTAAAAAAAGAGAAGTTTCCAAACACCAGGAAACACTCTCACTGCCTAGTCTGTGCCGAACCTGGGAAGCACGTAGGCCAACATAACAGGAAGGAAAATAAATAAACAATTAAAACCCACAGACTATGAACCCTACGATAATTTCCCCAGTGGAGAAGCAGCACAAACTCCTGCTTCCGCCATTAGCAAGTGGGGGCTGGGCAGGGAGGGCGCCGCGCAGGCGGCTTCGCGGGGCTGCATCGGCCTGAATATCCCGAGCGCTACCTGAGCAGAATAATTTGGGCTAGCAAACCAGACTGTGGAATACCTACCACACGAAAAGCCAGTCCTAACCCAAGACACCGCCAGGCCCGCGCACAGATCAAAGCTCTGTACAGAGATAACCGGCTGCAGTCCGCTCCCCTCCAGTGACAGGCAGCCAAAGCCGGAGGGAGGCAATCACAGCCCCAGAGAGACATTATCCACAAAACTGTAAGCAGGCTTCTTTGCTAACTAAGACTTCTTGGGGCTCTGGTCGGCTAACATCCGCCTAAGAAAGTGCACCGTGGGGTGGGGAGGCGATAAGTCGCAGATGCCGCACTTGCTAAACACCTCATTACCTGCACTGCTGGATTCTGCGAAGGGCACAAAACGCAAGCCCAACCGACCCTGGGCCTCTGAGGACTACCCGAGTGCCTGAACTTGAGCGGCTTGGACCTGGGAGGGGCAAGCAGCCCAGGGCTGGTCGCAGATGGTTCCGGTGGGGAAACAGAGAGCTTAAGCAGAGTAGGCAGGGAGGCTACGTGCCGTGAGCGGGGGCAGACCCAGTGTGGCTAAGCCACTGTGAGCACACGCCAGTGATATTTATTTGCAGCATCCCTCCCTCCCCGCAGTGCGACTGAACAAGTGAGTCTAAAAAAAAAAAAAAAAAAAGGTGTCCAGTACCGCCCCCTTTGTATCAGGGCAGAAATCAGACACTGAAGAGACCAGTAAACAGAAGAAGCTATAACAGAGGGAACCGCCATGGAAGCGACAGGCAATAAACTAAAACTTGACTCATTGGAGAAGACTGATGCCTGGGAGGGATTGGGGGCAGGAGGAGAAGGGGACTGACAGAGGATGAGATAGCTGGATGGCATCACTGACTCGATGGATGTGAGTCTGAGTGACCTCAGTGCGGATGTGGTGATGGACAGGAGGGGCCGGCATGCTGGAGTTCATGGGGTCCTGAAAGAGTCAGACACGACTAAGTGACTGATCTGATCTGATCTGATATGACAGAGAAAGGGGCCTATAGATCTTGAGAAATTTAAGCTGGAACAAGGAACTAGCTGAAAATGAACTGAACCCACAATACCCACAACAATAACAGAGAAAGTCTTATATATATTGTTACTATTTTTGCCATCATTGTTTCTTTCTTTTTTTTAATATATTTTTTATTAAAAAATTAAAAAAAATTTTATCCTCTAGTACTCCTTTAATTTCCACTTTTAGAACCTATTATTACTTTGTAAAAAAATCCGGATTCTCTCTTTTTCCCTTGTTTTTTTTTTTCTCCTCCCCCCCCCCCCCCCCCCACCATCCCTCCAGTTCATCCCAGTGCTCCAGTCCCAGGCATCTGTTATAGGGCATCGTACCTGGACTGACTCGTTTCAGATATGATATTATACATATTTCAATGCTATTCTCCCCAATCGTCCCACCCTCTCCCAGTCCCAGAGTCCAAAAGTCTGTTCTATACATCAGTGTCTCTTTTGCTGTCTCATAAGCGGGGTGATTGCTACCATCTTTCTAAATTCCATATATATGCGTTAGTATACTGTATTTGTGTTTTTCTTTCTGGCTTACTTCACTCTGTATAATAGGCTCCAGTTCCATCCACCTCATTAGAACTGATTCAAATGTATTCTTTTTAATGGCTGAGTAATACTCCATCGTGTATATGTACCACAGCTTGCTTATCCATTCATCTGTGGATGGACATCTAGGTTGCTTCCACGTCCTGGCTATTGTAAACAGTGCTGCTATGAACATTGGGGTACACGTGTCTCTTTCAATTCTGGTTTTCTCAGTGTGTATGCCCAGCAGTGGGATTGCTGGGTCATAAGGCAGTTCTATTCCCAGTTTTTTGAGGAATCTCCATACTGTTCTCCATAGTGGCTGTACTAGTTTGCATTCCCACCAACAGTGTAAGAGGGTTCCCTTTTCTCCACACCCTCTCCAGCATTTATTGCTTGTGGATTTTTGGATCGCAGCCATTTTGACTGGCGTGAAATGGTACCTCATAGTGGTTTTGATTTGCATTTCTCTGATAATGAGTGATGTTGAGCATCTTTTCATGTGTTTGTTAGCCATCTGTATGTCTTCTTTGGAGAAATGTCTATTAAGTTCTTTGGCCCATTTTTTGATTGGGTCGTTTATTTTTCTGGAATTGAGCTGTAGGAGTTGCTTGTATATTTTTGAGATTAGTTGTTTGTCTGTTGCTTCATTTGCTATTATTTTCTCCCATTCTGAAGGCTGTCTTTTCAGCTTGCCTATAGTTTCCTTTGTTGTGCAGAAGCTTTTTAAGTTTGATTAGGTCCCATTTGTCCATTTTTGATTTTATTTCCGATACTCTGGGAGGTGGGTCATAGAGGATCCTGCTGTGATGTAAGTCAGAGAGTGTTTTGCCTATGTTTTCCTCTAGGAGTTTTATGGTTTCTGGTCTTATATTTAGCTCTTTAATCCATTTTGAGTTTATTTTTGTGTATGGTGTTAGACAGTGTTCTAGTTTCATTCTTTTACAAGTGTTCAACCAGTTTTCCCAGCACCACTTGTTAAAAAGATTGTCTTTAATCCATTGCATATTCTTGCCGCCTTTGTCAAAGATTAGGTGGCCATATGGGCGTGGATTTATCTCTGGACTTTCTATTTTGTTCCATTGATCTATATTTCTGTCTTTGTGCCAGTACCATACTGTCTTGATGACTGTAGCTTTATAGTAGAGCCTGAAGTCAGGCAGGTTGATTCCTCCAGTTCCGTTCTTCTTTCTCAAGATAGCTTTGGCTATTCGAGGTTTTTTGTATTTCCATACAAATTGAGAAATTATTTGTTCTAGCTCTGTGAAGAATACCGTTGGTAGCTTGATGGGGATTGCATTGAATCTATAAATTGCTTTGGGTAGTATACTCATTTTCACTATATTGATTCTACCAATCCACGAACATGGTATATTTCTCCATCTATTAGTGTCCTCTTTAATTTCTTTCAGCAGTGTTTTATAGTTTTCTAAATATAGGTCTTTAGATTTTTTAGGAAGATATATTCCTAAGTATTTTATTGTTTTCATTGCAATGGTGAATGGAATTGTTTCCTTAATTTCTCTTTCTATTTTCTCGTTATTAGTGTACAGGAATGCAAGGGATTTCTGTGTGTTAATTTTATATCCTGCAACTTTACTGTATTCATTGATTAGTTCTAGTAATTTTCTGGTGGAATCTTTAGGGTTTTCTACGTAGAGGATCATGTCATCTGCAAACAGTGAGAGTTTTACTTCTTCTTTTCCAATTTGGATTCCTTTATTTCTTTTTCTGCTCTGATTGCTGTGGCCAAAACTTCCAGAACAATGTTGAATAATAATGGTGAAAGTGGGCATCCTTGTCTTGTTCCTGACTTTAGAGGAAATGCTTTCAGTTTTTCACCATTGAGGATAATGTTTGCTGTGGGTTTGTCGTATATAGCTTTTATTATGTTGAGGTATGTTCCTTCTATTCCTGCTTTCTGGAGAGTTTTTATCATAAATGGATGTTGAACTTTGTCAAAGGCTTTCTCTGCATCTATTGAGATAATCATATGGTTTTTATTCTTCAGTTTGTTAATGTGGTGTATTACGTTGATTGATTTGCGGATATTGAAGAATCCTTGCATCCCTGGGATAAAGCCCACTTGGTCATGGTGCATGATCTTTTTAATGTGTTGGTGGATTCTGATTGCTAGAATTTTGTTAAGGATTTTTGCGTCTATGTTCATCAGTGATATTGGTCTGTAGTTTTCTTTTTTTGTGGGATCTTTGTCAGGTTTTGGAATTAGGGTGATGGTGGCCTCATAAAATGAGTTTGGAAGTTTGCCTTCCTCTGCAATTTTCTGGAACAGTTTGAGTAGGATAGGTGTCAGCTCTTCTCTAAATTTTTGGTAGAATTCAGCTGTGAAGCCGTCTGGGCCTGGGCTTTTGTTTGCTGGGAGATTTCTGATTGTAGTTTCAATTTTCCGGGTTTTTGTGGGGCTTTTTAAGATTTTCTATTTCTTCCTGATCCAGTTTTGGAAAGTTGTACTTTTCTAAGAATTTGTCCATTTCTTCCACATTGTCCATTTTATTGCCATATAATTGCTGATAGTAGTCTCTTATGATCCTTTGTATTTCTGTGCTGTCTGTTATGATCTCTCCATTTAATACCCTTCTTTTTTAAAGGGAAAAAAAAACCCCACATATATATTTTTTATAACTTTTGCGACCCTTTTTTTTTTTCTTTTTTCTTTTTGTCTTTTCTTTTTTTCTTTCCTTTAACATTGTATTTTTGAAACTCCAAACTCTGCTCTAGATTCATAAGTTTAGCTTATTGGTAATTGCTATCTATTTTTTACCTATTCATTTTTTTAATAACTTTTGTGAATTCCTGCCCCCCCCTTTCTATCTCTTCATCTTTTCTTTGACATTGTATTCCTGAAACTCCAAACACTAATCTAGATCTTTAATTTATTCTTTCTGGTATATGTAATCTGCTGCTGCGAAGTCGCTTCAGTCGTGTCCGACTCTGTGCGACCCCATAGATGGAAGCCCACCAGGCTCCCTTGTCCCTGGGATTCTCCAGGCAAGAATACTGGAGTGGGTTGCCATTTCCTTCCCCAATGCATGAAAGTGAAAAGTGAAAGTGAAGTCGCTCAGTTGTGTCTGACTCTTAGCGACCCCATGGACTGGAGCCTACCAGGCTCCTCCGTCCATGGGATTTTCCAGGCAAAAGTACTGGGGTGGGGTGCCATTGCCTTCCCCGAGTATATGTAATCGATTTGTGCCTATTACTGACTGGATCTGTCTCTCTCCTTTTCATTCCCTCCTTTTATCCTCCTGACCACCTCTGTCTCCTTCCTTCCTCTTTTCTTCTCTGTATAACTCAGTGAACATCTCTGAGTGGTCCAGTTGTGGAGTGCAGTATAGAAGGAGAAGTTTTTGAGATTACTATAAAAATAAGACCAATAACTGGAAGCAGGAGGCTAAAGTCCAAACCCTGATTCCACGGAACATTAATTGACAGGAGCTCATCAAATGCCTCCAAACCTACACTGAAACCAAGCCAATATACAGGCTACCCAAAGTGACCCCAAAATCATAGACATCTCATAACTCATTACTAGACACTCCATTGCACTCCAGAGAGAAGAAATCCAGCTCCATCCACCAGAACACTGACACAAGCTTCCCTAACCAAGAAACCTTGACAAACCACCTGTACAAACCCACACACAGTGAAGAAATGCCACAATAAAGAGAACTCCACAAACTGCCAGAATACAGTAACGACACACTCCACAATCAGCAAAACAAAAAAAAAGGAAAAAAAAAAAAATGGTAACAAGGAAAAGAAAAAACACAAAGCACACCAAAAAAAAAAAAAAAAGAAAAAATAAACCTAATGAAGAAATAAATAAAAAAAAGGAAAATAAATCAAAAATCTGAAAATTAAAATTAAATCGAGGATAAGAAGCATGAGCAAAGAAAAGAAAAGTGAAGAAGAAAGAAAGGTTAAACAAGGACCTAAAAAAAAAAAAAAAGAATAAAAAAATAATGAATAAAGAAAAAAAAAAAAAAAAACTCTGGGAAGCAACAAATAGAAAAAAAAAGAGAGGAAAAAGAAAAAAAGGGAATTAAAAAAAAGAAAGGGAGAAAAAAAAGAAAAAAAGGGAAAAAAAAAAAAAAAAAATTAAAAAAAAAGAGACAATCTCAGAGACCCCCAGGACAATATTAAACGTTACAACATTCGAATCATAGGAGTCCCAGAAGAAGAAGACAAAAGAAAGACCATGAGAAAATACTAGAGGAGATAATAGTTGAAAACTTCCCTAAAATGGGGAAGGAAATAATCACTCAAGTCCAAGAAACCCAGAGAGTCCCAAACAGGATAAACCCAAGGCGAAACATCCCAAGACACATATTAATCAAATTAACAAAGATCAAACACAAAGAACAAATATTAAAAGCAGCAAGGGAAAAACAACAAATAACACACAAGGGAATTCCATAAGGATACGCGTCTTTCAACAAAAGAAAAAAAAAAAAAAAAAAAAAAGGCAAAAAGCATGGATACAAAAACAAGACCCACCTCAAAACAGGGGAAAGATTTTCAGGCAAATAGGGATCAAAAGAAAGCAGGAATAGCAATACTCATATCAGATAAAATAGACTTTAAAACAAAGGCTGTGAAAAGAGACAAAGAAGGTCACTACATAATGGTCAAAGGATCAATCCAAGAAGAAGATATAACAATTATAAATATATATGCACCCAACATAGGAGCACCACAATATGTAAGACAAATACTAACAAGTATGAAAGGAGAAATCAACAATAACACAATAATAGTGGGAGACTTTAATACCCCACTCACACCAATGGATAGACCAACTAAACAGAAAATTAACAAGGAAACACAAACTTTGAAAGATACAATAGACCAGTTAGACCTAATTGATATCTATAGGACATTTCATCCCAAAACAATGAATTTCACCTTTTTCTCAAGCGCACACGGAACCTTCTCCAGGATACATCACATCCTGGGCCATAAATCTAGCCTTGGTAAGTTCAGAAAAATTGAAATCATTTCAAGCATCTTTTCTGACTACAATGCAGTAAGATTAGATCTCAATAACAGGAGAAAAACTATTAAAAATTCCAACATATGGAGGCTGAAGAACACGCTGCTGAATAACCAACAAATCACAGAAGAAATCAAAAAAGAAATCAAAATCTGCATAGAAATGAATGAAAATGAAAACACAACAACCCAAAACCTGTGGGACACTGTAAAGGCAGTCCTAAGGGGAAAGTTCATAGCAATACAGGCATACCTCAAGAAACAAGAAAAAAGCCAAATAAATAACCTAACTCTACACATAAAGCAACTAGAAAAGGAAGAAATGAAGCACCCCAAGGTTAGTAGAAGGAAAGAAATCTTAAAAAACTAGGGCAGAAATAAATGCAAAAGAAACCAAAGAGACCATAGCAAAAATCAACAAAGCCAAAAGATGGTTCTTTGAAAGGGTAAATAAAATTGACAAACCATTAGCCAGACTCATCAAGAAACAAAGGGAGAAAAAATCAAATCAATAAAATTAGAAATGAAAATGGAGAGATCACAATAGACAACACAGAAATACAAAGGATCATAAGAGACTACTATCAGCAATTATATGGCAATAAAATGGACAACGTGGAAGAAATGGACAAATTCTCAGAAAAGTACAACTTTCCAAAACTGGATCAGGAAGAAATAGAAAATCTTAACAGACCCATCACAAGCACGGAAATTGAAACTGTAATCAGAAATCTTCCAGCAAACAAAAGCCCAAGTCCAGACGGCTTCACAGCTGAATTCTACCAAAAATTTAGAGAAGAGCTGACACCTATCCTACTCAAACTGTCCCAGAAAATTGCAGAAGGCAAACTTCCAAACTCATTCTATGAGGCCACCATCACCCTAATACCAAAACCTGACAAAGATGCCACAAAAAAAGAAAACTACAGGCCAGTATCACTGATGAACATAGATGCAAAAATCCTTAACAAAATTCTAGCAATCAGAATCCAACAACACATTAAAAAGATCATACACCATGACCAAGTGGGCTTTTTCCCAGGGATGCAGGGATTCTTCAATATCCGCAAATCAATCAACGTAATAAACCACATTAACAAATTGAAAAATAAAAACCATATGATTATCTCAATAGATGCAGAGAAAGCCTTTGACAAAGTTCAACATCCATTTATGATAAAAACTCTCCAGAAAGCAGGAATAGAAGGAACATATCTCAACATAATAAAAGCTGTATATGACAAACACACAGCAAACATTATCCTCAATGGTGAAAAACTGAAAGCATTTCCTCTAAAGTCAGGAACAAGACAAGGATGCCCACTTTCACCATTACTATTCAACATAGTTTTGGAAGTTTGGGCCACAGCAATCAGAGCAGAAAAAGAAATAAAAGGAATCCAAATTGGAAAAGAAGAAGTAAAACTCTCACTGTTTGCAGATGACATGATCCTCTACATAGAAAACCCTAAAGATTTCACCAGAAAATTACTAGAACTAATCAATGAATACAGTAAAGTTGCAGGATATAAAATCAACACACAGAAATCCCTTGCATTCCTGTACACTAATAATGAGAAAATCGAAAGAGAAATTAAGGAAACAATTCCATTCATCATTACATTGAAAAGAATAAAATACTTAGGAATATATCTCCCTAAAGGAACTAAAGACCTATATATAGAAAACTATAAAACACTGGTGAAAGAATTCAAAGAGGACACTAATAGATGGAGAAGTATACCATGTTCATGGATTGGTAGAATCAATATAGTGAAAATGAGTATACTACCCAAAGCAATTTATAGATTCAATGCAATCCCCATCAAGCTACCAATGGTATTCTTCACAGAGCTAGAACAAATAATTTCACAATTTGTATGGAAATACAAAAAACCTCGAATAGCCAAAGCTATCTTGAGAAAGAAGAATGGAACTGACGGAATCAACCTGCCTGACTTCAGGCTCTACTACAAAGCCACAGTCATCAAGACAGTATAGTACTGGCACAAAGACAGACATATACATCAATGGAACAAAATAGAAAGCCCAGAGATAAATCCACACACATATGGACACCTTATCTTTGACAAAGGAGGCAAGAATATACAATGGATTAAAGACAATCTCTTTAACAAGTGGTGCTGGGAAAACTGGTCAAACACATGTAAAAGGATGAAACTAGAGCACTTTCTAACACCATACACAAAAATAAACTGAAAATGGATTAAAGATCTAAATGAAAGACCAGAAACCATTAAACTCCTAGAGGAAAACATAGGCAAAACACACTCTGACATACATCACAGCAGGATCCTCTATGACCCACCTCCCAGAATATTGGAAAGAAAATAAAAAATAAATAAATGGGACCTAATTAAACTTAAAAGCTTCTGCACAACAGAGGAAACTATAAGCAAGGTGAAAAGACAGCCTTCAGAATGGGAGAAAATAATAAAAAAAACGAAGCAACAGACAAACAACTAATCTCAAAAATACACAAGCAACTCCTACAGCTCAATTCCAGAAAAATAAATGACCCAATCAAAAAATGGGCCAAAGAACTAAATAGACATTTCTCCAAAGAAGACATACAGATGGCCAACAAACACATGAAAAGATGTTCAACATCACTCGTTAACAGAGAAATGCAAATCAAAACCACTATGAGGCACCATTTCACAGCAGTCAGAATGGCTCCAATCCAAAAGTCCACAAGCAATAAATTCTGGAGAGGGTGTGGAGAAAAGGGAACCCTCTTACACTGTTGGTGGGAATGCAAACTAGTACAGCCACTTTGGAGAACAGTATGGAGAGTCCTCAAAAAACTGGGAATAGAACTGCCTTATGATCCAGCAATCCCACTGCTGGGCATACACACTGAGAAAACCAGAATAGAAAGAGACACGTGTACCCCAATGTTCATAGCAGCACTGTTTACAATATCCAGGACTTGGAAACAACCTAGATGTCCATCCACAGATGAATGGATAAGCAAGCTGTGGTACATATACACAATGGAGTATTACTCAGCCATTAAAAAGAATACATTTGAATCAGTTTTAATGAGGTGGATGGAACTGGAGCCTATTATACAGAGTGAAGTAAGCCAGAAAGAAAAACACAAATACAGTATACTAACGCATATATATGGAATTTAGAAAGACGGTAACAATAACCCTGTTTACGAGACAGCAAAAGAGACACTGATGTATAGAACAGACTTATGGACTCTGGGAGAGGGAGAGGGTGGGATGATTTGGGAGAATAGCATTGAAATATGTATAATATCATATCTGAAACGAGTCGCCAGTCCAGGTACGATGCCTGATAACGGATGCCTGGGGCTGGTGCACTGGGACGACCCAGAGGGATGGTATGGGGAGGGAGGGGAGGAAGGAGGGTTCAGGATGGGGAACACATGTATACTTGTGGCGGATCCATCTTGATGTATGGCAAAAGCAATACAATATTGTAAATCTAAGTAAAATAAAATTTAATTAAAAAAATAAACAAATCCAAGAATGATTAAAAAAAAAAAAAGTAAAAGTTTTTGCATAGCAAAGAAACCTTTGTCAAAAAGAGATAATCTACCAAATGGGAGAATGTATCTGCATGTTATATAACCAGTAGAGGTTGGAATATACACAGTTTATAAGACTCAACATCAGAAATCAAACGACTCAGTCAATAAATGGACAAAAGATCTGAATAGACATCTTTCCTAAGAAGACATACTGATGACCAAGAGGCTTATGAAAAAACACGCAACATTGCTAATCCTCAGGAAACGCAAATTAAAACCACAATGAGATATCACCTCACGCCAGTCAGAATGGTTATCAACAAAAAAGTTACAAATATCAAATGCTGGTAAGGACTGCAAAAATGGAAACCCCTTGTACACTTTTGGTTGGAATGTAAACTAGTTGAGCCACTGTGGAAGCAGTATGGTGGTTCTTCAAAAAAGTAAATATCAAACTACCACATCATCCAGCAATTCTACTCATAGGTACATATTTAAAGAAAATTAAAACACTTTTCCCAGTTTCTGGCTAGTGTAAATGGAGTAAACTTCAATACGACTGCATACAACTTCCCTCGCCGGCTGCGCGGCGCACTGAGAGCCCCTCGCCGGCTGCGCGGTACACTGAGAGCCCCTCGCCGGCTGCGCGGCGCACTGAGAGCACGCCCTAGAGGAGCTACCCAACGACCGAGGTCAGGAAGGGCGGCCGTGAGGAGATACCCCTCCCCCAAGGTCAGGAAGGGCAGCGGTGAGGAGAGACCCCTCATCCAAGGTAAGGTGCGATGGCTGTGCTTTGCTGGAGCAGCCGGGAAGAGACACCCACGTCCAAGGTAAGAGAAACCCAAGTAAGATGGTAGGTCTTGCAAGAGGGCATCAGAGGGCAAATACACTGAAACCATACTCACAGAAAACTAGTCAATCTAATCACACCAGGACCACAGCCTTGTCTAACTCAATGAAATTAAGCCATGCCCACGGGGCAACCCAGGATGGGCGGGTCATGGTGGAGAGATCTGACAGGGTGTGGTCCGCTGGAGAAGGGAATGGCAAACCACTTCAGTATTCTTGCCTTGAGAACCCCATGAACAGTATGAAAAGGCAAAATGATAGGATACTGAAAGAGAAACTCCCCAGGTCAGTAGGGGCCCAATATGCTACTGGAGATCAGTGGAGAAATAATTCCAGAAAGAACGAAGGGATGGAACCAAAGCAGAAAGAATACTCAGCTGTGGATGTGTCTGGTGATAGAAGCAAAGTCCCATGCTGTAAAGAAGAATATTGCATAGGAACCTGGAATGTCAGGTCCATGAATCAAGGCAAAATGGAAGTGGTCAAACAAGAGATGGCAAGAGTGAATGTTGACATTCTAGGAATTAGCGAACTAAAATGGACTGGAATGGATGAATTTAACTCAGAGAACCATTATATCTACTACTGCGGGCAGGAATTCCTCAGAAGAAATGGAGTGGCCATCATGGTCAACAAAAGAGTCCGAAATGCAGTACTTGGATGCAATCTCAAAAACGATAGAATGATCTCTGTTCGTTTCCAAGGCAAACCTTTCAATGTCACAGTAATCCAGGTCTATGCCCCAACCAGTAATGCTGAAGAAGCTGAAGTTGAACGGTTCTATGAAGACCTCCAAGACCTTTTAGAACTAACACCCAAAAAAGATGTCCTTTTCATTATAGGGGACTGGAATGCAAAAGTAGGAAGTCAAGAAACATCTGGAGTAACAGGCAAATTTGGCCTTGGAATACGGAATGAAGCAGGGCAAAGACTAACAGAGTTTTGTCAAGAAAATGCACTGGTCATAGCAAATACCCTCTTCCAACAACACAAGAGAAGACTCTATACATGGACATCACCAGATGGTCAACACCGAAATCAGATCGATTATATTCTTTGCAGCCAAAGATGGAGAAGCTCTATACAATCAGCAAAAACAAGACCAGGAGCTGACTGTGGCTCAGACCATGAACTCCTTATTGCCAAATTCAGACTGAAATTGAAGAAAGTAGGGAAAACCACTAGACCATTCAGGTATGACCAAAATCAAATCCCTTATAATTATACAGTGGAAGTGAGAAATAGATTTAAGGGCCTAGATCTGATAGATAGAGTGCCTGATGAACTATGGAATGAGGTTCGTGACATTGTACAGGAGACAGGGATCAAGACCATCCCCATGGAAAAGAAATGCAAAAAAGCAAAATGGCTGTCTGGGGAGGCCTTGCAAATAGCTGCGAAAAAGAAGAGAAGTGAAAAGCAAAGGAGAAAAGGAAAGATATAAACATCTGAATGCAGAGTTCCAAAGAATAGCAAGAAGAGATAAGAAAGCCTTCTTCAGTGATCAATGCAAAGAAATAGAGGAAAACAACAGAATGAGAAAGACTAAGGATCTATTCAAGAAAATCAGAGATACCAAAGGAACATTGCATGCAAAGATGGGCTCGATAAAGGACAGAAATGGTATGGACCTAACAGAAGCAGAAGATATTAAGAAGAGGTGGCAAGAATACACAGAAGAACTGTACAAAAAAGAGCTTCACGACCCAGATAATCATGATGGTGTGATCACTGACCTAGAGCCAGACATCCTGGAATGTGAAGTCAAGTGGGCCTTAGAAAGCATCACTACGAAGAAAGCTAGTGGAGGTGATGGAATTCCAGTGGAGCTATTCCAAATCCTGAAAGATGATGCTGTGAAAGTGCTGCACTCAACATGCCAGCAAATTTGGAAACTCAGCAGTGGCCACAAGATTGGAAAAGGTCAGTTTTCATCCCAATCCCAAAGAAAGGCAATGCCAAAGAGTGCTCAAACTACCGCACAATTGCAGTCATCTCACACGGTGGTAAAGTAATGCTCAAAATTCTCCAAGCCAGGCTTCAGCAATATGTGAACCGTGAACTTCCTGATGTTCAAGCTGGATTTAGAAAAGGCAGAGGAACCAGAGATCAAATTGCCAAGATCCGCTGGATCATGGAAAAAGCAAGAGAATTCCAGAAAAACATCCATTTCTGCTTTATTGACTATGCCAAAGCCTTTGACTGTGTAGATCACAATAAACTGTGGAAAATTCTGAGAGAGATGGGAATACCAGACCACCTGATCTGCCTCTGGAGAAATCTGTATGCAGGTCAGGAAGCAACAGCTAGAACTGGTCATGGACCAACAGACTGGTTCCAAATAGGAAAAGGAGTACGTCAAGGCTCTATATTGTCACCATGTTTATTTAACTTATATGCAGAGTACATCATGAGAAATGCTGGACTGGAAGAAACACAAGCTGGAATCAAGTTTGCCGGGAGAAATCTCAATAACCTCAGATGTGCAGATGACACCACCCTTATGGCAGAAAGTGAAGAGGAACTAAAAAGCCTCTTGATGAAAGTGAAAGTGGAGAGTGAAAAGGTTGGCTTAAAGCTCAACATTCAGAAAACAAAGATCATGGCGTCTGGTCCCATCACTACATGGGAAATAGATGGAGAAACAGTGGAGACAGTGTCGGACTTTATTTTTCTGGTCTCCAAAATCACTGCAGATGGTGACTGCAGCCATGAAATTAAAAGACGCTTACTCCTTGGAAGGAAAGTTATGACCAACCTAGACAGCATATTCAAAAGCAGAGACATCACTTTGCCAACAAAGGTTCGCCTAGTCAAGGCTATGGTCTTTCCTGTGGTCATGTATGGATGTGAGAGCTGGACTGTGAAGAAGGCTGAGCGTCGAAGAATTGATGCTTTTGAACTGTGGTGTTGGAGAAGACTCTTGAGAGTCCCTTGGACTGCAAGGAGATACAACCAGTCCATTCTCAAGGAGATCAGCCCTGGGATTTCTTTGGAAGGAATGATGCTAAATCTGAAACTCCAGTGTTTTGGCCACCTCATGCGAAGAGTTGACTCATTGGAAAAGACTCTGATGCTGGGATGGATTGGGGGCAGGAGGAGAAGGGGACGACAGAGGATGAGATGGCTGGATGGCATCACTGACTCGATGAATGTGAGTCTGAGTTACCTCCGAGAGCTGGTGATGGATAGGGAGGCCTGGCGTGCTGCGGTTCATGGGGTCGGGAAGGGTCGGACACGACTGAGCGACTGATCTGATCTGAACTTATATAACAATTTTATAATATATAATACGATGTATAATATACACTATATGTAGATGACACCACCCAAATGGCAGAAAGTGAAGAGGAACTAAAGAGCTTCTTGATGAAGGTGAAAGAGGAGAATGAAAAGGCTGGCATCTGGCCCCATCACTTCATGGCAATAAGTGGGAAAAATGGAAACAGTGACAGATTTTATTTTCTTGGGTTCCAAATCACTGCAGCCATGAAATTAAAAGACGCTTGCTCCTTGGAAAAAAAAGCTATGCCAAATCTCAACAATGTATTAAAAAGCAGACACATCACTTTGTGAACAAAGGTCCATATAGTTATAGGTGTGGTTTTTCCAGTAGTCATGTATGGATGTGAGAGCTTGACCACAAAGAAAGCTAAACCCCTAAGAACTGATGCTTTTGCACTGTGGTGGAAAAGACTCTTGAGAGACCCTTGGACTTCAAGGAGATCATACCAGTCAATCCTAAAGGAAATCAACCCTGCATGTTCTTTGGTAGGACTGATGCTGAAGCTGAAGCTCCAGTACTTTGGCAACCTGATGTGAAGAGCCAACTCATGAGAAAAGGCCATGATGCTGGGAAAGATCGAAGGCAGGAGGAAAAGGGAATGACAGAGAATGAGATGGCTGGATGACATGAGCCTGGGCAAACTCCAGGAGATGTTGAAGGACAAGGAAGCCTAGCAAGCTGCAGTCCATGGGGTCTCAAAGAGTCAGATATGACTTAGCAACTGAACAACAAAAAATATATATTTTTAGATAATTGCATATGTAACATCAAGTATATATGATATATATATATAATTTTAAACTATTGCTATTTAAATGAATTAAGAGAAAAATGAGTAAATTATGTATTAATGGTGTCTATTACAATTACATAAGAATACCTACAAGTGTCTTCTTCTGCTTCATGCAAATTTAAACTACCAAATTATCATCTGAGGTCAATTCTTTCTAGCCTGAAAAGCATTTTTAGGTGTTTCTCATAAAGCAAGTCTATCAATGAGTTTTCTCAATTCTTATTTATTTGGTCTTTATTAAGGTCTTTCTTTCACCTTAATTTTTAATATTAATTTTGCTGTATGTAGAATCCTTGGTTGAAAGTGTTTTTCCTTGAACACTTTGAATACATTATCCTACTGCCTTTTGGCTTCCATTGTTTCTTCTGAGACATCACTTTTTAACCTTATTGAGGTTCTTTTATAATAGAAATATTTTTTCTTTTTCAGTGTTTAAAATTTTCTTACTGTTGCTGATATTCAGCCTTTTACCATCATGTGTCTGTTTATTAGTCTGTTTGAGTTTATCACACTTGGTCTTTGTTGAGCTTCCTAGATATGTATATTATAATTTTAAAAACAAATTTGAGAAGCTTTCAGCTAGTATTTCTTTGAAAAATTTTCTTCACCTTATTTCTCCCATCTCCTTCTGTTATCCCCAACAGGCACATGTTAATTTTCTCAGTGTTGTCTTACATTTCTCCAAAGCTCTGTTAATGTTTCTTCATTCCATTTTCTCTGTTCTTTAGCTCTGTTAATCTATCCATTTGTGTTCAATTTGCTAATTATTTTTATTGCCTATCAAATCTGTTGTTTAACCCCTCTGGTAAGAATTTTATTTCAGTTATTGCAGGTTTAAAGTTCAGAATTTACATTTGGTTCTTTTAAAAAATTTGATTAAGTTTTTATAAAATTCCTATCTATTTATGCATTATCTTTTTTATTGAAGTATAGTAGATTTACAATGTTGCACCAATTTTTGATGTACAGCAAGAGGACTCAGTTTTAAACATATATACATTCTTTAAAAAATGTTCTTTTCCATTGTGGTTTATCACAGGAGATTGGATATACAGTAGGACCTTGTGCTATACAGTAGGACCTTGTTGTTTATCCATTCTAAATGTAATACTTTGCACTGACCAAACCCAAATTCCCAGTCCATCAGTCTCCCTCCCCCAACCCCCCTTGGCCAACACAAGTTTGATCTCTATGTCTTTGAGTCTGTTTTGCAGATAAGTTCATTTGTATCATATTTAATTTTCCACATATAAGTGATATCATATGGCATTTTCATTCTCTTTTTGACTTACTTCACTTACTATGTAAATCTCCAGCAGCATCTATGTTTCTGCAAATGGCATTATTTTGTTCTTTTTTGTGGCTGAGTAGTATTCCATTATATATATGTACCACATCTTTATCCATTCATCTCTTGATGGACATTAAGGTTGTTTCCATGTTTTGGCTACTGTGAATAGTGCTGCTATGAACACAGGGGTGTGTGTATCTTTCTGAATTACAGTTTTGTTTGAGTATATACCCAAGAATGGGTTTGCTGGACCATATGGCAATTCTATGTTTAGTTTGCTGAGGAACCTGTATACTCTTTCATAGGAGCTGCACAAACTTATATTCCCACCAACATTATAATAAGGTTCACTTCTCTGTACACCATATCCAGCATTTATTTGTAGCCTTTAATGATGGCCATTCTGACCAATGTGAGGTTGTTCTCATTGTAGTTTTGTTTTGCATTTCTCTAATGATGAGCAATGTTGAGCATCTTTCTATGTGCCTACTAGCCATCCTTGGATGTGATGAGCCAATTCATTGGAAAAGATCCTGATGCTGGGAAAGATTGAGGGCAGGAGGAGAAGGAGGCAACAGAGGGTGAGATGGTTTGATGGAATTATTGATCCAATTGACATGAGTTTGAGCAAACTCCAGGAGATAGTGAAGGACAGGGAAGCCTGGCATGCTACAGGCCATGGAGTGGCAAAGAGTCAGACACGACTGAGCAACTTGGAGAAATGTCTATTAAGATCTGCTCTTTTTTTTATTTTTTGGAGGGGGGAGGATTTATTTGTTTGGCATTTTTCTTGTTGAGTTGAATGAGCTGTTTCTACATTTTGGAGATTAAAGCCTTTGTTGGCCACACTATTTGCATATATTTTATCCCATTCCTTAGTTGTCTTTTTGTTTTGCTTATTGTTTCATTTTCTGTGCTAAATCTTGTAAGTTTGATTAGGTCTTATTTGTTTATTTTTGCTTTTATTTCGATTGTCTAGCTAGGTGGACCTAAGGAAACATTAACATGATTTATGTCAGAGAATGATTTGTCTCTGCTCAAAGAGTTTTTGGTGTTATGTCTTATGTTTAAGTCCTTAATCCATTTTAAGTTTATTTTTGTGCATGGTATGAGGAAGTGTTCTAACTTTATTGATTTACATGCAGCTTTCCAATTTTCCTAGCACCACTTGCTGAGAAGAATGTATTTTTCCCATTTTATATTCTTTTCTCCTTTGTTGAAGATTGATTGACCATAGATGTGTGAATTTATTTCTGGTTTCACTATCATGTTCTATTGATCTGTTATTTTTGTATCAATACTTCACTGTTTTGAGTACTGTAGCTTTGCAGTATTGTCTGAAGCTGGATAAGTTATACTTCTTGTTTTACATTTGTTCCTCAGAATTACTTTGGCAATTCTGGGTCTTTTATTGTTCCATACAAATATTTGGATTATTCACTCTGGTTCTATGAAAAACGTCATGGATAATTAGATAAGGATTGCATTAAATTTGAAGATTGCTTTTGGGTTCAGTTCAGTCACTCAGTCATGTCCAACTCTTTGCAACACTATGGACTGCAGCATGCCAGGCTTCCCTGTCCATCACCAACTCCAGGAGCTTGCTCAAACTCATGTCCATCAAGTTGGTGATGTCATCCAACCAACTCATCCTCTGTCAACCCCTTCTCTTCCTGTCTTCCTTTCCCATCATCAGGGTCTTTGCAAATGAGTCAGCTCTTTGCATCATGTGGTCAAAGTATTGGAGTTTCAGCTTCAGCGTCAGTCCTTCCAATGAATATTCAGGACTGATTTCTTTTAGAATTGACTGGTTTGATCTCCTTGCAGTCCAAGGGACTCTCAAGATTCTTCTCCAACACCACAGTTCAAAAGCATCAATTTTTCAGTGCTCAGTTTTCCTTATAGTCCAACTCTGACATCCATACATGATTACTGGAAAAAACACAACTTTGACTAGACAGGCCTTTGATGGCAAAGTAATGTCTCTGCTTTTTAATATGCTGTCTAGTTTGGTCATAGCTTTTCTTCCAAGGAGCAAGCGTCTTTTAATTTTGTGGCTGCCATCACAATACACAGTGATTTTGTAGCCCAAGAAAATAAAGTCTGTCACTGTCTACATTGTTTCCCCATCTATTTGCCATGAAGTGATGGAACCGGGTGTCATGATCTTAGTTTTTTGAATGTTGAGCTTTTTTTTTAAATTAAATTTTATTTTGCTTAACTTTACAATATTGTATTGTTTTTGCCATAACCAGCTTTTTCACCCTCTTCTTTCACTTTCATCAAGAGGCTCTTTAGGTCTTCTCTTTCTGCCATAAAAGAGGTATTATCTGCATATCTCAGGTTA
This sequence comes from Tragelaphus eurycerus, assembly GCA_935064755.1. Taxonomy (NCBI): domain Eukaryota; kingdom Metazoa; phylum Chordata; class Mammalia; order Artiodactyla; family Bovidae; genus Tragelaphus; species Tragelaphus eurycerus. Next base: position 3,401,399 of record CAKXYN010000119.1, on the reverse strand, counting down.
TTGATATTTCTCCCAGCAATCTTTATCCCTGCTTGTGCTTTATCCAGCCCAGCATTTCACATGATGTACTCTTCATATAAGTTAAATAAACAGGGTGACAATATGACATACTCCTTTCCCAATTTGGAACCAGTCTATTGTTCCATGTCCCATTCTGTTGCTTCTGGACCTCCATACAGATTTATCAGGAAGCAGTTATGGTGGTCTGGTATTGCCATTTGTTGAAGAATTTTCCACAGTTTGTTGTGATCTACACAAAGGCTTTGGCATAATCAATAAAGAAGAAGTAGGGTTTTTTGTTTTTTTTTTTTTTTCCCGAAATTCTCTTGCTTTTTCTATGATCCATCGAATGTTGCCAATTTGATCTCTGGTTCCTCTGCCTTTTCTAAATCCAGGTTGAACATCTGGACATTCTCAGTTCACATACTGTTGAAGTCTGGCATCGAGAATTTTGAACATTAGTTTGCTAGTGTGTAAGATGAGTGTAATTGTGCAGTAGTTTGAACATTCTTTCTCACTGCCCTTCTTTGGGATTGGAATGAAAGTGGACCTTTCAGTTTGATGGAGTTAATATAATAATGCCAATTCTTGTAAACCAAGAGCATGGGATAGATTTGCATTTCTTTGAATTATCTTTAGTTTCCTTTATTAATGTTTTATAGTTCACAGAATATAAGTCTTTCACCTCCTTGCTGCTACTGCTACTGCTACTGCTGCTATGTCGCTTCAGTCGTGTCCGACTCTGTGCGACCCCATAGACGGAAGCTCACCAGGCTTCCCTGTCCCTGGGATTCTCCAGGCAAGAACACTGGAGTGGGTTGCCATTTCCTTCTCCAGTGCATGAAAGCGAAAAGTGAAAGTGAAGCCACTCAGTCGTGTCCGACTCTTAGTGACCCCATGGACTGGAGCCTACCAGGCTCCTCCGTCCATGGGATTTTCCAGGCAAAAGTACTGGAGTGGGGTGCCATTGCCTTCACCTCCTTGGTCAGGTTTATTCCTAAGGTATTTTTGGGACAATTTTAAAAGGCATATTTTTTACGTTCCCTTTCTGATACTTCATTGTTAGTGTAAAGAAATACCATCAATTCTAAATGTTAAACTTGTGTCCTGCTACTTTGCCAAATTCATTTATTAGATCTAGTAGTTTTTGTGTGCAGTCTTTCCTATATGCAAAATTATGCCATCTACATATAGTGACGATTTTACCTCTTCCCTTCCAATTTGGGTACTTATTATTTTTTTAATTTTTTTGGTCTAACTGCTATGGCTAGGACTTCCAATACTATGTTGAATAAAAATTGTGAGTCACACAGCAAATTCCAATTGGCTATCTATTTTCCATATGGTATTGTAAATTTGCATGTTACTCTCTCCATACATTTCACCTTCTCCCTCCTCCCCTCCCACCATGTCCATAGGTCTGTTCTCTCTCTGTTTCTCCATTGCTGCCCTGAAAATAAATTCATCAGTGCCATCTTTTTATATTCCATATATTTGCTGTGTGACTCAAGGAAGTCAAACAGGGGCTCTGTGACAAGGCTGAATGATGGGATGGGGAGGGAGATGGGAGGGAGGTTTGGGAGGGAGGGGACATGAGTCTACCTGTGGCTGATTCTTGTTGATGTATGACAGAAAACCACAAAATTCTGTAAAGTAATTACCCTTTAATCAAAAAATAAAATAAAACAAAAACATAGAAAATGAAATGTCAAAAAAGTGGTGAGAGTGGGCATCTATGTTTTATTCCAGATTTTAGCAGAAGTCTTTCAGCTTTTGGGGCTTCCCTGGTGGTTCAACTGGTAAAGAATCTGCCTGCAATGTGGGAGACCTGGCTTTGATCCCTGGGTTGGAAAAATCCCCTGGAGAGGGGAAAAGCTAACCTTTCCAATATGCTGGCCTGGAGAATTCCATAGACTATACAGCCCATGGGGTTGCAAAGAGTAAGACATGACTGAGTGACTTTCACTTGACATTTTTCAGCTTTTCACAATTATTATATTGGCTGTGTTTGTCATATGTAGTTTTCATTATGTTGAGAAATGTTCCTGGTGTACTCACTTTGGAAAGAGTTTGTTTTATCATGAATGGATGTTGAATTGTGTCAAATGCTTTTTCTGCATCTATTGAGATTATCATGTGATTTTTGACATTTGTTAAGGTGGTGTATTATATCAATTGATTTGCATATGTTGAACCATCCTTGTGACACTGGAGTGAATCCCACTTGGTTATAGCATATGATTTTTTTTTTATGCTGGATTTGACTTTTCAATATTTTGTTGAGATTTTGCATGTATTTTCATCAAAGATTTTGGCCTGTAATTTTCTTTTTTTGGTGGCATCTTTGTCTGGTTTTGGTATCACGGTGATGGTGACTTCATAGGATGTCCTTGTGAGTATTCCCTTCCTTCAATTTTTTGGAAGACTTTGACGAGAATCAGTATAAGTTTTTATATATTTGATAGATTTCATGTGTAAAGCTTTATGGACCTGGACTTTTTTCTGTAGGGAGTTTTTTAAAATCACAGATTCTACTTCATTTCTTCTAATTGATCTGTTAAAATTATCTATTTCTTGTTGATTGAATTTTGGTGAGCTGTATATTTCTAGAAAGTTGTCCATTTCTTCTAGGTTGCAAAATTTGTTGCATATAGTTTTTTATAGTTTTCTGTTAGGGTTTTTTTGCATTTTTGTGGTACCAGTGGAGGTTTTTCTCTTTCATTTTTAAAATTTTGTTTATTTGGGTTCTTTTTCTTTCCTTCTTGGTGGGCCTGGACAGAGGTTGGTCACTTTTGTTTATCCTTTCAAAGAACCAGCTCTTTATTTTATTGATTTCTTCTGTCTTTTAATGTCTATTTTGTTTCCTTCATGATCTTTATTATTTCCTTCCTTTTGCTGAATTTAGGTTTTGCTTGTTCTTCTTTTTCTTGTATATTTGTAATCATTTTGATCAATACTTTCTTCATATTTTCTTTTACTTCTTTATTCAAACTTTGTTTCTGTGAACACATTTATAATGGCTACTTTAAAATATTTTCTTCTTAAGTCTAACATCTAGTGACTCTAACAGGTAGTTTCTCTTGCTTTCTTCTTTATGGTCATGTTTTCCTATTTCTTTGTAGTCTTTGTAGTATTTTTTGTTGGAAACTGGGTATTTTATATATTATGTTTTAGCAATTATGTGTACTGAACCTCCTATCCTGGAAGTTGTTATTATTATTAACTTGTTTAATGAATGTCTTAATTATTTTACTGAAGTCTACTGCATTCCAACTTTCCAGTATTAAATCTCTGATTTTCCTCAGTGAGATGAAACTTTGGGTATGCCTACGGTTACCAGGGAATGATAGTGGTAATGGTAGGACTTGCTTCCTCTATTTCTCTGACAATATTCAGCTGCTAAACTCCACTAATTGGTCTTTTATTGATCTATTGCTTACATAATGTGATGGAGTGTAAAATTCACCTACAAACTAATATAATAAAATTGTGCTCCTTTTATGGAACTGTTTCACTGATTAGTATTTAATATTTGTTCTGACCTCAACAGAGCTCCTCCTGGCTCTCTTTTCCTCTAGTTTTCTCCTCCAAATTAGCCAGTCTACATTTTATATTGTTTGTTCATTAGATATAAGAATTTACTCTCAATTCCCTTCACCACAACCTCAATGGGTTTGACAGTACTCTTAGTTTTACACTTTTCCATATTCTCATGAATGAGGTTGCTTCCATTGCATGCTGAGTTGCCCAAGTCGTGTCAAACTCTGTGCAGCCTCATAGACTGAAGCCCACAAGATTCTCTGTCCATGGGATTCTCCAGGCAAGAATACTGGAGTAGGTTGCTGTGCCCTCCTCCAGGAGATCTTCCCTACCTGTGAATCAAACTAGCGTCTCCCGGCATCATCTACATTGCTGGCAGATTCTTTACCCACTGTTGCTTCCATTCAGATCAGATCAGTCGCTCAGTCGTGTCCGACCCTTTGTAACCCCATGAACCACAGCACGCCAGGCCTCCCTGTCCATCACCAACTCCCAGAGGTCACTCAGACTCACATCCATCGAGTCAGTGATGCCATCCAGCCATCTCATCCTTTGTCATCCCCTTCTCCTCTTGCCCTCAATCCCTCCCAGCATCAGAGTTTTCTCCAATGAGTCAACTCTTCACATGAGGTGGCCAAAATACTGGAGTTTCAGCTTTAGCATCATGCCTTCCAAAGAAATTCCAGGGCTGATCTCCTTCAGAATGGACTGATTGGATCTCCTTGCAGTCCAAGGGACTCTCAAGAGTCTTCTCCAACACCACAGTTCAAAAGCATCAATTCTTCGGCGCTCAGCCTTCTTCACAGTCCAGCTCTCACATCCATACATGACCACAGGAAAAACCATAGCCTTGACTAGACAGAAAATGAAGATCGTGGCATCTGGTCCCATCACTACATGGGAAATAGATGGAGAAACAGTGGAAACAGTGTCAGAATTTATTTTTCTGGGCTCCAAAATCACTGCAGATGGTGACTGCAGCCATGAAATTAAAAGACGCTTACTCCTTGGAAGGAAAGTTATGACCAACCTAGATAGCATATTCAAAAGCAGAGACATCACTTTGCCAGCAAAGGTTCGCCTAGTCAAGGCTATGGTCTTTCCTGTGGTCGTGTATGGATGTGAGAGCTGGACTGTGAAGAAGGCTGAGCATCGAAGAATTGATGCTTTTGAACTGTGGTGTTGGAGAAGACTCTTGAGAGTCCTTTGGACTGCAAGGAGATCCAACCAGTCCATTCTGAAGGAGATCAGCCCTGGAATTTCTTTGGAAGGAATGATGCTAAAGCTGAAACTCCAATATTTTGGCCACCTCATGCGAAGAGTTGACTCATTGGAGAAGACTCTGATGCTGGGAGGGATTGAGGGCAGGAGGAGAAGGGGACGACAGAGGATGAGATGGCTGGATGGCATCACTGACTCGATGGATGCGAGTCTGAGTGACCTCCGGGAGCTGGTGATGGACAGGGAGGCCTGGCGTGCTGCAGTTCATGGGGTCGCAGAGAGTCGGACATGACTGAGCGACTGATCTGATCTGATCTAGACAGAAGCAGTCAATCGACTGGTTGCTTCCATTAAGAAGGGATTAAAAGGTATCAGTTTTAAATCCTCTTTTTCTTCCCTGGTGGCTCAGAGGTTAAAGCATCTGCCTGCAATGTGGGAGACCTGGGTTCAATACCTGGGTCAGGAAAATCCCCTGGAGAAGGAAATGTCAACCCACTCCAGTATTCTTGCCGGGAGAATCCCATGGACAAAAGAGCCTGGTGGGCTGCAGTCCATGGGGTCGCAAAGAGTCGGACACGACTGAGCGACTTCACTCACTTTTCTACCCAGGCAAAATCTCTGAGCTAGGCTCTGGAGCTGCCACAATGGCAAGCATATCTCTGAGTGGCAATCTTATAGGAGCTGAGTGGTCAGTGGTGGTGAGGAAGCTGGTCAGTAGCCTGAAATCCTCTCATCTTGTTCCACTTGGTGTTGAACCCACCTCACATGCTAGAGTGAAAGCTATTGGTGTCTCAGTATTATCAACACGCCATGCTCAAGGTATAGACTCCATTCCATATGTAGAGGTTATGCATAAGGGAGCCCCCACCTGTAGACTGAACACAACTAGTATTTAGCCTCAGCATCAACCATGTGGTGGCAACATGAGAAATGCTGTTTCCTGAAGTCTTGTTCTTCCAGGGAAGAATGCTGTCTTAGTGGTAGTTGGGGAAAGAGGGAACCCTGTGTTCTTAGCTGCAGTTCTTTAGATTGGCATCTTCATCTTATTAATCTGGTAGCAGAATAGGAGAGTGTGATAATGATTCAAACAGACTCTTGACTTTTGTATCTAATTTTCATATCTCTTGAATAGATATTGCTTCATTTGCTGTTTGCCTTTGAGACGATTTCCATTGTCTTTTTTTAATTTAATTTTTTAATATAAATTTATTTATTTTAATTGGAGTTTAATTACTTTAAAATATTGTATTGGTTTAGACATACATCAACATGAATCTGCCACGGATGTACACGTGTTCCCCATCCTGAGCCCTGCTCCCACCTCCTTCCCCGTACCATCCCTCTGGGTCATCCCAGTGCACCAGCCCCAAGCATCCTGTATCCTGTATTGAACCTGGACTGGCGATTCATTTCTTATTGTGTCTTTAAATTATTGTTTCTAAGTAATAGTCATGAGTTTCTCTGGGGACTCGATCAGTGCTGTCATGGCAAAAGCAATTTTAGTATTGAATATACATATATATATATACATACATATATATATATATATATATATATATATATATAGTGGTTTAGTTGCTAAGTCATGTCCGACTCTTGCAACCCTGTGGACTGTAGCCTGCCAGGCTCCTCTGCCCGTGGGATTCTCCAGGCAAGACTACTGGAGTGGGTTGCCATTCTCTTCTCCAGGGGATCTTCCCAACCCAGGATATGAACCTGGGTCTCCTGCATTGCAGGCAGATTCTTTACTAACTGAGCCACCAGGGAAGCATATATATATATATACTTCAGTTGGATATGTGTTTTGCAAATATTTTCTCCTGGTCTGTAGCTTGTCTTCTTCTTCTTACGTGATCTTTCACAGAACGAAGCTTTTATCTTTTTAATGAGCTCCAACTTATCAATTTTTTTGATGGATTATGCTTTGATGGCAAATCAAAGAACTCATTGCTTAGCTTTAGATTCCAAAGATTTTTTTTCATACTTTTATAAAAATTTTAATGTTTGTGTTTTTTATTTAAGTTGATGATGTTTGATGAATTTTTGTATAAGCTATGATTTTAGATCAAAGTTCCTGGTTTTTTGTCCATGAATATCCAACTGCTCCAGGGTCATTTGTGGAAAAAATTATCTTTCTTCTATTGAGTTGTTTTGCACCTTCTAAAACACTCAGTTGGGCATATTTATATGGGTCTATTTCTGATCCTTTTGTTATGTTCCATTGATCTTTACGTCTTTCTCACAGACAGTACTGCAGTCTTGATTATTGTAGCTATATAGGAAGACTTCATATCTCATAAAATGATTACTCTCATTTTATAGCATTTTTCCAAAATTGTTTTAGTGAGTCTAGGTTCTTTGCCTAATATATTTACATTTTATCAAGAGCATAATATTTTCTGCATATACAAAAATCTTGCTGGGATTTTTTTTTTTAGGAATTGACATCTTTACCATGCTGATTCTTCCAACCCATGAACATGGTATTTCCATTTCTTTAGGTTTTCTTTGTTTTAAATTAGTTTATTTATTTTAATTGGAGGCTAATTACAATATTTTGGTGGTTTTTTCCATACATCGGCATGAATCAGCCATGGGTGTACATGTGTCCTCCCATTCTGAACCCCCTCCCACCTCCCTCCCCACCCGGCCCTCTGGGTTGTCTTAAAACACCGGCTTTGTGTGCCATGCTTCATGCATCAAACTTGCATTGGTCATCTATTTTACATATGGTAATATATATATTTCAATGCTATTCTCTCAAATCATCCCACCCTCACCTTTTCCCACATAGTCCAAAAGTCTGTTCTTTACATCTGTGTCTCTTTTGCTGGCTAGTTTTTCTTCAATGTCTTTTATCAGCACTTTGTAATTTTCACCATATGAATCTTATAACCTGGACAAAAAAGGAAGCAGTTTAAATAGTCAACAATAGGGAATTTTAAAAATAAATATGAGACATAGTTACAATGAGGTAACCTGTAGCCAGTTCAACTGACAGTGTGGAAATGTAGTTGATATATATATATATGGATGTCATATATATATATATAAGGATGTCATTCATCCTTATATATATATATAAGGATGTCATTCATCTTTTTTTGTTTGTTTCTTCAGATTTCTGAAAATGGGATGCATACACAAAGGTCACTAGCCAAGTGTGAAATAAATGCTAATTTTATTCAAGATAACTGTCAAGTAGAGCTTTGATTTAGAGAAAGTAGTGAAAGTTTGAAGCTTAATTGTGGCATTTTCCCTCTCATGAGTCTGCAAAAGTGGGCTTGTGTACATTTACTCAGCCAGTTCTATGAATGAGGATGAAAGTTTGCTACATGCTTCAATTGCAGGCAGAAGAGAGTTAGGACGAAAGATAGCTAAATGGCAGGTTCTGGGCTCTTATCTAGTGCTTTATCTTACAGATAGGATGTGGAAGAAGGTCAGAAGTGTCTAGGCACAGAAAATGAAAAGAAGGATACTGTTTTTAAGTACTGTAATATATATTTAAATGTGTGTGTGTGTGTATGAACAAACAGGATTAGTGAGATTTTAAAGAAATAAGTCCCTCACTAGTATGAAACTCTGTGGGGAAAGAGAACAGAGGTCTCCTCATTTTATTTTATATTTTTTTAAATTTTATTTTGCTTAACTTTACAATATTGTATTGCTTTTGCCATACATCACGATGAATCTGCCACAGGTATACATGTGTTCCCCATCCTGAACCCTACTCCCTACTCCCTTCCCATACCATCCCTCTGGGTCGTCCCAGTGCACCAGGCCCCAGGCATCCGTTATCAGGCATCGTACCTGGACTGGCGACTCGTTTCAGATATGATATTATACATATTTCAATGCTATTCTCCCAAATCATCCCACCGTCTCCCGTTCCCAGAGTCCAAAAGACTGTTCTATACATCAGTGTCTCTTTTGCTGTCTCGTCGGGGAAGGCAATGGCATCCCACCCCAGTACTTTTGCCTGGAAAATCCCATGGACAGAGGAGCCTGGTAGGCTCCAGTCCATGGGGTCGCTAAGAGTTGGACACGACTGAGCGACTTCACTTTCACTTTTCACTTTCCTGCATTGGAGAAGGAAATGGCAACCCACTCCAGTGTTCTTGCCTGGAGAATCCCAGGGGCAGGGGAGCCTGGTGAGCTTCTGTCTATGGGGTCGCACAGAGTCGGACACGACTGAAGCGACTTAGCAGTAGCAGCATACAGGGTTAGTGTTACCATCTTTTAAATTCCATATATATGCGTTAGTATACTGTATTTGTATTTTTCTTTCTGGCTTACTTCACTTTGTATAATAGGATCCAGTTCCATCCACCTCATTAGAACTGATTCAAATGTATTCTTTTTAATGGCTGAGTAATACTCCATTGTGTATATGTACCACAGCTTTCTTATCCATTCATCTGCGGATGGACATCTAGGTTGTTTCCAAGTCCTGGCTATTGTAAACAGTGCTGCTATGAATGGTCTCCTCATTTTAAATCCACAGCATGAAAAGATTGGCATACATTTTCCATGCAACATTCATGATGCATTCCGTAGTGAAAAAAGCAGATTACAAAATAGTCTGTGTGTCATGGTTATATTTTTTTAAAAAATTCAAACAGAATAAACAGGCAAATTTGCATATAAAAATGTTTAGAAGGGTAGATAGCTCTCAATTTTAACAATAGTTATCTCTAAGTAATGAAATTTTAATTTATTTTCTCTTTTATTTTTATGTTGTTGTTTACATTCTTTTATTGCTGCTACTGCTAAGTCACTTCAGTCGTGTCCGACTCTGTGCGACCCCATAGATGGCAGCCCACCAGGCTCCCCTATCCCTGAGATTCTCTAGGCAAGAACACTGGAGTGGGTTGCCATTTCCTTCTCCAATGCATGAAAGTGAAAAGTCAAAGTGAAGTCGCTCAGTTGTGTCTGACTCCCAGCGACTCCATGGACTGCAGCCTCCCAGGTTCCTCCATCCATGGGATTTTCCAGGCAAAAGTACTGGAGTGGGGTGCCATTGCCTTCTCCTTCTTTTATTGTTGTACAGTAAATTTATAATATTGTATTAATATGATTTTTAAAAATTAAAGCATTTCAAAGTGTGTATAAGGGTACAGTGAAGGCCCAAAGGAATCTTTCAGAAATAGAAAGGACCTTCAGTTCAATTCAGTTCAGTTACTCAGTCATGTCCAACTCTTTGCGACACCATGAATCACAGCACGCCAGGCCTCCCTGTCCATCACCAATTCCCGGAGTTCACTCAAACTCACGTCCTTACAGTCAGTGATGCCATCCAGCCATCTCATCCTCTTTCATCCCCTTTTCCTCCTACCTCCAATCCCTCCCAGCACCAGAGTCTTTTCCAGTGAGTCAACTCTTCACATGAGGTGGCCAAAGTACTGGAGTTTCAGCTTTAGCATCATTCCTTCCAAAGAAATCCCAGGGCTGATCTCCTTCAGAATGAACTGGTTGGATCTCCTTGCAGTCCAAGGGACTCTCAAAGAGTCTTCTCCAACACCACAGTTCAAAAGCATCAATTCTTCGGCACTCAGCTCTCTTCACAGTCCAACACTCACATCCATACATGACTACTGGAAAAACCTTAGGTAATAGTTAATCTACCTCTTTATGGTTTAATGTAGAAACTGAGGCTCAAAGAGGAAAAGAGACATTTGAACCAATCCCAATCCTTCATAGTCCTGCACTGGAAAAATAGACAGCATCTCTTCCTCCTCACAAGTAACAAAGACTTAAATGACTACCCAAAATTCACAAGGCAAGTGTGAGGCACATTCAGGATTTGAACTTAGCCACTGCCTCCTTCTCCAGATATTTAGCTGTGAACAACAGTGAGGCTTTCTAGCTTATACTTCAGGTAATGGTTTTGCCAAGACTAGGTTGTTTTTATTTCACTTACAGAGTCATGATACCAGAAATCTCTTTGTTTGAGTATCTGAGTGAGGCACATTATCAATCATTTGCTATGAATTATTAAATAATATAAAAACAACTTAAATAAGCCGGCCTGAAAGCCAGCAGGAACTGCTACTCTTCTGAACACACTGGAAACAGGAACCTTCATCTTCTCTCATCATACATGCAGAGCAAGCCAAAGTCATTTTATCACTGCTGTATGCTTCCTCCTCACCAGTGTCTCTTAGGGACTGGAAAGTTAAGCATCTTAGGCCTTGACTGAAGGGAAGGAAGGAAACGAACAGGAATAGGAAAATTTCCTGTGAGGGCACCTAGCATGGCAGTGCAGTACAGTGGAGGGAGTACCAGTTTGTGTACACACAAATTGAATTCAAATCCCACCACTGTCAGGTATTGATAGTAGAACCTCAACCAGGTCCTTTCATCTTTTATGTCTCAGTGTTCCCTCATCTGGAAAAATGGTGCATGGTGGATTTCAATGATCCACTTTAGCACTTACTTCTATCTTTTTAGTTTCTGTTTTAAATATGCCTTCCCTGTGTTCTTCCAAGAATTTGGCACTGGAAATGTTTCCCTTTTCTTAGACTATGGGCACACTCAAACATTCTCATGCCTCTTTAGCCCCAATCCAGTGCTTTGGGGTTTGCAGTTTTCAAACTGCAAATGCAAAGCAGATTTCTGCTGCACACTCACATACTGCAGAGCTTTGCGTGCCTCCAGCAGTTCAGACAGAATGCTCCTAATGGAGTGGACTGGAGGGTGGGGCCTGTCACCAATCACTGAAAGCTTCATCCACTGGAGACCAGATGCGCTCTAAGGCTGCCAGCTCCTTGGCCCTGGAAATAGGGGCTTGTCAGTAGAAAGCTGATCCCACTGTGGGTGTAAACTATCCTGATTCAGAGGTCCATGGCAGAGCAGAAAGAACATTAGAGTGGGAATTACATAGTTGTACAATGTGGCCTTGCACAAGTCATAACCTTTCTCTGGAACATAGTTTTTTCATTTTGAAAATGGGGGTAATAACCTCTGATCCATTTATTTCACAGGGAAGGATTAAAATAAATCATGAGCATGCGTGCCTTAAAAGCTTTACTTCTCTATTTACACATGTGTTATTATTATTATTGCAGAGTGCTTAATCTACATACCCAACTCTGGAATTTTGAGCTAGTAGATACTAAAACCAAGGGAATCAGTTAAACCAAGGTCTGAGCTCTCCTGGGAAATATAGTGAGGGCAATTTTGTAACTGATAATAAACATTAGACTCTGGGACAAAAAGAGAGGACAACAAATGAGCCAATTGAGGCATGGAGGCAGCAATTGCTCCTGGAGAGCAGGATACTCATCCTAAGGGAGTAGAAAAAAATCAAACAAACAAGTACCTAATCTTAGAACCATGGGTTACTCAGTTTTGAAAGATGTTTGGGACATAACAAAGGATGATGTTCGGTCTCTAAGGAATTTCTTTTGATAAGTTTCTGAAAAAAAAACCTTGAATGCTTTTTGGGGGCTTCCAAATAACTGTGGCCTTATAAAGAGGGACTTTTGCAAGTTTAGCCTTGTGAACTGAAGTCCATTCAGGGAAACATCTTTCTCAGGAGCAGTTGAGCAGATTCTAGTTTTAAGAATCAACTCAGAGCTTGACAGAATAAGATATCAACATAAATAGGCCTCAAAGAATCTGAAGGAACAAAGTTTATAAAACAGCCTTATATCAAGGGGCCAAGAGTACAGGATCCAGTTCAGAGAGGTTTTGAGGAAATAAGAATATTTACATCATAGGCCATAGTCCAGCAAATGCAAGCCAGAGGCAGGGAAAGGATGCTTAAACTCCTAGAAAACTTGACCAGACATAGGCTAAAAACCTAATGTCCTCTTTGCTTGCTTCCTTTCTCTTCTCCATAGTCCCAACATCAAAATTCTCTGATTTGACCTTCAGTCTTGCATTCCCTACAGGCTTTGTCTCCTGAAGGCCCCTATAAGACAGCACTGTTTAAATGCCCCTGTCTAGACTGAATCAGCAACCCTAGCAGTTTTCTCCTTTCCTTGCCTAATCCTCAGTTATCTTCCACAAACCTTCTGAAGGCTACATTTCTGCACTCAATTTTTTAATCTTTCTGCTTTTGTCTTGATCCTCATTTACCATCTCATTACTTCATGGTGTTCAGATTCTCCCTTTATATCCAGTCCCAGAATGACACATAGATAGTATTTAATGTGCTGGAAAATCAATTAGTTGTGACTGCTTGGACCACCATATTGGGAAGTATTATCTGACTCTATCTGGATTTGGTGGGAGGGAGTACTCTTGATTAGTACAGAAAATTATAAGAGAGTGGATTGATGGTGGATTATTAGTGGCAGTATATGGTTTGTATATTTGTTAACTGGGATTAGCCACTTTGGATAAATGTTTTGAGAATACATTTGACTTTGATTTTTACTTTGTTTGAGATATTGACTTTTAGATCAGTCCCAAGCCTTAGTGTAACCCTTTCTCATCCCACTAACTTTGGGACAGCCTGTAAGAAAGTATTCTTGAATACTGGATATGCTCTCAGGATTCCATGATGAAGTCAGTAGTAGGCTGTGGTCTTCTGTCTAGGAGACAGATGTTGGGAGAGCAGGGAGGAAGTGCACTATGCAGACAATAGGAAAATTCTACCACTATGTATTTTCTGGCTTGTGTGTGCCCAGTCCAGGGTCAGAACATGACTGATAGGATAAAGGAACACAAAAATGCCAGCTTACGCAAACTCTTGGTTTATATGCCCACACTCAAATATCTGTTAGGCCATTATAAGAGCTCATCATTTCAGCAACACTTTTTTTCTTTCTTGGCATCTTAGAGGGAAGTAAACTTCTAAGAAATAATTTATTTTAAATTTTTTGCAACCAAACCCAACAATTTCTTCCCAATTTTCAAATAAGCACTTCACATAACAAAGGAAAATCCATTTATCCCAAGTGCCCAGATAAAGATATAGATTTCTTCTTTCCTTGTCAATGATGGCCCTCACTGAAGAGCCCTGTCCACAGATATATAAGTTAAACTGTGTATTTACCCATGACTAATAAAAAATGGTGGTTTTCTGTTTATTATGGGTCTTATTTTTCTCACATAATGATAAGTACATTGTAGATGACACTTTCATGTTCTGAGAAATTGAATCTGTTTCTGGTCTTCCACTCAGCCTAGACTGTCACATTTGGTTGTGACAATCCTCACTGTCCAGTGATGCTCAGTGAAGGGGTAAGTGAAAGCTGAAATTAATTGTCCCTGTGTGTGGAGGTAATACCTTCACTTTCTAACAAAGGTACCATATGATTTACCTGTGGCTAGCTATATCTTCTCAAGACAGTAAGATGGCTACTCTATTTCCTGTATCATATACATTTAAACATAAGAAAAAAAGAAAGGGCAAAGAGTGAAAGAAATATACAATATGAATCATATACAATATGAATCATTCTGACGTAAAGAGCATTTCTAGAAGCTCAATGTAAAGTCTTCTATTTGCATCTCAATGACCTGAACTCTGTCACAAGTCCACTGTGACAAACACAAATAATGAATAAATTGTCTTAGTATCATTTATTCAGTAATCTATACATTCCTTATTGATATGGAAGCTGCCTTAATTCTACACTAAATCACAGTATATTCTTTTTTCTTAGTTTTATTGTTTAAGGTGTACAGCATAATGATTTGATAAATGAATATATTGCAAAATGATAACCACAGTAACTTTGGTTAACATTTATTACCTCACATAGTTGATTTTTTTGTGATGAGAACTTTTAATATCTACTCTCTTAGAAAATTCCAAATATATAATACAGTATTGACTGTAGCCATCATGCTGAATATATCTCTGTAACTTTGTACTATAAATATATTTTGTACCTTTTTGCTTCCTTCAACAATTTTACTCACTCCTATCGCCAACTCCAGCTACCATCAATTTATTCTCTGTTTCTATGAGTTTAGATGTTTTAGTTCCCTATATAAGTGAGATCACACAAAATTTGTTTTTTTTGTCTGACAGTTCATTTTTGGCATAACGCCTTCAGGATTTTTCATGTTATCACAAATGGCAAGATTTCTTTCTTTTTGTGGTCGAATATGTCATCCCTTATATGTACATCACGTTTTCTTTATCCAGTCCTCTAACAATGGACACAAGTTTTTTCCATTTCTTGGCTACTGGAAGTAATGTGGCAATAAACATGGGGGTGCAAATATCTCATCAAGGTAGTGATTTTATTTCCTTCAAATATATACCCAGAAGTAGAATTGCTGTGTCATTTGATAACTATATTTTAGTTTATAGAAACCTCTATATTTTTTTCCCATTGTGGATATACCAATTTATGTTCCCACCAATAGTACCCTAAGGTTCTCTTTTTCCTACATCCTCGACAACACTTGTTATCTCTTGTCTTTTTGGTTATAGCCTTTCTAACAGGTGTGAGGTTGTATCTCATTGCAGTTTCATTTTTATTTCCCTGATGATTAGTGATGTGGAACACCTTTCCATATATCTCTTAGCAATTTGAATACCTTCTTAGGAAAAATGACTATTCAGGCTGAGGCCATGATTGAATAGATGGTGATGATGATGATGATTTTGCTATTATGTGAGTTATGTGTAATTTTTTTAGATTAGCCCCTTATCACGTAACTGAACTGAAAATATCTTCCTTCATTCCATAGGTTGCCTCTTCATTCTGCTGATTATTTATCTGACTGTGCAAGAGATTTTAACTTTGATGTAGCCATGATTATTTATTTTTGCTTTTATTGCCTGTGCTTTAAGTGTCATATGCAAAAAAAAAAAAAAAAAAAAAAAAATCATTGCCAAGACCAATGTCAAGGAGATTTTCCCCTATTTTTTCTAGGAATTTTATAACTTAATGTTGTACATATAAGTCCTTAATCCACTTTGGGATAATTTTTGTGAATGGTGTAAATAGTGGCCGAGTTTCATTTATTCACATTTAAATATCCAAATTTCTCTAAATCATTTGGAAGAAGCCATCTTTAGCATTAAATATTCTTGGATTCCTTGTCAAATATTAGTTGAACAAATATGCATAGGTTTATTTCTAAGCTCTTGGTTCTCTTCCATTGTTCTGTGTTTATGCCAATACTATATTTTTAAAACTTCTCTAGCTTTGTAATATAGTTTAAAATTAAGAAGTGTGATACTTCCTGCTTTGCTCTTCTTTTTCGGGATTGATTTAGCTGTTCAAAAGGATCTTTTGTGGTTTCATACAAATTGTATGGTTAGATTTTTCTATTTTTCTAAAAATGCTGCTGATATTTTGATAGGGATTCCACTGAATCTGTAGATGACTTTGAGTAACATAAATATTTTAACAATATTAATTCTCCAAGCCATGAACATAAGATGTATTTTTCTTCAGTTGTGTCTGATTCAATTTCTTTCATCAATATCTTATAATTTTCACTGCAGAGATATTTTGCTCCCATAGTTAAATTTGTTCCTCAGTTCAGTTCAGTTGCTCAGTCATGTCCAACTCTTTGTAACCTCATAGACTGTAGCATGCCAGGCTTCCTTGTCCATCACCAACTCCTGGAACTTACTCAAACTCATGTCCATTGAGTCAATCATGCCATCCAACCATCTCATCCTCTATGTCTTCTCCTCCCACCTTTAATCTTTCACAGCATCAGGGTTTTTCCATTGAGTCAGTTCTTCACATCAGGTGGCCAAATTATTGGAGTTTCAGCTTCAGCATCAGTCCTTCCAATGAATATTCAGGACTGGTTTTCTTTAGGATGGACTGGTCAGATCTCCTTGCAGCCCAAGGGACTCTCAAGAGTCTTCTCCAACACCACAGTTCAAAAGCATCAATTTTTCTGTGCTCAGCTTTCTTTATAGTCCAACTCTCACATCCATGCTTGACTACTGGAAAAACCATAGCTTTGACTAGATGAACCTTTGTTGACAACATAAATTCTCTGTTTTTAAATATGCTGTCTAGGTTGGTCATAGCTTTTCTTCCAAGGAGCTTTTAATTTCATGGCTACAGTCACCATCTGCAGTGATTTTGGAGCCCCTCAAAGTAAAGTCTCTCACTTTTTCCTGATCTATTTGTCATGAAGTGATGGGACCAGTTGCCATGATCTTAGTTTTCTGAATGTTGAGTATTAAGCCAACTTTTTCCTCTCCTCTTTCACTTTCATCAAGTGGCTCTTTAGTTTTTCTTCACTTTTTGCCACAAGGGTGGTGTCATCTGCATATTTGAGGTTATTGATAATTCTCCTGGCAATTTTGATTCCAGCTTGTCCTTCTTCCAGCCCAGCGTTCCTCATGATGAACTCTGCATATAAGTTAATAAACAGGATGACAATATACAGCCTTAAAATATTCCTTTCCTGATTTGGAACCAGTCTGTTGTTCCATGTCCAGTTCTAACTTTGCTTCTTGACCTGCATGCAGATTTCTCAGGCGGCAGGTCAGGGGGTCTGGTATTCCCCTCACTTTAAGAATTTTTCACAGTTTGTTGTGATCCACACAGTCAAAGGCTTTGGTGTAGTCAATAAAGCAAAAGTAGATGTTTGTCTGGAACTCTTTTGCTTTTTCAATGATCCAATGAATGTTGGCTAAGAATTTTTTTATTGTTTTTGATGCTATTATAAATGGGATTTTTTAAAATTTCCTTCTGATATTTCATGTTAAGGTAAAGAAACATGACTGATTTTTTTACATTGATTTTATATCCTTCAACTTTACTGAAATTCATTGATTATATCTAAAAATTTTTTGGTGGAGTATTTAGAATTTTCTATATAACATAGTATCATCTTAAAACAAAGACAATTTTATGTCTTACTTTTTGATTCAGATGACTTTTATTTCTTTTATTTGTTTAGTTCTTCTGGCTAGGACATCCAGGACTAAATTGAATAGAATGGTGAGAGAGGGCACTCTTGTCCTTATTCCTGAAATTTTAAAAATAAATGTTTTCAGTTTTTCACCTTAAGTATGATGTGCAAGCTGGTTTTAGAAAAGGCAGAGGAACCAGAGATCAAATTGCCAACATCCGCTGGATCATGGAAAAAGCAAGAGAGTTCCAGAAAAACATCTATTTCTGCTTTATTGACTATGCCAAAGCCTTTGACTGTGTGGATCACAATAAACTATGGAAAATTCTGAAAGAGATGGGAATACCAGACCACCTGATCTGCCTCTTAAGAAATCTGTATGCAGGTCAGGAAGCAACAGTTAGAACTGGTCATGGAACAACAGACTGGTTCCAAATAGGAAAAGGAGTACGTCAAGGCTGCATATTGTCACCATGTTTATTTAACTTATATGCAGAGTACATCATGAGAAATGCTGGACTGGAAGAAACACAAGTTGGAATCAAGATTGCCGGGAGAAATATCAATAACCTCAGATATGCAGATGACACGACTCTTATGGCAGAAAGTGAAGAGGGGCTAAAAAGCCTCTTGATGAAAGTGAAAGTGGAGAGTGAAAAGGTTGGCTTAAAGCTCAACATTCAGAAAACGAAGATCATGGCATCTGGTCCCATCACTGCATGGGAAATAGATGGGGAAACAGTAGAAACAGTGTCAGACTTTGTTTTTCTGGGCTCCAAAATCACTGCAGATGGTGACTGCAGCCATGAAATTAAAAGACGCTTACTCCTTGGAAGGAAAGTTATGACCAACCTAGATAGCATATTCAAAAGCAGAGACATTACTTTACCAACAAAGGTTCGCCTAGTCAAGGCTATGGTCTTTCCTGTGGTCATGTATGGATGTGAGAGCTGGACTGTGAAGAAGGCTGAACGCCGAAGAATTGATGCTTTTGAACTGTGGTGTTGGAGAAGACTCTTGAGAGTCCCTTGGACTGCAAGAAGATCCAACCAGCCCATTCTGAAGGAGATCAATCCTGGAATTTCTTTAGAAGGAATGATACTGAAGCTGAAACTCCAGTATTTTGGCCACCTCATGCGAAGAGTTGACTCATTGGAGAAGACTCTGATGCTGGGAGGGATTGAGGGCAGGAGGAGAAGGGGACGACAGAGGATGAGATGGCTGGATGGCATCACTGACTCGATGGATGCGAGTCTGAGTGACCTCCGGGAGCTGGTGATGGACAGGGAGGCCTGGCGTGCTGCGTTTCATGGGGTCGCAAAGAGTCGGACACGACTGAGCGACTGATCTGATCTGATCTGATCTGATGATATTAACTGTGGGTTTGTGATATATTGCCTTTATATATTGAGATAATTCTTTTTTAATTGAAATATAGTTGATCTACAATATTTTGTTATTTCAGGTGTACAGAAAAGTGATTCAATTATATATATATATTTTTTTTTTTCAGGTTATTTTCCATTATAGGTTATTACAAGATAATATAATTTCCTGTGCTATACAATAAAACCTTGCTGCTTATCTATTTAATGCATAGTAGTTTGTATCTCTTAGTCCCATACTCCCCATTTGTCCCTCTCTTTCCCTTTCTTCTTGATAACCATAAGTTTTTTTCTATGTCTGTAATTGTGTTTTTGTTTTGCATATGCATTAGTGCTTAGTCGCTCAGTCCTGTCTGACTCTTTGCGACCCCATGTACTGTAGCTCACCAAGCTCCTCTCTCCATGGGGATTCTCCAGGCAAGAATACTAGGGTGGGTTGCCATTTCCTCCTCTTGCGGATCTTCCTGACTCAGGGAATGAACCCGTGTCTCCTTTGTTTCCTGCATTGGCAAGCAGATTCTTTACCACTGCACCACCTGGTCACACAATTTAAAAATAACAATTTAAAGTGAACACATTTCATTTAGAACATTCACATAACTTAGAAACAACATTGTCATCACTAGAAAATAAAGCCCTACAGTCATTGAGCACTTTTTCCACATTTCCTCTCACCCTAGTTTCTGGCAGCAAATGTTGAATGCTTTCAAATCTTTTTTCAGAACTATTAATATATTAATATAGTAGTTGATATAAATAGATTTTTTATTATTGAATCAACTTCCTGTTTATTCATAAAATGTTCTTGGTTATGATGTTTTCTTAACTTGCTGTTGAAATCTGCTCACTAAAATTTTACTTTGGATTTTTTGCATCAATATTCATAAGCGATATTCCTCTGAAATTTACTCCTTTTAAAATTATCTTTATCATATTATAGCATGTACTGTGCTGTGCTTAGTCGCTCAGTCATGTCTGACTCTTTGCGACCTCATGAACTGTAGCCTGCCAGGCGGTTATGTCCATGGGTATTCTCCAGGCAAGAACAATGGAGTAGGTTGCCATGCCCTCCTCCAGGGGATCTTCCTAATCCAGGGATCGAACCCAGGTCTCTCTCATTGTGGGCAGATTCCTTACCCTCTAAGCTACCAGGGAAGCCTAGGATTTATATTTTAATTTGTATTATTTTTTAGATTCTACATATCATGATATTGTATATTTCTCTTTCTCTGCTGCTGCTGCTAAGTCACTTCAGTCGTGTCCGACTCTGTGTGACCCTATAGACGGAAGCTCACCAGGCTCCCTCACCCCTGGGATTCTCCAGGCAAGAACACTGGAGTGGGTTGCCATTTCCTTCTCCAATGCATGAAAGTGAAAAGTGAAAGTGAAGTCGCTCAGTCGTGTCCGACCCCCAGCGACCCCATGGACTGGAGCCTACCAGGCTCCTTCGTCCATGGGATTTTCTAGGCAAAAGTACTGGGGTGGGGTGCCAAAAGTATAGTGCTGTCTAGGTCAATCCATCTGGTCCCATCACTTCATGGGAAATAGATGGGGAAACAGTGGAAACAGTGTCAGACTATTTTGGGGGCTCCCAAATCACTGCAGATGGTGATTGCAGCCATGAAGTTAAAAGATGCTTACTCCTTGGAAGGAAAGTTATGACCAACCTAGATAGCATATTCAAAAGCAGAGACATTACTTTGCCAACAAAGGTCCATCTAGTCAAGGCTATGGTTTTTCCAGTAGTCACATATGGATGTGAGAGTTGGACTGTGAAGAAGGCTGAGAGCCAAAGAATTGGTGCTTTTGAACTGTGGTGTTGGAGAAGACTCTTGAGAGTCCCTTGGACTGCAAGGAGATCCAACCAGTCCATTATAAAGGAGAACAGTCCTGGGTGTTCATTGGAAGGACTGATGCTGAAGCTGAAACTCCAATATTTTGGCCACCTGATGCGAAGAGTTGACTCATTGGAAAAGACCCTGATGCTGGGAGGGATTGGGGGCAGGAGGAGAAGGGGACGACAGAGGATGAGATGGCATCACCGACTCGATGGACGTGAGTTTGAGTGAACTCTGGGAGTTGGTGATGGACAGGGAGAACTGGTGTGCTGTGATTCATGGGGTCACAAAGAGTCAGATATGACTGAGCGACTGAACTGAACTGAACTGAGGTCAATCCATAATGCTGCAAATGGCAATATTTCACTCTTTCTTACAGTTAAGTAATATTTCATTATATATATATATATCATATATAAAATATATATATATATGATATATATATATCATCTTCTTCAACTAATCATCTGTTGATGCACTTGGTTATTGTGAATTCTGCTGCTATGAACAATGAAGTGTTTTTTGTTTAGAGATTTTCTTTTCTTTCCAAATATATACTTAGAAATGAGATTTTTTCAACCATATAGTAGCTCTATTTGTAGTTTTAAGGAAGTTCCACACCTTTTTTCAAAATAGTTGCACCAATTCACATTCCCAGCTACAGTATACAAGGACTACCTTTACACATCTTAAGCATTTATTATTTGTAGATATTTTTTGATGATAACCATTCTTACACATGTGAGGTGATACCTCATTGTAGTTTTGTTTTCAATTTCTCTAATAATTAGAAATGCCGAGCATGTTTTCATGTGCCTACTGGCCATCTGTATGTCTTCTTCAGAAAAATGTCTATGTAGATCTTCTGTCCATTTTTTGATTGGGTTGAATCTTTTTTTTAAATATTGAATTGTATAAGCCATTTATATATTTTGGATATTATTTTTGTCAGTAGCATAATTTGCAAATATTTTCTTTCATTTCATAAGTTGTCCTTTCATTCTATTGTTTTTCTTTGCTGTGCATAAAAGCTTGTAAGTTTGATTAGGTCCCATTTGTTCATTTTTGCTTTTATTTCTTTCCTTTTGGGAGGCTGATCTAAAAAATGTTTCTACAATTTATGAAAGAAAATATTTTGCTTGAGTTCTCTTTTATAAGTTTTATGGTATCATGTCTTATATTTAGGCTTTTTAAATATTTTGAGATTATTTTCATATATGGTGTGAGGAATGTTCTAACTTTAGTGATTTACATGTAGCTGTCGAGGTTTCCCAACACTACTTGTTAAAGAGACTGTTATTTCCTCTACTGTATATTCTTGCCTCTTTTGTCATAGATTAATTGGCCATGGGCATGTGGGTTTGTTTCTGGAATTTCTATTGTGTTCCACTGACCTACATGTAAGTTTTTTTTATCACCAATACCATGCTGTTTTGATTACTGTAGCTTCATAGTATTTTGTGACATCCAAGAGGGGTATGCCTCTTGCTTTGTTCTTTTCTCTCAGAATTGCTTAGGCATTTCTGTGTCTTTTGTGGTTCCATGTAAATTTTAGGATTATCTCTTCTAGCTTTGTGAAAAAAATGTCTTGGGAAATTGATAGGGATTGCATTAAATCTTTAGGTCAATTTGGATAGTATGGCCATCATAACAATATTAATTATTCCAACCCAAGAGCATGGAATATATTTTCATTTTTTTGAACCATCTTCAATTTCCTTTATCCATATTTATAGGTTTGAGTGGATAAGTCTTTTATCTCCTAGGTTAAGTTTATTCTTAGTTTTTTTTTTTTTTTTTGGTGACAAGGTTTAAATAAGGTTTTATTCTTTCCTTTTCAATATTTCATTTTAGTGTGAAGAAATGCAAGATTTCTGTATAATAATTTTATATCCTCTTACCTTGTTGAATTCCTTTATTAGTTCTAATAATTTTGTATGGAGACTTAAGGTTCTCTATATTAGTGTTTATGTCATTGGCAAATAGTGACCATTTTAATTCTTCCCTTCCAATTTGGATATATTTTATTTCTTTTTCTTTTTTGACTACTGTGGCTAGGACTTCCAATATTATGTCAAGTAGAAGTGGTGAGACTGGGCATCTTAATTTTATTCCTGAGTTTAGCAGAAAGGCTAAGTTTCTTTTCACCACTGAGAATGTGAATGAGAGGCTTTCATCTATTCACCAATGTTGGCTATGGATTTGTCATATGTGGCCTTTATTATGTACATATATGTTTCCTCTATACACATTTTGGTGAGAGTTTTTAAAATAAATGGATGCTGAATTGTGTCAAATACATTTCCTGCATCTAATGAAATGATCATATGATTTTTTTCTTTCCTCTTGTTAATGTTCCTTATTACATTAGTTCATTTGCATCTGTTGAACCAACCTATGATCCCGGAGTGAATCCCACTTGATCATCCTTGTTATGTATTGTTGAATTCAGCTTGCTAGTATTTTAAGGATTTTTACGTCTATATTCATCAAAGATATTGGTCTGTAATTTTCTTTTTTGTGTGTTATCTTTGGTTTTGGTGCCAGGTTGATGATGGCTTCATAGAAGGAATTTGAAAGTGTTCTCATCTGTTCAGTTTTTTGAAATACTTTGAACAGGATAAGTATAGGTTCTTTTCTGTATGTTTGAATGAATTGCCCAGGTGAAACTATCTGGTTGTGGATTTTTGTTTGGAGGGAGTTTTAAAATTGCAGACTTTATTGGTCTGTTGCAATTATGTTCCCTTTTTACTCAGCCTTGACAAATTTTACATTTTTAGAAACATGTCCATTTCTTCTAGGTTGTCCAATTTGTTGGATATAACTGTTTATAATATTTGCTTATAATTTTTTATAATTTGTGGTATCGGTTGTTATTTCCTCTCTTTCATTCCTTATTTTATTGATTTTAGTCTCCTCACTTTTCTTCTTGATGAGCCTAGCTAGAGGATTGTCAATTTCATCTTAAGAACTCGGCTCTTTTTTATATTGATCTTTTCTATTTTATCCCTATTTTATTTCCTCTCTGATCTTTATTGTTTCCTTCCTTCTGCTGACCTTTGGTTTTATATGTTCTTTTCCTGATCCCTTTAGGTAGTAGGTTAGGTGGTTTATTTGATATTTTTTTCTTGTCTCTTGAAGAAGGACTGTATTACTATAAACTTTCATCTTAGAACTACTTTTGCTATATCCCATAGATTTTATAAGGCTGTGTTTTCATTTTCCACTGTGTTGAGATATTTTCTGATTTCTTCTTTGATTTCATCATTTAGCCATTTTTTTTCTAATGTTTAGTCTCCATACATTCACTCCTTTCCCATTTTTCTTTCTGTGGCTGATTTCTAGTTTCATACCATTGTTTTAAAAAAAGATGCTTGAGATAATTCCTATCCCCTAAATTTGTTAAGGCTTTTTTATAACCTAGTTTGTGGTCTCTTTTAAAGAACACCCCATGTGCTCTTGAAAACATTGTACATTCTATTTTTTTTCCAGATATAGTGTCCTGTAGGTATCAGTTAAGTCCAACTTGTCTATTGCATAAGTTAGACCTCTGTTGCCTTACTTATTTTCTGTCTTCACCTTTCCATTGATGTGTGTGGATTGTTAAATTCTCCTACTATCTCATCCATTTTTCCTTTATATCTGTTAGTATGGCTTTATATATTTCAGTTCAGTTCAGTTCAGTCGCTCAGTCATGTCCAACTCTTTGCGACCCCATGAATCACAGCACAACAGGCCTCCCTGTCCATCAACAACTCCCAGAGTTCACTCAGACTCATGTCCGTCAAGTCAGTAATGCCATCCAGCCATGTCATCCTCTGTCGTCCCCTTCTCCTCCTTCCCCCAATCCCTTCCAGCATCAGAGTCTTTTCCAATGAGTCAACGCTTTGCATGAGGTGGCCAAAGTACTGGTGTTTCAGCTTTAGCATCATTCCTTCCAAAGAACACCCAGGGCTGATCTCCTTCAGAATAGACTGGTTGGATCTCCTTGCAGTCCAAGGGACTCTCAAGAGTCTTCTCCAACACCACACTTCAAAAGCATCAATTCTTCGGTGCTCAGCCTTCTTCACAGTCCAGCTCTCACATCCATACATGACCACAGGAAAGACCATAGCCTTGACTAGATGAACCTTTGTTGGCAAAGTAATGTCTCTGCTTTTGAATATGCTATCTAGGTTGGTCATAACTTTCCTTCCAAGGAGTGAGCGTCTTTCAATTTCATGGCTGCAGTCACCATCTGCAGTGATTTTGGAGCCCAGAAAAATAAAGTCTGACACTGTTTCCACTGTTTCTCCATCTATTTCTCATGAAGTGATGGGACCAGATGCCATGATCTTCGTTTTCTGAATGTTGAGCTTTAAGCCAACTTTTTCACCCTCCACTTTCACTTTCATCAAGAGGCTTTTTAATTCCTCTGCACTTTCTGCCATAAGGATGCTGTCATCTGCATATCTGAGGTTATTGGTATTTCTCCCGGCAATCTGGATTCCAGCTTGTCTTTCTTCCAGCCCAGCGTTCCTCATGATGTACTCTGCATAGAAGTTAAATAAGCAGGGTGACAATATACAGCCTTGACGTACTCCTTTTCCTATTTGGAACCGTCTGTTGTTTCATGTCCAGTTCTAACTGTTGCTTCCTGACCTGCATATAGGTTTCTCAAGAGGCAGGTCAGGTGGTCTGGTATTCCCATCTCTTTCAGAATTTTCCACAGTTTATTGTGATCCACACAGTCAAAGGCTTTGGCATAGTCAATAAAGCAGAAATAGATGATTTTCTGGAACTCTCTTGCTTTTTCGATGATCCAGCAGATGTTGGCAATTTGGTCTTTGGTTCCTCTGCCTTTTCTCAAACCAGCTTGAACGTCAAGAAATTCATGGTTCACATATTACTGAAACCTGGCTTGGAGAATTTTGAGCATAACTTTACTAGTGTGTGAGATGAGTGCAATTGTGTGGTAGTTTGAGCATTCTTTGGCATTGCCTTTCTTTGGGATTGGAATGAAAACTGACCTTTTCCAGTCCTGTGGCCACTGCTGAGTTTTCCCAATTTGCTGGCATACTGAGTGCAGCACTTTCACAGCATCATGCTCTTATTTTGGATGTATTATTTGGATATTAATGAGTATAGTATCTTCTCTTTGGATTGATCCATTTAACCTTATATAATGCCTAAATCTTTATTTCTTTTTATATTTGTTTTAAAATCTATTTAAAATCTAAGGTACTTGTTTTAAAATCTATTTTAAAACCTTTACTTTTCTGTCCATTTTATTTGCATGAAATATCCTTTTCCATTTCCTCACTTTCAGTTTGTGTCTCTTTTACCTTGAGTCTTGGGTAAGCAGTATATTGTATGTTCTTATTTTTTAATCCAGTCTTCCACTCTGTATGTTTATAGTTCATTGACCTTTCAAATAAGTACTGATGGGTATACACTAACTTCCATGTTGATCCTTGTTTTCTAGTTCTTTTTTGTTCATTTCTTTTTTTGTTTTTCCTTTTGTCGTTTGTTGATTTTCTTTTGTAGTGTGATTGAGTTGCTTTATTTTTATTTTTGTGAATCCATTTTGTATGTGATTCATGGTTACCATGTAGCTCAAGTTTCAGATCAGATCAGTCGCTCAGTTGTGTCCAACTCTTTGCGACCCCATGAATTGTAGCACGCCAGGCCTCCCTGTCCATCACCAACTCCCGGAGCTCACCCAGACTCATGTCCATCAAGCCAGTGATGCCATCCAGCCATCTCATCCTTTGTTGTCCCCTTCTCCTCTTGTCCCCAATCCCTCCCAGCATCAGAGTCTTTTCCAATGAGTCAACTCTTCGCATGAGGTGGCCAAAGTACTGGAGTTTCAGCTTTAGCATCATGCCTTCCAAAGAAATTCCAGGGCTGATCTCCTTCAGAATGGACTGGTTGGATCTCCTTGCAGTCCAAGGGACTCTCAAGAGTCTTCTCCAACACCACACTTCAAAAGCATCAATTCTTCGGCGCTCAGCCTTCTTCACAGTCCAACTCTCACATCCATACATGACCAGAGGAAAAAGCAAAGTCTTGACTAGACGGACCTTTGTTGGCAAAGTAATGTCTCTGCTTTTGAATATGCTATCTAGGTTGGTCATCACTTTCCTTCCAAGGAGTAAGCATCTTTATGAGTAAGCTCAAGTTTATTAACCCATAAATATATCTACTTGCTTTAAACTGACAGTTATACAAGTTCAAACACATTCTAAATGATCTATATTTTACTTTTCTTCCTCATGTTTTATGATTTTGATATCATGTTTCATTTTCATGCTTTTTTAAATGTTAATTGCAATTATAGTCACTTTTACAATTTTTTCTTATTTTTAAGTTCATGTACTGGCTTTTAAAATGATCGCTAATAGTTTTATATATTTGCCTTTCTTATTGTGATTTTCCCTTTCTAATAGATTCCTGCTTCTTTTTCTATTTAGACAAGGCCTTTTAGTATTTCTTGTAGGGTAGGTTTAGTATTGCTGAATTCTTTTAGTTTTTGCTTATCTGAAAAATTATTTCTCTCTCCTTCTACTCTAAATTATAATCTTGTTACATAGGGTATCCTAGGATGCAGATTTTTCCCTTTTAGTATTTGAATGCCACTCCCTCCTGGCCTACAAATTTTTCACAGAGAAATCAGCTGATAGCCTTATGGGCATTCTCTCATAACTGACTTTTTTTGTTTTTCTCTTGCTGCCTTTAGAGCCCTCCCTTTAAATTTTGCCATTTAAATTATGATATATCTTGTTGTAAGTCTCTTTTGGTTCATCTTCTTTGGGACCCTCTGTGCTTCCTGTACCTGGATATCTTTTTCCTTCTTTAAGATTTTGAATTTTTCAGCCATAATTTCTTCAAATACAGTTTGATCACCTTTTCTCTCTTACTTTCTTATAAGCTTTAATATGCACAGGATGTCAGGCTTAATATTATCCCATAAATCTCATGTGTTGCTTTCATTTTTAAATTCTCTTTCTGTTGCTGTTCTGATTGTGTGATTTCCATTATTCTATCTTTCAGATTACTTACTCATTCTGTGCCATTAATCGGCTATCCAGTGCTTCTAGATAGGTTTTTATCTCAAGTAATTTGTCTATTTTTAATTGGTTTATTTTTATAAGTTCTAATTCCTTGTTACAATAATCTTCATTTCTATTGATAATCTTTCTTAATTAAGTTAACATTTTTATTACCTCATTTTTGAACTCAGAGTCCAGGACAATGGTGAGGTCTGTTTCTTATTTTTTTTCTTTCAGGGGAGTTCCCTTGTCCTTGTAATTTCGAATAGTTCCTCTGCTTTTTCATTTTACTTTAATTTCTCTGTCTATATGAATTTGGGAATATCAATTATCTACTGTGTTCTTAAAAGGGCGTTTTTGTGTTGGGGTATTCTTGTGCATACTGTGTTCATCCAATATTTTTTGCATGAGGTCTTGTTCTGACATGCATGCCAGCCCCAACTTTCTTCAGAGGGTGTTGGCAGTTTTCCCAGTGATAGGGAGTGTGGTTGGCTTGCTTGATGTGAGGTGGGGCTTCTTTTTTGCTTCATGGCTATCACCACCCTGCCAGGGGTGGGTCTGCTCCCAACTGGAGTAGAAGTTTTGAGTATGTACCATGCCCCAAAGGATGTGATTGCTGAAGCAATTGAGGCCTCTGGGATCACAGCAAACCCACAAAACTGAGGAGTCCTCGGTTTTTCTAAGTAGCAGCAAAGTTCCTTGTTGTATTCTTCCCATATCTAGTGCAAAGCTGTGGCCATGACCTGTCTGCCCAAGTTTTAGCAATGAGTTGCTACATGCTCTTGTGATGCTGCCTGGTGTGAGCACTGACTATGTCTCCTATGGCTAAATCCTCTGCTGCTACATGTGTTCAGGCAATGAACTCTGAAAGTCCACCTGGATCACACCCCAGGCCATCTGGACTGTCTCTACATAGCTAGATCAAGTTCTCTCACATGGCCTATTTGCCTGTTATTCACCACTTAGCATTTTGGGGGGGTCCAAAATCACTGCAGATGGTGACTGCAGCCATGAAATTAAAAGATGCTTGCTCATTGGAAGAAAAGCTATGACCAACTTAGACAGCATATTAAAAAGCAGAGATATTACTTTGCTAACGAAGGTCCATCTAGTCAAAGCTGTGGTTTTTCCAGTAGTCATGCATGGATGTAAGAGTTGGGCTTTAAAGAAAGTTAAGCACCAAAGAATTGATACTTTTGAACTGTGGTGTTGGAAAAGACTCTTGAGAGTCCCTTGGACTACATGGAGATCAAACCAGTCAGTCCTAAAGGAAATCAGTTCTGAATATTCATTGGAAGGATTGATGGTGAAGCTAAAACTCCAATACTTTGGTCACCTGATGCAAAGAACTGACTCATTTGAAAAGACCTTGATGCTGGGAAATATTGAAGGTGGGAGGAGAGGGGGATGACAGAGAACGAGATGGTTGGATGGTGTCACCAACTCAATGAACAAGAGTTTGAGTAAACTCCAGGAGTTGATGATGGACAGGGAAGCCTGGTATGCTGCAGTCCATGGGGTCAGAAAGAGTCAGACACGACTGAGCAACTGAACTGAACTGAACTAATTGTGACACCACCCAGTGCACACACTGTCAATGGTTTCTATGCCTTCTCCTCCTGGATCACACCCCAGGTAACCCAGTCTGTTTCTGAGTAGCTAGACGGAATCGTTGCCCTGATCTCATGTCAGGCTGTGGTATGGAATGAATGGGTCTAGAATGTCAGTCCCTTCAGTTTGGAAAGTACAGCAGGGTAGAAGGCACCAGTCCAAGGCTCTCTCTGTCCCCATTGTTAGCATGCCAGCATGCATGTATTTCAAGAGTAGAGTCTAGGCTTCTTCAACCTTCTCTCTGGCTCAGTAGATTTCCTAGTAGGAAAGAGTGTGTTTCTCCTCTATGCAGGAAATCAGGACTAGGATGTTCAGATTGTGAGTTGATTTTCCCACTCCCCAGAGCAAATGTCCACATGTGTGTGCCTTCTTTCCCTTAGAGATCCCTACTAGGGGCACAGGTACTGACTGTTGCATTTTTTCCATCTTACCTAGTTATGTGAAGATATTTTTGCAGTATTGGTTGTATAGGAGCTCTTCTACCAGTTTCCAGTTAGCTTTCTATGAGAATTGTTGCACATGTAGATGTATTTTTGATGTGCTTTTTGGGAGGTGGTGAATTCCACATTATTCTACTCTACCATCTTGATCTCCCTCGAAGGTAATTGTTTTTATACCAAATTTGCTAAGAGTATTTTTTTTTTGAATGGCTATTGAATTTTGTCAAATACTGTCTCTGAATCTCTTGAGATAATTTGATTTTTATCTTTTATTCTATTAATGTGATATATTGCATTTATTGTTTTGGTTATGTTCAACCATTTTTGCATCCTAGATATGAATACCACTTGATCAAGCAATATGATCCTTGTAATGTGCTATAGAATTCAGTTTGTTAGTATTTTCTTGGTGCTTGCTTATGTCTATTATTTTCAGAGATATTAGCATATAGTTTTATTTCTCATATTGTGTTATCTGCTTTAGTATAAGTGTAATGCTGGCTTTGAAAAATGAGTTTTAGAGAGTTTTCTCATTTCAATATTTTGGAAGAATTTAAGAAGAATTGTCATTAATTTTCTTTACATGTCTGTTAAAATTCACCAGTGAAACCATCTATTCCTAAGCTTTTCTGTGTTGGGAATTTTTTCTTTATGGATTCAATATTCCTACTTTTTGTTGATCTGTTTAGAGTTTTAATCTCCTTACTCATTACTCTTTTGTTCAAATATCTTATTTCTTATCAGTTTTAACAGCTTCATTTTTTCAGGAATTTATCCCTTTCTCCTAGGTTTTCCATTTTGTTAACATATAATTTTCCAAAGTATTTCCTTATGATTGAGCTTCTGTTTTTGGTTGTAATCACTCCTACTTCATTTCTGTTTTTATTTTTTAAACTTCACTTTTGTTTTCTTAGTCTAGCTAATAGTTTTAAATTTTCAAAGAACTAAAGACTTTTCAGAAAAAGTCTTTACTTTGGGTGATGTTTAGTATTATTTTTCTGTCTCTATTTTACTTATTTATGCTATAATTTTATTATTTTCTTACTTCAATTACCTCTGGGCTGAGTTCTATAGCTTTTTAGTTCTTGAAGTCCAAAGATAGGTTATTATTTGAAATCTTTTTTGCTTGATGTATTCAATTATTTCTGTAAAATTTCTTCTTCTAGTATCTCCTAGAGGTGAACTTGTACACACCTCTTGTGCACTGCTTTTTACATCTGGTACTCTGCTTCTGGTGCCTGCCACTCAAGGAAAGCCCCTTGTTTGCTGACCAGCAGGGCTTTTTTGTGGGTCACATGGGAATATGGGACTCATGCAAACAGAGAAGTAGTTCTCAGCTGGCCACAGCACAGAGAGCAGAATGAAATATAACACTTGATTTTCTGTGAAAGAGGCATATTTGGTGGTCCTGGAATTTTGATCTGAAGGGAAGGCTACTGGTCTGGCATACATCTAGGGACATACTGAAGTGCTGCCTAGGGACAGAGGCAAATGGATGCCATCTTTGACTATCCCTCTGCCTTGCTCCTGGTCACGGTATATTTCAGAAAGGAATTTCTAAATTTATCTGACACTCCTAATTTTGTAGCCCTTTACTTGGACAACTCTATATCTTCTGGATCTGGTGGCCAGCAGGGATTATGCACAGAGTCTCACAGCACTGTGCATATTTCCATAATTTAAAAGTAGCTTCCTAAGTGTCTGGATTCCAGTATGCCTTAATCTCAGTGCTGACTCAGATCCACCTGACTGGGACACTGACAGGTTTGTTGTTATTGTTGTTCAGTGGCTAAATCATATCCAACACCCTAAACTCTTCGATTCAGTTCAGTCTCTCAGTCGTGTCTCACTCTTTGCGACTCCATGAATCGCAGCAGGCCAGGCCTCCCTGTCCATCACCAACTCCCGGAGTTTGTTCAAACTCATGTCCATCGAGTCAGTGATGCCATCCAACCATCTCATCCTCTGTCATCCCCTTCTCCTACTTTCCCCAACCCCTACCAGCATCAGAGTCTTTTCCAATGAGTCCACTCTTTGCATGAGGTGGCCAAAGTATTGGAGTTTCAGCTTCAGCATCAGTCCTTCCACGGAACACCCAAGACTCTTTTAGAATAGACTAGTTGGATCTCCTTGCAGTCCAAGGGACTCTCAAGAGTCTTCTCCAATGCCACAGTTCAAAAGCATCAGTTCTTCTGTGCTCAGCTTTCTTCACAGTCCAACTCCCACATCCATATATGACTAGTGGAAAAACCATAGATTTGACTAGATGGACCTTTGTTGACAAAGTAATGTCTCTGCTTTCTAATATGCTATCTAGGTTGGTCATAACTTTCCTTCCCAGGAGTAAGAGTCTTTTAATTTCATGGCTGCAATCACCTCTGCAGTGATTTAGAAGTGCCACCCCCCCCCCCCCCCCCCCCCAAAAAAAAAGTCTTACACTCTTTCCACTGTTTCCCCATCTATTTGACATGAAGTGATGGGACCAGATGCCATGATCTGCATTTTCTGAATGTTGAGCTTTAAGCCAACATTTTCACTCTCCTTGACTTTCATCAGGAGACTTTAGTTCCTCTCCACTTTCTGCCATAAGGGTGGTATCATCTGCATATCTAAGGTTATTGATATTTCTCCCGCCCGGCAATCTGGATTCCAGCTCGTGTTTCTTCCAGCCCAGCATTCCTCATGATCTACTCTGCATAGAATTTAAATATGCAGGGTGACAATATACAGCCTGATGTACTCCTTTTCCTATTTGGAACCAGTCTATTGTTTCATGTCCAGTTCTAACCGTTGCTTCCTGACCTGCATATAGGTTTCTCAAAAGGCAGGTCAGGTGGTCTGGTATTCTCAGCTCTTTCAGAATTTTCCACAGTTTATTGTGATCTACACAGTCAAAGGCTTTGGCATAGTGAAAAAAGCAGAAATAGATGTTTTTCTGGAACTCTCTTGCTTTTTCCATGATCCAGCAGATGTTGGCAATTTAATCTCTGGTTCCTCTGCCTTTTCTAAAACCAGCTTGAACATCAGGAAGTTCACGGTTCACATATTGCTGAAGCTTGGCTTGGAGAATTTTGAGCATTACTTTACTAGCGTGTGAGATGAGTGCAATTGTGCAGTAGTTTGAGCACTCTTTGACATTGCCTTTCTTTGGGATTGGAATGAAAACTGACTTTTTCCAGTCCTATGGCCACTGCTGAGTTTTTCCAAATTTGCTGCCATATTGAGTGCAGCACTTTCACAGTATCATCTTCCAGGATTTGAAATAGCTCCACTGAAATTCCATCACCTCCACTATCTTTGTTCATAGTGATGCTTTCTAAGGCCCACTTGACTTCACATTCCAGGATGTCTGGCTCTAGGTGAGTGATCACACCATCATGATTATCTGGGTTGTGAAGATCTTTTTTGTACAGTTTTTCTATGTTTTCTTGCCACTTCTTAACATCTTCTGCTTCGGTTAGGTCCATACCATTTCAGTCGTTTATCGAGCCCATCTTTGCATGAAATATTCCCTTGGTATCCCTAATTTTATTGAAGAGACCTCTAGTCTTTCCCATTCTGTTGTTTTCCACTATTTGCATTGATTGCTGAGGAAGTCTTTCTTATCTCTCCTTGTTATTCTTTGGAACTCTGCATTCAGATGCTTATATCTTTCCTTTTCTCCTTTGCTTTTCACTTCTCTTCTTTTCACAGCTATTTGTAAGGCCTCCTCAGGCAGCCATTTTGCTTTTTTGCATTTCTTTTCCATGGGGAGGGTCTTGATCCCTGTCTCCTGTACAATGTCATGAACCTCATTCCATAGTTCATCAGGCACTCTATCTATCAGATCTAGTCCCTTAAATCTATTTCTCACTTCCACTGTATAATCATGAGGGATTTGATTTAGGTCATACCTGAATTGTCTAAGGGTTTTCCCTACTTTCCTCAATTTAAGTCTGAATTTGGCAACAAGGAGTTCATGATCTGAGCCACAGTCAGCTCCTGGTCTTGTTTTTGCTGATTGTATAGAGCTTCTCCATCTTTGGCTGCAAAGAATATAATCGATCTGATTTTGCTGTTGACCATCTGGTGATGTCCATGTGTAGAGTTTTCTCTTGTGTTCTTGGAAGAGGGTGTTTGCTATGACCAGTGCATTCTCTTGGCAAAACTCTTTTAGCCTTTGCCTTGCTTCATTCCGTATTCCAAGGCCAAATTTGTCTGTTACCCCAGGTGTTTCTTGACTTCCTCCTTTTCATTCCAGTCCCCTATAAAGAAAAGAACATCTTTTTGGGATGTTAGTTCTAAAAGATCTTATAGGTCTTCATAGAACCGTTCAACTTCAGTTTCTTCAGTATTACTGGTTGGCCGTAGACTTGGATTACTGTGATATTGAATGGTTTGTCTTAGAAACGAACAGAGATAATTCTGTTGTTTTTGAGATTGCATCCAAGTACTCCATTTCGGACTTTTTTGTTGACCATGATGGCTACTTCATTTCTTGTAAGGGATTCCTGCCCACAATGGTAGATACAATGGTCGTCTTAGTTAAATTCACCCATTCCAGTCCATTTTAATTCGTTAATTCCTAGAATGTCAACATTCATTCTTGCCATCTCCTGTTTGATCTTCCAATTTTCCTTGATTCATGGACCTGACATTCCAGGTTCCTATGCAATATTGCTCTTTACAGCATTGGACCTTGCTTCTATCACCAGTCACTTCCACAACTGGGTATTGTTTTTGCTTTGGCTCCATCCCTTCATTCTTTCTGGAGTTATTTCTCCACTGATTTCCAGTAGCATATTGGGCCCCTACTGACCTGGGGAGTTCCCCTTTTAGTATCTTATCATTTTGCCTTTTCATGCTGTTCATGGGGTTCTCAAGGCAAGAATACTGAAGTGGTTTGCCATTCCCTTCTCCAGTGGACCACATTCTGTCAGACCTCTCCACCATGACCAGCCCATCTTAGGTGGCCCTACACGGCATGGCTTAGTTTCACTGAGTTAGACAAGGCTGTGGTCCATGTGATTAGATTGACTAGTTTTCTATGATTATGGTTTCAGTGTGTCTGCCTTCTGATGCCTCTTGCAACACCTACTGTCTTACTTGAGTTTCTCTTACCTTGGACTTAGGATATCTCTTCATGGCTGCTCCAGCAAAGCACAGCCACTGCTCATTACCTTGGAGGAGGGATATCTCCTCCGAGCTGTGCCTCCTGACCTTGAATGTGGAGTAGCTCCTCTCGACCCTCCTGCACCCGTGTAGCTACCACTCCCTAAACTATTGGCTGCCACCAAAAATGAAGTAGTCTACTTGTATAATACACACGTATGAAAGACAACCTAGGGCTTGGGCAGGGTTGAACAATAAGGTTAATCTCCAACATGAAACCACTCCTTCAAGACTTGGATCAGGGTTTTCCCTGGTGGTACAGTGGTTAAAAATCTCCCTTGCTGTGCAATAGACACCAGTTTAATGCCTGGTCTGTGAAGATACCACAGGCTGTGGAGCAACTAAACCTGAGCATCACAAATACTGAGCCAGTTCTCTAGCACTTATGAGCCACAGCTACTGAGCCCATGTGCTCCAACTATTGAAACTTGTGTAATTAGAGCCTGTATTCTGCAACAAGGGAAGCCACCACAATTAGAAGCCTGCACACTGCAATTAAGAGTAGTTTCCATTCATTGCAACTAGAGGAAGCCCATGTGCAACAACAAAAACCCACCACAGTCAATAGATAAATAGATAAACCTTAAAAAAAGATTTAGAGCAGTGACTGTTTTATCCAATGCATTGAAACCAAAACAGAAGGTCAAGGGAAAAGAAGAAACAGAGGAATATGTTTAAAACCAAAAATAAAGTCTCAGAAAAATAACTTGATGAAATATATGTAATATACCTGATTAGGAATTTAAAATAATGCTCATAAATTTGTTAATGAGCTCAAGAAGAAGAATGGATGAACAAAGTGAGAATTTCAACATAGAAAATATGATAAAATACCAAGTAAAAGTCACAGAGGTGAAGAAAACAATAAATGAGTTGAAAAACATAATAGAGGGATTTAACAAAAGATTAGATGGATCAGAAGAAAAGATCAATTAACTCCAAGGCAGGGTAGTGGAACTTAGAGTAGCAAAATGAAGCAAGAATGACTAGAGCTTCAAGGCTTGTGGTACACATCATCAAGTGTACCAACATTCCCATTGCAGTGGTCCTAGAATGTGAAAAGAGAGAGAAAGGGGTATAGAACTTATTTGGAGGAATAAAATGACTGAAAACTTCCTTAACATGAGGAAAAAAAGAGATATACAGATCCAAGGAGTCCAGAAAGTTCCAAATAAGATGAAAACAGAGAACTATACAAAAACATTTTATAGTTAAAGTGTCAAAAGCTAAAGATAACTTAGAGAGGTAAGATGGGATGAGGGTGGGAGAGAAGTTCAAGAGGGAGAGGGCATATGTATACTTATGGCTGACTCACCTTGTTGTATAGCAGAAACAATACAATATTGTAAAGCAATTATCCTCCAAGTGAAAATTAAAAATATAGAAAAAATCTTTAAAGACAGGGATATATCTTAAAAAACAGCAAGAGAAAAACAACTCGTTATGTACTAGAGAACTCCCATAAAACTATTAGCAGATTTTCAATGGAAACTTTACTGTTCAGAAGAAAGCATTACAATGTACTCAAGGTGCTTAAAAAAACCCAAACTGCCAAAAAGAATATTCTATTTTGTAAAGCTAGCATTCAAAATTGAAGAAGAGGTGAAAAGTTTTCCAGACAAGCAAATGGTAAATGAGTTTATTATTACTTATGAGCTGGACTTAAAATTTTAGAGGGAATTCTTTAAGCTGAAAAGAAAGGGCAGCTTTAGTAGCAGGAAAACATATGAAAGTATAAATCTCACTGGTAAATGTAAACACATAGTAAAATTTAGAAACACATAGTAAAATTTAGAATAATGTAAAGGAGATGGGTTAATCACTTATAGTATGAAGATTAAAAGAAAATAATAAAAGTAAACATAAGCACAATAACTTTTATCAACTTCAAAAACCAGTTATATAAATATAAGTTGTTGCATGTAAACCTCATGCTAACAACAAAGCAAAAACCTATAGTATCTACTACAAAGATAAAGGAATCCAAACATTGGCACTACAGAAAATCATCGAATTACAAAGGAAGAGAACAAGAGAAGAAGAAATGAGAAGAACTACAGACTAGCGAGAAAACACTCAGCAAAATTAAACTAAGTATGTGCATATGTGCATAGTTGTTCAGTCATGTCTTAGAGTTTGCAACCCCTGCCAGGCTCCTCTGTCCATGGAACTCTCCAGGCAAGAATAATGGAGTGGGTTGCCATACCCTCCTCCAGGGGATCTTCTCAACTCAGGAATCAAACCTGTGTCTATTATGCCTCCTGCATTGGTGGATGGGTTCTGTACCACTAGCAACACCTGGGAAGCCTATACACACACACACACACACACACACACACACACACACACACATATGATTGTGCATGTATGTGTGCTCAGTCATTCAGTCATGTCCAACTCTTGTGACCTCGTGGACTGTAGCCCTCCAGGCTCTTCTATCCATGGAATTTTTAGGACAAGGGTAAACTTATCCATGGGTAGACCTATGGCTGATTTATGTAGGCTGGATGGCATCACTGACTCGATGGGTATGAGTCTGGGTGACCTCCGGGAGCTGGTGATGGACAGGGAGGCCTGGCGTGCTGCGGTTCATGGGGTCGCGAAGAGTCGGACACGACTGAGTGACTGATCTGATCTGATGTTGATGTTTGGTAGAAACTATCACAACACTATACAACAATTATCCTTCAAATAAAAATAAATTAAAAAAAAAGAATACCATAGAGGGTTGCCATTTTCTCCTCTGGGAGATACATATGTGTACACATATGTATTTCAGCTTTTAAAAGGAAGCACATCTTGCCATTTGTGAAAATATGGATGGATCTTGAAGGCGTTTTGCTAATAAACTTAAGTGAAATGTCAGAAACAGAGAAATATCAGTATAATCTCACCTACATATGAAATTTTACACAACACTAACAACAATCTTACAGATATAGAGCATAGATTGTTAGGGCTGCCAAAGATGGGGAGATGGGTGTGGGAGAAATGAGTGAAAGTGGTGAAAATTTAGAAATTTTCACTTATGAAATTAATAAGTCACAATTATATAACATGTTTCATGAGAGATTATAGTTAACAAAACTGAATTGTATATGTTAAAGTTACTAAAATTGTGAACCTAAAAGTGTTCTTCAAAAGAAAAAATTGTTACTATGCTTGGTTATGGGTGTTAACTATACTTATTCTGGTGACCAATTTGCAATATATACAAGTATTGAATTATTATGTTGTAAACGTGGGACTTATGTGTTGATTGTATATCAATAACAAAAAAGTAAATAAAAAATCCACTTTATCTTAGAACTTCTTTTGCTTTATACCATTATTTATGGTATGTTTGATTTTCATTTTCCTATCTATCAAGATATTTTAAGATTTCCCTTTTGATTAAATGACCCATTGGTTACTTCGAATGTGTTTAATTTCTTATTTGTGATTTTTTCTGCCTTTTTCCTGTCAATTGGTTTCTAGTTTATTTTTTAAGCATAAATTTATTTATTTTAATTGGAAGCTAATTACTTTACAATTTTGGAGTGGTTTTGCCATACATTTACATGAATCGTCATGGGTGTACATATGTTCCCCATCCTGAACCCCCCTCCCACCTCCCTCCCCATCCCATCCTTCTAGGTCATCCCAGTGCACCAGCCCCGAGCACCCTGGCTCATGCATTGAACCTCAGAAATGATTCTTGATGTGATTTCAATCTTGCTAAATTTGCTCACTTTTGATTTGTGGCCTAACAGATTATCCAGCTTAGAAAATGTTTTATATGCACATTAAAAGAATGTGTATTCTGGTGTTTGGAGGGTGGTATATTCTATATATGTATGTTAGGTCCATTTGCTCTAAAATGTTGAAATCCATTATTATCAATTTACTGTCTGGATTGTCTATTCATTATTGAGAGTGGAGTATTAAAGTATTGCATTGCTTTTTATTTCTCATTTTACTTATTTTAATATTTGCTTTACACATTTCTGTGCTGTGATTTTGGATGGATTGAATTTTACAGTATATTTTCTTACCAATAATTGACCTCTTCATCATTATATAATGATCTTTGTCTTAAAGCCTATTTTATCGGGTATAAATATAGTTACCCTTGCTTCATATTTTTTTCCATTCCTTCACTTTCAGTCTGTGAGTCCAGTTCAGTTCAGTTCAGTTGCTCAGTCGTGTCCGACTCTTTGCGACCCCATGAATCACAGCACGTCAGACCTCCCTGTCCATCACCAACTCCCGGAGGTCACTCAGACTCACGTCCATCGAGTCAGTGATGCCATCCAGCCATCTCATCCTCTGTCGTCCCCCTTCTCCTCCTGCTCCCAATCCCTCCCAGCATCAGAGTCTTCTCCAATGAGTCAACTCTTTGCATGAAGTGGCCAAAGTACTGGAGTTTCAGCTTTAGCATCATTCTTTCCAAAGAAATTCCAGGGCTGATCTCCTTCAGAATGGACTGGTTGGATATCCTTGCAGTCCAAGAGACTCTCAAGAGTCTTCTCCAACACCACAGTTCAAAAGCATCAATTCTTTGGCGCTCAGCCTTCTTCACAGTCCAACTCTCACATCCATACATGACCACAGAAAAAAGCATAGCCTTGACTGGACGGACCTTTGTTGGCAAAGTAATGTCTCTGCTTTTGAATATGCTATCTAGGTTAGTCATAACTTTCCTTCCAAGGAGTAAGCGTCTTTTAATTTCATGGCTGCAGTCACCATCTGCAGTGATTTTGGAGCCCAAAATAATAAAGTCTGACACTTTCAGTCTATATGTGTCTTTAGAACCAAAATGTCTTTTGTAGGCAGTATATCACTTGCTATTGGGCTTTTGAAAAATCAATTAAATTTAAATTAAAAAAAGAAAAATCAATTCAGCAATCCCATGTCTTTTACTATAATAATCTTTTTAATTTAAACTATTTATTAATAGATAGACTTACTATTTTCATTTTCTTTATTGCTTTCTGACTCTTTGTATATCCTTTGCTCCTTCTTTCCTACCTTGCTACCTTGTTTTCTAATGATCAATACCTTTACTGATGAAATAGAAACAGTTCACTGTGTACTTAAAATATGACTCAAGTGATCACAACTTTTTCAAAAAACTAGGATCATGGAATCTGGTCCCACCACTTCATGACAAAGCGATGGGAAAACAATGGAAGCAGTGAGAGACTATTTTGTGGGGCTCCAAAATCACTGTAGAGGGTGACTATTGCCGTGAAATTAAAAGATGCTTGCTTCTTGGAAGAAAAGTTATGACCAACCTAGACAGCATATTAAAAAGTAGAGTCATTACTTTGGCAACAAAGGTCCATCTAGTCAAAATTATGGTTTTTCCAGGAGTCATGTATGGATGTGAGTGTTGGACTATAAAGAAAGCTGAGCACCAAAAAATTGATGCTTTTGAACTGTGGTGTTGGAGAAGACTCTTGAGAGTCCCTTGGAGAGCAGGGAGATCCAATCAGTACTTCCTAAAGGAAATCAGTCCTGAATAATCATTGGAAGGACTGATGCTGGAGCTGAAACTCCAATATTTTGGCCACTTGATGTGAAGAATTGACTCATTGGAAACGACCCCAATGCTGGGAAAGATTGAAAGCAGGAGGAGAAGGGGACAAAAAAGGACAAGATGGCTGGATGGCATCACCGACTTGATGGACAAGAGTTTGAGTAAGTTCCAGGAGTTGATGATGGACAGGGAAGCCTGGCGTGCTGCAGTCCATGGGGTCGCAAAGAGTTGGACATGACTGAGTGACTGAACTGAACTGATAATGTATTTAGGGAGACAGAAACTGCATTGTATCAGATCAGATCAGATCAGTCCGTGAAATTCCTGATGTTCAAGCTGGTTTTAGAAAAGGCAGAGGAACCAGAGATCAAATTGCCAACATCCGCTGGATCATGGAAAAAGCAAGAGAGTTCCAGAAAAACATCTATTTCTGCTTTATTGACTATGCCAAAGACTTTGACTGTGTGGATCACAATAAACTATGGAAAATTCTGAAAGAGATGGGAATACCAGACCACCTGATCTGCCTCTTAAGAAATCTGTATGCAGGTCAGGAAGCAACAGTTAGAACTGGACATGGAACAACAGACTGGTTCCAAATAGGAAAAGGAGTACGTCAAGGCTGCATATTGTCACCATGTTTATTTAACTTATATGCATTGTATAGTTAGAGTAAGAAAAAGAAGGAAGCAAGCTTCTAGATAGGACCAATGTCTGATGTTAGGTAAGCCACAAATCAGGAGGAAAAGTCAAGAATTGGTGAAAGAAAGGTGCTAAAGAAAATATGAATGGTGAAGTATAAATAGGATTTATTAATAATTTCTTTATTTTAAAGCATGATTGGTTGGGAAGATCAAGGCAGTAAATGTACTTCTAAGTATCTTAGACAAAACATCATTTGTAGTATCCTAGTTGATTAACGGAGAGATGTATAGCAAATAGAGCAAGTTATATTGATTTCCAGCTGGTTGAATAATCATTTCCTAAAAGATTTGGTAATTAATCTACACGAACTTCTTTTAAATTAAATTTTACTGGAGTACATTTGCTTTATAATATTGTGCTAGTTTCTTGCTGTACAGAAAAATGAATCAGTCATATGCATACATATATCCACTCATTTTTAGATTTCC
Source organism: Tragelaphus eurycerus (assembly GCA_935064755.1). Classification (NCBI taxonomy): domain Eukaryota; kingdom Metazoa; phylum Chordata; class Mammalia; order Artiodactyla; family Bovidae; genus Tragelaphus; species Tragelaphus eurycerus. The sequence goes on along the minus strand of CAKXYN010000119.1, from coordinate 3,359,733 downwards.
TTCCCTTTTAGGCCACCACAGAACAGTGAGCAAAGTTCCCTGTGCTGTACATTAGGTTTTCATTTAATTATATATTTTATATGTAGTAATCAATATATGGACTTTCTAGGTAGCACCAGTGTAAATAACCCACCTGCCAAATGCAGGAGACAGAACAGATGTGGTTTAGATCCCTGGGTCCAGAAGATCCCCTGGAGGAATGCATGGTAACCCACTCCATTAATCTTGCCTGGAGGACCCCATGGACAGAGGAGCCTGGTGGGCTGCAGTCCATAGGGTTGCAGAGTCAGACATGACTGAAGCTATTTAGCACGCATGCATGAATTCAGACTTAAATTGAAGAAAGCAGGGAAAAGCACTAGACCATTCAGGTATGACCTAAATCAAATTCCTTATGATTATACAGTGGAAGTGAGAAATAGATTTAAGGGCCTAGATCTGATAGATGGAGTGCCTGATGAACTATGGAATGAGGTTTGTGACATTGTACAGGAGACAGGGATCAAGACCATTCCCATGGAAAAGAAATGCAAAAAAGCAAAATGGCTGTCTGGGGAGGCCTTGCAAATAGCTGCGAAAAGAAGAGAAGTGAAAAGCAAAGGAGAAAAGGAAAGATATAAACATCTGAATGCAGAGTTCCAAAGAATAGCAAGAAGAGATAAGAAAGTCTTCTTCAGCGATCAATGCAAAGAAATAGAGGAAAACAACAGAATGGGAAAGACTAAGGATCTATTCAAGAAAATCAGAGATAACAAAGGAACATTTCATGCAAAAATGGGCTCGATAAAGGACAGAAATGGTATGGACCTAACAGAAGCAGAAGATATTAAGAAGAGGTGGCAAGAATACACAGAAGAACTGTACAAAAAAGAGCTTCACGACCCAGATAATCATGATGGTGTGATCACTGACCTAGAGCCAGACATCCTGGAATGTGAAGTCAAGTGGGCCTTAGAAAGCATCACTACGAAGAAAGCTAGTGGAGGTGATGGAATTCCAGTGGAGCTATTCCAAGTCCTGAAAGATGATGCTGTGAAAGTGCTGCACTCAATATGCCAGCAAATTTGGAAAACTCAGCAGTGGCCACAAGATTGGAAAAGGTCAGTTTTCATCCCAATCCCAAAGAAACGCAATGCCAGGGAGTGCTCAAACTACCGCACAATTGCACTCATCACACATGTTAGTAAAGTAATGCTCAAAATTCTCCAAGCCAGGCTTCAGCAATATGTGAACCATGAACTTCCTGATGTTCAAGCTGGTTTTAGAAAAGGCAGAGGAACCAGAGATCAAATTGCCAACATCCGCTGGATCATCAAAAAAGCAAGAGAGTTCCAGAAAAACATCTATTTCTGCTTTATTGACTATGCCCAAGCCTTTGACTGTGTAGATCACAATAAACTGTGGAAAATTCTGAAAGAGATGGGAATACCAGACCACCTGATCTGCCTCTTAAGAAATCTGTATGCAGGTCAGGAAGCAACAGTTAGAACTGGTCATGGAACAACAGACTGGTTCCAAATAGGAAAAGGAGTACATCAAGGCTGTATATTGTCACCATGTTTATTTAACTTATATGCAGAGTACATCATGAGAAATGCTGGGCTGGAAGAAACACAAGCTGGAATCAAGATTGCCGGAGAAATATCAATAACCTCAGATATGCAGATGATACCACCCTTATGGCAGAAAGTGAAGAGTAACTAAAAAGCCTCTTGATAAAAGTGAAAGTGGAGAGTGAAAAGGTTGGCTTAAAGCTCAACATTCAGAAAACGAAGATCATGGCATCTGGTCCCATCACTACATGGGAAATAGATGGGGAAACAGTGGAAACAGTGTCAGACTTTATTTTTCTGGGCTCCAAAATCACTGCAGATGGTGAGTGCAGCCATGAAATTAAAAGACGCTTACTCCTTGGAGGAAAGTTATGACCAACCTAGATAGCATATTCAAAAGCAGAGACATCTCTTTGCCAACAAAAGTTCGCCTAGTCAAGGCGATGGTCTTTCCTGTGGTCATGTATGGATGTAAGAGCTGGACTGTGAAGAAGGTTGAGTGCTGAAGAATTGATGCTTTTGAAGTGTGGTGTTGGAGAAGACTCTTGAGAGTCCCTTGGACTGCAAGAAGATCCAACCAGTCCATTCTGAAGGAGATCAGCCCTGGGATTTCTTTGGAAGGAATGATGCTAAAGCTGAAACTCCAGTATTTTGGCCACCTCATGCGAAGAGTTGATTCACTGGAGAAGACTCTGATGCTGGGAGGGATTGGGGGCAGGAGGAGAAGGGGACGACAGAGGATGAGATGGTTGGATGGCATCACTGACTCGATGGATGTGAGTCTGAGTGACCTCCGGGAGTTGGTGATGGACAGGGAGGCCTGGCGTGCTGCGGTTCATGGGGTCGCAAAGAGTCGGACACACTGAGCGACTGATCTGATCTGATGAGTGAATATATGCCACTCGCAATCTCCCAATTCATCCCATCACTCCTTTTCCCTTGGTAACCAGAAGTTTGATCTCTACATCTGTGACTCTACTTTCAAGTGGTATTATATGATATTTAGTATACTGATTTAAGTCGATGGCCGAACCCCTGACGTGCTGGTTGCTCCGATTCCAATGGGAGTGGCTGGCCCCCTGCCTAAGGGCATTGTAAGATTTGTGCTGAGACATAGTTCGCTTGGAGAAGGCAATGGCACCCCACTCCAGTACTCTTGCCTGGAAAATCCCATGGGCAGAGGAGCCTGGTAGGCTGCAGTCCATGGGGTCGCTACGAGTCGGACACGACTGAGCCACTTCACTTTCACTTTTCACTTTCACGCATTGGAGAAGGAAATGGCAACCCACTCCAGTGTTCTTGCCTGGAGAATCCCAGGGATAGGGGAGCCTAGTGGTCTGCCGTCTATGGGGTGGCACAGAGTCGGACACGACTGAAGTGACTTAGCAGCAAGTAGCAGCAGTATTATACTTATTTTTCTCTTTCTTACTTCACTCAGTATAACAGTCTCTAAGTCCATCCACATCTCTAGAAACGACACTATTTTATTTTTTTCTGTGACTAGCACTCCACTGTGTGTGTGTATATATATATATACACACACATATATACCACATCTTCTTTATCCATTCCTCTGTCAATGGGCATTTGGGAAGTTCCTTGTACTGGCTACTGGAAATAGTGCTGCAATGGACATAAGAGTGCATGCATTCTTTTCAACAATGATTTTTTTTCTGATTATGTGTCTAGCAATGGGATTATTGGATCGTATGATATCTCTATTTTTTTTAAGGGACATCCATACTATTCTCCATAGTGGTTGCAACAATATACATTTCCACCAACAGTGTAGGAGTGTTCCCTTTTCTCCACTCTCTGCAGCATTTACTGTTTATATAATTTTGATAGCAACCACTCAGTTTTCTGTGAGGTGAAAACTCATTTTAATTTTGATTTACATTTCTCTAATAATTAATAATGTGAACATCTTTTAATATTTTTTTTGGCCATCTATATGTCTTCTACGGAAAAATGTATATTTAGGTCTTCCACCCATTTTTTGACTGGCTTGTTCATATTTTTGATATTGAGCTACATGAGCTGTTTGTTTATTTGGGAGATAAATTTATTGTTGGTTGTTTGATTTGCAAATATTTTCTCTCATTGTGAGTGTTGTCTTTTCATCCTGTAAACAGGTTTCATCGTGGTACAGAAGCTTTTAAGTTTAGTTAGGTGCAATTTGCTTATTTTTGCTTTTGTATTCATTATTCTAGGAGGTGGACAGAAAAAATATCTTGCTGAGATTTATGCTGGAACGTTCTATCTATATTTCCCTGTAAGAGTTTTATAGTATCTGCCTCTGCATTTAGGTTTTTAATCCATTTTGAAGGTTTTTTTGTGTGTATGGTGTTAGGGATGGGCTTCCCAGGTGGCTCAGTGGTAAAGAATCCACCTGCCAATGCAGGAGACAGGAGATGCAGGTTTGATCTCAGGTGTGGGAAGATTCCTTGAAGTAGGAAACGGCAACCCACTCCAGTATTCTTGCCTGGAAAGTTCCACACAGAGAGGAACCTAGTGGACTAGAATCCATGGGATCACAAAGAATCAGACAGTAATGAGCACACACACCACATGGTGTTAGGGAGTGCTCTAATTTAATTCTTTGACATGTGGTTTTCCAGCCTTCCCAGGACTACTTAATGATGACACTGTATTTTCCCCAGTGTGTATTCTTTGTCATAGATTAGGTGGGCATAGGTGCGTGGCTTTATTTCTGGACTTTGGTTCCACTGATCTGTAACTCTGTTTTTCTGTAAGTATCCTGCTTATTTTGTGGTTGATGATTGTAGCTTTGTATAGTCTGAGCTCAAGTGGCCTGATTCCTCCAGGAATCTTCTTTCTCAAGATTGTTTTGGCTACTCAGTGTCTTTTGTGTTTCCATATGAAGTGTAAAATTGTTGTAATTCTGTGAAAAATGCCTTTGGTAATTTAACTGGGATTGCATTGAATCTGTAGATTGCTTTGGGCAATATAGTCATTTTTACAATATTGATTCTTCAAAACTAAGAATATGGCATATCTCTCCATCTGTGTTTTCTTTGACATTTTCATTAGGATTTTTTTCTGAAATTTATTTTTAATTGGAGGATAATGGCTTTACAATATTCTGTTAGTTTCTGCCATACATCAACATAACTCAGTCATAGGTATACATATGTCCCATCTCTCTTGAACTACTACCTTCCACCTCACGCCACTCCTCTATGTTGTCAGAGACTACCAGGTTTGAGCTCTCTGAATTCCCACTGGCTATCTCTTCTACATATTGTAATGTACATGTTTCAGCATTATTATTTCAATTTGTCCCTCCCTATCCTTCACCCACTGTGTCCACCAGTCTGTTCTTTATGTCTGCATCTCCATTGCTTCCCTGAAAATAGGCTTATCAGTGTCATCTTTTTAGATTTCATATATATATATATATATATATATATATATATATATATATATATATATATGTTAATCCGAGTTAAATTCACCCATTCCAGTCCATTTTAGTTCGCTAATTCCTAGAATGTCAACATTCACTCTTGCCATCTCTTGTTTGACCACTTCCAATTTGCGTTGATTCATGGACCTGACATTCCAGGTTCCTATGCAATATTGCTCTTTACAGCATCGGACTTTGCTTCTATCACCAGACACATCCACAGCTGGGTATTCTTTTTGTTTTGGCTCCATCCTTTCATTATTTCTGGAGTTATTTCTCCACTGATCTCCAGTAGCATATTGGGCCCCTACTGACCTGGGGAGTTTCTCTTTCAGTATCCTATCATTTTGTCTTTTCACACTGTTCATGGGGTTCTCAAGGCAAGAATACTGAAGTGGTTTGCCATTCCCTTCTCCAGCGGACCACACCCTGTCATATCTCTCCACCATGACCCGCCCATCCCAGGTTGCCCCTCGGGCATGGCTTAATCTCATTGAGTTAGACAAGGGTGTGAAGTCAAATGGGCCTTAGAAAGCATCACTACGAACAAAGCTAGTGGAGGTGATGGAATTCCAGTGGAGCTTTTCCAAGTCCTGAATGATGATGCTGTGAAAGTGCTACACTCAATATGCCAGCAAATTTGGAAAACTCAGCAGTGGCCACAAGATTGGAAAAGGTCAGTTTTCATCCCAATCCCAAAGAAAGGCAATGCCAAGGAGTGCTCAAACTACCGAACAATTGCACTCATCTCACACGGTAGTAAAGTAATGCTCAAAATTCTCCAAGCCAGGCTTCAGCAATATGTGAACCGTGAACTTCCTGATGTTCAAGCTGGTTTTAGAAAAGGCAGAGGAACCAGAGATCAAATTGCCAACATCCGCTGGATCATGGAAAAAGCAAGAGAGTTCCAGAAAAACATCTATTTCTGCTTTATTGACTATGCCAAAGCCTTTGACTGTGTGGATCACAATAAACTATGGAAAATTCTGAAAGAGATGGGAATACCAGACCACCTGATCTGCCTCTTAAGAAATCTGTATGCAGGTCAGGAAGCAGCAGTTAGAACTGGTCATGGAACAACAGACTGGTTCCAAATAGGAAAAGGAGTACGTCAAGGCTGTATATTGTCACCATGTTTATTTAACTTATATGCAGAGTACATCATGAGAAATGCTGGACTGGAAGAAACACAAGTTGGAATCAAGATTGCCAGGAGAAATATCAATAACCTCAGATATGCAGATGACACCACTCTTATGGCAGAAAGTGAAGAGGGGCTAAAAAGCCTCTTGATGAAAGTGAAAGTGGAGAGTGAAAAGGTTGGCTTAAAGCTCAACATTCAGAAAACGAAGATCATGGCATCTGGTCCCATCACTGCATGGGAAATAGATGGGGAAACAGTGGAAACAGTGTCAGACTTTGTTTTTCTGGGCTCCAAAATCACTGCAGATGGTGACTGCAGCCATGAAATTAAAAGACGCTTGCTCCTTGGAAGGAAAGTTATGACCAACCTAGATAGCATATTCAAAAGCAGAGACATTACTTTACCAACAAAGGTTCGCCTAGTCAAGGCTATGGTCTTTCCTGTGGTCATGTATGGATGTGAGAGCTGGACTGTGAAGAAGGCTGAGCGCCGAAGAATTGATGCTTTTGAAGTGTGGTGTTGGAGAAGACTCTTGAGAGTCCCTTGGACTGCAAGAAGATCCAACCAGTCCATTCTGAAGGAGATCAATCCTGGAATTTCTTTAGAAGGAATGATGCTAAAGCTGAAACTCCAGTATTTTGGCCACCTCATGCGAAGAGTTGACTCATTGGAGAAGACTCTGATGCTGGGAGGGATTGAGGGCAGGAGGAGAAGGGGACGACAGAGGATGAGATGGCTGGATGGCATCACTGACTCGATGGATGCGAGTCTGAGTGACCTCCAGGAGCTGGTGATGGACAGGGAGGCCTGGCGTGCTGCGGTTCATGGGGTCGCAAGGAGTCGGACATGACTGAGCGACTGATCTGATCTGATCTGATCTGATGTTAATATATAACATTTGTTTTTCTCTTTCTTACTTACTTCACCCTATATAGGGCTTCCCAGGTGGTGCTACAGGTAAAGAATTGGTCTGCCAATGCAGGGGATGCAAGAGAGCTGGATTTGATCCCTGGGTCCAGAAGATCCTTTGAAGAAGGAAATGGAACCCCTTCCAGTATTCTTGCCTAGAAAATTGCATGGACAGAGGAGCCTGGTGGGCTAGTCCATAGCATCCCAGAGTCAGACTCAACTGAGCACAAGCATCTCATCTCTCTCACTCAGTATAATAGGCTCTAAGTTTGTCTACCTCATTAAAGTGAATTGAATATGTTCCTTCTTATGTCTGAGTAATATTCCATTGTATGTATGTATCACAACCATTCATCTGCCAATGGACATCTAGGTTGCTTCCATGTCCTGGCTATTGTAAGTAGTGCTGGAATGACTGGGGTATGTGTGTCTCTTTCAATAGTGGTTTTCTCAGGGTACATGCCCAGAAGTGGGATTGCAGTGTCGTATGGTAGTTTTGGGCTTCCCAAGTAGCTCAGCTGGTAAAGAATCCACCTGCAATTCAGGAGACCCCAGTTCTATTCCTGGTTCAGGAGCAACCCTGTGCTTGGACTTCACTGGTGGCTCAGACAGTAAAAAATCTGCCTGCAATGTGGGAGAACTGGGTTTGTTCCCTTGTCTGGGAAGATCCCCTGGAGGAGGGCATGGCAACCCACTCTAGTATTCTTGCCTGAAGAATCCCAGTGGACAGAGGAGGCTGGCAGGCTTCAGTCCATGGGGTTGTAAAGAGTCAGACATGACTAAGCAACTAAGCACAGCACAGCATGGTATGTCTTCTTTGAGTAAATGTCTGTTTAGGTCTTTTGCCCACTTTTTCATTGGTTTGTTTGTTTGTTTGTCTGGTATTGAGCTGCATGAGCTGCTTGTATATTTTGGAGATTAACTCTTTGCCAGTTTTTCATTTGCTATTAGTTTCTCCCATACTAATGATTGTCTTTTCACCTTGCTTAGAGTTTCCTTCATTGTGTAAAAGCTTTTAAGTTTAATTAGGTCCCATTTGTTTAATCTTGTTTTTATTTCCATTACTCAGGGATGTGGATCATAGAGGATCTTGCGGTGACTTATGACATAGAGTGTTCTGCCTATGTTTTCCTCTAAGAGTTTTATAGTTTCTGATCTTACATTCATATCTCTAATCCATTTTGAGTTTATTGGTGTGTGTGGTGTAGGAGGTGTTCTAATCTCTTTCTTTTACATGTAGTTGACCAGTTTTCTGAGGACCTTTTGTTGAAGAGACTGTCTTTTTTCCACTGTATATTTTTGCATCCTTTGTCAAAGATAAGGTGCCCATAGATGTGTGGGTTTATCACTGAGCTTTCTGTCTTGTTCCATTGGTTTAGATTTCTGCTTTTCAGCTAGTACCATACTGTCTTGATGACTGTAGCTTTGTAGTATAGTCTGAAGTCAAGAAGGTTAATTCCTCCAGTTCTATTTTTCTTTGTCAAGGTTGCTTTTGATATTCATGATCTTTTGCATTTCCATACAAATTGTGAAATTTTTTTTCTAGTTTTATGAAAAGTATCATTGGTAGTTTGATAGGAATTACATTGAATCTGTAGATTGCCTTGGGTTTTATAGTCATTTTCACAATATTGATTCTTGCAATCCAAGAACATGGTTTATCTATCCATCTGTTTGTGTCATCTTTGATTTCTTTCATCAATGTTTTAAGATTTTCTGCATAAAGTTCTCTCTCTTTAGATAGGTTTATTCCCATGCATTTCGTTCTCTTTTTTGCAATGGTGAATGGGATTATTTCTTTAATTTTTATTTATCATGTTTCATCGTTAGTGTATAGGAATGAAGGGATTTTTGTGTGTTAATTTTATATCATGCAACTGTATTTTATTCATAAATTAGCTCTAATAATTTTCTGCTGGCATCTTTGGGGATTTCTATATATGTCATCTTCAAAAAGTGCAAGTTTTGTTTCTTTTCCCATCTGGATTCTTTTTATTTCTTTTAGTTCTTTGATTGCTGTGACAAAGAATTCCAAAACTATGTTGTAAAATAGTTGTGAGAGTGGGCCCCCTCATCTTGTTCCTGATCTTAGTGCAAATGCTTTCAGTTATTCATCACTGAGATTAATGTTTGCTGTGGGTTTGTCATATATGGTGTTTATTATGTTGAGGTATGATTTTTCTATACCTATTTTCTAGAGAGTTCTTTATCATAAATGAATGTTGAATTTTGTCAAAAGCTTTCTCTGCATCTATTGAGATAATCATATGTTTTTTTTAATCTTTCAATTGGTTAATATGATGTATCATATTGATTGATTTGTATCTCTTGAAGAATCCTTGCATCCATGGGACAAAGCCCACTTGATCATGATGTATGATTCTTTTAATGTGTTGTTAGATTCCATTTGCTGGAAATTTGTTGAGAGTTTTGCATCTATGTTTTTCAATGATATTGGCCTATAGTTTTCTTTTTGTGTGTGGCATTTTTATCTGTTTTTGGTATTAGGTTGATGGTGGCCTAGGAGAATGTGTTCAGGAATTTTTCTTTCTCTGCAATTTTCTGGAAGAGTTTGAGAATTTCAGTGTTAGCTCTTCTGTAAACATTTCATAGACTTCACCTGTGATGCTATCAGGCCCTGGGGTTTTGTGTGTTGGAAAATTTTTGATCATAGTTTCGATTTTTGGGCTTCTGATTGGTGTGTTCATATTTTGTATTTCTTCCTGGTTAAGCTTTAGAAGGTTATACCTTTCTAAAATATCTTTCCATTTCTTCCATATTGTCCTTTTATTGGAATACAGTTGCTCATAGTATGCTGTTATGATCCTTGTATTTCTGTGTTATCTGTTTTAACTTCTCCTTTTCATTTCTAATTTTATTGATTTGAGTCTTCTCTCTTTTTTTTCATTGATGAGTCTAGTTAATGATTTGTGAATTTTATTTATCTTGTCAAAGAATCAGTTTTATGGATCTTGGCTGTTGTCTTCTTTCTATTTTTTCATTTATTTCTGCTCTAATTTTTTGATGTCTTTCCTTCTGCTAAGTTTTGGGGGTTTTGTTCTGTTTTTAGTTGCTTCAGGTGTATGTGAAATTATTTATTCGATGCTTTTCCTTTCTCTTGAAGTAGACTTGTATTGCTATAAATTTCTCTCTGAGCACTGTCTGCCCCACCTCCCCCTGCATCCCATAGGTTTAGATTTGTCATATTTTCATTGTCATTGTCTCTAGGTATATTTTGATTCCCTTTTTGATTTCTTCAGTGATCTGTTGGTTATTCGGAAGTGTATTGTTTAGCCTCCATGTCTTTGTAGTTTTTATAGTCCTCCGCCCTGTAGTTGATATATAATCTTATAGTGTTATGGTCAGAAATGATGCTTGAAATGATTTCAGCTTTTAAAATTCTGACCCAAGTTCTAATCTATCCTGAAGAAAATTCTATGTACACGAGAAAAATGTGAAATCTACTGTTTTTGGATGAAATGCCCTGTAAATATCAATCAACTCCAAATGATCCATGTATCATTTACAGTTTGTGTTTCCTTTTTAATTTTTTGTCTTGATGATCTGTCCATTGGTTTGAGTGGGGTATTAAATCTCCTACTGTTAGTGTATTACTGTCGATTTCTCCTTTAATAGTTGTTAGCATTTGCCTTATGTATTGAGGTGCTCCTATGTTTGGTGCATAAATATTTATAATTATTATATCTTTGTGGATTGATCCCTTGATCTTTATGTAATGTTCTTCCTTGTCTCTTGTAATGGTCTTTACTTTAAGCTCTATTTTATCTGATATCTAATCCCACTTACTTTTGATTTATGTTTGCATGAAATATGTGTCTTCCAGCCCCTTAATTTCAGTCTGTCTATATCCCTACATCTAAGTTGGGTCTCTTGCAGAGAGCATATGTAAGGTTCTTTACTTTTGTATCCATTCTGCCAATCTTTGTCTTTTGGTTAGAGCAATTAGTCCATTTACATTACCATTTATTGTTTTGTGTTTGTTTTTGTAGGCCTTTTCTTTCTCTTGTGTTTCCTATGTAGAGAAGTTCCTTTAGTATTTGTAGTAAAGCTTAATTACAACTTTACAGTGGTGGTGGCAGTGCTGAATTCTCTTAATTTTTGCTTGTTTGTATAGCTTTTGATTTCTCCTTTGAATGAATGAAATCCTTGCTGGTAGAGTAATCTTGATTGTAGGTTTTTTTCCTTTCATCACTTTAAGTATATCATGCTACTTCTTACTTGCCTGGAGAGGTTCTGTTATATGATCACATGTTACTCTTATAGGGATTCCCTAGTATATTATTTGTTGCTTTTCCATTTCTGCTTTTAATATTTGTTCTTTGTGTTTGATTTTTGTTGGTTTGATTAAGATGTGTCTTGGTGCATTTCTTCTTCAGTTTATCCTTTATGGGACTTTCTGGACTCCTTGGACTTGGGTGACTAATTCCTTTCCCGTTTTAGGTAAGTTTCTACTATAATCGCCTCAAATGTTTTTTCATGCTTTTTGTATTGTCTTCTTCTTCTGGGACTACTATGATTCAAATGTTGTTACTCCTCATTTCTTTTTATTCATTTTTCTTTATTCTGCTTTGTTTGAGTTATCTCTAGTATTATATCTTCCAGCTGACTTACCCATTCTTATGCCTCAGTGACTCTGCTATGTGCTCCTTCTAGTGTATTTTTAATCTCAGTGTTTGTTTTTCATTGCTGGTTGTGTATTCTTTCATTTTTCTAAGTCCTTATTAAACATTTTTTGTATCATCTCAATCTGTGACTCTAATCTATTTATCTGTGTCTCCATTTTATTTTCAAGATTTTGGTCATCTTTACTATCATTATTCTGAATTCTTTTCAGGCAGACTGCCTATTTCCTCTCCATTTGTTTGGTTGTGTGTTTTTACCATGTTTTTTCATCTGCTGCATGTTTTTCTGTCTTTTCATTTTGTTTAATTTGCTGTGCTTTGGGTCCCCTCTGCAGAATGGAAGATCATAGTTCCTCTTACATGTGGAGTCTGCCCTCCATGGGTGGTGCTGGACCAGTGCCTTGTGAAGGTTTCCTGATTGGTGGCACTTGTGCCTGTATTCTTGTGGGTGGAGCTGGATGTTGTCTCTCTGAAGGGTAGTGCTGTGTCCAATAGTGAGTTTTGGGGTGTCTAGGTGTCTATGGATTTGTTATGGCTTTAGGCAGCTTGTCTGCTAATGTAAAGTTTTGTGGCCCTTTTTTTGCTGAAGGATTGCACGGGACATTCAGCACTGCAGCTTGCTGGCCTTTGGATGGGGTCTTGTCTTATTGCTGAAGTGGAGGCCTTTGGGAAAGCACCCACAAATTAATATTTCATGGGTTAGGAGTTCCCTGGTGATTCAGAGTCCTGTAGTCTGGTCTCCCATATCAGGAGTTCAGACCCAACCCCCTACTGTAGCACCAAGACGTCATAGGCCACATAGCACAGAAGACAATATCCCAAGACTATTTGTGAAAGCAACACTTAACATCCCAGAATACCTAAAGACACTTACACCAAAATCCTCCAATATTTCTAGGAAAGTCTCTGGACCTGTTGTTAGCAGTGTGGGGTCAACTCAGTCTCAAATCTGGCCTTAGTCCACCTTGTACTTGCGCTCAAAATCTACAGTTGTCCCTAAAGTCCACAGTCTCAAGCTGATTGTGGATATTTAATACACTGCCCCTGTGACTACAGTACCTAATTCCATTTCTCTTTTCGGTCACATTCCCTAGTGTTCTGGTTTGGTTTTGGGCCTGGCTCTGCTTGTAGGCTGTCCTCCAGTTTTTGCTCCTGAGGAAAGAGGGGCCAAAGTTTGAGGCTTATTAGGGCTCCCTTGTTCAGTTGGACTGGGGAGAGGGAGTGGTAAGGTAGCTGTAATTGAGATGTACCAATGAGTGCCTCCAGTAGTAGAAACTTGCTGGTTGTTGTTAGTGTGAGGTGGGTTGTGCACTCTTCCAGAGGATTTGGCCCAAAGTCATGGATCCCTAGGAAAATCCAAGCTTCTTGGGCTCCCAGGAAGGTGTTGGCAGTAACCTGTGCATAATCACAGATTGGTGGCAGCTGCCAACTCTGGGATCAGGATAACAGAGGTGGCATTTTGTCTGCTGCCTCAGGCAATTTCGCTGGTTTTGACAGTGGCTTGTGGTTTACGTTTGCTGCTCTGGGGTTGTAAATTGCAAGTTACTTCTAATTCTACTGCTGGCACCCCTACCGGTTTGCTGGTTTTGGTGGCCACCAGGGCACACAGCCACCGTGAATGTGCATGGAATTAAAGTGTTCCAATGACAATGATATCCTGCCTCTCTGTGACACCCAGTCTTTTCCCTGGATTCCCTCAGCTGTTGTACTAGCTCCCTCAGAGTATCTTCATGGCAGTCAACCATGGTCCTCTCCCTGGGGTCTGATACCTGAGCCTGAGCCTTGGCACTCTGTGCCCCACCTTCTCTATGTGCACAAGCATGTGAGCCACTTCTCAGGTGGAAGTGCTATTCAGAAACAAACTCTGTGGTGAATCCTCTTCATTTTGCCTTCTGGGAACCTTCTGTTGTGCTGCTCTCTGAGGTTCTGAAGTTCCCTCCTGTCCTCACTCGTGAAGGGGTTTCTGAGTTTGCAAAAATTTTCTCCTTCATGACTTCCTCCCCAGGGTGCAGGTCCCTGTCCAGAAATACTTTTTCTCTTTTTTTTTTTCTTCATCTTTTGCCCTACCTCATTCTAAAGAGATTAACTGGCATTTTTGGAAGTCTAGGGTCTTCTACTGGTGTTCTGAAGGCGTACTGTAAGAGTTGTTTCATATGCAAATGAATTTCTGATGTATTCGGGGGTAAGAAAGTGATCTCCCTGTCTTATTCCTCCATCATCTTCCTTTCCCCCCTCATCAGTATCATAGTTTTCTGAGTACTGGTCTTCTGTGTCTTCAGGTAGATTATTCCTCAGCATTTTGCTGTTGTTATTGCAGTGGTAAATGGTATTGTTTCCTTAATTTCTCTTTCTGTTCTTTCATTGCTAGTGTATAAGAGTGTAGGAAGCATTTGTGCATGAATTTTGTATTCTACAAATTTGCCAGATTCTTAGAGTAGCACCAGTATTTTTCTAGTTGCCTCCTTAGGGTTTTCTGTGCATAGTATCATGTCATCTGCAAACAGTGACAGTTTTGCTTTTTCCTTTCCAATTTTGATTCCTTTTTTTTTTCTATGATTGCTATGGTTAGGACATCCAAATCTATTGGGTTGGCCAAAAATGTTCAGATTTTTCTGTAAGATGTAGTGGAAAAACCTGAACAAACTTATTGGAAAACCCAACATGTTGAATAACAGTGGTGAGAACAGATATCTTTGTCTTATTCCTGACATTAGAGAGAATGGTTTCAGTTTTTAACCATTGTGAATGATTGCTACTGTAGGTCTGTCGTATATGGTCTTAATTATATTGAAGTAGTTTCCCTCTATGCCCACTTTCTGGACAGTTTTTATCATAACCTAGATATTTTTTAAATTTCCTCTTTGATTTCTTCATTAATCCATTGGTTGTTTTGTAGCATACTCTTTAGCCCCCATGTGTTTGTGTCTTTTATAGTTTTCTTTTTCATGTAGTTGATTTCAATCTCATAGCATGGTAGTTGGAAAAGATGCTTGATGTGATTTCAATTTTCTTGAATTTACCAAAGCTTGATTTGTGACCCAGGATGTGGTCTGTCTATCCTAGATATCCTGTTCCATGTGCACTTGAGAAGAAAGTTTATTCTACTGCTTTCAGATGGAATGTTTTATAAATATCAATTAAGTTTATCTGGCCTAATGTGTCAGTTAAGGCTTCTGTTTCCTTATTACATTTCAGTCTGAGTGATCTGTCTATTGGTGTAAGTGAGGTGTTAATGTTCCCCACTATTGTTGTGTTACTGTTGCTTTCCCCTTTTATGGTTTTTAGTGTTTCCTGTATTTACTGAGATTCTCCTTGTTGGGTTCAAAAATATTTATAATTGTTATATCTTCTCTTTAGATTGATTCCTTGATTGTTATACAATGTCTTTCCTTATCTTTTGTAACAGTCTTTATGTTAAAATCTATTTTGTCTGCTGTGAGTATTGTTCCTCCAGTTTTCTTCTGATTTCCATTTGCATGTAGTATCTTTTTCCATCCCCTCACTTGTGGTCTGTATGTGTTCCTATGTTGGAAGAGGGTCTCTCATAGATTGTGTATATGTCTGTCTTGCTTTTGTGGGGTTTTAGGTTAGAATATTTAATTCATTTAAATTTAAGGTAATTATTGAGATGTTTATTCATATTACCATTTCCTCAAATGTTTTGGGTTTATTTTTATGGGTCTTTGTATTTCTCTTGTTTTTCCTTCCTAGAGAAGTTACTTTATCATTTATTGCAATGCTGGTTTGGTGTTGCTGAACTATCTTAACTTTTGCTTGCCTGTAAAGCTTTTGATTTCTCCATCAAATCTAAGTGAGAGCCATGCTGGTTAGGGTAATTTTTGCTGTTGTTTTGTCCCTTTCATCATTTTAAATATATCCTGCCACACCCTCTGGAATGCAGTTTCTGCTGAAAAATCAGCTAATAACCTTATGATTATTTCCTTGTATGTTTGTTGCTTTTCCCTCGCTGTTTTTAATATTTTTATTTGTATTTAATTTTTTTTGTTTTATTAATATGTGCCTTGACATGCTTCTCCTTGGATTTATCCTGTCTATGACTCTCTTATACTTCCTGGACTTGGGTGACTGTTTCCTTTCCCATGTTAAGGAAGTTTTTAACTATAATCTTTTCCAATATTTTCTCAGACTCTCTTTATTTTTTTTTCTTTCCCTTTTTCTTATTGAACTCCTGTAATTCAAATGTTGGTGGATTTAATCTTGTCCCAGAAGTCTCTGGGACTGTCCTCGTTTTCATTCTTTTCTTTTTATTCTGCTCTGTGACAATTATGTCCACCATTTTATTTTTCTGCTTACTTCTTCTACCTCACTTAGTTTGATATTGATTACTTCTAGTGCATTTTTCAATTCATTTATTGTGTTGTTTATCACTGTTTGTTTGTTTGCTTGTTTGTTATTCTAGGTCCTTATTAAACGTTTCTTATACCTTCTCAATGCTTTCATTTTATTTTTGAGATATTGGATCACCTTTACTATCAGTATTCTGGATTTTTCAGGTAGATTACCTATTTCCTATTTATTTATTTGATCTTGTGGGTTTTTACTTTGTTCCTTCATCTTCAATAAATTTCTCTGTCATCTCATTTTGTCTAAGTTACTATGTTTGTGGTTTCCTTTCCACAGGCTGTAGGGTTGTAGTTCCTCTTGCTTCTGCTGTCTTGTAGTTAAATTTGTTCAGGGGTTTATGTTTGCTTCCTGGTATTGGGCTGGTTCCTGGCCTCTGGTAGGTAGAGCTGAGTCTTGTTCCCCTGATAGGCCATGTCTTCTCAGAGTGTGTGTTTTGGGGTGTCCATGAGTTTAGTATAACTTTTTGTAAGCTGTTTGCTGATGTGTTGGGCTGTATTCCCGTCTTTCTGGTTGTTTGGCCTGAGGCAACCAACACTGGAGCTTGCAGGCAATTGCATGGAACTGAGTCTTGTATACCTTCAGGAAAGCTCATGTCTATTAATAATTCTTGGGGCTGGGACTTGGTGCTACCACTCTTGGGGATAAGGCTCAACCCCTTCCCATGGAACCAAGACCCTGCAAGCCATGCATCATGGACAAAAAGAAAAAAAAAAGAAAAAAAAAAAACAACACAGATGATCAAAACCCCCAAGACAAATAACAAAAAATAATCAAACAATACTCAAGACAAATAGTAAAAGTAAAATCATTCAAAACTAAACAAGACACACACACCCCCCAAAAAAAAAAAAAAAAATTAAGAAGTCAACAAAAATGTAAAATAAGAAAACAACCAACCAAATAGAACTCAAAAACCAAGACAAACAATAAAAGCAAAGCTAACAAGAAAAGAAAAACAAAAAGTAAACTTAAATGCAAAGAAAAACAGAAAGGAAACACTCAAGAATGATCAAAAAAATATAAAGGCAAAACAAAAAAAAAAGAAAAAGAAAAAACAAAAAAAAAACCTGAAAAGAAGAAAAAAGTTTAAAATAACTAAACAAATGCAAATCAAAACCACTATGAGGTACCATTTCACGCCAGTCAGAATGGCTGTGATCCAAATGTCTACAAGCAATAAATGCTGGAGAGGGTGTGGAGAAAAAGGAACCTTCTTACACTGTTGGTGGGAATGCAAACTAGTATAGCCACTATGGAGAACAGTGTGGAGATTCCTCAAAAAACAGGGAATAGAACTGCCTTATGATCCAGCAATCCCACTGCTGGGCCTACACACTGAGAAAACCAGAATTGAAAGAGACACGTGTAACCCAATGTTCATTGCAGCACTGTTTATAATAGCCAGGACATGGAAGCAACCTAGATGTCCATCAGCAGATGAATGGATAAGAAAGCTGTGGTACATATACACAATGGAGCATTCTCAACCATTAAAAAGAATACATTTGAATCAGTTCTAATGAGGTGGATGGAACTGGAGCCTATTATACAGAGTGAAGTAAGCCAGAAAGAAAAACACCAATACAGTATACTAATGCATATATATGGAATTTAGAAAGATGATAACAATAACCCTGTATACGAGACAGCAAAAGAGACACTGATGTATAGAACAGTCTTTTGGACTCTGGGAGAGGGAGAAGGTGGGATGATTTGGGAGAATGGCATTGAAATATGTATAATATCATATTTGAAATGAGTTGCCAGTCCAGGTTCGATGCCTGATATCGGATGCCTGGGGCTAGTGCACTGGGACGACCCAGAGGGATGGTATGGGGAGGGAGGAGGGAGGAGGGTTCAGGATGGGGAACACATGTATACCTGTGGCGGATTCATTTTGATGTATAGCAAAACCAATACAATATTGTAAAGTTAAATAAAATAAAATTAACAACAACAACAAAAAAACATGAAAAAACATAAAAAACATAAAAGTAAAATTAAAAAAATAGAAATTAAACTAAACATAAATTTAAAAAATAAAATAAATAAATTAACAAATTTTGTTGTTGTTGTTGGGGCTTCCTACTGTCAGTCTCATTCCCCTAATGGTGAAACACAGCTGACTCCCACCTTTCCACAATGCCCTCTAATACCTCTAGGTATATATCTGGATATCCTCTGTGCATTGTGGGGGTAATCTCAGACTCTGTCCTGGCCCAGCTGCCATGTATACTTGCCCCTAAACTCCACATCTGGTAAAGCTAGAATTGTCTCAGTTGTGGGATTACTTGTTTATTCAGATATTCTTCAAACAGTAGGTTTCCCAAGTTAATCATGGGAGTTTAGTCTGCAGCTTGTGCGGCTGTATGGAGAGAATTCAGGTCCTCTTCCTTAGTCACACAGTCCCTGAGATTCACCTTTGGTTTTGGCTTCAAAACCAAAACCCTAGGCGACAGGAGGCAAAGTCAGAACTGACTAGGGCACAGTTTCTCACTTCGATGGGAGGCACAAGAAGCAGCAACAGACTGGAGATCAAATAATCACTCAGGCAGAGAAGGGACAAAACAGCCACAACTGGAATGTGCGTGCTTATTCTGATGGGAACCCCCTCTAATACCCAAGATGGCAGAGGCCTGCAGGAGTTTGCAACAGACTGAGATGGGATTGCTCTGCTGGGAGTCCCTTCTAGTGCCTGTGGAGGCAGAGGCTGGCTTGTAAGGAGAGAGTCCATAATTGCAGTCCCACTCCTTGCATGCCACTCAACAATGGTTCCTCACTTCAGAGGCAGATCACACTTCCTCTAGGAGCATTCCTAGTCCTGGAGCTCCTCACTCTCATCTCTTCAGGCTATCTCCTTACAGTCAACTGCAGTCCTCTCCCTAGGTCCTCTCTCCTGTCCCCACATTTAGCACCTAGTCTCTGCCAACATTTGCAAACATCTGTCTCAGATCTAACTCCCCAGGCGGTCCTGGCAAGGGTAGCATATGGGCCCACGAGGGCCAAATGATGCCTTGGCTTTGGGTGGTAAAAATATGCTCAGATGGATGTCCATGGAGGCAGAAGCTGGTGGGTGGGGAAGGAGTTTGCAATGGTGGTCCTGTCCCTTGTGTGTCACTGAACAATGGCATCTTGCATCTATGGTGGCCTGGCTCTCTTCTGCAAAACTTTCCAGTTGTGGAGTTCCCCACTCCCTTCCTTTTAGAATGTCTCCTCACAGAAACTGATGTCCCCTCCCTGAGTTCAGTCTCCAAGGTCCACTTTTCAACACCCAGACCCTCTCTATACCAGTAGACTCACAACTCAGGCTGGGGTGCACAGGAAGGCACCACAGACCGAGTGCATAGGTCCTACTCTATTCTGCCTTCCACAGACTGGTTGCTGCATTCCCCTCCAAAGTCCCTCTCTTTCTCAGTTGATTTCCCTTCTGTGAGGGGGCTTCTCTGAGTGTGGGAACCTTTCCTTTCCTTCACCTCTGCCCCCTCCCTTCAGAGGAGCTGTTCTTTTCCTATTGCTTTTTTTCTTTCTTTCATCCTGACCAAGTTGTGTTTTGTTTTTTTTTTTTTTTGTCCTTTTAAGTTCTAAACTCCTCCACTAGTGTTCAGCAGGTGCTCTGTGAGAATTGTTCCATTTGTAGATGTACTTGTTAGGAGAGGTGAGCTCCGTGTCCTCCTATTCCACCATCTTGACTCCTCATCATGCTATATTCTTTTGTTATTTGATGACAATTACTAACAGTATGCTTTGATTCCTTTATCATAATACTTTGTATATCTTCTACAAATGTTTCTATCTTGGTTACTATCAGGCTTACAAATGTATTGATAGCATCCTATGTTAACTTGATAACATCATTTGCACACATAAACTTTGTACTATAACTTCTCCCTTTTCACTTTTTTGTTATTAAAATCACTATTAACATATTTAGATATTTTGTATCTATTATCAAATTACTGTCATTATAGTTATTGGTATGTTTATTTTTTTAACTTTAAATGTAGAGTTGTAAGTGAATTATGCAGTACCATTGAAATATTAGACAATCTGAAGTTGTATTATTTGCCATCATCAGTGAGTTTTACACATATATATTTTTACATTATTTGCTATAATCCTTTTATTTTTCTTTGAAGAATTCCCTTTACCATTACTTGTTAAATTAGGTCCAGTGGTGATGAACTTCCCCAGCTTTGGGGGTTTGGGGGGGTAATCTTTATCTTTCCTTCATGTCTGAAGGACAGTTTTGCCAGGTAGCAGTATCACTCAATGAATAGTAATATTAATTGACAGGTTTTTTTTTTCCTCTGATATTTTGAAATATCATTCCCCATTCTCTTTGTCTGCAGTTTCTGTTGAGAGACTCCCTGTAGTTTTATGGAAGTTCGTAATATGTATTGAGTCATTTCTTTCTTGCTGCTTTCTTTTGTTCTTGCTGCTCTTTTGTTTTGGAAATTTTAATTATCTTTCTCAGTATACCCACTTTTTAGATTAAAATTATTTGGGGTTCTCTAGTCTCATGAATCTGAATATTAACTTGTCTGCACATGTGTGGGAAATTTTTAGCCATTACTACTTTAAATAAATTTTCTGTTTCTGTTTTTCTTCTCCTTCTAGGATTCTATAATGCTTATTTTTTGTTTTCTCATGTTTTATGAATGCTGTAGGCTGTTTTAACTCTTTTTCATTTTTAAAATTTTATCTTTCCCTATCACTGGACAATTTCAAATGATATATCTTCTAATTCATTAAGTCTTTTTTTTTTTTTTTTAACTTGGTTGAGTCTGCTGTTGAAGTTTTTTAATTCTTCAGTTCACTTATTACATTCTACACCTGTTGGATTTGTGTTTGTTTCTGATGGTTTCTATTTCTTTTTTCATTATTTACTTTTCTAATTTTGCTTAGTTTTCTATGTTCCTGTCATTAACTAAACTCCTTTTAGAGGATTTGTTCTGAATTCTTTGTCATATGTTTCATGGATCTCTATTTAGGGTCAGTTATAGGAACTTTATCAGTTTTCTCTGGTGACATTATGTTTACCTGATTTTTGATGATACTTCATTTCTTACATTGATATCTATGCATTTGAGTAAGTAATCTCTTCGTCAAGACATTACAGGTTCACTTTGGCAGTGACTCTTCTTCATCAGTGAGTTCATTTTAGGATTATGGATAATTCAGCTGGTAACATCTTTGGGTAAGTGTGGCTTGCTATTGTCTCTATTTTGGCAAGACTGCTTCCTGAGATCTGCTGGCTGGGAACAGTTGGATAAGACTACTGGCTTGGTTCCCTGCTCAAACATGGTTGTAAGATGGGCTCCATAGTTGCCTGGATTCTCTGGTCAACCTTCCTAATCAGGAGGCACTGGATGCTATAATTAGCAGTCAGGAAGGGATATAAATTTGCTTCCTTTTCTTACAATGTGTTAGAAATGGTTCCATAGCTATTATGGCTCAATGACTGGATTCCTGAATCAAGCAAAGCTGTCTACCATACTCCCTGCCCAGATAAATAAATCAATTTAGTTATGCAGATGGACAGTGTCACTAGTTGGGCTCCCTGCTCAGGATCCTTTTAACTGTAAGATGGGCTACACAGCCTCCTAGATGTTCTTGTTTGACTTCATTGTTAGTTGGGACTAGAGGTTGTGTTTATTCATAAGTACCATTTCAAATTTGCTTCATAGCTTTGACACAGTCATAGAACAAGTTACCCAGCTGGTATAACTAGTCTGTTAGGGATTTGAATCATGCAGAACTTCTGGCTGCATTCCGTGGACAGTAAAAGGTCACTGATTTGGCTGTGCAGGGTGAACAGAGCTGCTGGCCGGGCTCTCTGCTTTGGCATTGCCATAAGTAGGGGTGGAAAATGGGCCACACAGCCTCACTGGTCCTCTGGCAAGGCTACCTGGCCAGGCTGGATTGTAGGCTATATTCAGCTGTAGGTGGAGCTTTTAATCCACTTCTTTGTTGAGTGAAGACCACAGAACAGTCTCCTCAGCCAGTGTGACTCACTGGTCGGTAACCTGGATCAGGCAGAACTGCCATCAAGCTCTCTGGACAGTTAGGTACACTGGCTTGTCTCTGCAGGTGAGCAGAACTACTGACTGGAATTCCTATTAGATCATCATTGTAAGTGAGACTATAGGATAAGCTATGATGTTTCCTAGATGGTCTGAGTAGGCTTCTTGTTTGGATATGGCTAAAGGTGGTATTTAGCAATAAACAAGCCTACAAATTAGCTTCCCATGTCTGGCTTCCAAGGCTTGTATGGATTATTGGATGAATTAGGCAGAACTGTAAATGGAATTAGGCAGAACTAGGAAGAATTCTGTACATGAATTAGGCAAAACTGTACACAGAACTCCTTAGCTATATGGGTTCAATAGTGGGTCTCTGTAGATAGAAAGATTGGTGGTTGGGCTCTCTATTCTGTTCCCCCTTTGAGGAGGAATGTCACCTGCCAAACTCCAAGTGCTGATTGTTTCTCTATCCCAGTTGAATCTCAATTATTCAGGTTCTGCAGATGCTCCAATGATCCCATGGTCCCTGTAAAGTGAAAAACAAGTGGGCCTCCTGGGAAACAATGCCACAATGCTTTGAAAACTAGAGGTTAACTTAAGGTTCTTTCATCTTACTAGAGAAAGTGTGGCCCTCTGGGGCAGGTGGGGGTGTGGAGAGGGGGAGGGCGGGCGTTGGTCCTCTCAGTGTGTTGCTGTTCTGGTCTAGAAAAGGGATAATGTGGTTAGAGTGTAGCTATTTGTCTTACTCTTTTAATGTGGTCTTCCTCAGTCTCTGTGATCCAGGAAGAGTTTTTCATCCTTACCCTCATGTTCTGGGATTTTCATAATGAGGTCTTGTCTATAAATGGTTGCTAGTTAGTCTTCATGTGAGGAGAACTGAAGTTGGCAATGACTTCTATTGTCATGATGATGGCATACTTCCCTATGATATATTTTTTTAACCTTACCTTGGGTTTTTACTCTATTACTTTGAAATTATACTAGTACCATACAATCATAATACAGTCATGTTAAGTATGTTTTAATATCTGATAAGAAATACTCTTATTCATCTTTCATCCAGAAATATGGTATTCATCCTTATTTATTAATTTTTTCTTTATGTCATTCACAATTTTGTGCCTTGTTCATGTAGTTCCTACACATATCACATAAAGTTTATGCCATCATATTTTCTAGTGTTCATTGATATTATGAATAGATTATTTCTCAATACATTTTCTAATTGGTTATTTGTAGTGCATAAAAGAAGGTATTTGCTTGTTAAAATATTTATTTGTTAAACATTACAGTTTATCTACTACTATGGGCAAGAATATCTTAGAAGAAATAAAGTAGCCCTCATAGTTAACAAAAGACTCCAAAAGCAGTATGTGGGTGCAGTCTCAAAAAACAACTGAATGAACTAGGTCCTTTTCCAAGACAAATCATTCAACATCACAGTAAACCAAATCTACGCTCCAAGTACTAATGCCAAAGAAGGTAAAGCTGATCAGTTCTATCAGGACCTACAAGACTTTTTAGAACTAACACCAAAAAAAAAATGTCCTTTTCATCATAGGGGACTAGAATGAATAAGTAGGAAGTGAAGAGAAAGCTGGAATAGCCAGCAAGTTTGGCCAAAATAAAATCCCCTATGATTATACAGAGGAGGTAACCAATAAATTCAAGGGATTAGATCTGGTAGACAGAGTGCATGAAAAACTATGGGAAGAAAATTATAACATTGTACAGGAGGCAATGACCAAAACCATCTCAAAGATAAAGAAATGCAAGGAGGAAAAGTGGTTGTCTGAAGAGGGTTTACAAAGAGCTTAGAAAAGAAGTGAAAGGCAAAGGAGAAAGACAAAAATAGACTCAAGTGAATGCAGAGTTCCACAGAATATGAAGGGGAGATAAGAAAGCCTTCTTAAACAATACAAAGAAATAGAGGAAAACAACAGAATGGAAAACAGTAGAGATCTCTTAAAGAAAATTGAAGATATCAAGGAATATTTCATACAAGGATGGGAACAATAATGGGCAGAAATGGTAAGAACTTAACAGAAGTAGAAGATATTAAGAAGAGGTGGCAAGAATATACAGAAAAATGATGCAAGAAAGGTCTTAATGAACTGGATGACCGCAGTGGCTGCTCACTCATCTAGAACCAGACATCCTGAAGTCTAAAGTCAAATGGGCATTAGGAAGCATTATTACAAAGCTATAGGACTTGGAGGGGATGGAATTCCAGCTGAGCTACTAAAAAATCTAAAGGATGATGCTGTTAAAGTGCTACACTTAGTATGCCAGCTGCTGCTGCTAAATCGCGTCAGTCGTGTCAGGCTCTGTGCGACCCCATAGACCTCAGCCCACCAGGCTCCCCCGTCCCTGGGATTCTCCAGGCAAGAATACTGGAGTGGGTTGCCATTTCCTTCTCCAGCAAATTTGGAAAATTCAACAGTGGCCACAGGATTTGAAAAGGTCAGTTTTCATTCCAATCCCAAAGAAAGGTAATGCCAAAGAATGTTCAAACAAGTGCACAATTGTACTCATTTCACATTCTAGCAAGATTATGCTCAAAATCCTCTAAGCTAGCCTTCAGAAGTACATGAATTGAAAATTCCAGATGTACAAGCTGGATTTAGAAAAGACAGAGCAACTGGAGATCAAATTGCTATCATTCATTGGATCATGGAGAAAGCAAAGGAATTCCAGAAAAACATCTACTTATGCTTCATTGATTATGCTAAAGACTTGACTGTGTGGATCACAAAAAAACTGGGAAATTCTTAAAGAGATGAGAATACCAGATATCCTTGCCTGTCTCCTGAGAAACCTGCATGTGTGTCAAGATGCATCAATTAGAACTGGGCATGGAAGGATGGACTGGCTCAAAATTGGGACAGGAGTATGTCAATGTCACCCCATTTATTTAAACTATATACACAGTACATCATGCGAAATGCCAGGATGAATGAAGCACAAGCTAGAATCAAGATTGCTGGGAGAACTATCAATAACCTCAGACATGCAGATAACACCACCCTTATGGCATAAGATGAAGAGGAACTGAAGAGCCTCTTGACAAAAGTGAAAGAGAGAGTGAAAAAGCTGGCTTAAAACACAATATTAAAAAAATGAAGATCATAACATCCAGTCCCGTTACTTCATGACAAATAGATGAGAAAAAATTGGAAACAGTGATGGACTTTATTTTCTTGGGCTCCAAAATCACTGCAGATAGAGACTACAGCCATGAAATTAAAAGACACTTGATCCTTTGAAGAAAAGGTATGACAAACTTAGACAGTGTATTATAAAGCTGAGATGTTACTTTGCAGACAAAGTCTGTATAATCAAAGCTATGATTTTTCCAGTAGTCATGCACGGATGTGAGAATTGGACCATAAAGAAGGCTGAGTGCTAAGGAATTGATGCTTTAAAACTGTGGTGCTGGAGAAGACTCTTTAGAGTCCCTTGGACACAAAGCGATCAAATCAGTCAATCCTAAAGGAAATCAACCCTGAACAGGAAGGATTGATGCTGAAGCTCTAATACTTTGGCCACCTGATGTGAAGGGTTGACTCATTGGAAAAGGCCCTGATGCTGGGTAAGATTGAAGGCAGAAGGAGAAGGGGACCACAGAGGATGACATGGTTATATAGCATCACCAATGTAATGGACATGAATTTGAGCACACTCAGGAGATATTGGAGGACAGAGAGGTCTGGCAGTCCAGGGGGTTGCAGTCCATGGGTCACAAAGAGTCACACTAGACTTAGTGAATCAACTACAGCAGCAAAGGCTTATAAGTTCTAATAACCTATCTGTTATTTTTTTGGTTAAAAAATTATGTCATCTTTCCTTATCCTCTTATGTTAATTGCTTTAAAATTAAAATAGCTTTATATTATTTTTGTTAAGAATGTTCTCTTAATACTCTTTGTTAAAAATATTCTCTTAATACTCTCTTATATTCTCTCTATTAAGACCTATTATTAGAAAATCTTATTTTGTTGTTTATAAATCTATATTTTAATCAAATAATTTAGAATAATGTAGAAGTTAGAAGTTCTTATAGACCACAAGCTTGTTTGTTGAAGATGACTTTATTTTGTGTAATGAAAACTTAAATTAATATCTAGATTGAAATCCCCTTAAATCAGATTTGCTTTTTTTTTTTTTTTTCAATCAAGTCCAAGGTATTCAATCTTGATTCAAGGTATTTCAATCAAGTCCAAGAGATGAGAATACCAGATCATCTTACCTACTTCCTGAGAAAACTGTATGCAGGCCAAGAAGCCACAGTTAGAATGGGACATGGAATAGCAGACTGGTTCCAGATTGGGAAGGGACTATGTCAAGGCTGTATATTGTCACCCTGCCTATTTAGTTTTTAGGCATAGAACATCATGCAAAATTCTGTGCTGGATGAAGCACAAGCTGAAATCAAGATTGCCAGGAGAAATATCAACAACCTGAGATACATGAGGACACCACCCTTATGACAGAAAACAAAGATGAACTGAGGAGCCTCTTGATGAAAGTGAAAGAGAAGAGTGGAAAAGCTGGCTTAAAACTCAACGTTTGAAAAACTAAGATCATGGCATCTGGTCTCATCACTTCATGGCAAATAGATGGGAAACAATGGAAACAGTGACAGACTTTATTTTTTGGGGCTCCAAAATCACTGCAGATGGTGACTGCAGCCATGAAATTAAAAGGTGCTTGCTCATTGGAAAAAGCTATGACCAATCTAGGCAGCACATTAAAACGTAGAGACAATACTTTACCAACAAATATCCATATAGTCATAGCTATGGTTTTACCAGTAGTCATGTTTGGATGTGAGAATTGGACCATACAGAAGGGTGAGTGCAGAAGAATTGATGCTTTTGAACTGTGGTATTAAAAAACAGTCTGCCAACAAAGATCTGTGTAGTTAAAGCTATTGTTTTTCCAGTAGTCATGTATGAAAGTGAGAGTTGGACTATAAAGAATGCTGAGTGCCAAAGAATTGATGCTTTTGAACTGTGGTGTTGGAGAAGACTCTTGAGAGTCTCTTGGACTGCAAGGAGATCAAACCAGGAAATCAATCCTGAATATTCATTGGAAGGACTGGTGTTGAAGCTGAAACTCCAATACTTTGGCCACCTCATGCAAAGAACTGACTCATTGGAAAAGACCCTGATGCTGGGAAGGATTGAAGGCAGTAGGAAAAAGGGACAACAGTGGATGGGATGGTTGGATGGCATCATCGACTTGATGGACATGAGTTTGAGCAAGCTCCAGGAGTTGGTGATGGACAGGGAAGCTTGGTGTGCTTCAGTTCATGAAGTTGCAAAGAGTCTGCCACAACTGAGCGACTGAAGTGAACTGAACTAGTTAAGGAGATATCAACAGTAATACAATAATAGTGGTGGGGGGGCATTAATACCCCACTCACACTGATGGTTAGATCATCCAGTCAGAAAATTAATACGGATACACAAGCCTTAAATGATACATTGGATCAGTTGGCCTTAATTGATATCTACAGGGCATTTCACCCAAAAATAACAGACTGCACATTTTTTCCTCAAATGCAAGTGGAATATTCTCCAGTAGAGACCACATCCTGTGCAACAAGTCAAGGCTTGGTAAATATAAAAATAAATCTGAAATCATTACATGCATCTTTTCTGATCACAATGATGTAAGATAAGATATAAACTACAGGAAAGAAAAGTATAAGAATCAATCCCTTGGAGGCTAAAAAATACACTTCTGAATAAGCAACCAATCACCATAGAAATCAAAAAGGCAATCAAGATATGCTTAAAAATGAATGCAAATGAGACCATGACAACTCAAAATCTATGGGATGCAGACAAAGTAGTGCTAAGATGGATGTTTATAGCAATACAAGCCTACCTCAAGAAACAAGAGAGACATCAAATAAAGGATCAATCTTTACACCCAAAGCAGCTAGAAAAAGAACAAAAACCCCCACAATGCTAGTAGAAGGAAAGAAATTGTAAAGATCTGAACAGAAATAAGTGAAAAAGAAACGAAGGTGACTATAGCAAAGGTCAATAAAACTAAAAGCTTGTACGTTAAGAAGATAAACATTATTGACAAACTGATAGCCACACTCATGAAGAGAAAAAGGAAGATTCAAATCAATAAACTTGAAATGAAAAAGAGGATACCACAGACAACACAGTCACATTAAGGATCATACGAGTCTGTTATGAGCAACTAAATGCCAACAAAATGGACAACTTGGAAGAAATGGAAAAATTCTTAGAAAATCATAACTTTCCAAAACTGAATCAGGAATAAATATAAAATATGATCAGACCAATGACAAGCATGGACAAACTGCAGGGAACTCAAACAGGGGCTCTGCAATAATCTAGAAGTGTGGGATGGTAGGGAGATGGGAGGGAGGCTCAAGAGGGAGGGGACACATGCATACCTATGACTGATTCATGTTGATGTTCGGCAGAAACCAACAAAATTCTGTAAAGCAATTATCCTTTCATTAAAAAAATAAATAAATAAAAAACTTTCAATGAACAAAAACCCAGGACCAGATGGCTTCACAGGTGAATTCTACAAAAAATTTGGAGAAGAGCTAACACCTATCCTAGGCAAAAACTTAAAATTACAGAGGAAGGAAAACTCTCAAACTCATTTTATGAGGCCATCATCACCTTGATATGAAAACCAGACAAAGATGTCACAAAAAAGGAAAATTACAGGCTAATATCACTGATGAACATAGATGCAAAAATCCTCAACAAAATTCTAGCAAAAACAGAATCCAAAAAAGATCATATATCATGATCAAGTGGGCTTTATCAATGTGATACACCATATTAACAAATAGAAAGATAAAACCATATGATTGTCTCAATAGATGCAGAAAAGCCTTTGACAAAATTCTATGTCCATTTATGATAAAAAAAAGTCTCCAGAAAGTAGGCATAGAAGAAACATTCCACAACATAATAAAATCTATATATGACAAACCCACAGCAAATATTATCCTCAGTTGATATCCTTTAGGATTGACTAATTTGATTTCCTTGCTGGCCAAGGGATTCTCAAGAGTCTTCTCTAGCACCACAGTTTGAAAGCCTCAATTCTTCAGCACTCAACCTTATTTATGTTTCAACCTACACAAACATACATGACTACTGGAAAACTACATAGCTTTGACTATGTGGATCTCTTATCAGCCAAGTGATGTCTCTGCTTTTTAATATGCCTTCTAGGTTTGTCATAGCTTTTCTTCCAAAGAGTAAGTGTCTTTTAATTCCATGGCTGCAGTCATAGTCTGCAGTGATTTTGGAGCCCAAGAAAATAAAATCCACAATTTCTATTTTTTCCCTCCATTTTTCATGAAGTGATGGGACTTAATTAAGTGATGGATCTTAATTTTTGAATCTTGAATTTTAAGCTAGCTTTTTCACTCTCCTCTTTTACCTTCATCTAGAGGCTCTTTAGTTCCTCTTGTTTTTCTGCCATTAAGGCGGTGTTATTGCACATCTGAGGTTATTGATATTTCTCCCACCAACATTGATTTCAGCTTGAGCTTGATTCAGCCTAGCATTTTGCATGATGAACTCTGCCAATAAGTTACATAAGCAGGGTGACAATATACAGCCTTGACCTACTCTTTTTCCAATTGTGAACCAGTGCTTTGTCACAATTTGTATAGAAACACAAAAGACACCGAATAGCCAAAGCAATCTTGAGAAAGAATGGAATTGGAGGAATCAAGCTTCTTGACGTCAGACAATTCTACAAAGCTACAGTCATCAAGACAGTATGGTACAGGCATAAAAATAGAAATATACACCAATGGAATGAGATAGCCTAGAGATAAATCCACCCATCTATGGGAATCTTATCTTTAACAAAGGAGGCAAAAATTTGCAGTGAAGAAAAGACAGTCTCTTCAGCAAATGGTCCTCAGAAAACTGATCAGCTACATGTAAAAGAATGAGATTAGAACACCTCCAAACACTATACAAGAAAATAAACTCAAAATCGATTGAAGACCTAAATGTAAGACCAGAAACTATAAACCTCTTAGAGAAAAACATAGGCAAAGCACTCTCTGACACAAACCATAGCGAAGATTCTCTATGACCCATCTCCTAGAATAATGGTAATAAAAACAAAAATAAACAAACCAGGCATAATTAAACTTAAAATGTTTTGCACAGCAAAGGAAACTATAACAAGGTGAAAAGACAATTCTCAGCATGGGAGAATTTAATAGAAAATGAAACAACTGACAAAAAAATATCTCCAGTATATACAAGCAGTTCATGTAGCTCAATACCAGAAAAATAAACAACCCAGTCAAAACATGGACAGAAGGCCTAAACAGACATTTATCCAAAGAAGACATACAAGATGGCTAATAAACACATGAAAGGATGCTCAACATCAATCATCATTAGAGAAATGCACATCAAAACTACAATGAAATATCACCTTACATCAGTCAGAAGGGCCATCATCAAAATCTACAAACAGTAACTGCTGGAGAGGGTGTGGAAAAAGGGATGCTTTTACACTGTTGGTGTGAATGCAACTTGATACAGCCACTATGGAACACAGAATGGAGATTGCTTAAAAAGTTCAGAGTAAAGCTAACATATGACCCAGCAATTTCACTACTGGACATATACCCTGTGAAGAAACCAGAATAAAAAGACACATATACACCACTATTCATTGCAGCACTATTTACAATAGCTATGACATGGAAGCAACCTTGATGTCCATTGACAGGTTCATGGATATGGAATTTGTGGTATATATACACAGTGGAATATACTCAGCTATAAAAAGGAACACATTTGTGTAGTTATAAAGAGGTGGGTGAACCTAAAGCCTATTATACAGAGTGAAGTAAGTCAGAAAGGGAAAGATCAATATCATATACCAACACATACATATGGATTCTAGAAAGATAGTGCTGAGAATCCTACATGCAGAGCACCAATGGAGACACAGACATAAAGGACAGAATTTTGGACAGTAGAGGAAGGAGAGGGTGGAATGCTTTGAAAAAATAGCATTGAAATACATACTTTACCATATGTACAAAGGATCACCAGTGGGAGTTCAATGTATGATGCAGGGAACCCCAAGCCTGTGCTCTGTGACAACATAGGGGGGTGTGATGGGGCGGGAGATGGGAGGCAGGTTCAAGATGGAGGGAACATATCTATACCTAATGTCAATTCATGCTGGTGTATGGCAAAAACTATCACAATATGCAAAGCAATTATCCTCTAATTAAAAAAAAAAAAGAAAAAAATAAGGTAAGAACAACTAACTACCTTGTCCACCTCTCAGGGCTATGGGATAAAAATTTTTAAAGGAATATGAATATTCCATGCAAATATTAACAATTGCCAGAAATATAAGACTTGGGATTTGAGTAGCAGCATTATATATCTAAGAATATGGGACCTCACATATTTTGTAGAAGAGTCCTTATGGACATGGAAATGTTGTGAGAGAAGGAATATTTTGATTAAAAAGGATTAAGTTATAAGGGAACAGAGACTGGGAAGAGAGCAAGAGGTTAGGGGTTTCTATATATAGACTTAGTTCTCTTGATTATAATAAACTCACTGTTTATTTAAGTATGATAGGTTTATTTTAGGGACATGTGCCCAGGAGCACAGGATAAGCAAGTCACCTGGTGTTCAGTAAAGGGAACGATCAGATCAGATCAGATCAGTCACTCAGTCGTGTCCGACTCTTTGCGACCTCATGAATCGCAGCACGCCAGGCCTCTCTGTCCATCTCCAACTCCCGGAGGTCACTCAGACTCACATCCATCGAGTCAGTGATGCCATCCAGCCATCTCATCCTCTGTCGTCCCCTTCTCCTCCTGCCTCCAATCTCTCCCAGCATCAGAGTCTTTTCCAATGAGTCAACTCTTCGCATGAGGTGGCCAAAATACTGGAGTTTCAGCTTTAGCATCATTCCTTCCAAAGAAATCCCAGGGCTGATCTCCTTCAGAATGGATTGGTTGGATCTCCTTGCAGTCCAAGGGACTCTCAAGAGTCTTCTCCAACACCACACTTCAAAAGCATCAATTCTTCGGTGCTCAGCCTTCTTCACAGTCCAACTCTCACATCCATACATGACCACAGGAAAGACCATAGCCTTGACTAGGCGAACCTTTGTTGGCAAAGTAATGTCTCTGCTTTTGAATATGCTATCTAGGTTGGTCATAACTTTCCTTCCAAGGAGTAAGCGGCTTTTAATTTCATGGCTGCACTCACCATCTGCAGTGATTTTGGAGCCCAGAAAAAGAAACTCTGACACTGTTTCCACTGTTTCCCCATCTATTTCCCATGAAGTGATGGGACCAGATGCCATGATCTTCGTTTTCTGAATGTTGAGCTTTAAGCCAACCTTTTCACTCTCCACTTTCACTTTCATCAAGAGGCTTTTAGTTCCTCTTCACTTTCTGTCATAAGGGTGGTGTCATCTGCATATCTGAGGTTATTGATATTTCTCCCGGCAATCTTGATTCCAACTTGTGTTTCTTCCAGTCCAGCATTTCTCATGATGTACTCTGCATATAAGTTAATCACTGACCTAGAGCCAGACATCCTGGAATGTGAAGTCAAGTGGGCCTTAGAAAGCATCACTATGAACCAAGCTAGTGGAGGTGATGGAATTCCAGTGGAGCTATTCCAAATCCTGAAAGATGATGCTGTGAAAGTGCTGCACTCAATATGCCAGCAAATTTGGAAAACTCAGCAGTGGCCACAAGATTGGAAAAGGTCAGTTTTCATCCCCATCAAAAAGAAAGGCAATGCCAAAGAGTGCTCAAACTACCGCACAATTGCACTCATCTTACACGCTAGTAAAGTAATGCTCAAAATTCTCCAAGCCAGGCTTCAGCAATATGTGAACCTTGAACTTCCTGATGTTCAAGCTGGTATTAGAAAAGGCAGAGGAACCAGAGATCAAATTGCCAACATCCGCTGGATCATGGAAAAAGCAAGAGAGTTCTAGAAAAACATCTATTTCTGCTTTATTGACTATGCCAAAGCCTTTGACTGTGTAGATCACAATAAACTGTGGAAAATTCTGAGAGAGATGGGAATACCAGACCACCTGATCTGCCTCTTGAGAAATCTGTATGCCGGTCAGGAAGCAACAGTTAGAACTGGACATGGAACAACAGACTGGTTCCAAATAGGAAAAGGGAACTTTAGAATGGGTCAAAAAAGTTCCACAGATTTCTGCAACTGGTTCCTCATTCTAGTAGTTTTTTATGATTGTAATGCAGCTACCCTATGATTAGTCTGTGATTTCACATTTCAATTATAGGCAGTTTATCACCCTTTTCTTTGACTCTAAACATGTAGCTCTGTTTTCATAGAATTTTAGCTTAAAATTGGCCCATGAAGATTGCCCTTGTCTCTCTTCACCACCGTCTTTCAGATTCTAGTCCTGCTACTAACTGCTTCCTTCTCTATATATTTTTTAGTTCAACTAACTTCTCAAGAATAGAGAATTTCCCCAATCAATTTTTGTAGTAGGCAATATCATAAGTCATAGGCAAGTCTATGGATAATCTTGCATTTCATTAATTTTGCATTCAAATTTAAATAGCTATAGCTATGGCTATGCATGTAAGCATAGTCATGTCTTCCTATACCAAGATCTGAAGGTGTAGCCAGCTCTCTATAAGAAACTGTGGGTGTGGCTGGTGTCAAGATTGACATCTAGTGCACAAAGAATAATGTGTCGACCACAGTAATAATTATAATTGTTGTTGTTGTTGTTATTCAGTCACTAAGTCATGTTCTAATCTTTTGTGACTCCATGGTCTGTAGCCCTCCAGGCTCCTCTGTCCATGGAATTTCCCAGGAAAGAATACTGGGGTGGGTTTCCATTTCCTTCTCCAGGAGATCTTCCTGATGCGGGAATCAATCCAGCATCTCCTGCCTTGACAGATGGATTCTTTACCAATGAGCAAAGGGAAGCCCAGTAAGTATAGTACCAATTGATGGTTCTTAACATAAAACTGGAGTACATTGAGGAAAAGGAGACTTCAGGGTGATGTTACTCAGAGAACAAAAAGACAATAATCCCTCCACCTCTTCTTTCTTCTGGAAAACAAGTACAATCCTTGAGTCGCTTTTCTTTCTGGGCTTCCTTATGTCTAAGTACCTGGAGCTGAATCTATGGACTCTGGGAAATGTGCTATCTCAGTACTCTTCCTGAAGGCTCAACAAGTAACTCCTTTATAACCATTGTAGATGCTTTACTGCTCCTTTATTATCCAAGTGTCATCCACTATTTTTTCTGTTAATGATCAAGCTGAGTAATAAGCCTTATGTCTCAAGCACTTTAGAGCTAAAATTAATATCATGCCTTATTAATAATAGGTTGATTTTGTCTAGAGCCATTTTCCCCCTTGAGCTGTCAGGAGAAAACTGTTAAAACCTTTGTCAAATGCCCTCTCTTTTTGCTCACCATTCAAAAAATGAAGATCATGGCATTCAGTCCCATCACTTCATGGCAAATAGAAGGGGAAACGATGGAAACAGTGGCAGACTTTCTTTTCTTGGGCTGAAAAATCACTGTGGACAGTGACTGCAGCCATGAAATTAAAAGACATTTGCTCCTTGAGAGAAAATCTATGACAAACCTAGACAGCATATTAAAAACCAGAGATATTACTTGGGCACCAAAGGTCTGTCTAGTAAAAGATATAGTTTTCCCAGCAATCACGTATAGATGGGAGAGTTGAACCATAAAGAAGGCCGAGTGCCAAAGAGTTGATGTTTTTGAACTGTGGTGTTGGAGAAGACTCCTGAGAGTCCTTTGGTCAGCAAGGAGACCCAACCAGTCCATCCTAAAAGGAGATAAGTCTTGGGTGTTCATTGGAGGGACTGATGTTGAAGCTGAAACTCCAGTACTTTGGCCACCTGATGCAAAGAGCTTACTCACTGGAAAAGACTCTGATGCTGTAAGAGATTGAAGGCAGGAGAAGGGGATGACAGAGGATGAGTTGGTTGGATGGCATCACTGACACAATGGATGTGACTTTGTGCAAACTCTGGGAGATGGCTAAGTACAGGGAAGCCTGGAATGCTGCAGTCCATGGGGTTGCAAAAAATCGAATATGACTTAGTGACTGAACAACAAACCCAGAAAATAATGTATTACATTTGTACTAAACATCAGGATTTATTCTTTTCAAAGCCCCTTTTTCACTTATCTGAAGGATGGTACACAATCATCCCCTGAGCCAGATGGGGATTCTCATCCTCACTTGATTGATGGGAAAAGTAAAATTTGCAGTATTTATTCTAAACAACTTCCCCATGTTATCAAAATATGAGCATCAAAGTTGGAAATTGAATTTCCTGACTCTTGTTCTAGCCTTCCTTCTTTATCCATAAAGGGATTTCAACCATGGTAATAGGAAAGAAAGTTAGATCAAGCTTTGTCAGTGAATTGGAGAACAGGGTAGAACATGAGAACTTGAAAAACTTGTTGGTGGCCTTTGTGTCCCACAAATGGCTTAAAAACTTGATCATGATGACTAAGCAGGTTGATTCCAGAGGAAAGGAATAAATTGATCTTTAGGGGTTTATACTTCTCTGTGGGTTCCTGTGCCCACCATCTAAGTATAAATCTGATTGCCTGTCTTCACAGAGTTACCCTGAGTTTTCCCCTGGTTTGGGCATTTTACACCTCATCTTCACATTTCCATAAGTACACACATCATCATTCTTTCAGGGCATATCTTATGTCTTACATTTTTAGTTGTGACGATTTGCAAAGGGCTTAAAAAATCAACATATTATCCACTCTAAGGTGACAAGTTGGTATTTTAAACCAGATGCAATGCCTTAGTTCAAAAGAGTAAGCTTAATGATAATTTCAGGAGTTGCTTGAGGTCAGTAGGCAAGATCTTGAGGTGTGAGGTTTTACAATCTTTTCTTGTTTTTTTTTTTTTTTTTTTTCAGGGATTTCCCCAATATCTTTTAAATTCTGTAAGAAGCAAAATATAAGTAGACACCTTGGTGGGGAGCTCCAGTCTGAAAATATGACTCTTGAATACCCTGATCCAATAGGCCGGAATGACTTTTTCTTCATCCATCAGCTGAAATTTTCTCAGATTTGGAGATCAATAACTCACATTTATTGAACATCTCTTATGTCCCAGACTGTCCTTATGTATAAAATCTTTCAGATACACCATTGTAATAAACTCTGCAAGTTGCCTACCATTTATCCATTCTTCCCTTCTTCCTTATAGAATCATGATTTAACTAGGGTCAACAATGCTGCTAAGTCACTTCAGTTGTGTCCCACTCTGTGTGACCCCATAGACAGCAGCCCACCAGGCTCCACCATCCCTGGGATTCTCCTGGCAAGAACACTGGAGTGGGCTGCCATTTCCTTCTCCAATGCATGAAAGTGAAAAGTGAAAGGGAAGTCGGTCAGTCGTGTCTGGCTCTTCACAACCCCATGGACTGCAGCCTACCAGGTTCCTCCATCCATGGGATTTTCCAGGCAAGAGTACTGGAGTGGGGTGCCATCGCCTTCTCCAAGGGTCAACAATGCACTCACTTAAAATTCTCTCTTTGCCACACTCACTGCAGCTAGTATTGGCCACATGACTCAGTTGTGGCCAATGAAATACAAGCAAAGATCCCTGGTTGGGGCTTCCAGAAACAAATTTCCTGATGAAAAGTGAAAGACTCAGCTGGCATGTCTTTTTGTCCTTCTCCTTTTCATGCTTAGAAAGTGATGTCAACATGAGAGCACAAAGAAAAAGATATATGCTTGGGATGGTGGAGCCAAAAACCACAAGAATCTGGTCTTTAATGACTTTGTGAAACTGTTGTCCCACACCTCTGTGATCTACTTCCAGTTGCTCAATTGTGTCCAACTCTTTGCAACCCCTTGAATCACAGCACGCTAGGCCTCCCTGTCCATCACCAACTCCCGGAGTTCACTCAGACTCACATCCATTGAGTCAGTGATGCCATCCAGCCATCTCATCCTCTGTAATCCCCTTCTCTTCCTGCCCCCAATCCCTCCCAGCATCAGAGTCTTTTCCAATTAGTCAACTCTTTGCATGAGGTGGCCAAAGTACTGGAGTTTCAGCTTTACCATCATTCCTTCCAAAAAATGCCCAGGACTGATCTCCTTCAGAATGGACTGGTTGGATCTCCTTGCAGTCCAAGGGACTCTCAAGAGTCTTCTCCAACACCGCAGTTCAGAAGCATCAATTCTTCAACACTCAGCTTTCTTCACAGTCCAACTCTCACATCCACACATGACCACTGGAAAAATCATAGCCTTGACAGATGGACCATATTTTGGCAAAGTAATGTCTCTGCTTTTGAATATGCTATCTAGGTTGGTCATATAGGGACTCAATACATAACTAACCATTATTTAATCAACTTTTTATTAAATCATCTCATCTACTCTTCCCAGCAACACTGTGAAGAGGTTTTTTAATTCTCATTGGACAAATGAGGAAACAAGCTCAGAGAAGTTACATAATTTGCCACACAGGTTGTAAGTTGCAGAGCTTTAATCCAAACCTAGAGTTCTCTGAGTCCAGCTCCAGTGCTCTTTTTAATGCCACAATATTCCAGCTTCCTTGCAGGATATCCTGCTTCCTTGGTGAAAGAGGAATTGTGTGTGTGTGTGTGTGTGTGAGAGAGAGAGAGAGAAAGAAAGAGAGAGAGAGAGAAAGAGAGAGAGAGAAAGGCAAAGAGGCAGAGACAGAGAGTTTTTGAGAGCAGAATCACTCATTTCCTCATTAGGCATTTTTTCTAGGTTTCTAATAGTTGATATTGGGCCACATTAAAATAAAATAAGTATGTAGGAAGAGATCAGGAAACCTTGCTCTTGTCTTCTAAGAGCTTCTGGTTTGATACTAATAAGCCTGCTCTATTTATCTCCATTCCCACAGCATTGTCAGAACCACTTGTTTCAGTTTAGGTATGACATTAACCCATTTATTCATTCCTTTAGTGAACGATCCCCATGCATGTTCTCTGGGCCAGGCATATTAGAAACAAAACTATTCTATGAGTATGAAGCTTGGTATTACTACTAAATTTTATGCTTGAGTTCTAGGTCTCAGTATCCCTATCCATATTCATAGGACATTAGACTATATAGTCTACTCTAACCAAACTTATAACGCTGATAGGTTAAGTTTCTTTGAATTGACTCAGTTTTAGCTGTCACTGCCCTGCACTGAGAGAGCCCTCATGAGCTTACAGCATCTTCACTGGGAAAAAGAGAGCCCAAGGTGGACATTCAGCTGCTTCAATGTTGTGGGTTACTTCTCAGAAGATCCACTCAGATCTTGTCTCATGAGATTACCAGACAATATGTGGGACTTGACTACTGGGGTCAAATAGTGATGGAGACAGGGCTTTCATCAACAAGCACTTGAGTCTTGGCAGACTGAGTTCCTACTGACAGCAGCACCCAAATGGAAATCTCAACCTGCAGAATTACTCATCTTCAGAGCCAAGATGGTGGCCCAGTCTTACCAGAGAACTTGACAGGGCACAAGTCTGCCTGATTCAGGATCCTCAGGCAACATGCCTTTTCAGACTTGGAGCTGTTCTGCTGCCTCACAGTGCAGAGAGGTTAACATTCCTGCCTGCTGCTCAATGAAGCTCCCAGTCCCACCTGACCAGAAAGCTTGATCAGAGCATCTACAAGTCTGCCAAGTCTAATAGCATCCAAGTGTGATGTGGTTCCCAAACAAGAAACATGCCAATCTCAGGGCCTTTTCTATAGGCCTACATAGACAGGTAAGTTAGTCCATAGCCCTCATGACCATGTATAGCCATGAACCCTACCTTACCAGGGAACCTAATCAGAACTCCCAGGAATCTGTGTAGTCCATCCTACAACCCTCATTACACTGGCACTTGAGTGGAGAGCCCAGTAGGCAGCCTGCCCATTTGCAAAGTCAAGAAATGGCCCACCAGTCTGGGGAATTTTGTGACAGTTCTGCCTAGTTTGGTCCCTAAACAAGAGCTTTACTAACATTAAGCCTGTATGATGGCTACACCTGGGAAGGGAAATTAATTTGTAGCCTCACCAACTGCTACATACACCCTTCAGCCTGCTCAAACAGGAAACCTAATAACAGTATATACTAAGCTGAGTAATCTATCCATCCCTTAACCCCTGCTTATGGTGGCACTTGAGCAGATATCCAAGCCAATGACTCTCCCCAATAACAGAGCAAAGCAAGTGGGCCCATATAGCCACAGAATTCAGTACATAGTTCTACTTGGCTTGAGTTCCTAAACAACAAGACTTGCTGGCCTTGGTACACATTCTGCATGGACAGAAGAACTAATTCATAGTTCCATCAACTATTGAATATAGTACCCACTCCTGACCATCCAGAAAACCTATCAGAGAAAATGGGAAATCATGGAGCCCATCCTATAGCTTCACTTGGACAGGGAAGCAAGCCTGAGGTCTTATTCAAATGTTTTAAGCAAGAGGGACTCCATCTGACCTCGAGCTTGAGCAGTAAGCTCTCCCAGAGAAGGACACAGATAGCAAGCTCCACCTGCCACATGATATCAGGTCACACTACAAGGACCAAAACTTGAGTTGACTGTTCAGGTGAAGAGTTGTGAAGGGTTCTCTGCCAAAGCAAACTTGTAAAGTCAGGAAGAGGAGACTACCTATTCTAATACACAGATACAAATGTAAGGAATCAAGGATCATCAAAAATCAGGTAAACATAGAACCACAAAGGGACTCTAAATAAGATCCAATAACTGATCTTAAGTAAATGAAGATCTATGAACTGTGAGATAAAGAATTCAGAATAATCCTATTGAAGTTTAGTGAGCTATAAGAATGTAAATACAGACAACTAAACAAAATTAGGAAAATAATGTACAAACAAAAAGATAGGATCAACAACAAAAATATAAACCATAAAAAAAACAGTTCATAAATGCTACAGCTGAAGAATAAAATGATTAACCTGAAGAATTAAATAGAATCAGCAGTAGATTTGATGATGCAGGAGAATCAGTGATCTAGAAGACAGAGTATTTGAAATTACTGTCAGAGGAGCAGAAAGAATAAAAGGAAAACCTATAGAACTCCTGTGACATTATTTAGCAATGTCTTCATCGGGGGAATCCAAGAAAGAGAAGAAAAAGTAAAAGGGACAGAAAGTATATTTAAAGCAGTAATGACCAAAAGTTGCCAAATCTGGGGAAAGAAATGGGCATCTACGTCCATGAAGCCAAAGGACCCCAAATAGGTTGAATCTGATAGGGATAAACTGAATAAACTTTATAACTAAAATATTAAAAGTCAAAGAAAGGAAAAGATTTGAAAGCACTAAGAGAAAAGATGTTGTTTAGTTGCTCAGTCGTGTCTCACTTTTTGAGACCCCATGGACTGTAGCACACCAGGGTTCCCTGTCCTTCACTATCTCCCGGGGTTTGCTCAAACTCAGGTCTATTGAGTTGACGATGCTATCCAACCATCTCATGCTTTGTCCTCTCCTTCTCATGCCTTCAGTCTTTCTCAGCATCAGGGTATTTTCTAATGAGTCAGCTCTTTGCATCAGGTGGCCAAAGTATTGGAGTTTCAACTTCAGCATATCATCTTTCCAATGAATATTGAGGACTGATTTCCTTTAGTATGGACTGGTTGGATCTCCGTGCAGTCCAAGGGACTCTCAAGAGTCTTATCCAACACCACAGTTTAAAAGCATCAATTCTTCAGTGCTTAGCCTTCTTTATGGTCCAACTCTCACATATCCATACATGACTACTGGAAAAAATCATAACTTTGACTAGATGGACCTTGTTGGCAAAGTAATGTCTCTGCTTTTGAATATGCTATCTAGGTTGGTTATAACTTTCTTTCCAAGGAGTAAGTGTCTTTCAATTTCATGGCTGCAGTCACCATCTGCAGTGATTTTGAGCTCCGCAAAATAAAATCTGACACTTTTTCCAATGTTCCCCCATCTATTTCCCATGAAGTGATGGGACCGGATGCCATTATCTTCGTTTTCTGAATGTTGAGCTTTAAGCCAACTTTTTGACTCTCCTCTTTCAGTTTCATAAAGAGGCTTTTTAGTTCCTCTTCACTTTCTGCCATCATCTGCATATCTGAGGTTATTGCTATTTCTCCTGGCAATCTTGTTTCCAGCTTGTGCTTCTTCCAGCCCAGTGTTTCTCAAGATGTACTCTACATATAAGTTCAATAAGCAGGATGACAATATACAGCCTTGACATACTCCTTTTCCTATTTGCAACCAGTCTGTTGTTCCATGTCTGGGTTCTAACTGTTGCTTCCTGACCTGCATATAGGTTTCTCAAGAGACAGGTCAGGTGGTCTGGTATTCCCATCTCTTTCAGAATTTTCCACAGTTTATTGTGATCCACACAGTCAAAGGGTTTGGCATAGTCAATAAAGCAGAAATAGATTTTTTTTTTTTTCTGGAACTCTCTTGCTTTTTCCACGATCCAGCGAATATTGGCAATTTGATCTCTGGTTTCTCTGCCTTTTCTAAAACCAGCTTGAACATCAGGAAGTTCACGGTTCACATATTGCTGAAGCCTGGCTTGGAGAATTTTGAGCATCACTTTACTAGTGTGTGAGATGGGTGCAATTGTGCGGTAGTTTGAGCATTCTTTGGCATTGCCTTTCTTTGGGACTGGAATGAAAACTGACCTTTTCCAGTCCTGTGGCCACTGCTGAGTTTTCCAAATTTGCTGGCATATTGAGTGCAGCACTTTCACAGCATCATCTTTCAGGATTTGGAATAGCTCCACTGGAATTCCATCACCTCCACTAGCTTGGTTCGTAGTGATGCTTTCTAAGGCCCACTTGACTTCACATTCCAGGATGTCTGGCTCTAGGTCAGTGATCACACCATCGTGATTATCTTGGTCATGAAGATATTTTTTTGTACAGTTCTTCTGTGTATTCTTGCCACCTCTTCTTAATATCTTCTGCTTCTGGTCCATACCATTTCTGTCTTTTATCAAGCCTATCTTTGCATGAAATGTTCCCTTGGTATCTCTCATTTTGTTGAAGAGATCTCTAGTCTTTCCCATTCTGTTGTTTTCCTCTATTTCTTTGCATTGATCGCTGAAGAAGGCTTTCTTATCTCTCCTTGCTATTCTTTGGAACTCTGCATTGAGATGCTTATATCTTTCCTTTTCTCCTTTGCTTTTCACTTCTCTTCTTTTCACAGCTATTTGTAAGGCCTCCTCAGGCAGCCATTTTGCTTTTTTGCATTTCTTTTCCATGGGGATGGTCTTGATCCCTGTCTCCTATACAATGTCATGAACTTCAGTCCATAGTTCATCAGGCACTTTAAGATCTAGTCCCTTAAATCTATTTCTCACTTCCACTGTATAATCATAAGGGATTTGATTTAGGTCATACTGGAATGGTCAAGTGGTTTTCCCTACTTTCTTCAATTTAACTCGGTATTTGGCAATAAGGAGTTCATGATCTGAGCCACAGTCAGCTCCCGGTCTTGTTTTTGTTGACTGTATAGAGCTTCTTCATCTTTGACTGCAAAGAATATAATCAATGTGATTTCGCTTTTGACCATCTGGTGACGTCCATGTGTAGAGTCTTCTCTTGTGTTGTTGGAAGAGAGTGTTTGCTATGACCAGTGCATTTTCTTGGCAAAACTCTATTAGTCTTTTCCCTGCTTCATTCTGTACTCCAAGGCCAAATTTGCCTGTTACTCCAGGTGTTTCTTGACTTCTTACTTTTGCATTCCAGTCCCCTATAATGAAAAGGACATCTTTTTTGGGTGTTGTAAAAGTGTACAGTTGCCCTTCAATTCCATAGTCTCAGGCTAATTACAGAGATTTAATCTACTGTACCTGTGGCTGTAGAAGCACTTTCCCTTTCTCTCTTTACTCACACAGCCTCTGGTGTTCCACTTTGGTTTTGGTCCCGCCTCTGCTTGCAAGTAACCCTTCAGTGTCTGTTCTCTACCCAGATATGGGGGAGTGGTGAAAGTAGAAGCTTTTTAGTGCTTACTTTCTCAGTTTGGCTAGGGAGAGAGAGGGGTATGGTAGACATAGCTGGGGTGTATGCAGAGTGTCAGCCATGCCTGAGACCTGCAGGAAGCAGCCACAGTCTGAAGCAAGTTGTGTACCTCCCCCAGGGGGAGTTGGGCCTGGGTTGTGGGTCCTTTGGCAAAGCCAAGCTGCTCAGGCTCCCAGGAAGATATGGGCAGCAACCCATGCTCACTCATAGCTTGGTGGCACCTGTGACCCTGGGGCTGAGACCATAGCAGCAACCTGTCTTCCACCTCTGGCACTTGCACCAGCTCTTCTACCTCTGGAGTCACAGCCAGCTCACCCCCTTCGGCATTTGCAAATGTAGGGTTCTGTGTTCTGTGTGTGCAGAGAGAGCATTCCCAAGTCAATGACATTTTGCCTCTCTGGCAGGCCCAGGCTTTTCTCTGGACTCCCTCAGCTGTATCATACTAGCTCCCTGAGAGTATCTTCATAGAATTCAACCCTGGAAATCTCCCTGAAGTCCAACCCCTGAAGCCTGAGCCTGAGCACCCAGCCCCTACACACTGCAAGCATGGGCATGTGAGCCGCCTCTCTGCTGGGAAGTGCTGCTTGGCAATGATCTCTGTGGTGAATTCTTAGTTTTGCCTTCAGAGCACCTGTCACTGCACTTCTCCCTGAGGCTCCAAAACTACCTCCGACACTGCCCATGAGATGGTTTCTGAGTGTGTGGAAACTTTTCCTCCTTCACGACTCCCTCCCCAGGGTGCAGGTCCCTGTCCCAAAATTTTTGTCTCTTTTTAAATCTTTATCTTTTGCCCTACCTCATTTTGAAGAGATTGGCTTGCCTTTTTGGATATCTCAGATCCTCTGCCAGCATTCATGAGGTGTTCTGTATGTTCCGCAGGCAGACAAATTTTTGATGTATTTGGGGGGCAGGGAGGTGATCTCCTCGTCTTATTTCCCCATTATCTTGAAAGGCTCCAAAATGTTTATATTTTAAACAAACTGGGATTTTGTTGTTGTTGTTATGAGGTATAGCAATATTTTCTAATTTAAGTGGTACTTTAATGATTATAAATGATGATATACTTTATCTGTAATGTCTGAAAATACAATCATTTTACTATGATCTACAGGTATCAAATTTTAAATACAAAAAACATTTTGAATTGAAATATGAATAATTCCAGTAATTTTCAATTTATGATTTGCTTTGTTCAAACTCTGTGTGTATTCATCACTCATGATTCATTTGTGAAGGTGTTTATTCAATATGAATATTGTTTCAAGTTGGTATGGGAAAATTATAGCTAAACATCTCATTGTCACCAGTCTCTAAAAGAAACACAGTTTTATCACTTTATCTTGTTTGTAGTCATTAAATCATTACATTTGCATATTTAAAAAGAAATAGAACAGGGAACATCCTAGGTTTTGCCAGAGAAGAGTTCCAAAAGACAGAGATGTAGGAGGGAAGGTACAGCTTGTATCAGATGCCCATATTTTACCTCCTGCGTTTTGCTCTCTCTTGAAGGCTCTTTCTCACTACCACCCCTTGTAAGGGAACAGCCTCCCTGGTTTAATCAGAACAGAAGAAATTCCCTGGTTTGGATAA
The DNA here is from genome assembly GCA_935064755.1 of Tragelaphus eurycerus. Lineage (NCBI taxonomy): Eukaryota > Metazoa > Chordata > Mammalia > Artiodactyla > Bovidae > Tragelaphus > Tragelaphus eurycerus. The sequence goes on along the minus strand of CAKXYN010000119.1, from coordinate 3,314,999 downwards.
AGAGGAGCTTGGGAAGAAAGGCCTACAGGAAGGAAGGAGGGCCTTCCTTCAACGTTCCCCTCAGGATCACCTCTTTGATCTCTCTTAGAGGATTCTGTTATCCCACTATTCTTTAAACTCCAGCTTAAGAAGGTATGCAAACTATACCAATCTGGATTGCATTTGTCAACAACTATTAAAAATAAAAGCAAACAAGCATACAAACAAACCCAGAGGTTTAAACAAGTAGGGTTCATATATATGCATATATATTTAAAAAGAAATTAAGTGTTAGAGTCCAGAATCCACTGGATATTCAGGCCTCTGTGTCTTTTTTTTTTTTTTGTAATGACATTTATTGAATATTTATTCCATGCCATGTGCTGTGCTAAGCATGTTTCTTTTTTTTTTTTTTTTTTGCAGGGGAAAATGAACAAAGGAAAGGATCAATGAGGGTGGGAGGGAAATGGGAAGAAAGAAGGGGAGTGATGGTGGGGAGGAGTATGTGTAATTTCTTAACCAATGGCTTTCTGTTTTTAATCACAAAGAACACTTAAAAAAAATCATGTTGAATTCATCCTATATTAGGAGGTTTGTTCTCGAAATGAAAAGTTCAGGAAACAAAAAGTCCAGTTTGGGTGTCCTCATCTTCAGGCACATCTTGGCATTTTGTATTGGTAGGTCTATCTTTACCACAATATATTATTTAGGACAGGATCACATTTGTCACCTCTTCCTCCCTACTACCCAAAGTGGTATCAAACCCATAAAATAGTCAATAAACCTTTACAGAGTGAACAAATAAGTCTTTTTTTTTTTTTTAAACTCTCCTGAGTAAACTGAATTTTTTGAGGCTCATAAGTAAATATGTTTTCCTCTTTACTTTGTCTATTACAGCCAGATTATATGAGTGGGGTATTAAAGTCTCCCACTATTATTGTATTGCTGCATATTTCTTCTATCATATTAATTAATGTTTGTCTTAGAAATATCAATGTTCCAATGTTGGGTGCATATATATTTATAATTGTTATAACTTCTTTTTGGATTGTTCCTTTAAGTCATTATGTGTAACCTTCATTTTTACTTTATTGTTTTGGGTTCGAATTTATACACCCTTTTAGTGATTCCTATCTAGAGAATGTCCTTTAGTTTTTGTTGGAGAAATGGTTTAGTGGTGCAAAATTCTCTCAACTTTTGCTTATCTGTGAAGCTTTTGATTTCTCCTTCATATTTGAATGAGATCCTTGCTGGATACAATAATCTAGGCTGTAAGTTATTTTCTTTCATCACTTTAATTACGTCTTGCCATTCCCTCCTGGCTTGGAGAGTTTCTATTGAAAGATCAGCTGTTATCCTTATGGGAATTCCCTTGTGAGTTATTTGATGTTTTTCCCTTGCTGCTTTTAATATTTGTTCTTTATATTTAATCTTTGTTAATTTGATTAATATGTGTCTTGGGGTGTTTTGCCTTGGGTTTATCCTGTTAGGGACTCTCTGGATTTCTTGAACTTGAGTGGTAATTTCCTTCTCCATTTTAGGGAAGTTTTCAACTATTATCTCCTCAAGTATTTCCTCATGATCTTTCTTTTTGTCTTCTTCTTCTGGAACTCCTATGATTCGAATGTTGTAGCGTTTGATGTTATCCTGGAGGTTTCTGAAATTGTCCTCGTTTCTTTGATTCATTTTTTCTCATCTGATTCATTTATTTCTAGGATTCTATCTTCTAATTCACTAATCCTATCTTCTGCCTCTGTTATTCTACTATTTGTTGCCTCCAGGGTGTTTTGGATCTCATTTATTGCATTATTCATTATGTGTTGACTCTTTTTTATTTCTTCTAGGTCCTTGTTAAACCTTTCTTGCATCTTCTCAATCCTTGTCTCCAGACTCTTTAACTGTGATTCTATTCTGATTTCGAGATTTTGAATTAATTTTGCTATCATTATTCGGAATTCTTTATCAGGTAGATTCCCTATCTCTTCCTCTTTGGTTTGGTTTGGTGGGCATCTATCCTGTTCCTTTAGATGCTGGGTATTCTTTTGTCTCTTCATTTTGTTAAAATTGCCAAGTTTAGAGTGTCCTTACTATATTCTGGTAGTTTGTTGAATTCTCTTTATTGAGGCGGTTTACAGGTCTTTTCAATATCTGATCTCTGCCTTGTTACAGAGGGGGCGGAGATGAACACCCAAATCTAAACCGGCCAGGTTCAGGCACTTGGATAATCCTCAGAAGCACAGACTTGGTTGAGTCTGCATTTTATGCCCTTCCCAGATCCGAGTAGCACAGGTGATGAAATGTTCAGCGAGCGTAGCTGCTGCGACTTATCGCCTCTCCGCCACTCAGTTTTCTGGGTATACAAACAGCGCACTTTCTCAGGCAGATGTTGACCATCCAGAGCCCCAAGAAGCGTGAGTCAGCACAGAAACCTACTCACAGTTCCGTTAGACAGTGTCTCTCTAGGGCTGTAATTGCCCGCTTCCGGCCCTGGCTGCCTGTCACCAGAGTGGGATGGCCTGCAGCCGGCCAACTCTGTGCAGCCCTTTGTTCCGTAGGTAGTCCTGGTGATGTCTTAAGTTAGGGCTGGCTTTTGATGTAGTAGATAACCGACAGTCTGGTTATTTCGCTCAGATAGCGCCCGAGATAGCCAGGCCAAATCCTTTCTCAAAGCAATGCAGGCCTCGCCGCTCCTCCTAGCCCAGCCCCCGCTTGCCAATAGCAAATGCTGGTGTCCGCACCACTTCTCCGCAAAAGGAGTTACCGCAGGGCTCGTTTTCTCGTTTAGAAGACAATGAGTTGTCTTTCTAAGTGCCTGATGTCCTCTGCCGGCATTCAAAAGTTGTTTTATGGAATTTATTCAGCATTCAAATGTTCTTTTAATGGATTTGTGGAGGAGAAAGTATTCTCCCCATCTTACTCATCCGCCATCTTAGCTCCTCCTCCTCTGTGTCTTTTTTTATTTTTATTTTTTGCAAATCATCAGATCTGATCAGATCAGTTGCTCAGTCATGTCCGACTCTTTGCACCCCATGAATTGCAGCACGCCAGGCCTCCCTGTCCATCACCAACTACCAGAGCTCACTCAGACTCACATCCATCGATTCAGTGATGCCATCCAGCCATCTCATCCTCTGTTGTCCCCTTCTCCTCTTGCCCCCAATCCCTCCCAGCATCAGAGTCTTTTCCAATGAGTCAATTCTTCGCATGAGGTGGCCAAAGCACTGGAGTTTCAGCTTTAGCATCATTCCTTCCAAAGAAATCCCAGGGCTGATCTCCTTCAGAATGGACTGGTTGGATCTCCTTGCAGTCCAAGTGACTCTCAAGAGTCTTCAACAACACAGTTCAAAAGCATCAATTCTTCAGTGCTCAGCCTTCTTCACAGTCCAACTCTCACATCCATACATGACCTCAGGAAAAACCATAGCCTTGACCAGAAGAACGTTTGTTGGCAAAGTAATGTCTCTGCTTTTGAATATGCTATCTAGGTTGGCATAACTTTCCTTCCAAGGAGTAAGCGTCTTTTAATTTCATGGCTGCAGTCACCATCTGTAGTGATTTTTGAGCCCCCAAAATAAAGTCTGACACTGTTTCCACTGTTTCCCCATCTATTTCCTATGAAATGATGGGACCAGACGTCATGATCTTCATTTTCTGAATGTTGAGTTTTAAGCCAACTTTTTCACTCTCCACTTTCACTTTCATCAAGAGGCTGTTTAGTTCCTCTTCACTTTCTGCCATAAGGGTGGTGTCATCTGCATATCTGAGGTTATTGATATTTCTCCCGGCAATCTTCATTCCAGCTTGTGCTTCTTCCAGCCCAGCATTTCTCATGATGTACTCTGCATATAAGTTAAATAAACAGGGTGACAATATACAGCCTTGATGTACTCCTTTTCCTATTTGGAACCAGTCTGTTGTTCCATGTCCAGTTCTAACTGTTGCTTCCTGACCTGCATAGAAATTTCTCAAGAGGCAGTCAGGTGGTCTGGTATTCCCATCTCTTTCAGAATTTTCCACAGTTTATTGTGATCCACACAGTCAAAGGCTTTGGCATAGTCAATAAAGCAGAAATAGATGCTTTTCTGGAACTGTCTTGCTTTTTCCATAATCCAGCGGATGTTGGTAATTTGATCTCTGGTTCCTCTGTCTTTTCTAAAACCAGCTTGAACTTCAGGAAGTTCACGGTTCACATATTGCTAAAGCCTGGCTTGGAGAACTTTGAGCATTACTTTACTAGCATGTGAGATGAAGCTTCTTAATCTTCTTGAAAGGAGATGACATATTCCCATGAACTTGTAGAAACATATATTTCTGTACCTCCACTTTGACCTATTTCAATCACCTAACTCAGAGTACTTCATAGTATATGTTCCACAGCACTAACATTCTCTAACTTAATTTTCTAGTCAATGTCACAGTAATCCTATGGAAAGAAAAACAGTGCACCAGTATTGGGTTTCCTAAAACACTCAACTCAAAATGTAACTTGTATCAGCAAAAATCTACAGTGGCTTTTCATTGCTTTTTTTTAAATTTATTTTTTATTGAAGGATAATTGCTTCACAGAATTTTTCTATTTCCTGTCAAACATCAACATGAATCAGCCACAGGTGAAATAAACTCTCAAATCCTTTGTATGGCATTTGAGGCTTTCTATGATCTAGCCCTGCCTTCCTTTACTAATCAACTTATCATTTTCTGAAGCCTGTGCTTCAGCTGACATTGTCACATCCTTTCCAAAATTGCTGTTTTTGCTATACTCCTCCAGCTACTTGGAAAATCCTGTCCATCCTATTCTACTCCCTTTCATCTACTTAAGGAAATCTTATTCATCTTTCAAGGATTAACCAAATGACAATTTCTCTCTGAAGCCTTCTCTGATTCCATCAGCAAAAATGAAGTACCTCTTCCCTTTCACCTTACCTGAACTGTATTTATTTGATATGTTGTGTTGGCGAAAAAGTTCACTTGGGTTCTGAACGAACTTTTTGGCCAACCCAATATTTTCATCTTCTTATGCACAGAGTAGATTCTTGGTAGCTGTATTCACCAAATAAACCCACAAAATAAACCTAAAACTTCTGATACTTAAAAATGCCCCTCATTATATAATGCAGTACTTTCTTACAATGCTAAATATAGAGTCACTATATGACCTGCAATTCTTCTCCTAGGTTCATAGGAGCATTATTCATAATAGCTAAAAACCTGAAATAAACTAAATGCTATCATTTGATGGACAAACAAAATGTGATGTATCTATACAGTTGAGTATTATTCAACCGTTAGAAAGAATGAAGTATGAATGAACTACAATATGGATGAACCTTAAAAATTTTATGCTAAATGAAGGAAGCCAGACACAAAAGACCACATATTACATGATTATATTTATATGAAATATCCAGAAAAAAACAAATTCATAGGGACAGAAATTTGGTTACTGGTTGCCAACAGGCCCCTGTGTCTTTATACTCTACTATTCTTTCCTGCAGTATCATCCTCAGGGTATATATAGGAGTCTATATATAAGACAGATAGCCCCTGTAGCACCAGGCATCATGTCTGCATGATAGGAAGAAAGGACAGGAAAAGCAAAAAGTTATGTGTCCGTTGAGTCTGCTGCTGTTGTTGCTAAGTTGCTTCAGTCATGTCCAACTCTGTGCAGCGCCATAGATGGCAGCCCACCAGGCTCCTCCATCCCTGGGATTCTCCAGGCAAGAACACTGGAGTGGGTTGCCATTTCGTTCTCCAATGCATGAAAGTGAAAAGTGAAAGTGAAGTCATTCAGTCATGTCTGACTCTTAATGACCCCATTGACTGCAGCCTACCAGGATCCTCCGTCCATGGGATTTTCCAGGCAAGAGTACTGGAGTGGGGTGCCATTGCCTTCTCCGCCGTTGAGTCTACCTTCTTTTAAAAACTCTTTTATGAAATTGCTACACAGTGACTTCTGCTTGCATATCATCAGTCAGAACTAAGTCTTCTGGCTACCCTCTGCAAACCAATGGAGGCTAAGAGATGTAGGTTTTCCCCATCGCTTCTGGGCCCAGAATTCTGTTAGCTAGGAAGGAGAGGAGAATGGATATTGGGTTAGGACAAGCAATGTCTGGCACACAACTTTTCTGCTTCTTTACATCATAACTGAAAGTGACTGCTATTTCACACACAAAAAAATTAACTGCTAAAAAAGATAAAAAACAGAAAGAATGATGGAAAAAGAAATCTTATTAATGAAGTCAAATTTCAAAAGCAAATTTTTGTGGCCAGAAGACAAACCATCTCTGAGGTAACTCAGTGGTACCTCATTGTCACCACATCTCAGGAAATGACTTCTTTTCCCTCGTAGCTTCCTTCCACATCTCAAATACTACCTCTCTTGAGCCTAACAAAACTCTTTCCAGAACAATGCCAAAGACACCAGTTGCCTGGGGCCCTATTACCACAAGCGATTTCCAACTTGCCCCATTCATAGACATTCAGTTCAGTCACTCAGTCATGTCCGACTCTTTGCAACTCCATGGATTACAGCATGCCAGGATTCCCTGTCTATCACCAATTCCTGGAGCTTACTCAAACTCTTCTCCCTCAAGTTGGTGATGCCATCCAACCATCTCATCCTCTGTCATCACTTTCTATATGTGTGAAACATATACTGTGAGGTACTCTTGAGTAAGGTGATTGAAATAGGCCAAAGTGGAGGTACAGAAATATATGTGTCTGTCTACAAATTCATAGGAATATGTCATCTCCTTTCAAGAAGATTAAGAAGCTTTGATGATTTGCCAAAAAAAAAAAAAAGGCGGAGACCACCTTCAATCTTTCTCAGCATCAAGGTCTTTTCCAATGAGTCAGTTTTTTGCATCAGGTGGCCAAAGTATTGGTGGGTGTCAGAGGTGGCCATGAGAAACTGGATATTAGAGGTCCTTCTTCCATTTTTCTGGACACCTGAATAAGTCCCCTTGGGAGGGGATAATAGTTTTTAACATAGAGGTGAATAAATGGGGTATTCCACATAGACCTGAATTTGTGCCCTAGAGTCATAACTAAATGCTAATGCCGCCCACATTCTAATGTCTCCTTTTTGTTTCTCTACATGACCTTTTGAGTAGAATTTTTGCAACTTGCTTCTTGACATTTTCACCCTCTGTGTCTCTACTCCTCCAATCATACATGCCAGTCAAGTTGCTTCCCAATACTGTCTGAAAGAAACAATATCATGTAGTGTTTAACAGCTCCAATTTTAAAGTCCAACTGTTTGGATACAAATAATGCCTCCCCTATTTCCTACTTAAAATAACCTTGGGCAAGTCATTTAACATTTCTGTCCCTCAGATACCTATCTGTAAATAAGGTTACAATATTACCTACTTCATAGGGTTACTGTCAGGATTAAATGAGTTAATGCATAAAGTACCTGACACATTGTAGATTTTCAATAAGTGGTAGTTATTAAAATTCAGCCATGGTAGTCCCTCTGGGGTGCTCTTTTCCTCTTCTGTCAGCAAACTCCCTTTTGTCCTTACAAAATTACTGAAAAATTATATCCTTCATGAAATGTTGCTTGAATTCCCTAAGCAAAATAAGACATTCATATATACTCAACACTTTGTACCTAACCCTGATCTGACACAAATCACTGTATTATAACATTGTCATACCTACTCCCACTAATCTGTGAACTCCTTGAAGATAATGATTTGTGCTTTATTTCTTAGTTCCCAGCATCTCACACATATCCTGACCCACAGTAGAAACTTGGTGACTGTTAAGGAATGAATGAACTATTGATAAATGAATGAATAAAGAATGCAGCAATGGGAATCATATTCTCTGTGTGCCCTAGACTTTACAGTGACAGAGTTTACAAGTCCCTCTTTCACACTGTCCTAAAATGTATCACCAGGCCTCCTGTTTTGTTTATGATGATATATGGTGCTACTCCCTTGGACAGCAAGGAGATCAAACCAGTCAATCCAAAGGGAATCAACCCTGAATATTCATTGAAAGGACTGATGCTGAAGCTGAATCTCCAATACTTTGGCCACCTGATGCACTGAGCCAACTCATTGAAAAGGACCCTGATGCTGGGAAAGATGCTGGGAAGGCAGGAGGAGAAGGGGACGACAGAGGATGAGATGGTTGGATGGCATCACTGACTCTATGGACATGAGTTTGAACAAACTCTGGGAAATAGTGAAGGACAGGGAAGCCTGGGATGCTGTGGTTCATGGGGTCACAAAGAGTCAGACACAACTGAGCGACTGAACAACAAAATGGTTCTAGAATGCATTAGGCTAACTATCAGCATAGGGGACTGGTTGTAAGGGTGGGTTCTTCTGAGGAGAACAGAAGTTGGGATGGAAAAGTGCTAAGTCACCAAGTTTTGCAGAGTTGAAAAATTCCATTCCATTTTCTTCTATGCAGCATGCTCTTAGAGGTGTTTCTTAGGAAGAAGCAGAAAGTTCACGGGTGATAGAAGCTCCTGTCTGTGGGAAGTAGGGGGGCAGCTATCCTTGATTATGGATAAAGGGGCTGGGAATTCAGCTAGAACAGTCATTAAAAAATACCAGGGGCTCATAATATGCTTATGCTGTTAGATAACCAAGGTCCCAATCATAATCAGGTGTGGCTGGTAAATGCTTTGTGCCAGACTGTAGAAAGGTGTAGGTCCCACTATCTGATAGTTTCCCTTGCATCCAAAAATTGGGGACTCATAGAAAACCAAAACCTGACAAGGACGACTTAGACTAGAGCACTGGTTGATAAGGTGCAAAGAATGTGGTAGGGAAATTTTGCAAAAATCAAACTACTATGTGATTGTTGCTCTTCCACAGGTTGAGAAGATTCTAGCTTTGCCACTGATTGACCGTGTGACCTTAAGCGAGTCCTTTCTCCTCCTAGGCTTCAGTCTCCCCATCTCTTCAATAAGGCAGTTAGATCTGATGATCTTTAAGAATCCTTACAGATATTTAAATTGTGGCATAGTGTAATGAGGTATCCAAGTTCAGTTCAGTTCAGTCGCTCAGTCGTGTCTGACTCTTTGAGACCCCATGAACCGCAGCACGCCAGGCCTCCCTGTCCATCACCAACTCCCAGAGTTTACCCAAACTCATGTCCATTGAGCTGGTGATGCCATCCAACCATCTCATCCTCTGTCATCCTCTTCTCCTCCTGCCCTCAATCCCAATGTCAGGGTCTTTTCAAATGAGTCAGCTCTTTGCATCAGGTGGCCACAATACTGGAGTTTCAGCTTTAACATAAGTCCTTCGGACACGACTGAGCAACTTCCCTTCCCCTTTCCCTTTCCAGTGAACACCCAGGACTGATCTCCCTTAGGATGGACTGGTTGGATTTCCTTGCAGTCCAAGGGACTCTCAAGAGTCTTCTCCAACACCACGTTCAAAAGCATCCTTTATTCTGCACTCAATCCTCTTTATAGTCCAACTCTCACATCCATACATGACCACTGGAAAAACCATAGCCTTGACTAAATATCCTTACAAATAGGAGAGATCTGTCTCAATTTTCTGGCTTGTAAGAAAGGCTTCTCATTGTGAAGGCAGGGAGCTGTCTAGGATGATCCCATTGAGGGATCAATTGGCCCTGAATGTCTGTGTCCCCCAGGAGGGCTGGGGCTAGTTGTGAGCTGACTCCAGTCCAACAGCCTTTGTATTTCTCTGAGTGCAACCCCCAGGGTGAAGTCCTTGCCTTGAAGAGTCTGGGAGAGGCCCTGGTTAATGAAAGAATTTCTTCCCTGGAGAGATTGGAATGGTTTTCTCAGCCTAAGAGAATGATAATTTTTTTCACTTAAATCACATTTATTATAAACCTAAGTGGACTTTATTTGGAGAATAATTTAGTTTCTCAAGACAACTGGAAAAAACCTATTAGCAGTGGGAGACTGCTCCAATTTGCTGGCATTTTTATAGTTCTTTGGAGCTGAGAGTAGTGTGGCCAGAGGGGAATGCAGCTCCCCAGATCTAGGGCAGGGCCTAGAAATCTTCATATTACTGGGACTTGCAAGAGAAGAAGCATCCTTGACCTACAGGGAAAATGGATAGGAAATTAATAAATATATTTTAAAAAAATAGGAGAAGCCCTAGGATCTGAATTAAGGGAAATGGCTTGGCCTGCAGAATTGTGGGATTATGATACTTAAAACCTTGAAGGGCCTTAAGAGATCATTTGGATCAAATATACCCATTTTTTAACTTAAATAACATTCAAGGGGCAGAGATATGTCCAAATTCATATACATACATACACACTCACATTCATAAACAGACCTTACCATTATGGAATCATAGATACACAGTATCCTTTAGCCAAATCCTTTTAAATCATTTTCCAACCCTCACTCACACTATAAATGGAGATTCAGAAGCCTAACGAGGAGAAAGTATCGACCCAAGGTGACACAGAGAGTCGGTAGTAAGCTGGGAAATTGAAACACAGACTCAGAAGTATTTGGAAACTTCTTGAAGCATAAAGTTGGAGATGGAAGCAAAGGCTAAGGATATCTGGCACCAGGGGCTTAGTAGGCAGACCACCCACAAATTGTGTGTTTACTCTAAAAGCAATTCTGTGCAGGATCATGGTCTTCATGTACTAAGATTGTTGCAGAATAAAGGCTTGTAGGCCACAGGCACATGAAAAAAATTGCTATAGACTCCAGCCTTTGTTTTTTTTTTTTTTATTACTCATCTCCTTGTCTCATCTCTCTTCACTTCTCTTCTCCTCTCTTGGCCTCCTCAGTACTCTCTGGTTACTCTCCCTTCTGTTACCTGTGTTTCAGAGTCACCATACTTAGCCCCAACCCCATCCTACTCTACCATGGATCTATCTAAATGGCATCACTTACAGCTGGAATGTGCATCCCATAAAAATCTATACAACATCCTTGTTCAATTCCTTTATACAACAAGGTGCTTGTTAACTTATCTCAGGTAAATACATGAGAGGATAAACCTAGGCTACACACTAATGAAGACTCTTCCCTGCTCCCAGGTGTTATATAACTTTCAAAAGGAGAGCTCATTACCCCAATTACTTTCTTATTAGTGGATTATGGTTGGAAATGTGAAGGCAGGGAAGGGAAGATAGTTTGAGAGTTGTACTATAAAGGTAGCTGAGCATCGAAGAATTGATGCTTTTGTACTATGGTGTTGGAGAAGACTCTTGAGAGTCCTTTGGACTGCAAGGAGATCAAACCAGTCCATCCTAAAGGAAATCAGTCCTGAATATTCATTGGAAGGACTGATGTTGAAGCCGAAACTCCAATCCTTTGGGCACCTGATACGAAGAGCTGACTCATAGGAAAAGACCCTGATGTCCGGAAAGATTGAAGGCAGGAGGAGGAGGGGACCACAGAGGATGAGATGGTTGGATGGCATCACTGACTCAATGGACAATGAGTTTGAGTAAAATTCAGGAGTTGATGATGGACAGGGAGGCCTGGCATGCTATAGTCCATGGGGTCGCAAAGAGTCAGACATGACTGAGTGACTGAACTGAACTGACTGAACTGCCCCTAATATAATAACTTGAAGGACTATCATTAAGGGCTTAAAATTAGAGTATTCTTTCTTTGCAACACACATTACTTATTCTGTTCAAGATTCTGTTAGATATGGGGAGGTTGTGGGAGTGAGGAAGGGGACTGGGGAAAAATAACATAAGGAAGTTCCCAGGGAGTGTGGAAGGTGACTGCTTAAGGAACTAATTATAACCCAAGGGGAAAGGAAATGTGAGCTAAACAGCTCCTCATGGAAGCACAAAGGAAAGGCATGATATCTTCTATTTAAGAAGAAGTGAAGGGAATCAGGGAAGGCTGCACAGAAAAGCTGATATTTGAGTTCACCTAGAAAACTGACAGTGGATACATCCAAATGAAGGAAGTAAAGGGAACAGAGGGAAGAGTAATGGTATATAGGCTTTAAAGTACAGAAAAGGTTTGAGCATTTTAATTGAAAGATGCCAGGAAGGATAGAGCAGATGAGGTTTTAAAGGTAAAAGCAGCATAGAAAGGAAGCCTGAAATGTGAGGATTATGGGTTTGGATCTTTTACTGAAGGCAATGGAGACATATCGAAGAATTTTAAGCAGGATAGTAACATGATTATTGGGTGTTTTTTTTTTTTTTTTTTTTAATGACAATTATGGAAGCAGTGTGGAGGTTTAGCTGGAGGAGGGAAGGCCTAGAAATAGGGAGACTAGTTACAATATTTTAAATGTCAGAAATGAATCAGTGGGATAATGGGCACTAGAATAAACAGAATCTATGTAAAATTGGATTGAGGAGTTTATCAGTCAGGTCCTGCCACATTCAGATCAGATCAGATCAGATCAGTCGCTCAGTCGTGTCCGACTCTTTGCGACCCCATGAACTGCAGCACGCCAGGCCTCCCTATCCATCACCAGCTCTCGGAGGTCACTGAGACTCAACATTCATCGAGTCAGTGATGCCATCCAGCCATCTCATCCTCTGTTGTCCCCTTTTCCTCCTGCCCCCAATCCCTCCGAGCATCAGAGTCTTCTCCAATGAGTCAACTCTTCGCATGAGGTGGCCAAAATACTGGAGTTTCAGCTTTAGCATCATTCCTTCCAAAGAAATCCCAGGGCTGATCTCCTTCAGAATGGACCGGTTGGATCTCCTTGCAGTCCAAGGTACTCTCAAGAGTCTTCTCCAACACCACAGTTCAAAAGCATGCTGCATAAAAATCACAGAATCTCAATGTCATATAACAATAAGCATTTACTTTGCATTCAAATATCAGCAGGTCATCTGAGGTTCTATCGATTATGTCTGGGATTGTTTTGGATTGGTAACAGGGATCAGTTAAGTTCAATTCAGTTGCTCATTCATGTCTGACTCTTTGAGAACCCATGGACTGCAGCATGGCAGGCTTCCCTGTCCATCACTGACTCCCAGTGCTTGCTAAAACTCATGTCCATCAAGTTGGTGATATCATCCAACCATCTCATCCTCTGTCGTACCCTTCTTCTCCTTTCTTTAATCTTTCCCAGCATCAAGGTCTTTTTGAATGGCTTACTTCTTGGCATCAGATGGCCAAATTATGGGAGCTACAAATTCAGGATCATTCCAATGAATATCAGGATTGACTTCCTTTAGGATTGACTGGTTTGATCTCCTTGCAGTCCAAGGGACTCTCAAGAGTCTTCTCCAACACTGCAGTTCAAAAGCATCAATTCTTCAGTGCTCAGCCTTTTTTGTGGTCCAAATCTCACATGCATACAAAATCACCAGAAAAAATATAGCTTTGACTAGACAGATCTTTGTAGGCAAAGTAATGTATCTGCCTTTAAAAATGCTGTCTATGTTAGTCATAATTTTTCTTCCAAGGAGCAAGTGTCTTCTAATTTCATGGCTGCAGTCACTGTCCACAGTGAATTTGGAAACCAAGAAAACAAAGTCTGTCACTGTTTCCATTGTTTCCCATCTATTTGCCATGAAATGACGGAACCGGATGCCATGATCTTCATTTTTTTTTAATTTATTTTTTTAAATTTTATTTTGCTTAACTTTAGAATATTTTATTGCTTTTGCCATACATCAAAATGAATCCACCACAAGTATACATGTGTTCCCCATCCTGAACCCTCCTCCCTCCTCCCTCCCCATACCATCCCTCTGGGTCGTCCCAGTGCACCAGCCCCAGGCATCCGTCATCAGGCATCGTACCTGGACTGGCGACTCGTTTCAGATATGATATTATACATATTTCAATGCTATTCTCCCAAATAATCCCACCCTCTCCCTCTCCCAGAGTCCAAAAGACTTCATTTTTTGAATGAGTTTTAAGCCAGCTTTTTAACTCTCCTCTTTCACTTTCATCAAGAGGCTTTTTAGTTCCTCTTAGCTTTCTGCCATAAGGGTGGTGTTATCTGTATATCTGAGGTTATTGATATTTCTCCTGGAAATCTTGATTCCAGCTTGTGTTTCATCCAGCCAGGCATTTCACATGATGTACTCGGCATATAAGTTAAACAAGCAGGATGACAATATACAGCCTTGATGTATTCCTTTCCCAATTTTGAACCAGTTCATTGTGCCATGTCCAGTTCTAACTGTTGCTTCTTGACCTGCATACATATTTCTCATGAGGCAGGTCAGGTGGTCTAGTATTCCCATATCTTTCAGAATTTTCCACAGTTTATTGTGATCCACACAGTCAAAGGATTTGGCATAGTAAATAAAGCAGATGTAGATGCTTTTCTCGGAGAAAACAATGGCACCCCACTCCAGTACTCTTGCCTGGAAAATCCCATGGATGGAGAAGCCTGGTAGGCTGCAGTCCGTGGGGTCACTAAGAGTTGGACACAACTGAGTGACTTCACTTTCACTTTTCTCTTTCATGAATTGGAGAAGGAAATGGCAACCCACTCCAGTGTTCTTGCCTGGAGAATCACAGGGGCAGAGGAACCTGGTGGGCTACCGTCCATTGGGGTCGCACAGAGTTGGATATGACTAAAGTGACTTAGCAGCAGCAGCAGCAGATGCTTTTCTGGAACTCTCTTGCTTTTTCTATGATCCAGCAGATGTTAACAATTTGATCTCTGCTTCCTCTGCCTTTTCTAAATACAGCTTGAACATCTGAAAGTTCTCGGTTCACATACTCTTGAAGCCTAACTTGGAGAATTTTGATCATTACTTTCCTAGCATGTGAGATGAGTGCAATTGTGAGGTAGTTTGAACACTCTTTGGCATTGCCTTTCTTTGGGACTGGAGTGAAAACTGACCTATTCCAGTCCTGTGGCCACTGCTGAGTTTTCCAAATTTGTTGACATATTGACTGCAGCACTTTCACAGCATCATCTTTTAGGATTTGAAATAGCTCATCTGGAATTCCATCACCTCCACTAACTTTTCTCATAGTGATGCTTCCTAAGGCCCACTTGACTTCGCATTCCAGGATGTCTGCCTCTAGGTGAGTGATCACACCATCATGGTTATCTGAGTCATGAAGATCTTTTTTGTATTGTTCTTCTGTGTATTCTTGCCACCTCTTGTTAATCTCTTCTGCTAGGTCCATAACGTTTATGTCCTTTATTGTGCCATCTTTGCATGAAATGTTCCCTTGATATCTCTAATTTTCTTGAGGGGAATCTGTAGTCTTCCCCAATCTATTCTTTTGCTCTATTTCTTTGCATTGATCCCTGAGGAAGGCTTTCTTATATGTCCTTGATATTTTTTGGAACTTTGCATTCTGATGGATATAGATTTCCTTTTCTCCATTTGCTTTCATTTCTCTTCTTTTCTCAGCTATTTGTAAGGCCTCCTCAGACAACCATTTTGCCTTTCTGCATTTCTTTTTTTGGGGGGAGGTGGGGGGGAGATGATCTTGATTACTGCCTCCTGTCAATGTCACGAACCTCCACCCGTAGTTCTTCAGGCACTTTGTCTATCAGATATAACCCCTTGAATCTGTTTGTCAATTTCACCTGAATGGTTTAGTGGTTTTCCCTACTTTTTTTCTGTTTAAGTCTGAATTTGATAACAGGGATGAGAAGACATAAAATATTTCTCAATGCCTAGTTTTTGAATTGGCGCACTTTCACTTATGCTAACTTTCCATTGGCTAAAGCAGATAAGATATGCAGGTCTTTAGTGAGAGTGGAAGGGTACTACAATATTAAATACCAGTGGGCATGGATATATGGAAGAGTGAAAAATTGAGACCACTAATGCTATTAATCTATGCAAGGAGGATCTAAATGATGCAAATGAGGAGAGATGGGAAAGACTATAAGACATTTGAGAAACTGAAACAAAAGGGCAGTTGTACCACAGAGCATGGGGAGAGTTGTTGTTGTTGTTCAGTCCCTGAGTTGTCTCTGAGTCTTTGCAACCCCATGGACTACAGCATGCCAGGTTTCCCTGCCTTTTGCTGTCTCCTGGAGTTTGCTCAAACTCATGTCCATTTATTTGGTGACACCATCCAACCATCTCATCCTCTGTCACCCTTTTTTCCCCTGTTCTCAATCTGTCCCAGCATCAGGTCTTTTCTAATGGAGTCAGTTCTTTGCATCAGGTAGCCAAAAGTATTTGAGTTTCAGCTTCAGCATCAGTCCTTCCAGTGAACATTCAGGGTTGATTTCCTCTAGAATTGACTGATTTGATCTCCGTCCTGTCCAAGGGACTCTCAAGAGTCTTTTCCAGCACCACAGTTTGAAAACATCAATTCTTTGGCCTTCAGCCTTCTTTATGGTCCAGTTCTCACATTCATACATGGTTACTGGAAAAACCATAAACTTGACTACGTGGATCTTTGTTGGCAAAGTGATGTCTCTGCTTTATAATATGCTGTCTAGCTTTGTCATAGCTTTTTTTCCCAAGGAGCAAGTGTCTTTTAATTTCATGGCTGCAGTCATCATCCATAGTGATTTTGAAGACTAAGAAAATAAAGTCTGTTACTGTTTCTATTCTTTCTTTATCTATTTGCCATCAAGTGATGGGACCAGATGCCATGATCTTAGTTTTTTGAATGTTGAATTTTAAGCCAGCTTTTTTGTTCTCCTCTTTCACCTTCATCAATTTGGCATGTTATAAAACTGATAGGGCCCAGTCCATGCAGGTTCCCTCAGGTATATTAAGGGGTTTTGTCTTTATCCTTAGAGCAATGAGAAGTTACTATAGAGTTTTAAACAGATCCATAATTTTAGCCTGGGCAGTTGGATACATTACTTACCATTCACTGACTTAGGGAAATCTGGAGAAGCCTGGGTCATTCTTCAGCCCAAGAGCTAGAGGTAGGTATGTGGTAGATCTTGATAAGTATAAGCTGGAGTTTCTCAATTTTCAGCCTCATTCATATTTTAGGCTAGATAATTCTTTGATGCAGTGGTCTGTCCTTTGCATTGCAGGATGTTTAGCAGCATCCTGGGCTTATACCCACCAGGTACTAATAGCAATACTTTCCTCAAGTTGTGATAACTAAAAATGCCTCCAGACATTGTCAAATATTTCCTAGTGGGCAAAATCACCCCTGTCTAAGGGCCACTGGGATAAACTAGTAATGGAAATTTAATTTCTTTGCTAGTGATTGATTTAAAAATAGTTTGTTCTTCAGAGCACTGGTCAACCCCAAGTATCCATTTTCCATTTCTTTCTTAGCAACAGAGTGCCAATTTTTAGCCTGGTACATTACTGGCAGATTTTCTTGCAGATGGGTGGAGTGATGACACTGGCCAATGAAATTTAATTGTATGGGGCTTCTGGGAAAACTTTTAAATGGAGAGAATATGCCTTTACATTTATTTCTTCCATCTTCCTTCCTGAATATGGATGTGATGACTGGATCTTCACCAGCTGTCTAGGATCATGTAGATATGGGAAGTCCCTAAGGATGGCAAAATAGAAGGCCGTAAGGATCCTGGGTCTCTGATGATTTCAGCCTTGAACTGCTTGCCTCTGTTCTTATGGATACAATTTTATCATACTTCAGTTCAGTTCAATTCAGTCGCTCAGTCATGTCCGACTCTTTGCAACCCATGAATCGCAGCACTCCAGGCCTCCCTGTCCATCACCAACTCCCGGAGTTCACTCAGACTCACGTCTATCGAGTCAGTGATGCTATCCAGCCATCTCATCCTCTGTCATCCCCTTCTCTTCCTGCCCCCAATCCCTCCCAGCATCAGAGTCTTTTCCAATTAGTCAACCCTTCACATGAGGTGGCCAAAGTACTGGAGTTTCAGCTTTAGCATCATTCCTTCCAAAGAAATCCCAGGGCTGATCTCCTTCAGAATGGTCTGGTTGGATCTCCTTGCAGTCCAAGGGACTCTCAAGAGTCTTCTCCAACACCGCAGTTCAGAAGCATCAATTCTTCAACACTCAGCTTCCTTCACAGTCCAACTCTCACATCCATACATGACCACTGGAAAAACCATAGCCTTGACTAGACGGACCTTTGTTGGCAATACTTTAAAACTTCCTAATTGATACAAATAGGTTAGGAAAGGGAAGTTATGAGTTAAGTTGGGATATGGTGAGTTTAGAAAAAAAATATGTGGCACATCTAGGTTTGTGATGCCAAACAAACAGTTGGCTATGTAAGTATGAGCCCAAAAGAAGACACGAGATTCTTTGATCTTGGGAAGGAGTCCTACTCCTCATTGTTTCTGGAGGCCTGGCTATCCATTGTGACCACTCTCTCCTTACTTATGCCTAATATATTGGTAGTGTCATAAAAGGGAGCTCTACTTCAGGGTCCCAGGGATAGAATAACAAGGAGCTAAAAAAGAACAGCCTCCCTAGAATCAATGATAATGTCTTCAAGGCTGAAAGTCAGTAGTTACTCAGGCTAACTTCAGTATGTGCATATGGTACTCTACCCAGCCTTCATTCTCAACAGCCCAAATTCTGATCTTGCCTTACAGCAGTAGCTATGGACAAAATCTCAACTCCTTGTGGGACTTCCCTTAGATTTGCTACCAACTTGTTCCTGTCCCTATACAGCTATTAAAGCTTGGGGACTTCAACTAAGCACCTATACAAGTTCACAGCCACCAGAGGACAACACAGTCTGGAAAAGCCTTGCCAACAGGAAGTACAAACAAATTCTCCTGGAGAGTCATTTATTGTCTAGACCAGAAGCCCTCCTACTAATGTCTTTAATTTTGGACTGAGACCTAAAATGTCATAGGAAGGGAGCTCAGAGGCATTGAATTTTGAAGGGTACTGTAGCACCCTGTTTTTGTCTTTATTACTGTTTCAAAGAGATCAAACTTGAAACTTTCCAGGAGATCAAACCAGTCAATCCTAAAGGAAATCAATCCTGAATATTCATTGGAAGGACTGATGCTGAAGCTGAAGCTCCAATACTTTGGCCAGCTGGTGCGAAGAACTGACTCCTTAGAAAAGACCCTGATGATGGAAAAGATTGGAGGCAGGAGGAGAAGGAGACGACAGACAGTGAGTTGGCTGGATGGCATCACTGACTCAATGGACATGAATTTGAGCAAGCTCTGGGAGTTGGTAATGGACAGAGAAGCCTGGTGCGCTGCAGTCCATAGTGTCGCAAACAGTCAGACACGACTGAGTAACTGAACTTAACTCAGTTTCAGGCTTTGTGGGAGAAGTAGGAACTCCCCATAATGCCAGAGTGTCATGAGTTAAAGCCAAAAGCAGCTGGAAACATCGACCAAGGGATATATTTGGAAGGTGAATTCCTCCTCCTCTTCCTCCGGAAGGGGCAGACAGACCTTGGCCTTATACCCAGATCACAGGCAGGCCTTGGCCTCATACCCAGATCACAGAACCACAGAATAGAGCTGAAAAAGCTCTTAGCTATCAGGCAAGGATTCTTGGCCTGGGGATCCATGAGTCACCTAAAATTTCATTCAAAATTGTGGCATCTACATTCACAGATTTCATCAGATTCTCAAAAATCTGGTCCCACAAAAAGTTAAGAAGCATTCCAAACCCTTGAGTCACTGAGAAAGGGGGTGGAGAACTTGCCCAAAGCCAACAGTTAGTTAGGAGCAGAACTGGGACTAGAACTCATACCTCTGACACAAAAGGAGACACCCTTTACACTATGTAATAATCTATTAAATCTTTATCTTCAAACTGTAGTTCCCTGGGCACAGAGAAGGATAGAAGGTGATGACAGTACTAAGCTAGAGCTGGGAAGCAAGTGTAGCCCAGACTGCATTTATAGGTGGTAGGATGGGCTGGAGGGGAGAATGTGAGGGAACCAAAATCAGGAAATCCAGAAGTCTGCTGAGGAAGTTGCCTGAATGCCTTATGTTTGCCTGGCTCAGGCCTCTTCTTCCTATTTTTCTTTGACTCCAGGATCTGCTTACTTCTTCCAATATTATGACTGACTTAGCATTCTTGAGTTCTATCCCATATGCCCATTTGGAATTTAACTCTGTGTTTGAACACAATCTTCTTATCTCTTTCCGTTTTAAGCCTTCCCTAAAACTAAGTGTCAAGAAACTTTGGGTATTAGTGCTACTCACTTCTGGGCCATGGAGGAACCATGCCAAATAAAGAATCTTACAGAATTTTTTAGTAACTGGCTGTCTTCTATTACTAAGCTTAGTGGCCCATGAAATATCAGAAGGGGAAAAGATCTTAGAAAATTCATCAAGTCTAACTCCTTGATGACACAAAAGGGATTCTATGATTGAGAGAGGAAGAGGGATAGACCTGTCACCACAAGAACTTAAGGAACTAGAACTGTGCCCCAAGTATATATGAATCCTAGCTTTCTCTATCATACTATACTTCACCTGACTGTCTTTTGGCCTGTCTAGGGTGATGCTGAAATCTCTTTTTGAAGCCCTGGCCAGCAGGCAAAACTGTTAGACTAGTGGGTTCGTTAGGCCCCACCAGAGTCTTCTTCCTAAATCTCATGCCTAATACAGGGTACCCCCAAACCCTGCCACCAGGTCAATGCTCTAGCTCTCAACTCCTTAGCTATGTACCCTTGGAGGCAGTATGGCAAAAAGGAGAGTCCCGCAAACTTCATTTCAATACCAGATACAACAGCTGCCAGGATGGTAACAGGCAAGTCATGTTTCAAAGTTCAGCTATTTTATCTGTAAAATAAGGACAGTACCACACTGGACATTCTTTATTCCTCTTTTTCAAGCTTCACATTTCATTCACAGCATTTTTCACTCTCTTGTATACTTTATAATTTGTTTGCTTATTATTTTCCCAATTTTCTATTGGAATGTCAGCTGCCTGAGGATAGGGACTTTTGGCTACTTCATCCAGCTCTGTATGCCCAGCACCTATAACAGTGTTTGATTTTTTTGTGTCTTCTCAATTGAAAGCTGTTGAATGAATGAATGAGGATTAAATAAGAGAAAAAAAATGGGAGTGCCCAATTTATAGGAAGTTCTCACTTTGAGAATTCTCTTGAGCTTTTCTTGTGCTGTGTGGCAAGTGTGTGGTGTAGCTGAATACCTGTCCATCTCCTTCTCCTTGGCATGCCTTCACAGCTGCTGCTCATTCTCCCCACCCTATGCCATGGTGAGGTTGTGGCATTTCTGGTCATAAAGTTGGTGACCATGTACAAGGGCCAGGCTGGGAGCTAGTGTAGGAAGTCAAGAAGTTATGTCAGTCTAGACCTGTATCTGCTTCTCCTGGATGGTGGGATCTTTCCATGGGTGGAAGCTGAAAGTGCTGTGTTTTCTCCTCATGTAAAACAAAGATATAACCCAAAAGAAGCATACATGACAGATTTATTTGCAATTGAGCATCCTTTGGTAGAATGAATTCAGAAGTAACTGCTACTTATGAAACTCTCAGAAATTCAAAGGTTAACTGCTAAGTACATGAGACTGAGAGCTTTGTCATTGTAATGACAGTCCAATGGATGTTCAATTTAAGCAGGCTGGCTTCTTTTGTTCTCTCCCCACTCCTCTCCTCATCTGCCTCACCTTCATTGCAAGTTGCGCTTGTCTTAATTGTCATCTGCCTGTCCCCTAGCCCATCTTATGTGTCTCCTCTCAGTCTGCCCTTACTGGCTGACCTAAGCATAATATTTGACAGTTTTTCTCTCAGTCTTCCTCTAGTTCTCAATTCTCATCCCGAGAAACAGTTTGTAGAAGATGCTTTTTGTAATTCCAAATGGCAAAGTAAATTGTCAGTAGATAATTCAGCACATAAGCTTCTGAACTCCCAGAGGAAAGGCTGTGGATCATCCCACAGAATCTTCTGAGACAGAAGTTGGTATCTCAGCCTCTACAGACTGCTAGACAGGCTATGTTTCAGCCTGTACAGGGGAAATTTGCAGCTTCATAGAGCCCAGAAAACTAGGCACACAGTTGAGGGATGGCTAAGAAGCCACCTAGACTATATCTATGCCCCTTAGCTGAAATGTGGTTCTCCTCTGCAGCATCCTAAACAATCAATTGTCTAGACCTTTCCTGAACATCTCCCATGACAAGGAGCTCACTCCACATAATGACAACTTGTTGCATCTGTAGCCCATTCAGAAAGTTCTTCCTCCTGGTGAGCTGAAATCTGTTTCCTTATGGCTTCTACACATGGGTCTTAACTCTGCCTTCTGGGGCTTCCTGAACTCATCTTTCTCTGCCTTTACCAGCTCCTTATAGGTATGAAGTCAAAGACCACTTCCCATAAGTGTTCTATTCTCCAGCATAGAAAGTCACAACTCTTTTAGCTCCCTCCTCTGACTGTACACTTCTTTCTGAACACATCTCAAATATGACCCTATAGCTGTATGGTATACAGAGCTGGATACAGCCCTTCAGTGAGAGGCTAAACAGGGAAGAATGGAAAGGAATTATAACTTACCTTGATCTGACACTATAGTTATATTAATGCAGCCTGAATTCCCATTAGATTTTTTTTTTGCATTACACTGTGTTGCTGTGAATTTAAAATATATTCAAAACTTAGAAGTTTAGAGTTATGTTTTATTCAATGGAAATTTTTAAGACTTAAGCTGGTGGAGGGGGAAGACAGCATCTCAAGTAACACTGAGAAAACTGTGCCAATGTGGTTCACTGGAGAAGGGAAATGGCAAACCACTTCAGTATTGTTGCCTTGAGAACCCCATGAACAGTATGAAAAGGCAAAATGATAGGATACTGAAAGAGGAACTCCCCAGGTCAGTAGGTGCCCAATATGCTACTGGAGATCAGTGGAGAAATAACTCCAGAAAGAATGAAGGGATGGAGCCAAAGCAAAAAAAAAAAAAAAAACTCAGTTGTGGATGTGACTGGTGAAAGAAGCAAAGATTGATGCTGCAAAGAGAAATATTGCATAGGAACCTAAAATGTTAGGTCCATGAATCAAGGCAAATTGGAAGTGGTCAAACAGGAGATGGCAAGAGTGAACGTCGACTTTCAAGGAATCAGCGAACTAAAATGAACTGGAATGGGTGAACTTAACTCAGATGACCATTACATCTGCTTCTGTGGGCAGGGATCCCTTAGAAGAAATGGAGTAGCCATCATGGTCAACAAAAGAATCCAAAATGCAGTACTTGGATGCAATTTCAAAAATGACAGAATGATCTCTGTTTGTTTACAAGGCAAACCATTCAATATCACGGTGACCCAAGCCTATGCCCCAACCAATAATGCTAAACGAGCTGAAGTTGAATGGTTCTATGAAGACCTACAAGACCTTTTAGAACTAACATCAAAAAAGATGTCTTTTTCATTATAGGGGACTGGAATGCAAAAGTAGGAAGTCAAGAAACACCTGGAGTAACAGGCAAATTTGGCCTTGGAATACGGGATGAAGCAGGGGAAAGTCTAATAGATTTTTGCCAAGAGAACACACTGGACATAGCAAACATCTGCTTCCAACAACACAAGACAAGACTCTGCCCCTGGACATCACCAGATGGTCAACACCGAAATCAGATTGATTATATTCTTTGCAGCCAAAGATGGAGAAGCTCTACACAGTCAGCAAAAACAAGACCAGGAGCTGACTGTGGCTCAGATCATGAACTCCTTATTGCCAAATTCCAACTTAAAAAGAAGAAAGTAGGGAAAACCACTAGACCATTAAGGTGTGACTTAAATCATATCCTTTATGATTATACAGTGGAAGTGAGAAATAGATTTAAGGGATTAGATATGATAGACAGAGTACCTGATGAACTATGGATGGAGGTTCATGACATTATACAGGAGACAGGGATCAAGACCATACCCATGGAAAAGAAAGGCAAAAAAGGAAAATGGCTGTCTGGGGAGGCCTTACAAATAGCTGTGAAAAGAAGAGAAGTGAAAAGCAAAGGAGAAAAGGAAAGATATAAGCATCTCAATGCAGAGTTCCAAAAAACAGAAAGGAGAGATAAGAAAGCCTTCCTCAGTGATCAATGCAAATAGTGGAAAACAACAGAATGGGAAAGACTAGAGATCTCTTCAAGAAAATCAGAGATACCAAGGGAACATTTCATGCAAAGATGGGCTCGATAAAGGACAGAAATGGTATGGACCCAACAAAAGCAGAAGATATTAAGAAGAGGTGGCAAGAATACACAGAACAACTGCACAAAAAATATCTTCACGACCAAGATAATCATGATAGTGATTATTAGAGCCAGACATCCTGGAATACAAAGTCAAGTGGGCCTTAGAAAGCATCACTACGAACAAAGCTAGTGGAGGTGATGGAATTCCAGTAGAGCTATTCCAAATCCTGAAAGATGATGCTGTGAAAGTGCTGCACTCAATATGCCAGCACATTTGGAAAACTCAGTAGTGGCCACAGGACTGGAAAAGTTCAGTTTTCATTCCAGTCCCAAAGAAAGGCAATGCCAAAGAATGCTCAAACTACCACACAATTGCATCCATCTAACACGCTAGTAAAGTAATGCTCAAAATTCTCCAAGCCAGGCTTCAGCAATATGTGAACCATGAACTTCCAGATGTTCAAGCTGGTTTTAGAAAAGACAGAGGAACCAGAGATCAAATTGCCAACATCCACTGAATCATTAAAAAAGCAAGAGAGTTCCAGAAAAACATCTACTTCTGCTTCATTGACTATGCCTTTGACTGTTTTGATCATAATAAACTGTGGAAAATTCTGAAAGAGATCAGAATACCAGACCACCTGACCTGCCTCTTGAGAAATCTGTATGCAGGTCAGGAAGTGACAGTTAGAATTGGACATTGAACAGCAGACTGGTTGCAAATAGGAAAAGGAGTACGTCAAGGCTGTATATTGTCACCCTGCTTATTTAACTTATATGCAGAGTACAACATGAGAAGAGCTGGGCTCGAAGAAGCACAAGCTGGAATCAAGATTGCTGGGAGAAATATCAATAACCTCAGATATGCAGATGACAGCATCCTTATGGCAGAAAATGAAGAGGAACTAAACAGCCTCTTGATGAAAGTGAAAGAGGAGAGTGAAAAAGTTGGCTTAAAACTCAACATTCAGAAAACTAAGATCATGACATCTGGTCCCATCACTTCATGGCAAATAGATGGGGAAACAGTGGAAACATTGACAGATTTTATTTTGCGGGGCTCCAAAATCAATGCAAATGATGATTGCAGCCATGAGATTAAAAGACGCTTATCCCTTGGAAAGAAAGTTATGACCAACCTAGATAGCATATTCAAAAGCAGAGACATTACTTTGCCAACAAAGCTCCGTCTAGTCAAGACTATGGTTTTTCCTGTGGTCATGTATGGATGTGAGAGATGGACTGTGAAAAAGCTGAGTACCAAAGAATTGATGCTTTTGAACTGTGGTGTTGGAGAAGACTCTTAAGAGTCCCTTGGATTGCAAGGAGATCCAATCAGTCCATCCTAAAGGAGATAGGTCCTGGGTGTTCATTGGAAGGACTGACACTGAGGCTGACTCCAATACTTTTGCTACCTGATGCGAAGAGTTGACCCATTGGAAAAAACCCCAATGCTAGGAGGGATTGGGGGCAAGAGGAGAAGGGGATGACAGAGGATAAGATGGCTGGATGGCATCATCGACTCGATGGATGTGAGTTTGAGTTAACTCCAGGAGTTGGTGATGGACAAGGATGCCTGGCGTGCTGCAATTCATGGGGTCAGGAAGAGTCAGACATGACTGAGTGACTGAACTAATCTGAACTGATGGACCTAACATTCCAGGTTCCTATGCAATATTGCTCTTTACAGCCTCAGATTTTACTTCCTCACCAGTCACATCCACAACTGGGTGTTGTTTTTGCTTTGGCTCCAACTCTTCATTGTTTCTGAAGTTATTTCTCCACTCTTCTCCAGTAGCATACTGGACACCTAATGACCTGAGGAGTTCATCTTTCAATATCATACCTTTTTACCTTTTCATACTGTTCATGGAATTCTCAAGGCAAGAATACTGAAGTGGTTTGCCATTCACTTCTCCAGTGGGCCATGTTTTGTCAGAACTCTCCATCATGACCCATCTGTCTTGGGTGGCCCTACAGAGCATGGTTGATGGTTTCATTGAGCTAGACAAGGCTGTGGTCCATGTCATTAGTTTTGTTAGTTTTCTGTGATTGTTTTTTTCATTCTGTCTGCCCTTTGATGAATAAGGATGAGGCTTATGGAAGCTTCCTGATGGGAGAAACTGACTGCGGGGGAAACTAGATCTTATTTTGATGGGTGGTGTCTTGCTCAGTAAATCTTTTATCCAATTTTCTGTTGATGCCTGGGGCTGTGTTCCCTCCATGTTGCTGGACCTGATTCCAAACTATGGTGGATATAATGTGGACAATGGTTACCTCCTTCTGAATGTCCCATGCACACACTGTTGCACTCAGTGCCTCTCACCCTGAAGCAGGCCACCACCAACCCATGCCTCCACAGGAGACTCCTGGACACTCATGGGCATGTCTGGGAAACTTTCATAAAACAACTTCTGAACACTGGTGGAGGAGATGAGGAATCCAGAAGGGCAGCCCATTCTCTATAAAAGGAGGTAGGACAAAATATAAAAGACAAGAAGAGAGATAAAAGATTTAGGGACAGAGCCCTGTCCTGGGGAGGGAGTCCTGAAGGAGAAATTTCCACACAGCAGGAAACCATCTAACAGGCAGGTCTGTGGGAGTTTTGGAATCTCAGAAGGCAACATAAATATGAGAAGGAAAAAAAAAAAAAAAAAAAAGACAAACACCACAGAATACACACCTAACTGCAACTTTGGAAAAGAGAACTTTCCCAGGAAAGACTCTAATCTAAAATCCTAACTTGGAGCCTGCCCCCCTCACAGAATAAAGGATTGAGAGAATACTAAAGGAGAGCTAGCAGGCTATGCATCAGCCCCTCCCCATCCAGAGGCAGAGAGGCAGGCTTGCCACAGTCAGAGCCAGAAGGCAAGGGGCTGCTACAATCTCAGCCCCATAGATGACATCTTCCACCAAAGGGTGAGCAGGGTCCCACCTGCTAACCATGTCTTCCTGAGATCCTGGATGGTTGACATCCAGGAGGGTCTCAGCCTGAGATCCACCTGAGATGGTGCTCTAGTGGCATTCCTGGGAAACCGAGCAGCCGGAACCAGAGGTGATTGACACATGACTAACCTGAGACAGTGTGCTCACCAAGCACCTGGTCGCCTGAGCAGCTTAGACCTGGGAAGGACACAAAATGCATGCCCAATCCACAGAGACTGAGCCAGAATTGTGAGTGTCTCCTGTGGAGGTATGGGTCAGCAGTGGCCTGCTGCAGGGGCTCTGGGTGCAGCAGACCTGGGTATGGCATAAGCCCTCTTGGAGGTGGTCGCCATTAACCCCACCATAAAATCATCGGAACTTATACAGGACTGGGGAAAGACTCTTGGAGCACATAAACAAAACCTTGTACACACCAGGACCCAGGAGTTAGGAGCAGTGACCCCGACAAGAAACTGGCCCAGACATGCTATGAGTATCCAGGATACTTTAACAATATTAATTTTTTCAACCCATGAACTTGAGATGTCTTTCTATTTGTTTGTTTCTTATTTAATTTCATTCAATAAAGTCTTGTGGTTTTTGTCATACAGATCTTTCATCTCTTTGGTTAAATTTATTCCTACATATTTTATTGTTTTCAATGATATTGTGAATGCAGTGATTATCTCCATTTCTTCTTCACATATTTCATTATCAATGTATAGAAATGCAACTAATTTATGTATTTTGATTTTATATCTTGCAACTTTACTAGAAATCATTGATTTGTTTCAACAGGAACAAATATTCTTTTTCTAAATCCTGGTTGAACATCAAGAAGTTTTCAGTTCACATACTGTTGAAGCCTGGCTTGGAGAATTTTGAGCATTACTTTGATAGCATGTGAAATGAGTTCATTAGTGCAATAGTTTGAATATTCTTTGGCCCTGCTCTTCTTTAAGACTGGAATGAAAACTGACCTTTTCCAGTCCTGTGGTCACTGCTTAGTTTTCTATAGTTGCTGGCATATTGAGTGCAACAATTTCATAACATCATCTTTTAGGCTTTGAAATAGCTCAGCTGGAATTCTATCACCTCCACTAGGTTTGTTTGTAGTGATGCTTCCAAAGGCCCACGTGACTTCACATTCCAAGATGTCTGGCTCTAGGTGAGTGATCACACCACTGTGGTTATTTGGGTCATTAGGATCTTTTTGGTATAGTTCTTCTGTGTATTCTTGCCACCTTTTCTTAATACCTTCTGCTTCTGTTGGGTCCATGCCATTTCTGTCCTTTATTGTACCCGTCTTTGCATGAAATATTCCCTTGCTATCTCTAATTTCCTTAAAGAGATTTGTACTCTTTCCCATTCTATTGTTTTCCTCTATTTCTTTGCATTGATGACTTATGAAGGTTTTATCTCTCCTTGCTCTTTTTTGGAACTCTGCATTCAGATGGGTATATCTTTCCTTTTCTCCTTTGCCTTTCACTTCTCTTTTTTTCTTCACTTATTTGTAAGGGCTCCTCAGACAGTCATTTTGCCTTTCTGCATTTCTTTTTCTTGGGGATTCAAATAGGTTCAAGGGATCAGATCTGATTGACAGAGTGCCTGAAGAACTATGGACGGAGGTTCATGACATTGTACAGGAGGTGGTAATGAAAACTATCTCCAATAAAGAGAAATGCAACAAAAGTTTAAATGTTTACAAGTACTTATCATGTTAAGCTCTAGAGAAATATGATGGACAAAGCGAACTTGTTTCCTATCATCCTAAGGCCTGTAGTCTAATAAATAGCCTGTTTATCTCCTTGCATTCAGTCCCTGGAGATGGAACTGCTGAGCTACGACTGCTTCTCTGAAATTATTTATACTCATATTCTACCTAAATCCAGACAGGATATGAGTTCTCATTTTGCCATATTCTCCTCAACACTAGATTTACTTTTGAGCCTTGACTCATTTCTTGATAATTTCTTCAGGAAAATGCAAATAGGTAAAAAATTTAAAAAGAATGGGAAGTCACATGGTATCTAGAATCTTCATATGGTTTTCTACTTTCAGTCCTTGGTTTCTAGATATGATTTTTTCTTTTTTTGGTTAATGATTCTAACAAACAGTTCTCTTTCCTCCTCTTGTATTCTAGACTGTGAGCAGCTTAATTTACTGGTTTATTCGTTCACTCATCCATTTACTATTAATCATCTGATGCAGGTCTATTTTGCACTATTCTCTTTTCCGATTTCCAGATTCTAGGGATACAGAGGTGAATAAGATAAGGTGCCTCCCTTCAAAAGCTCTCAGGCTACTTTTCACAGGTCTTAAGACACGGTAAGCCTTTGACAATATATGATGAATTACATGTCTTAATATTGCAGTTCCTCAGACCTCCGAAAATCCTGGGTTATTGGGACAATAGTATTAAAGCCCAGAGGGATGTGTGTATATGGGGGATGAGTCAAGACTCTTTGCCTACCTATGGACAAGCCAAAAGAATAGCAAAAACCAATTTAAAGACTAGTTGTGGAAAGTATGCCTGGAATGACTTCATGAGTGCACTTATACATCATTTAGGAATAGAATAGTCTTTTCAGATGATACACTTGATAGTTGGCCACAAGGCATTTGCCTACCCCCAATCCTACCTTAGCATATAATAATTTTGCCAGTTGTCTTGTTGAACTATAAAACATGCCAATCAAAATCACAAATGCCAAGAAGCTATGAAAAAGTGGAGTTAGGGGACAATAACCGAGGAGGTGATCATCAGTCCAAGTAGGGTGTTTGTAGACTGGAATTCTGGGCCACAGCTAACAGGATACATTTGTCTTACTTAAGTACAAAGTCCTGCACATCAGCTACAAAACCCACCTGTAAAATTCAGTTAGACAATAGACACTGACACAGTGCAAACCTTGCAAGGAGCTCTAGACATAGTGCAGGAGGCAGACAAGGAGAGAGAGAAAATAATAGTCTGGTGTGATAAGTGCTACCCCAAGGACAAATATACAGGGCATTGCACTGAGATGGGGAAAACTATTAATATATCTAGATGGGAAAGTTGAGGGAGTGTCAGAGATATGACAGTAAAGAATAAACAAGAATGACTGATTTCATGCAATTTACACTCTTGTAGAGGGAGAAAGACAATAAAATTTAAAAATGATTTATATTAAATGCTATTCAGTTCAGTTAAGTTCAGTCGCTCAGTTGTGTCCGACACTGTGACCCCATGAATCGCAGCACGCCAGGCCTCCCTGTCCATCACCAACTCCCGGAGTTAACTCAGACTCACGTCCATCGAGTCGGTGATGCCATCCAGCCTCTCATCCTCATCCTTCTCCTGCCCCCAATCCCTCCCAGCATCAGGGTCTTTTCCAATGAGTCAACTCTTCGCATGAGGTGGCCAAAGTACTGGAGTTTCAGCTTTAGCATCATTCCTTCCCAAGAACACCCAGGACCAATCTCCTTTAAAATGGACTGGTTGGATCTCCTTGCAGTCCAAGGGACTCTCAAGAGTGTTCTCCAACATTACAGTTCAAAAGTGTCAATTCTTCGGCACTTGACTTTCTTCATAGTCCAACTCTCACATCCATACATGACCACTGGAAAAACCATAGCCTTGAATAGACAGAGCTTGGTTGGCAAAGTAATGTCTCTGCTTTTCAATATGCTATCTAGTTTGGTCATAACTTTCCTTCCAAGGAGTAAGCATCTTTTAATTTCATGGCTGCAATCCCCTCTTCAGGGGTTTTTGGGGCCCCCAAAAATAAAGTCTGAAACTGTTTCCACTGTTTCCCCATCTATTTTCCATGAAGTGATGGGACTTGATGCCATGATTTTAGTTTTCTGAATGTTGAGTTTAAGCCAACTTTTTTACTCTCCTCTTTCACTTTCATCAAGAGGCTGTTTAGTTCCTCTTCACTTTCTGCCATAAGGATGCTGTCATCTGCATATCTGAGGTTATTGCTGTTTCTCCTGGCAATCTTGATTCCGGCTTGTGCTTCTTCGAGCCCAGCTCTTCTCATGTTGTACTCTGCATATAAGTTAAATAAGCAGGGTGACAATATACAGCCTTGACGTACTCCTTTTCCTATTTGGAACCAGTCTGTTGTTCCATGACCAGTTCTAACTGTTACTTCCTGACCTTTACCTCAAGAGACAGGTCAGGTGGTCTGTATTCCCATCTCTTTCAGAATTTTCCACAGTTTTTTGTTATCCACACAGTCAAAGGCTTTGGCATAGTCAATAAAGCAGAAATAGATGTTTTTCTGGAACTCTCTTGCTTTTTCCATGATCCAGCGGATATTGGCAATTTGACCTCTGGTTCCTCTGCCTTTTCTAAAACCAGTTTGAACATCAGGAACTTCACGGTTCACGTATTGCTGAAGCCTGGCTTGGAGAATTTTGAGCATCACTTTACTAGTGTGTGAGATGGGTGCAATTGTGTGGTAGTTTGAGCATTCTTTGGGATTGCCTTTCTTTGGGATTGGAATGAAAACTGACCTTTTCCAGTCTTGTGGCCACTGCTGAGTTTTCCAAATGTGCTGGCATATTGAGTGCAGCACTTTCACAGCATCATCTTTCAGGATTTGGAATAGCTCCACTGGAATTCCATCACCTCCACTAGCTTTGTTCATAGTGATGCTTTCTAAGGCCCACTTGACTTCACATTCCAGGATGTCTGGCTCTAGGTAAGTGATCACACCATCGTGATTATCTGGGTCGTGAAGCTCTTTTTTGTACAGTTCTTCTGTGTATTCTTGCCACCTCTTCTTTATATCTTGTGCTTCTGTTAGGTCCATACCATTTCTGTCCTTTATCGAGCCCATCTTTGCATGAAATGTTCCTTTGGTATCTCTGATTTTCTTGAAGAGATCCTTAGTCTTTCCCATTCTGTTGTTTTCCTCTATTTCTTTGCATTGATCACTGAGGAAGGCTTTCTTATCTCTTCTTGCTCTTCTTTGGAACTCTGCATTCAGATGCTTATATCTTTCCTTTTCTCCTTTGCTTTTCACTTCTCTTCTTTTCACAGTTATTTGTAAGGCCTCCCCAGACAGCCATTTTGCTTTTTTGCATTTCATTTCCACGGGGATGGTCTTGATCCCTGTCTCCTGTACAATGTCACGAACCTCCACCCATAGTTCATCAGGCACTCTATCTATCAGATCTAGGCCCTTAAATCTATTTCTCACTTCCACTGTATAATCATAAGGGATTTGATTGAGGTCATTCCTGTATGGTCTAGTGGTTTTTCCTACTTTCTTCAATTTAAGTTGGAATTTGGCAATAAGGAGTTCACGATCTGAGCCACAGTCAGCTCCTGGTCTTGTTTTTGCTGACTGTATAGAGCTTCTCCATCTTTGGCTGCAAAGAATATAATCAATCTGATTTCAGTGTTGACCATCTGGTGATGTCCATGTTTAGGGTCTTCTCTTTTGTTGTTTGAAGAGGATGTTTGCTATGTCCAGTGCGTTCTCTTGGCAAAACTCTATTATCCTTTACCCTGCTTCATTCCATATTCTAAGGCCAAATTTGCCTGTTACTCCAGGTGTTTCTTGACTTCCTACTTTTGCATTCCAGTCCCCTATAATGAAAAGGACATCTTTTTTGGTTAGTGTTAATTTGGTTTGTGTTAGTTCTAAAAAGTCTTGTACGTCTTCATAGAAACATTCAACTTCAGCTTCTTCAGCATTACTGGTTGGGGCATAGACTTGGATTACTGTGATATTGAATGGTTTGCTTTGGAAACGAACAGAGATCATTCTGTTGTTTTTGAGATTGCATCCAAGTACTGCATTTCAGACTTTTTGTTGACCATGATGGCCACTCCATTTCTTCTAAGGGATTACTGCCCACAGAAGTAGATGTAATGGTCATCTGAGTTAAATTCACCCATTCCAGTCCATTTGAGTTGGCTGATTCCTAGAATGTTGACGTTCACTCTTGCCATCTCCTGTTTGACCACTTCCAATTTGCCTTGATTCATGGACCTAACATTTTAGGTTCCTATGCAATATTGCTCTTTACAGCATCGGACCTTCCTTCTATCACCAGTCACATCAACAGCTGGGTATTGTTTTTGCTTTGGCTCCATCCCTTCATTCTTTCTGGAGTTATTTCTCCACTGATCTCCAGTAGCATATTGGGTACCTACTGACCTGGGGAGTTTCTCTTTCAGTATCCTGTCATTTTGCCTTTTCATACTGTTAAGGGTGTTCTCAAGGCACAAATACTGAAGTGGTTTGCCATTGCCTTCTCCAGTAGACCACATTTTGTCAGAACTCTCCACCACGACCTGCCCATCTTGGGTGGTCCCACGGGCATAGCTTAGTTTCATTGAGTTAGACGAGACTGTAGTCCATGTGATTAGATTGACTAGTTTTCTGTGATTATGGTTTCAGTGTGTCTACCCTCTGATGACCTCTCGCCATACCTACCACCTAACTTGGGTTTCTTTTACCTTGTACATGGGGTATCTCTTCACGGCTTCTCCAGCAAACCACAGCCGCTGCTCCTTACCTTGGATGAAGGGTATCTCCTCACTGCCGTCCCTCCTGACCTTCAGTGTGGAGTAGCTCCTCTCGCCCCCTCCTGTGCCCACACATTCACTGCTCCAATAAAGAAAAGAAAAAGCATGAGATGTGTGGGAATGGAACATATAATTTTAAATAAAATGCAAGAACTGAGAAGGTAATATTTGAATAAAGATATGAAAAAAGTGAGTCACATGAATATCCAGGGGTAGAGAGTTCCAGGCAAAGGGAGTGACAAGTATAATTATTCCAATGTGAGCACACACATTATATTCAAGGAAAAAGTAGGGTGACTGGTATGCTTGAAGCAGAATGAGGTAGGGTAGATAGTTAAACATGAGGTCAGAAAGGTTAGGGTTATTTGTCAGTGCAAGGGGTTAGAGCATGTAGGGTCTTTCAGGCTACCATAATGATTTTAGCTTTTACTTTTTATGAGATGGGAAATGCCTAGATGTTTTGACCAGTTCTCAGAGGAACTCGAGTGCTGTGTTCAGGAGTTGGACTTTATTCTAGAGAATAAGGGACATCTCCGAAGGGTTTTGAGAAAGGGACTGACATGTGAATCTCTGTTACAAAGATTACTCTGGTGGCTTGTAGAGGGTAAATTGAAGGGGAACACCTGTGAAACTATGCACTTCTGTTGGGACTTCAACCCGTGTGTTGGGACTTAAACCCAGCCAAATCCAAGATTTAGAATTGATCCCACTGTTCTTTAATTGAAATCACACACCTGATCTCAAGACTTAATTAAGTTCAGATTTTTTATGCCTTGCCACCGGAAGAAGTCAGTGAGACAAAGTGATAAGAAGTGGATTTATTTAGGAAAGAACACAATCCACAGAGTGTGAGCCATCTCAGAAGGTGATAGGCCCTGAAATGCAGTGTGGCTAACTTTTATGGGCTGGGTAATTTCATAGGCTAATGAGTGGAAGAATTATTCCAACTATTTTGGGAAAGGGGTAGGGATTTCCAGGAATTGAGTCAACACTCACTTTTTGCCCTTTTATGGTTGGCCTCAGAACTTTCATGGCACTGTTAGGCATGTTATTTAGATGCTAATGCTTTACAATGAGCATATAAGCCTCAAGGTCCTCTGGAAGTTGAATCTTCCACCATCTTGGATCTAGTTGGATCTAACGAGTTTATGTTGTATCCTAAAGGACTATATCATTCTTTTACTGGTTGTGCCCAGCCCCATTGCCTCTCATTTCACCTGGAAACAGGAAAACCAGTTAAGAAAATTCACCATTCTCCATAAAATGCCCTGGGGTGGAGTAGTGATCATCTTTTATCTCAGTCCTTCTACTATCATTATTGTTGTTCAGTTACCCAATGGTGTCCGACTCTTTGTGACCCCATGGACACATGCCATGTCCTCCCTATCCCTCACCATCTCCTGAAGTTTGCCCAGGTTCATGTCCATTGCATCAGTGATGCCATCCAGCCATCTCATCTTCTGATGCCTTCCACTGTTATCTCCACTTATCTCAAATTCCTGAGGGAGCTGGAGTAGAGTTGGCCATTCTCTCAGAATCTGGAAATCACAAAGCCAATAAAAGGGAGGAGGTCTAGAATGGTGGCAGAGAAACTTGTTAGGAGACTGTACAACCATCTGAGCCTGAGACAATAAAGACCTTAGCAAAGAGAGATAGATTTGCTAGAGGATAAAGGTACAGGTACAATAACAAGCTGCAAAGTCAGGAATCAATAGCAGCAGTTCTGAAAATTGGCAAAAAGTTGCTTGGCTTTATACTGAGATAGGACTATCCACAAAAGCTAAGGCACTGATAGGCTACATTAATAAAACACTATCTGGAATAATTAAGGCTACCAATCTGCTCTAGTTGATTAGTTCAGACTTCCTTTTTACCATTTCATAGTTCAATAAGTTCACACTATGCACCAGACACTATGCTTAGTGCTGGAGTTAGCTGGAGTTATCTCGCTGAATAGTTGCAACTCAATGCGATAGCTATCTCAATTCTATTTTACAGATGAATAAACAGCAACAAAATATCATCAAACACTTTGTTTAAAAACTGATATTTACTATTATATATTCATTTATTACAACATTCAAAGTGATACTGAATGCCTACTCAGTTCTTGAAGAGTTCTAGTAAAAGAGAAAAGAGTTTTAGATGTGCAATGTCTTGCTACTTGCCAACTGTGTGACCTTGAACAAATTACTTAACGTCTCTAAACTTCAGTTTTCTCATAAATAAAACCCATGGCTTAAGGTTGTTGAAGACCTTGTGCATAATCTATTATCATATTTTATCACATTTAAGATGCCATTGAATGAAACCACACTGTCATTTTATATAATACAGAGGAAAAATCACACTGTAGATTAAATTACAACACACTTAAGTCACCAATAGTCTCAAGATGTCTCACAATTCCAAAGGCCTCAAAATGTGAAAAATTTATCACACTGGTCTTTAAAAATTTTTTTGTTTTACTTTAATTGGAGGATAACTTTACAATATTGTGATGGGTTTTGCCATACATCAACTATCAGATCAGATCAGATCAGTCACTCAGTCGTGTCCGACTCTTTGCAAACCCATGAATCACAGCACCCCAGGCCTCCCTGTCCATCACCAACTCCTGGAGGTCACTCAGACTCACATCCATCGAGTCAGTGATGCCATCCAGCCATCTCATCCTCTGTCGTCCCCTTCTCCTCTTGCCCTCAATCCCTCCCAGCATCAGACTCTGCTCCAATGAGTCAACTCTTTGCATGAGGTGGTCAAAGTACTGGAGTTTCAGCTTTAGCATCATTCCTTCCAAAGAAATCCCAGGGCTGATCTCCTTCAGAATGGACTGGTTGGATCTCCTTGCAGTCCAAGGGACTCTCAAGAGTCTTCAACATCAGAGTTCAAAAGCATCAATTCTTCGGCGCTCAGCCTTCTTCACAGTCCAGCTCTCACATCTATACATGACCACAGGAAAAACCATAGCCTTGAGTAGGTGAAACTTTGTTGGCAAAGTAATGTCTCTGCTTTTGAATATGCTATCTAGGTTGGTCATAACTTTCCTTCCAAGGAGTAAGCGTCTTTTAATTTCATGGCTGCAGTCACCATCTGTAGTGATTTTGGAGCCCAGAAAAATAAAGTCTGACACTGTTTCCACTATTTCCCCATCTATTTCCCATGAAGTGATGGGACCAGATGCCATGATCTTCGTTTTCTGAATGTTGAGCTTTAAGCCAACTTTTTCACCCTCCACTTTCACTTTCATCAAGAGGCTTTTTAGTTCCTCTTCGCTTTCTGCCATAAGGGTGGTGTCATCTGCATATCTGAGGTTATTGATATTTCTCCCGGCAATCTTGATTCCAACTTGTGTTTCTTCCAGTCCAGCGTTATAAATATTTATTGAAAAAGTGAAAGTCCCTCTTTTCCATTTGACTGTCAGCTACTCAAGGACAGAATCTGAGTCTAAATCATCTTTCTCTTTCCCAAATAAGGTATGGCACAAAGTGGTCAATTAATCCATTTTATGAGAATTGATTTGACTTCTCTTCTCCCTCACTTGATCCATGCCAGGTACTTGGAAAGCAGAGATAAAGTACATTAGGTCCAGGCCCTCTAGGAGCTCCAAGTTTGGTAACAACAACAAAAACTCCAACAAAATAGTCATAGCTACCATTCATTGAGCTCTATATAAAAGCATTTTTCTCATTTTATTCAATGTATCTTTTTTCATCCCTTTACTTTTAAAATTACTATTTATAAGGTTGGTTTCTTTTTTTCATCCATTCAAATTATCTCTGTCTTTTAATTGGTGTATTAGATCATTCGCAATTACAGTTATTGTCAGTACAGTTGAATTACTATCTATAACATTTATAACTTTTCTATTGCACTTGTTCTTTATTTCCCTTTTTCCTTTTCCCCTCTTTTCTGCTTTTTCTAGTTGTAATGAAGCATTTTACTTTGAGCATTTTATATAATTCAATTTTCTCTTTTCTCTTAACACATCAATCATACTTTTTAAAAAATTAGTGGTTCTGATGTTGAACAACTAATTTAAGTCGACTTTCAAATAATGTGGAATTAAATACAACTAATCTAATTAGTTTCAGTTCAGTTCAGTTCAGTTGCTCAGTCGTGTCTGACTCTTTGTGACTCCATGAACCAAATACAGCTAATTTGCAGCTAATCCATTTTCAAATAGTACTATACCACTTTCATGTGCAGTGTAAGTACTTTAGAGTATTCCCAAACGCTCGTTTATAACCTTGTTCTCATTCATTTCACTTTTTAAAACTTTTATTTATTTAGTTTAATTAGAGGATAACTAAAATATTGCGATGGATTTTGCCATACATCAACATAAACTGACATTAGATATACATATGTCCCCACCCTCTTGAAAATCCCTTCCACTTCCTCCCCTTTCCATGCCTCTAGTTTATCACAGAGCACCTGTTTTGCATTCCCTGCATCATGCATCGAACTGCAAAAGGCTATCTATTTTACATATGGTAAAGTATATTTTTCAATGCTATTCTTTCAAATCATTCCATCCTCTACTTCCTCCACTGTGTCCAAAAGTCTGTTCTTTATGTCCATGTCTCCTTTGGTGCCCTGTATGTAGGATTATCTGTACTATCTCTCTAGATTTCATATATATGCGGTAGTATACAATATTTGTTTTTCTGTTTCTTCACTCAGTATAATAGACTCTAGGTTCATCCACCTCATTAGAACTAACTCAGATATGTTTCTTTTTATAGCTGAGTAATATTCCATTGTGTATATGTACCACAACTTCCTTATCCACTCACCTTTCGATGGACATCTAGGTTGCTTCCATGTCCTAGCTATTGTAAATAGTGCTGGTGCTATTGGGGTGCATGTATCTTTTTCAATTATGGTTTCCCCAGGGTATTTGCTCAGTAGTGGGGTTGTTGATTCATATGGCAGTTTTATTTCTAGTTTTGTAAGGAATCTCCATACTGCTCTCCAATTTTCAAAACCTTCCAAAATTGAACAAGGAAGAAATAGAAAATATGAACAAATCAATCACAATCACAGAAATTGAAACTGTAATAAAAAATCTCCCAAAAAAACAAAGGCCCAGGGCCAAATGGTCATCAATTTGCATTCCCACCAACAGTGTATGAGGATTCCCTCTTCTCAACAATCTCTCCAGGAACTACTGTTTGTAGATATTTTGATGATGGCCATTCTGACTGGTGTGAGATGATACCTTGTTGTAGTTTTGATTTGCATTTCTCTAATAATGAACAATCAGATCAGATCAGATCAGTCGCTCAGTCGTGTCCGACTCTTGGCGACCCCATGAACCGCAGCACGCCAGGCCTCCCTATCCATCACCAGCTCTCGGAGGTCACTCAGACCCACATTCATCGAGTCAGCGATGCCATCCAGCCATCTCATCCTCTGTCGTCCCCCTTCTCCTCCTGCCCTCAATCCCTCCCAGCATCAGAGTCTTCTCCAATGAGTCAACTCTTCGCATGAGGTGGCCAAAATACTGGAGTTTCAGCTTGAGCATCATTCCCTCCAAAGAAATCCCAGGTCTGATCTCCTTCAGAATGGACCGGTTGGATCTCCTTGCAGTCCAAGGGACTCTCAAGAGTCTTCTCCAACACCACAGTTCAAAAGCATCTATTCTTCGGCGCTCAGCCTTCTTCACAGTCCAGCTCTCACATCCATACATGACCACAGGAAAGACCATAGCCTTGACTAGGCGAACCTTTGTTGGCAAAGTGATGTCTCTGCTTTTGAATATGCTATCTAGGTTGGTCATAACCTTCCTTCCAAGGACTAAGCGTCTTTTAATTTCATGGCTGCAGTCACCATCTGCAGTGATTTTGGAGCCCAGAAAAAGAAAGTCTGACACTGTTTCCAGTGTTTCTCCATCTATTTCCCATGTAGTGATGGGACCAGATGCCATGATCTTCATTTTCTGAATGTTGAGCTTTAAGCCAACCTTTTCACTCTCCACTTTCACTTTCATCAAGAGGCTTTTTAGTTCCTCTTCACTTTCTGCCATAAGGGTGGTATCATCTGCATATCTGAGGTTATTGATATTTCTCCCGGCAATCTTGATTCCAGCTTGTGCTTCCTCCAGTCCAGCTGAGCATCTTTTAATGTGTTTGTTAGCCATCTGTATGTCTTCTTTGGAGAAGTGTCTTCTGCCCACTTTTTAAAATTAATTAATTAAGTTAAATTTTTATTGAAGGATAATTGCTTTACAGAATTTTGCTGTTTTCTGTCCAATGTCAACATGAATCAACCATAGGTATACATATATCCCCTCCCTTTTGAACCTCCCTCCCATCTCCCTCCTCATCCCACCCCTCTAGGTGGCTGTTTGAGTTTCCTGAGCCATAGAGCAGATTCCCATTGGCTATCTATTTTACATGTGGTAATGTAAGTTTCTATGTTTCTCTTTCCATACATCTCACCATCTCCTCCCCTCCCCCCATGTCCATAAGTCTATTCTCTATGTCTGTTTCTCCACTGTTGCCCTGCAGGTCTTCTGCCCACTTTTTGATTGGGCTTTTGTTTTTCTGATATTGAGTTGCATGAGCAGCTTGTATATTTGGGAGATTAATCTTTTGTTAGTTGTTTCATTTGCTATCAATTTATCCCATTCTGAGGGTTGTATTTACATTACTTATAGTTTCCTTTGTTCTACAAAAGCTTTTAAGTTTAATTAGGCTATATTTGTTTATTTTTGTTTTTATTTCCATTACCCTAGGAGGTAGGTCTTAGAGGATCTTCTTTTTTTATTGTTTTATTATTTAAAAATTATTATTATTATTTTACTTTACAATATTGTATTGGTTTTGCCATACATCAACATGCATCCACCATGGGTGTACACGGGCTCCTCATCCTGAAACCCCTTCTCACCTCCCTCCCCATACCATCCCTCTGGGTCATCCCAGTGCACCAGCCCCAAGCCTCCTGTATCCTGCATTGAACCTGGACTGGCGAATCATTTCTTATATGATATTATATATGTTTTAATGCCATTCTCCCAAATCACCCCCCTCCCTCTCCCACAGAGTCCAAAAGACTCTTCTATACATCTGTGTCTCTTTTGCTGTATTGAATACAGGGTTGTCATTACCATCTTTCTAAATTCCATATATATGCATTAGTATACTGTATTGGTGTTTTTCTTTCTGACTTACTTCACTCTGTATAATAGGCTCCAGTTTCATCCACCTCATTAAAACTGATTCAAATGTATTCTTTTTAATGACTGAGTAATACTCCATTGTGTATATGTACCACAGCTACAGATGGCTAACAAACATATGAAAAGATGCTCAACATCACTCATTATCAGAGAAATGCAAATCAAAACGACAATGAGGTACCATTTCATGCCAGTCAGAATGGCTGTAATCCAAAAGTCTAACAAGTAATAAATGCTGGAGAGGATGTGGAGAAAAGGGAACCTTCTCACACCGTTTATGGGAAAGCAAACTAGTACAGCCACTATGGAGAACAGCGTGGAGATTCCTTAAAAAATGGAATTAGAGAATCTTCTTGTGATTTATGTCAGAAGTGTTCTGCCTATGTTTTCCTCTAAGAGTTTCATAGTTTCTGGTCTTACATTTAGGTCTTTAATTCATATTGAGTCTATTTTTGTGTATGATGTTAGAGGGTTCTAATTTCATCCCTTTACAGGTATTTGACCAGTTTTCCCAGCACCACTTATTGAAGGGACTGTTTTTAGTCCATTGTGTATTTTTGCCACCTTTGTCAAAGATAAGGTGTCCATAGGTGCATTGGGTTTATCTCTGGGATTTTTACCCCTTTCCACTCGTCTATATTTCAGTTTTTGTGACAGAACCATACTGTCCTGATGGCAATAGCTTTGTAGTATAGTATGAAGTCAGAAAGATTGGTTCCTCCAGCTCCATTCTTCTTTCTCAAGATTGATTTGGATATTTGGGTCTTCTGTGTTTTCATACAAATTGTGAAATTTGTATGCTAGTTCTGTGAAAAATACCATTTATAGTTTGATAGGGATTGCATTGAATCTAGGCTGCTTTGGGTAATATAGTCATTTTCACTATATTGATTCTTTCAATCCAAGAACATGGTATATTTCTCCATCTCCTTGTTTCATCATTGATTTCTTTCATCAGTATTTTATAGTTTTCTTCATATTAAATTTATTTAATTTGAAGTAAATTTATTAATAAATAAATTTATTATAAAATTATTAAATTTATTAATAAATATTTTGTTCTTTTTGTTGCAACAGCGAATAGGATTGTATCCTTAATTTCTCTTCTAATTTTTCCTTGTTAGTGTATAGGAATGCAAAGGATTTCTGTGTATTAATTTTATATCCTGCAACTTTACTGTATTCATCATTTAGCTCTAGTAATTTTTTGGTGGCATCTTTAGGGTTTCTAGATAGAGAATCATGTTACCTGCAAACAGAATTTTACTTCTCCTTTTTCAATTTGGATTACTTTATTTCTTTTCCTTCTCTGATTACTGTGTCTAGAACTTCCAAAAATTTGTTTAATAATAGTGGTGAGAGTGAGCACCCTTGTGTTGTTACTGAATTTAGAGGAAATGCTTTCAGTTTTTCACTACTGAGGATAATGTTTGCTGTAAGTTTGTCATGTATGGCCTTTTATTATGTTGAGGTCAGTTCAGTTGCTCAGTCATGTCTGACTCTTTGTGACCCCATGGACTGCAGCATGCCAGGTTTCTCTGTCCATCACCAACTTCCAAAGCTTGCTCAAACTCATGTCCATCGAATTGGACATTTCTCTTTTTTATTGATTGGAATCTTTCTGAAGAGTCTGGCTAATGGTTTGTCAATTTTGTTTATCTTCTCAAAGAATCAGCTTTTAGTTTTATTGAGCTTTACTATAGTCTCTCTCTCTCTCTCTTTTTTTCATTTATTTTTGCTCTGATCATTATGATTTCTTTCCTCCTACTAGCTTTGGTGTTTTTTGTTCTTAATTTTCTAGTTGCTTCAGGTATAAGATTATGTTGTTTATTTGATGTCTCTCTGGTTTCTTGAGGTAGACTTGTATTGCTATAAACTTCCATGTTAGCATTGCTTGTACGGCATCCCACAGGTTTTGAGTTGTCATGATTTCAGTGTCAATGGTTCTAGGTATATTTTGATTGCATTTTCATTTCTTCAGTGACCTGTTGGTTATTCAAAAACATATTGTTTAGCTTCCCTGTGCTTGTGTTTCTTATAGCTTTTGTCTTGTAGTTGATGTTTAATTTTTACAGTGCTGTGATCAGAAAAGATGCTTAAAATGATTTCAGTTTTTAAAAACTTACCAAGACTGGATTTGTGGCCCAGGATATAATCTATCCTGAAGAATGTTCCATATGCACTTGAGAAAAAAAATTAAGTCTATTGTTCTTGGATTAAATGCCCCATAGATAACAGTTAGGTCTAGTTGTCCAATGTACTATTTAAAGCATGCATTTCCTTATTAATTTTTTTATGTCTGGATGATCTTTGACTGTGTGGATCACAATAAACTGTGGGAAATTCTGAAAGAGATGGGAATACCAGACCACCTGACCTGCCTCTTGAGAAACTATATGTAGGTTAGGAAGCAACAGTTAGAACTGAACATGGAACAACAGACTGGTTGCAAATAGGAAAAGGAGTATGTCAAGGCTGTATATTGTCACCTTGCTTATTTAACTTATATGCAGAGTAGAACATGAGAAAAGCTGGGCTCGAAGAAGCACAAGCTGGAATCAAGATTGCTGGGAGAAACAGCAATAACCTCAGATATGCAGATGACAACAACCTTATGGCAGAAAGTGAAGAGGATCTAAAAAGCTTCTTGATGAAAGTGAAAGTGGAGAGAGAAAAAGTTGGCTTAAATCTCAACATTCAGAAAACGAAGATCACGGCATCTGGTCCCATCACCTCATGGGAAATAGATGGGGAAACAGTAGAAACAGTGTCAGACTTTATTTTTCTGGGCTCCAAACTCACTGCAGATGGTGACTGCAGCCATGAAATTAAAAGACGCTTGCTCCTTGGAAGGAAAGTTATGACCAACTTAGATAGCATATTCAAAAGCAGAGACATTACTTTGCCAACAAAGGTTCATCTAGTCAAGGCTATGGTTTTTCTTGTAGTCATGTATGGATGTGAGAGCTGGACTGTGAAGAAGGCTGAGGGCTGAAGAATTGATGCTTTTGAACTGTGGTGTTGGAGAAGACTCTTGAGAGTCCCTTGGACTGCAAGGAGATCCAACCAGTCCATTCTGAGGGAGATCAGCCCTGGGATTTCTTTGGAAGGAATGATGGTAAAGCTGAAACTCCAGTACTTTGGCCACCTCATGCGAAGAGTTGACTCATTGGAGAAGACTCTTATGCTGGGAGGGATTGGGGGCAGGAGGAGAAGGGGACGACAGAGGATGAGATGGCTGGATGGCATCACTGACTCGATAGATGTGAGTCTGAGTGAACTCCGGGAGTTGGTGTTGCACAGGGACGCCTGGCATGCTGTGATTCATGGGTTTGCAAAGAGTCAGATAGGACTGAGTGACTGAACTGAAGTGAACTGAACTGATCTCTCCATTGGTGTGAGTGGAGTATTAAAGACCCCCCACTGTTACTGCGTTACTATTGATTTCCCCTTTAATTATTGTCAGCATTTGCCTTATATATTGTAAGTCTCCTATGATGGGTGCATGTATATTTATAATTGTTATATCTTCTACTCAGATTAATCCCTTGATCATTATGTAGTGTCCTTGATCATTATGTAGTGTCCTCCTTTCGTCCTGTAATGGTCTTCATCTTAAAATCTATTTTATCAGATATGAGTACTGCTACTCCAGCTTTCTTTTGATTTCTGTTTGCATGGAATAACTTTTTCCAGCCCCTAACTTTTAGTATGTATCTGTCCCTAGGTTTGAGGTGGGTCTCTTATAAACAGCTTATGTAGTGGTCTTGTTTTTGTATCCATTCAGCCAATCTGTGTCTTTTGGTTGGAGCATTTAGTCCATTTACATTTAAGGTAACTGTTGATAAATATGATCCTATTGTTTGTGTGTGTTTGTCACTCAGTTGTGGCCGAATCTTTGCAACCCCATGGACTATAGCCCACCAGGCTTCTCTGTCCATGGAATTCTCCAGTCAAGAATACTGAAGTGGATTGTCATTCCCTTCTCCAGAGGAATTTCCAAACCTAGGGA
This sequence comes from Tragelaphus eurycerus, assembly GCA_935064755.1. Lineage (NCBI taxonomy): Eukaryota > Metazoa > Chordata > Mammalia > Artiodactyla > Bovidae > Tragelaphus > Tragelaphus eurycerus. The sequence continues at coordinate 3,270,430 of CAKXYN010000119.1, read as the reverse complement.
TCTAACCCTGGTCTCCTGCATCACAGGCAGATTCTTTACCACTTGAGCTACAGGGAAGTTTTCATTTATCAATACTTTTTATGAAAAATGAAATTCAACATATTGATACAATGCATACATAATATAGTCAAAGATCTGAAATAGAACTGGTTTCTCCTTAACCATTTCCCATCTTTAATCAATAAAGATTATTCCTCTTAAGAGGAGGTGAAAAAATTTCTCATATTAAAAACACTGATAATAAATACCATTAATAATCATGATTAAATAATGAATAGTTTTACATCTTTCTAATAACCTCTTTGTATTCTGTCAAGTAGCACTCCAAAATAAAAATTATGACTTCTGTTATGGCTTCATATTTCTTTGCAACAATCACTAAAGTAATTTCAAATTTGGTAAACTAATAACTTATGCCATTTAGTTTTCACAGAATCACATCTTAATCATCAAGCTAAAGTCATAAGAAAATAATGACACTGTCATTTGAAGGTCATCTGGGTCTTCTGTTCACCATGTGTCTAATCAGATACCCTTAATGCCAGCAGAAAGTCTAAGAAATTAATGATCTTATTACCATTTACTCTATTCTTTTGAGATTGATTTTATAGACCTTTTCTGTGTTTCCTGTTGTCTAGAGAAGTTCCTTCAGCATTTGCTGAAGAGCTGGTTTGATGGTGCTGAATTTTCCTAGCATTTGCTTATCTGTAAAGCTTTTTATTTTTTTTGCTCAAATCTGAATGAGATCTTTACTGGGTAGAGTAATCTTGGTTGTGGGATTTTTTTTTTTTTTTTTTTTTTTGCTTTCATCACTTGAAGTATACCCTGTCTTTCTCTTATGGCCTGCAGAGTTTCTGTTGAAAGATTAGCTATTAGCCTTATGGAGGTCCACTTCTATGCTATTTGTTGCTTTTCCCTTGCTGCTTTTAACATTTGTTCTTTGTGTTTAATTTTTGTTAGCTTGATTATTATGTATCTTGATGTGATTCTCCTTGGATTTACCCTATATGGGAATCTCTGGTCTTCCTGGACTTGGTTGGCTATTTCCTTCCCCATTTTAGGGAAGTATTTGACTATAATCTCCTCAAATATTTTCTCATGCCCTTTCCTTTTATCTTCTTCTTTTTCTGTGACACCTGTGATTTGAATGTTGAGGTGCTTAATGTTCTAGAGGTCTCTGAGGCTGCCTTCACTTCTTTTTATTCTTTTTTCTTTATTCCTCTCTGCCTCAGTTGTTTCCACCATTCTATCTTCCAGCTCACTTATCCATTTTTATGCCTCAGTTACTCAATTGTTGGTTCTCTCCAATGTATTTTTAATCTCAGTTATTGCATTGTTCATTGATTGCTTATTCTTTAATTTTTCTAGATCCTCATTAAACATTTCTTGCATCTTCTCAATCCATGTTTCCAGTATATTTATCCATGCCTCTATTTTGTTTTCAAGATTTTGAAATCTTTACTATCATTATTCTGAATTCTCTTTCAGGTAGACTTCCTATTTCCTCCTTGCTTGTTGGTTTGGAGGGTTTGTACCATGTTCCTTCACCAGCTGCATATTTTTCTGTCTTTGCATTTTGTTTAGTTTACTGTGCTTAGGATCTCCTTTCTGCAGGCTAGAAGGTTTTAGTTCTTCTTAATTGCATAGTCTGCCCCTGTGGGTGGGGATGGACCAGCGCCTTTTGAAGGTTCCCAATTAGGGGGGTTTTGCCTATGTTCTTGTGGGTGGAGTTGCATCTTGTCTCTGTGAAGGGCAGTGCCATGTCCAATAGTGAGTTTTGGAGTGTTTATGGGTTTGGTACGGCTTTGGGAAGCCTGTCTGCTAATGTACAGTGTAATGTTCCTGGTTTGCTGAAGGATTGGCATGGGAAATCCAGGCACTGTCATTTGCGTGAGCTTGATTTTGGTTTTGAGATGGAGGATTTGGGGGGGGGTTCTTGCCTATTAATGTTCCCTGGGGTCAGCAGTTCTTTGGTGGATCAAATTCTTGGGCTCAGGTCCTCCACCTCACGGGTTCAGGCTCGACCCTTACTATAGCATGAAGACCTCCCAAGCCACACAGTGAGGAAGAAAAGTCTCCAAGACTCACGGTGAGAACAACACTTAACAGCCTAGAACACTCAATGAGACTTACTCTAAGGTCCTCTAATATTTCTAGGAAGGGCTCTTGGCCTGTTGTGGCCAGTGTGGTGTCAGTTCAGCCTTAGATATGGCTTTATTCCTGCTTGTTCTTGCTCCTAAAGTTCACAGTTGCCCTTAAAGTTCACAACCTATTCCCCACCCAGACCTGTGCCAGATCACAGCCTGATGGTAGCTGCCACCTGGGGTCAGGACTGCATCAGTAGTGTTTTGTCTGCTGCCTCAGACATCTTCTCCAGCTTTGGCAGCGACAGTCAAATCTAATTCTGCAGCCTTGTCAAAGTAGCCCTCTCAGTGTATCCTCAAGGCTGCCACCCCTGACCTCTCCCTGGGAGCTTCACTGGAGCTTTGGTTCCCCACCCTTGCCCTTTGTTGCAGACCACAACTTGTTAACCACTTCTCTCAGTTCCCTGCCTCTACCCTCTGCTCTGGGCTGACTTATGAGCTGAGAAGTGATGTTTGGCAGTGATTGGTGTAGTGAATTTTCTCTGTGTTTTGCACTCTGAGCCCCAACTGTTGTACCACACTCTGAGGTTCTGTAGTTCCTCCCTGGTCCAACCTGTGAGGGAGTTTCCTAGTGTGCAGAAACTTTTCCTCCTTAATGACTCTCTTCCTTGGGGGCACACATCCCTGTCCTGAAATCCTTTGTCTCCTTTTATGTCTTTATCTTTTGTCCTACCTTGTTCTAAGGAGATTGACTTGCCATTTTGGAAGTTTGGGGTCTTCTATTGTTGTTGAAAAGTTGTTCTGTAGGTGTTGTTCCAGATTCTGATTAATTTTATTATATTTGTGGGGAGGCAGGTGATTGTAGGTGTTGTTCTCATGAATTTGTGATATATTTGTGGGGAAGCCGGTGATCACCCCATCTTACTCTTCCACCATCTTCTTCAGTCCTCATGTCTTCAATTCTCACTTCACTTTCCTATGTGTTATTATATAATAACACAGTACAGGGTTACTAGCATCACTTTAAACAGTTTTAGATAAATTCAGAGTTAAAAAAATATAATTTACCTTCATTTATTCCTTCTACATTGCTCTTCCTTTCTTTATGTGCATCCAAATTTCTGACATATATTTTACTTCTTCTTAAATAGCTTCTTTTAAAATCTCTTGCAAAGCAAATTCGTAGTCAATTGGCAATTAATTGGCTGGCAATTAATTCCCTCGGTTCTCGTTTGTCTGAGAGTCTTCATTTTTCATTTACTTTTGAAGGATCATTTTGCTGGACAGAATTCTAGGTTCACGGGTTTTTTTTAAGACACTAAATTATTCACTCCACTCTCTTCTTGCTTGCATGATATCTGATGAGAAGTCTGGTGTTATTATTGTCTTTGTTCACCTATAGATATTCTTTTTATCACACTAACCCCCACTTCCTGACATCTCTCAAGATGTTCTCTTTGTCTTTGGTTTTCTGCATTTTGAATATGACACATCTAGCTGTGCATTTGAGGAGCATTTACCTCATTGGATAAGATCTCTGTGCTTCCTGAATCTGTGTTTCAGTGTTTGTTGTTAATTTGGGAATGTTATCAGCCATTAATACCTCAAATATTTACTCTGCTCCATTTTTATTTTCTTCTCTAGTAATTCAAGTCCACTTTTTGATATTCTCATTGTTCTTGGATACTTTGATTTACTTTTTGCTCTTCACATGTTTGTTTTCAGTATTCTTGCCTTGAGAAACCCATGAACAGTATGAAAAGGCAAAATGACAGGATATTGAAAGAGAAACTCCCCAGGTCAGTAGGAGCCCAATATGCTACTGGAGATCAGTGGAGAAATAACTCCAGAAAGAATGAAGGGATGGAGCCAAAGCAAAAACAATACCCAGCTGTGGATGTGTCTGGTGATAGAAGCAAGGTCCGATGTTGTAAAGAGCAATATTGCATAGGAACCTGGAATGTGAGGTCCATGAAACAAGGCAAATTGTAAGTGGTCAAACAAGAGATGGCAAGAGTGAATGTTCACATTCTAGGAATCAGCGAACTCAAATGGACTGGAATGAGTGAATTTAACTAAAACAACCATTATATCTACTACTTCAGGCAGGAATCCCTCAGAAGAAATGGAGTGGCCATCATGGTCAACAAAAGAGTCCGAAATGCAGTACTTTGATGCAATCTCAAAAATGACAGAATGATCTCTGTTCGTTTCCAAGGCAAACCACTCAGTGTCACAGTAATCCAAGTCTATGCCCCAACCAGTAACGCTGAAGAAGCTGAAGTTGAACAGTTCTATGAAGACCTCCAAGACCTTTTAGAACTAACACCCAAAAAAGATGTCTTTTTCATTATAGGGGACTGGAATGCAAAAGTAGGAAGTCAAGAAACACGTGGAGTAACAGGCAAATTTGGCCTTGGAATACGGAATGAAGCAGGGCAAAGACTAATAAAGTTTTGCCAAGAAAATGCACTGGTCATAACAAACACCCTCTTCCAACAACACAAGAGAAGACTCTATACATGGACATCACCAGATGGTATATACTGAAATCAGATCAATTATTTCTTTGTAGCCAAAGATGGAGAAGCTCTTTACAGTCAGCAAAAACAAGACCAGGAGCTGACTGCGGCTCAGATCATGAACTCCTTATTGCCAAATTCCAACTTAAATTGAAGAAAGTAGGAAAAACCACTAGACCATTCAGGTATGACCTAAATCAAATCCCTTATGATTATGCAGTGGAAGTGAGAAATAGATTTAAGGGCCTAGATCTGATAGACAGAGTGCCTGATGAACTATGAGATGAGGTTCATGACATTGTAAAGGAGACAGGGATCAAGACCATCCCCATGGAAAAGAAATGCAAAAAAGGAAAATGGCTATCTGGGGAGGCCTTACAAATAGCTGTGAAAAGAAGAGAAGTGAAAAGCAAAGGAGAAAAGGAAAGATATAAGCATCTGAATGCAGAGTTCCAAAGAAGAGCAAGAAGAGATAAGAAAGCCTTCCTCAGTGATCAATGCAAAGAAATAGAGGAAAACAACAGAATGGGAAAGACTAGGGATCACTTCAAGAAAATCAGAGATACCAAAGGAACATTTCATGCAAAGATGGGCTCGATAAAGGACAGAAATGGTATGGACCTAACAGAAGCAGAAGATATTAAGAAGAGGTGGCAAGAATACACAGAAGAACTGTACAAAAAAGAGCTTCACGACCCAGATAATCACGATGGTGTGATCACTCACCTAGAGCCAGACATCCTGGAATGTGAAGTCAAGTGGGCCTTAGAAAGCATCACTATGATCAAAGCTAGTGGAGGTGATGGAATTCCAGTGGAGCTATTCCAAATCCTGAAAGATGATGCTGTGAAAGTGCTGCACTCAATATGCCAGCATATTTGGAAAACTCAGCAGTGGCCACAGGACTGGAAAAGGTCAGTTTTCATTCCAATCCCAAAGAAAGGCAATGCCAAAGAATGTTCAAACTACCACACAATTGCATTCATCTCACACACTAGTAAAGTAATGCTCAAAATTCTCCAATCCAGGCTTCAGCAATATGTGAACCGTGAACTTCCTGATGTTCAAACTGGTTTTAGAAAAGGCAGAGGAACCAGAGATCAAATTGCCAACATCCGCTGGATCATGGAAAAAGCAAGAGAGTTCCAGAAAAAACATCTATTTCTGCTTTCTTGACTATGCCAAAGCCTTTGACTGCGTGCATCACAAAAACTATGGAAAATTCTGAAAGAGATGGGAATACCAGACCACCTGATCTGTCTCTTGAGAAATTTGTATGCAGGTCATGAAGCAACAGTTAGGACTGAACATGGAACAACAGACTGGTTCCAGATAGGAAAAGGAGTATGTCATGGCTGTATACTGTCACCCTGTTTATTTAACTTATATGCAGAGTACATCTTGAGAAACGCTGGAGTGGAAGAAACACAAGTTGGAATCAAGATTGCTGGGAGAAATATCAATAACCTCAGATATGCAGATGACACCACCCTTAGGGCAGAAAGTGAAGAGGAACTCAAAAGCCTCTTGATGAAAGTGAAAGTGGAGAGTGAAAAATGTATGCTTAAAGCTCAACATTCAGAAAACGAAGATTATGGCTTCTGGTCCCATCACTTCATGGGAAATAGATGGGGAAACAGTGGAAGCAGTGTCAGACTTTATTTTTCTGGGCTCCAAAATCACTGCAGATGGTGACTGCAGCCATGAAATTAAAAGAGGCTTGTTCCTTGGAAGAAAAGTTATGACTCACCTAGATAGCATATTCAAAACAGAGACATTATTTTGCCAACAAAGGTTCATCTAGTCAAGGCTATGGTTTTTCCTGTAGTCATGTATGGATGTGAGAGTTGGACTGTGAAGAAGGCTGAGCACGGAAGAATAGATGCTTTTGAAGTGTGGTGTTGGAGAAGACTCTTGAGAGTCCCTTGGACTGCAAGAAGATCCAACCAGTCCATTCTGAAGGAGATCAGCCCTGGGATTTCTTTGGAAGGATTGATGCTAAAGCTGAAACTCCAGTACTTTGGCCACCTCATGTGAAGAGTTGACTCATTGGAGAAGAGTCTGATGCTGGGAGGGATTGAGGGCAAGAGGAGAAGGGGACGACAGAGGATGAGATGGCTGGATGGCATCACTGACTCGATGGACGTGAGTCTGAGTAAACTCCGGGAGTTGGTGATGGACAGGGAGGCCTGGCATGCTGTGATTCCTGGGGTTGCAAAAAGTCGGACACGACTGAACGACTGATCTGATCTGATTTGTTAAGTCATGTCCAACTCTTTTGTAACTCCATGGACTGTAGCCAGCCAGACTCCTCTGTACATGGGATTTCCCATGCAAGAATACTTGAGTGGGTTGTCATTTCCTTCTCCAAGGTATCATTCTGACGCAGGGATCAAACATGTGTCTCCTACCTTGGCAAGAAAATTCTTCTGAGATTCCACTGAGCCACCTGAGAAGCCTCCTTTGCATTTTATGCTGTGTTTAAAAAAATTCAACTGAATAAATTTGAAGATCTAATTTGCTCTAATAAGCATTTCATTAATTGAGTAGCTTCCCTTCACTTCTGGGGAAGTCGAAAGTTAGTTCATAAAGTCACTGAGCAGTGAGCAGTACATCCTTGGCTTAAAAGGATGACTCTATCAATAGGGTAGATATTCTTTGATGGGTCTTGGGAAACATAGCATGTCATATACTCTTAAAAGTTTTATTTAAAGCATGTCCACAGCCATTAACCACCAGACAAATGATCACTCTAAGTCTGGAACATCAAAAAGGAAACAAAGAGAGTAACTCCAACTTAAGGATTATGAACTTGGAACTGTGATCTGTGAATGTCAGGAGGATTAAACAAAAATATGATGGCAATAAGTAACATGACAAAGATCAACAAAGCTACAGTGTGGTAGCTTGGAGTAATACTAATTCCTTAAATCTTGATCATATCCCTTGGTTAATCTGAGAGTCTGATCAAAAGGTGGGGGGGGGGTGATTATTGCAAAGAAAATCACAGGCCCAAAATGGCATCAGTTCTGTTAAGGCCCATGATACCAAACCTAAATTTAATCTAATTATGGTTTAAACCTTCCTCAGAATTATGATCTTAATCAACTAGTCTGGAATTTTATAACTTATAATGTTATGTTATAACTTATAATGTTGTGTATAATGTGTGTATAACTTATAATGTTGTGTTGGTTTCAAGTGTACAGCAAAATGAATCTCAGTATAGTACTCTGCTCTACCAACTGAGCTACTGAAGGTACTGCTGTGAATCTCTTATACATTTACATATATCCACTCTGTTTTAGATTCTTTCCCTATATAGGCCATTACAGAGTATTAGGTAGAGTTCCCCATGCTATACAGTTCCTTGTGTTTATTAGTTATCTCTTTTATATATAGTTGTATGTATGTATCAGTCTCAGTCTTCCAATTTATCCCTCACCCCCTTTACCCCAGTAAATAGAAAATAAGTTTATTTTCTACATCTGTAACTCTATTTGCTTTGTAAATCAGCTCATTTGTATCATTGTTTTTAGATTATACATATAAGTGACATCATATGACAATTGTCTTTTTTTGACTTACCTCAGTATGATAATCTCTAGTTCCATCCATGTTGCTACAAAAGGTATTATTTCATCCTTTTCTATGGCTGAGTAATAAATATCCTATTAATGTATATGGGATAGATCATTTGGTAAAGAATCCTCTAACAATGCAGAGGACCCCAGTTCAATTCCTGGGTTGGGAAGATCCGCTGGAGAAGGGATAGGCTACCACTCCAGTATTCTTGGGCTTCCCTGGTAGCTCAGTTGTTAAAGAATTGGCCTGCAGTGTGGGAGACCTGGGTTTGATCCCTGGGTTGGGAAGACCCCCTAGAGAAGGGAAAGGCTACCCACTCCAGTATTCTGACCTGAAGAATTCCACAGGCTGTGTAGTCCATGGGGTCACAAAGAGTTGGACACAGCTGAGCAACTTCACTTCACTTCACTTCACATTTTTACTATACATTCCTCTGTTGATGGACATTTAGGTTGTTTCCATGTTCTGGCTACTGTAAATAGTGCTACAAGGAAAATTGAGGTGCATGTATCTTTTTGCATTATGATTTTCTCCAGATATGTGCCCAGGAATGAGATTGTTGAATCATATGATTGGTACCTCTATTTTTAGTTTTTTTAAGGAACCTTCGTACTGTTCTCCATAGTGTCTGTAGCAGTTTACATTCCCACCAATGGTGTAGTGACGGGGTTCCCTTTTTTCCACATCTTCTCCAGCACTTGTTGTTTGTAGACTTTTTGATGATGGCTACTTTGAATGATGTGAGGTGATACTTCATTATAGTTTTGAATTGCATTTCTCTAATATCTGAAGGAGATCAGCCCTGAGATTTCTTTGGAAGGAATGATGCTAAAGCTGAAACTCCAGTACTTTGGCCACCTCATGAGAAGAGTTGACTCATTGGAAAAGACTCTGATGCTGGGAGGGATTGGGGGCAAGAGGAGAAGGGGATGACAGAGGATGAGATGGCTGGATGGCATCACTGATTCAATGGACATGAGTCTGGGTGAACTCCGGGAGTTGGTGATGGACAGGGAGGCCTGGCGTGCTGTGATTCATGGGGTCGCAAAGAGTCGGACACGACTGAGCGACTGAACTGAACTGAATAATTAATGATGTTCAGCATATTTTCATGTACTTTTAACCATCTGTTTGTCATCTTTGGATGTAGTTAAATATAAAAAAGAAAAAGAAAAAAGAAAAAAGAAAAAATGGGTGTATTTACTCCTATCCAGGAAAATATGGCTGTGCTAAAGAAAACTATTCCTGAACTAGAAATTGCTCCTTGTATTTTATTTTCTAGAACATTTAGGGGCACAGTTAGATAACCTAAGGGGCATTGCTAGTTTATGTGTCAGCTACCTAAGTATTCATAGGACCAAGGAGAATGCTAACCATGACAGACAAAGACAAATCCTGTCAGGGCACAATGTGATCTTGGGAGCCTCGGCCTTCAGCAGCTTGAAACTGGGCTTTGGTTTCTGGCCAGAGACAGAGATCAGGTGATGGCAGTTAGAGAACCAAATCCTAGAAACTAGATCAATGGTCAGTGACAAGGTCCTGGCCTTTCAGTTTTGCAGAAATGAATTCCTACAAAGACAGAAAGTAGTGAATCAAGTAAAGTGTTTATTAGGAAGAAAAGGAGTATGTGTGGATAGACACATGGGCGGACTTAAAGAGTTGCACCCTTGTAATAGTTTGAAACACTTATGTGGGCCTTTCATCTGGATTTCCTTTGGCCAATCGTCTTGTCTTGCCTGATTCTGAGTCCATATTTGGTATATCTCAGGATCCTCCATCTCTTAACCAAGATGGATTCCAGTGAAGAGGCCAATTGATAGATTGACATCTCTCTCCTTTTGACCTCCAGGAGCTTTTCTGAGCATGTATAGTTGGGAATGTCTCCTTGACCTCTAGAATGAGAAATATTTTGTTGCTGTTTTATCTGGGCAGGGCTCAGATCTTTTTCCTGTTCATCTTGGAGTATCTGTCCACAGAGGATACTGTTCAGCCTGGGGCCCATCTATCTCTTGCCTCAAAACTATTTCCACTAAGTTGGCACTACTAATCGATTTATTTACAGGGATTACTGCCTTTGCCTGTTCAAGCCAGGGGTTAGTTAGATTTTCTCCTGACCTGAAAAAAAAAAAGTTGTTCTAAATTCCAAAAGTTTCCCCCATAACAAGGGCCTGAGAGATATAAATGTGTTATCTTTCCAGGCCAATATCAGAGTAAAGAAATGAAAGAAAAGATTTTATGTTTAGGTAAAGTGTGAAGTATTGATCCATTCTTGGGTGGAAATAGTCTACCTCAATGTCAGCTACTTCTTTTCCTCCTAAATATAATTTGTGTGTGTGTGTGTGTGTGTGTGTGTGTGTGTGTGTGTGTGTGTGTGTAATCAAGTTTTATTAAAGTAGGAAAGAGATAGAGAAAGTTTCTGACATAGACATCAGAAGGGGGAAAAAGAGCCCCCTGTCTGCTAGTCTTTAGCAGACAGTTATATACCGACTAGCAGCCTACTAATTAGAGAAAGGAAATGTCTCAACACTCAGAGAGTGGCATCAGGTCCCTCACCCACAACATGTATCTTGAGATAACATTGGCACAAGGTGAGTCATCCTGGGCCATAAAAGGATTGACATGAATCTTGAAAAAAGGCTGATTTCCAAGCAAATACATAGTCTTATTAACATAGATTAGGAGAACAATTGTATGAGTAAAACATACTGGTTTGTTTAGAAGTGTCTAGAGTTTGTATAGGGCCAGATGTCAGTTGGAATCCTCCTTAGTTATGAGATGTGTTCCCAAGGCCCTATATTTTCTAGTTTTGTAATGCTGTCAGTGTTTAGGAGCAATTGGTAAAGTCCCTGATAAAGGGACTTGAAGACAACCTTCATTTCTAGTGATTACAAATCAGAAAAGTGGGAGAAAATTGGAAATGTTAATTTGTAAGTTGCAACCAGATACTTGAGGAAACTATAAGAACTCAGGATCCAGTTCAATTTATAGGCATATAATAAAACCTCAAAGACAATTAACAGAACTAGAATTTGATATCTACAAAAGTTCAAACAATTTTCCTCTCTGCAATTACCCTCATTTTTTTTTTACCAAATATAATCATAGTAAAGCCATTTTTTATAATGAACTTAGCCTGATTATTTATATAAGGTTAAGAATGTGTGTGCTATGTACTAAGTCACTTCAGTTGTGTCTGACTCATTGCAAACTCATAGAGTGTAGCCTACCAGGCTCCTCTGTCCAAAGGATTCTCCATGCAAGAATAATGGAGTGAGTCTACCATGCCCTTCTCCAGGGGATCTTCCCAGCCCAGGGATTGAACTTGTGTTTCTTATGTCTCCTGCATTGGCAGGTGGGTTCTTTACCAGAAGTGCCACCTGGGAAACCCAAGATTAAGAATACTCACTGAGGGATTTCCCTGGCAGTCCAGTGGTTAAGACTCTACCCTTCCAAAGGAGGTGGTGTGGGTTTGATCCCTGGTCATGGAACTAAGATCCCACATGCTGCCTAGTGCAGCCAAAAATAAAGAATACTCACTGAGAATTTCTTAATTCTGGAGGGACCAGGAAGGGAGAAAAATTAAATGTTTCATCTTTGTTCATAATGTTATAGCTTACAAAGTTGCTAACTTAAGAGAAAAGATTTATTTAAATCTTGGGAAGAAAATAAAGAACCAGCTATATTTTAAATGAATTCATAAAAATTATAATTTCTTCATTATTCAGTCTCATGTTATTACTTGTCCTACTTGACTCTTGTTTTTCCATTAGTTCTCTCAACCTTGCCTGATAATTAAGGGTGACAGGGATAGTGATAAATCCAATAAGTTTGGAAGACTTTTGTTTAGACTCATATGATTTACCCAGTGAAGGGAGTGCTTCAGTCACTGGAAATTGTGGAAGGTATATTCCAAGTGGAAAATACATCTTCTAATAATTTATCTGTCACTTAAGGACTTTGGCCTTACAACAGGAGGAGTTCTTCAATCCATCCAGAAAATATATACACGATAACAAGAACATATTGATAACCCATACTAAGTAGCAGTTGAATGAACTCCAGTTGCAGTTGTTAGAATTCAGGCCTCTGAGGACAAAAATAATGTTTCTTAAATGCACTATGATGGGTGAAGTTATGTAAAAGCCAAAAATTAAGATTTGCCAGGCAACTGTGAAGAACCAAGTGATTATTTTGAGTTTCTCATAGCCCTGACTTTCAATTTAATTTACAGTCATTGTTTATCCATCCTAATTTGTTTGATTCAGAAGCAGACTATTGGCATGTTACAAGGACATCAGAATGCCAAAAGCCTGGCAATGAGGGTTTTTTTCCAGAAGCAAAATGGACTTCATCCACATGTGCTATAATCTTTATAGATTCTGTTGCTGCTGATTTTACATAAAAGCCACTAAGGGCATTTCCCTGATACTTTTAGCATATCCTTTTAGTGTGGGCTTCAATTTTGATGACAGCAATGTCAGAAGGTAAGAAAAAACAGTAAGAAGATTATTTGCTCATTGACCATTTCTGATTGGGGTCTCAGAGGACATCATACAACAATTAAAGATAGTAAACTAGAATTATAAATGAAAACATTATACCAGAGCATATTAGATTTCTAAGAATTACACACAATTTATGGAATATATGTATTAATAGCATATGTCTACACAAATATAATCAATTTAGCATCAATTATTTGACAATGCTTCTCATGTAATTTAACATAATCAAATACGCCTGTGCATGCCATGTCCGACTCTTTGCGACCCTATGGATTATAGCCCGCCAGGTTCCTATGTCCATGTGATTCTCCAGGCAAAAATACTGTAGTGGGTTGCCATGCCATCCTCCAGGGCATCTTCCTGACCCAGGGATCGAATCCACATCTCTTATGTCTCCTGCATTGGCTCCACCTGGAAGCACCTATTAGTTTAATAGATCACTTTTTATATGGAGAGAGAAAAATTCTTTTGAAATTTTCCAGGAATCCTCTGGAAAATTTCATAGTCTGCTGTCAAAATACTTCAATTACAATTTGATTTTGGAAAGTTTGCCAAAAATAAATTTTAAAGTTTTGAAATATTTGCCTAAATAGAATCACAGACTACTATGAAACTTCACTTAATTATCTATTAGCAAAACTTAGGTATCTTAGTATTAAGAAGACTTGGTCTACTTAAGTAATCAAAGACCCAATTAAGACACCTTAAAACAAAAAAATATTTTGATTAAACCAAGAATCTTTGCTTTTATGTAGATTACCTCAAAGGTAAAGAAAACTTTTCACAATCTCTTATTATCAAGAGCATATCAATAATCCAAGAAACTTTTAGCAAATAAAAGTACATTAACTTCTTGTTTTATGTAAATACATTACTGATATTAAAGCTCAATTTATTATTATTATTAAATTTACAATGTTGTGTTAGATTCTGCTGTACAGTAAGGTGATTCAGTTATATATATATATATATATATACACATTCCTTTTTATTGCAAGTTATTACAAGATATTCAATATAGTTCCCAATGCTGTAAGCTAAGACCTGGTTGTTTGTCTATTTTATATATAGTAGTTTGTATATACTAATCCCAAACTTCTAATTTATCCCTCCACCCTGCTTCTCCTTTGGTAACTATCTAAGCTTGTTTTCTGTGTCTGTGAAGTTGTTTCTGTTTTTTAAATGAGAAAGCAAGCAGAATTTTTGTAACCCTTACAATAACAATTCAATATTAGCCAGTTTTATAAGTTAAAATTCTCTCTCTTTCTATATGCACTTAGCTTGTCCTTTATTTTCTTGCTTCTCATTCTGAAATAACTAGTTCTAGTTTAGGCAAATTTACTCCCATTTTCCTTAAAAAAATGCATTTTCATTTCTCTTATCTTTCTTTAATCCAAAAACACATTCTATTTTCCTTGTGCATATTATTTCCAATTTAATCCAGTTACCTATATTAGAATTTTAACCCTTAGAATCCCTAATTTCTAGTGAAAACCATGTAATTATGAACTACTAATTATGTCATGCTGCTGCTGCTGCTAAGAGTAGTGTCCGACTCTGTGGGACCCCATAGATGGCAGCCCACTTGGCTCCGCCATCCCTGGGATTCTCCAGGCAAGAACACTGGAGTGGGTTGCCATTTCCTTCTCCAATGCATGAAAGTGAAAAGTCAAAGTGAAGTCGCTCAGTCGTGTCTGATTCCTAGTGACCCCATGGACTGCAGCCCACCAGGCTCCTCCATCCATGGGATTTTCCAGACAAGAGTACTGGAGTGGGGTGCCATTGCCTTCTCCAATTATGTCATACTAGTATTTAATTAATTAATTACTTTTGGTGACAAATTTTGCAACAATGATAAAAGGAATTTATTTGACTAATAAACCTAGGTAAAATGAAAGTTGCTTATCTATGTTTTATTTAATGTTGATAAGTTTAAAGACATGCCTGCTTCAATTAAATTAGCAAACTTAAACTAACATGTATTTACTGACGATCATTCCAGAATATACAAACTTTAAAAGCATTTGGGTTCTTATTTATCTATCTATCTATCATCTATCTATACAAACCCATAGAAGTGTTCCAGAAAGGCAGACTCCTCCCAGGGCCTTACAGGGGGCTCTTGACTAACACTAGGAAATTAATTGTTGGAAGAGACACATGTGTTGATGAAACAAGAGATTTTATTGGAAAGGGGCATCCCGGTGGAGCACAAGAGGTTAAGGGAATCCAGGAGGGCTGCTCTGCCATGAGGCTCGCAGTCTTGGGTCTATGGTGATGGGATTAGTTTCTGGGTTGTATCTGCCCAATCATTCTGACTCAGTCCTTCCTGATGGTTCAGGCATTGCTCAGACAAGATGGATTCCAGCAAGGAGGATTCTGGGAGGTTGGTAGGACCTGTGGCTTCTCCTGACCTTTCCCAAATTCTTCCAGTTGGTGGTGGATGGTTATTTCCATGTTCCTTACTAAGACTTCCTGTCATAAAATACCTCATACAAATAGTTACTGTGGTACACAGCCAGGGTGCTCAGTTCCAGTCAGTGTTTCCCCATAACATAAAGACAGATGCAACAGAGAGATCTTAGTGTTTGTGGAGAAAACGCTTAAGATTTTTCATTTTTTCAATTTCCAAATCTCTCTCCCTCTTTTTGTTTTTCCTTTCTTAGAAGAAGCTTCTGCCAAAATTTTGTGTTTTCAAAGAATGGTTCTTAGGTCCCAGAGAAGATAGGGGTAGAAATTTTACATTACAAAGGCACATATTAAGTGCAGGACAATTCTGTTTCCAATATCTTGGTTTTTAAAAGCATTTTGAGATGAAGAGGATAGGTTCTGGCAAAAAGTGCAGGTGAACTTTAAATCCAGAGACACACCTTTGACCCTAAAGAGATTTGCAAGACAAAGACAGTTTTTCCCAGTTCTCCCGAAGAACTGTTTTGTGATCTGAGTGATAAAAAAGGCTGATTTTTTATTATTATTATTTTGATAAACTGCTAGGATATTCCCTTAAACAATTCCCTACAAGTTTCATCAACTTTGGAATGGCCCCATATGAGCACATTTAAGTTGCTGTTGAAGAATTTCCATACTGCTTTTGAGGACACTCTCTTTTACAGTATCCAAGTTGATTATAATTGACATTAACTTTGGTGTTAGTGTTTTGATAATAGACCCCTAGGACAGTGAAATGAGGGATGCCTAGCTGTTGTTTCAGGTACTTTTTGTGTATTTAATTTTTCAGTACTTTTGGCAATTAATCTTTCAATGAGATTATTTTAGAACTTTAAAAACTTCTGGAGTCTTCTGCATACTCATTTAAATAAGTGTTCCATTTTGTCTGTTTGATTTGTGAGCCCCAGTTTTAGGTACACTTTTAAAATTATCTTACCTATTTGGAACATTACTCATAATGGCCATTGTCATTCTAGATTATCTTTATTAATAGTAAAATCTTAGCATCTTGTTAGATACTGCAGCTTCTAGGACTATAATTGTTAAACATAAAATAAGCAGGTGTGCTGAAAGGTGGTGCACTCAAATCTTTGGATATAAATGATCCCATTTCTTTGTGCACAGACTTTGGGTTTCTCAGGGCCAAACTAATACCTAAAAGTGATATGCCACAGGGTTGGGAATTATGGGGTGCTTTACAATGTACCTCATTGCACAGAAATTTTCTTGAGGTTGATGTGTGACCTAGTGTCAATCTAACCTATTTTGTGACTAAGTTATCTAATCACGGGAGTCTTCCTGAGGTGGCTAGTATTCTGTCAGATTTTAAATGCTTGTCTAATGCCCACTGATTTTTGTAGATTTTTCACTTCTGAGATTCCCATTTAGCCTTTACCTTATGTGCTTATTAACAGAAATCATCAGGAACCAAAAAATCTAGAAATTGGGGAAAAGATTGAATCAACAGACCTCAAAGAATAGATATTTATCCAACGAAAATGGAGAAACGCAGCTGCCACAAACAATTCCCAACATGGAACCTGGGGAATGATTCCAAACAAATGGGGAACCACAAACTTATGCATCAAAAGTTCCCAATATGGAATCCAGGAACAAAAACAAGGGCCAGGATTTAAACAATCAGTTCAGTTCAGTTCAGTCTCTCAATCGTGTCCGACTCTCTGTGACTCTATGAATCGCAGCACACCAAGCCTCCCTGTCCATCACCAACTCCTGGAGTTCACCCAGACTTACATCCATCGAGTCAATGATGCCATCCAGCCATCTCATCCTCTGTCGTCCACTTCTCCTCCTGCCCCCAATCCCTCCCAGCATAAGAGTCTTTTCCAATGAGTCAACTCTTCACATGAGGTGGCCAAAGTACTGGAGTTTCAGCTTAAGCATAATTCCTTCCAAAGAAATCCCAGGGCTGATCTCCTTCAGAATGGACTGGTTGGATATCCTTGCAGTCCAAGGGACTCTCAGGAGTCTTCTCCAACACCACAATTCAAAAGCATCAATTCTTCGGTGCTCAGCCTTCTTCACAGTCCAGCTCTCACATCCATACATGACCACAGGAAAAAGCATAGCCTTGACTAGATGAACCTTTGTTGGCAAAGTAATGTCTCTGCTTTTCAATATGCTATCTAGGTTGGTCATAACTTTCCTTCCAAGGAGTAAACGTCTTAGTTTCATGGCTGCAGTCACCATCTGCAGTGATTTTGGAGCCCAGAAAAATAAAGTCTGACACTGTTTCCACTGTTTCCCCATCTATTTCCCATGCAGTGATGGGACCAGATGCCATAATCTTCGTTTTCTGAATGTTGAGCTTTAAGCCAACTTTTTGACTCTCCTCTTTCACTTTCATCAAGAGGCTTTTTAGTTCCTCTTCACTTTCTGCCATAAGGATGCTGTCATCTGCATAACTGAGGTTATTGATATTTCTCCTGGCAATCTTGATTCCAGCTTGTGCTTCTTCTAAGCCAGCATTTCTCATGATGTACTCTACATATAAGTTCAATAAACAGAGTGACAGTATACAGCCTTGATGTACTCCTTTTCCTATTTGGAACCAGTCTGTTGTTCCATGTCCAGTTCTAACTGTTGCTTCTGGACCTGCATATAGGTTTCTCAAGAGGCAGGTCAGGTGGTCTGGTATTCCCATCTCTTTCAGAATTTTCCACAGTTTCTTGTGATCCACACAGTCAAAGGCTTTGGCATAGTCAGTAAAGCAGAAATAGATGTTTTTCTGGAACTCTCTTGCTTTTTCTATGCTCCAGCGGATGTTCGCAATTTGATCTCTGGTTCCTCTGCGTTTTCTAAAACCAGTTTGAACATCAGGAAGTTCACAGTTCACATATTGCTGAAGCCTGGCTTGGAGAA
This sequence comes from Tragelaphus eurycerus, assembly GCA_935064755.1. Taxonomy (NCBI): domain Eukaryota; kingdom Metazoa; phylum Chordata; class Mammalia; order Artiodactyla; family Bovidae; genus Tragelaphus; species Tragelaphus eurycerus. The sequence goes on along the minus strand of CAKXYN010000119.1, from coordinate 3,252,403 downwards.
TTTTGAGCATTACTTTACTAGCATGTGAGATGAGTGCCATTGTGCGGTAGTTTGAGCATTCTTTGGCATTGCCTTTCTTTGGGATTGGAATGAAAACTGACCTTTTCCAGTCCTGTGGCCACTGCTGAGTTTTCCAAATTTGCTGGCATATTGAGTGCAGCACTTTCAACAATACTATAGCCTAAATTGGACCCACTCTAATCCCAGACATAGTCTGTTTTTTAGGTTGAACCCAGTCCACGTTAGGCCAGCAACAATCAACAGTTCCCTGTGTGGAACCTGAGGATTGGAGGGTGGAATAAACCACCAGGCCCCAAACAATGAGAGCTGCAGACTAATTCCAAGAAAACAGAGCACTGCAGCTGCTGCCACTAGTTCTCAAAGTAGAATCTGGGGAAGGATTTCAAGCAAATGTGGAGATACAAACTACACAAGGGGAAAAGAGTCAAGGGACTAGGATTTTCCACTCAAAATAGAGAACTGTAGAAAACCAATTAGATTGGGAGCTTACCACAAAGAAAGCAGAACTCAAACCAAGAGGAATTCACCAATGGCTATGAAAAACAGTGAGAAAGACAGTGGACTCAAAAGTGTCAACAGGTCAACACACCCTGTGTTTTTTTTCCATTACTGCTACCAATTGGTTAAAAAACAAAAAACTCAATCAGGTAAATTTGAAGATATAATTGGCTTTTTTTAGAATTCATGAATTGTTCAGCATGCCGTCTAGCAACTGAAAAGGCACCCTGAAGAGTGGTACAAAATGGAGGGCTACTATGAAAAGGAGGATATAGCAAGGAAGTCATTAGTAAAAGAGAAGAAGGGGTATTCTGGGTCAGGAAATCCTTTGGGGGAAGGGAACAGTATGGGTTTTTATTGCACAGCTAGGCCCTTCTTCCTCTGGCACATAAAGAGGGCTCCTGTGACAGGTCACCTTCAATTGTGCTGACAACAAAATTTCAGACTGATTAAGATTACATTTCTGTGGAAGGTAAAAACTGCATTAGGTTAAGTATTAAATCTGGTTCAGTATCGTACACTTCAGCATAAATGATGCCATTTTGGGCCTGTAGTATTCTTTTTAACACTGGGAAGTTTCTGTTGACATATTTTCAAGCTCACTGATTCTTTTCTTGGCTGTGTCCACTCTACTGATTCTTAATTTCTGCTACAGTACATTTAATTCCTAGCATTTCCCTTTGATTCTTTATTAGAATTTCCATTTCTCTACCTTCAGTACTTACCTGTTTTTGAATGCTGTCTACATTTACCATTAGTCTTTTACATATTAATTGTAATTATTTTAAATTTCTTGTCTAACAATTCTAAAATCTATCGACTACAAATTATCACTTGCCGTGGGCATTTGCTATCTACCTATCTATTTGTACAAGGATTAAGTCATGTGCTGCTGTAACTGATGGCCTTCAATACGCCCTGAAAGAAGTTCAAAGTGGAGAGCAGAAATGAGGTACCCTGCTTGGGGAAAAACTGGTGGGATAGGACTTCAGATAGTTAATTATCTTCAGGAGCCAATTTTATGAGCCCAATTCTTATATCTCCCCATATCCAGAAAAGCACTAAAATCCTCCATGGTGACGACTGTTTCTTGTAACTAGCAGAAGCTTCATGAGACCAGCAGAAACCTTCTGGGAAAATATGTGCTCGGTTGCATGTATTTCTCCCTTACCAAAATCACATATATATTGACCTTTTCCCCTACCTCTTTGGAATAGTTTCACAGAGCTATCTAAGGTGCTGCTTCCTGGGCTGCAGTCCTCATTTTGCCCCCAATAAAACTTAACTTGCAACTCTCATGTTGTGCATTTTTTTTTAAGTCAGCAGTTTTATGGTGACCACGAGGGATCCAGAGTAGACTTCCTCCTTTGCCTGAACTATGTGAGGAACCAGAGTCTTGGTACCAGCAAAAGCCCCTTGTGCCCATCCACATCCTTGCTGCTGCTGCTGCTAAGTCAGTTCAGTTGTGTCCAACTCTGTGCAACCCCATAGATGGCAGCCCACCAGGCTCCCCTGTCCCTGGGATTCTCCAGGCAAGAATCCACCTCCTTGGAGAGTCCAAATGATTTGATAACTCTCTTCTGGTTCTCAAATCTCCCATATTGGTTGAAAATCCTGAGTTTTATTTGGCAGTGGAGCAGGTTACCTGCCCTCTTCCAGTTGAAAGATATTGTGTGGGAGGGCGGGCAGGGTTGAAAGATACCAACGGAATACCCACCCAAGGGAATGGTTGAAGTATACCAGGATTTGCTCAGCTGTAGGAGTTTCAGTGGTCTGGGCTGAATGGTTAGATAAGAGGCTTATCTGATAGTTTTACAAGGGGCATCAGAAAGCCAGCTCTAACACTTCACCCAAAGTTATACACATACAAAACTTATACTTGAAAGTACTTACTTAATTGGGGACTCTATACTAAAGGAGATCCCAACCTAAAATGAACAAATTGGGGTTCTTTTGATATTCCAAAATTAATATTTATGCACACATAGTTAGCAAAAGTGGCCATAAGATCAAACAAATTGAATGCCTACTTTGATTGCTGTCTATAAGCTTCTCTTGAAACTATATCAGAACAACAACAAAAAGACTGCTAGCAGTTCGTCATCGACTGTCTCTCGCTCAAGGTATCCTCCTCTATCTGAATTATTTGGCCAGATTTTTTTTTTCCTCTTCCAACCCTCCCACCTTCTGCTGCTCCACTTTCCCCAGTAAAGGAGGATTATAAAAACAAAAAGCTAAGCAATATTCTGCTTGGACACCTGAGTCATTATCTAACCATCAAAATGATGCTTTGCTTAATTTTTGCCTTTTAGAAGGCTTAGATGAGGATTTGGCTCTTCTAGTCAAAAGATCGGGGAAGGCAATGGCACCCCACCCCAGTACTTTTGCCTGGAAAATCCCATGGACGGAGGATCCTGTTAGGCTCCAGTCCATGGGGTCGCTAAGAGTCGGACATGACTGAGCAACTTCACTTTCACTTTTCACTTTCATGCATTGGAGAAGGAAATGGCAACCAACTCCAGTATTCTTGCCTGGAGAATCCCAGGGATGGGGGAGCCTGGTGAGCTTCCGTCTATGGGGTCGCACAGAGTCAGACACGACTGAAGCGACTTAGCAGCAGCAGCAGTCAAAAGATAATCTAGGTTGTTCTGAGCTATACACTAACACTTGTTAGACTGGCCTACCAACTTTTCAGAACTAATAAAAGAAAAAAAAAAAAGGTTATCTACAAAAACTATAAAATTTCAATTATGCTGATTAAGTACACAGTGCCACTCAAGGTTAGCCAACTCCCAATCTGTTTAATTGCAACCAGTAGAGAAAGTTCAGAGAAGGTAATGGCACCCCACTCCAGTACTCTTGCCTGGAAAATCCCATGGATGGAGGAGCCTGGTAGGCTGCAGTCCATGGGGTCACTAGGAATCAGACACAACTGAGCGACTTCACTTTCACTTTTCACTTTCATGTATTGGAGAAGGAAATGGCAACCCACTCCAGTGTTCTTGCCTGGAGAATCCCAGGGATGGGGGAGCCTGGTGGGCTGCCGTCTATGGGGGCATACAGAGTCGGACATGACTGAAGTGACTTAGCAGCAGCAGCAGAGAAAGTTCGCCAGAAAAAAAAAAAATGTATATATTTTTAAAAATATTTAAAAATATATTAAAAATATATATATAATTGTTGTCTGAGGAGGCCTTACAAATATCTGAGAAAAGAAGGGAAGATAAAGGCAAAGGAGAAAGGGAAAGATATACCCATATCAATGCAGAGTTATAAAGAATAGCAAGGAGAGATAAGAAAGACTTCCTCAGTGGTCAATGCAAAGAAATAGAGGAAAACAATAGAATGGGAAAGACCAGAGATCTCTTCGAGAAAATTAGAGATACCAAGGGAACACTTCATGCAAAGATGGGCACAATAAAGGACAGTAGTGGTATGGACCTAACAGAAGCAGAAGATATTAAGAAGAGGTGGCAATAATACACAGAAGAACTATACAAAAAAAATCTTTATGACCCAGATAATCACGATGGTGTGATCACTTACCTAGAGTCAGACATCCTGGAGTGTGATGCTTAGGAAGCATCACTATGAACAAAGCTAGTGAAAGTGACAGAATTCCAGTTGAGCTATTTCAAATCCTGAAAGATGATGCTGTGAAAGTGCTGCACTCAATATGCCAGCAAATTTGGAAAACTCAGCAGTGACCACAGGACTGGAAAAGATCAGTTTTCATTCCAATCCCAAAGAAAGGCAATGCCAAAGAATGCTCAAACTATTGCACATTTGCACTCATCTCACACGCTAGCAAAATAATGCCCAAAACTCCCCAAGCCAGGCTTCAACAGCACATGAACCGAAAACTACCAGATGTTCAAGCTAGATTTAGAAAAGGCAAAGGAACCACAGATCAAATTGCCAACATCTGTTGGATCATAGAAAAAGCAGGAGAGTTCCAGAAAAAAACATCTGCTTTATTGACTATGCCAAAGTCTAGTGTGAATCACAATAAACTGTGGAAAATTCTTCAAGAGACGGGAATACCAGACCACCTTACCTGCCTCCTAAGAAACCTGTAAGCAGGTCAAGAAGCAACAGCTAGAATCTGACATGGAAAAATGGACTGTTTCCAAATCAGGGAAGGAGTACACAAGGCTGTATATTGTTATCCTGCTTACTTAACTTCTATGCAGAGTACATCATGCAAAATGCTGGGCTGGATGAAACACAAGCTGTACAAGATTGCCGGGAGAAATATCAATAACCTCAGATATGCAAATGACACCACCCTTATGGCAGAAAGTGAAGAACTAAAGAGTCTCTTGATAAAAGTGGAAGAGGAGAGTGAAAAAGTTGGCTTAAAGCTCAACATTCAGAAAACGAAGATCATGGCATCTGGTCCCATCACTTCTTGGCAAATAGATGGGGAAACAATGGAAATATAAAGTGACTTCATTTTCTTGGGCTCCAAAATCACTGCAGATGGTGAGTGTAGCCATGAAATTAAAAGACACTTGCTCCTTGGAAGAAAAGCTGTGACCAATCTAGACATCGTATTAAAAAGCAGAGACATTACTTTGCCAAGAAAGGTCCATCTAATCAAAGCTATGGTTTTTCCAGTAGTCATTGTGGATATGAGAGTTGAACTATAAAGAAAGCCAAGTGCAGAAGAATTGATGCTTTTGAACTGTGGTGTTGGAAAAGACTCTTGAGAGTCCCTTAGACTGCAAGATCAAACCAGTAAATTTTAAAGGAAGTCAGTCCTGAATATTCATTGGAAGGACTGATGCTGAAGCTGAAACTCCAATACTTTGGTCACCTGATGGGTAGAACTTACTCATTGGAAAAGACCCTGGTGCTGGGAAAGATTGAAAATAAGAGGAGAAGGGGACAATAGAGGATTAGATGGTTTTATGGCATCACCAACTCAATGGACGTGAGTTTGAGCAAGCTCCAGGAAATGGTGATGGTCAGGGAAGCCTGGCATGCTACAGGGCATGGGTTCACAGAGTCAGACACAACTGAGTGACTGAACTGATCTGACTGAATATATATATTGAATTAGGAAAACCTGATTTTTGCTCCCTGTGCCTTGAGACCAGAGGACTCAGGGTCACTTATGTAGACATCTCTAATTCCTAGAGCAAAGAAAAGAGGGAATTAAGCCTTTAAAAATATATTTTATAAACCGCATGCATGCTAAGTCACTCAGTCATGTCTGATTCTTTGCGACTTTATTTTATAAACTGGTAAATTTTATATTGACATATCTGATTCATGACTAAGTTTAGAAAATGCAGGTACATCTCTCGCTGTGTCTCTGTGAATATATATATGCCTCAGATATCTTTCTCTTTGGATAGCATTGCTGAGGTTAATTTGTAAATAAGCTCTGATTGAATTGGCCTAAATAAATTAAATGGGCTTCCCTGGTGGCTCAGTGATAGGAATCTGCCTGACAGTTCAGGATACACGGATTGGATCCCTGGGTTGGGAAGATCCCCTATAGAAGAAAATGACATTGTATTCCAGTATTCTTGCCTGGGAAATCCCATAGATAGAGAAGCTTGGTGGGTTGCAAAAGAGTCACACATGACATAGGAATTAAACACCACCACCAAACAAAAGAAAAGTAAGTGTCTACAAATCAAACAATTCTAAATACAAGAGAAATTAAGCTAAATGAGTTTCAGTTTCAGGTGAACTGGGAAATATTCAATATTAAATTGGTACCTGGTATTTATGTTTAAGTTTGTTGATCTAACTAATATAGACATGTCTTGAGTCAAACATTAAATATGATACTAAGTATAATAATTTCAGTGTGCTTAGATTTAATATGTTAAATAAAATCTTGTTATATCTGTTACAAAGCAAGGAAAGAAAATCAATAGAACAAAGTTTTAAGGAAGGAAGATGTAAATGAGATAAGAGCTTTTAAATAAACTCTATTAAGAGTAGCTATGTTTCATTCTATAGAGAATTTGGTAAATTTACTTTCTAGGGTTGTGCTAAATTAAGTGATGGAAGATTATTGAATAGCTATATCACTTACAAATAAAATAAGATACTGAAACATTAACTACTGATCACTGGCTTCCTCTTACAGAGAAACTAAAGGTATTTTGGACTATTAATGAATATGTTTGGTGCCATCCTGAGATGTTCTCTATAAGAAAGCAAATGTATTTTAGAAATTATCACTGATATTTATACTCACCAATCTTAAGTATGCCAATATAAAAGTTAGTTCATGGTTTATTAAGGAAAATAAGGATATGCGTTTTCAGTAAAAAAGACATAAGAAATTGAGTTGTATTTTACTGAGGGAAAAAGAAGTAGGTCTGATTTACAGGTGACTGTTTTTAGATGGACAAATTAAATGATAGCTACAGAAGGGTATGTGGAAAGTGGATCCTGAGAGAATTTTGTGCATGGTGCTAAGTTTTCTTAAGATGTTGAACTGCCTTTGTTAACAGGTTTTATGTTATTATACTTTTAAGTGATTGACTCTGTATTTCCCTTTGAAATTTTTTTAATATAAGTGTATTTATTTTAATTGGAGGATAATTGCTTTACAATCTTGTATTGGTTTTGCCATACATTTTTTTATTCCTACTTTTGCTAAATGAAAAACTATATTTTTTCCAAGTGACCTACGATCCTATCTGACTGTTTTAAACCTTTTTGATATTTATTGAAAAAAACTTCCTAAATCAAAATTTAATAAAGCCTTTGACCTTTAGGTAACTTTGGGATGCTTCAAAGGGCCCTTGAAACATTCCAAAGAGAGATATTAAACTAGGTTTAATTAAGTTAATTTGATACATTAAATTACATGGGAAGTATTATCAAATGAGTAATAAATCTTCTCAGGTTATAGT